>CM067518.1:6027288-6627288 GCA_034509495.1 Acestrorhynchus altus | reverse complement strand
ATATTCTCATGATTGAGTAAAACAATGAATCATTTTCTAAGGCAAAAATGTCCTGTTTTTTAAGCTTAGCCAGGACTGTGTACCTGTTAAACTCCATCTTTATATATGTATATATAAACTTGATATGATGAATGTAAATATTCTCCCAAAGAAAATTGTTGGAGTGTACCATATACACCATATCAGATCTTTTGTGCATGACTCTGACTTTAATGCAACACTTGAATTTTCATCTAAGTTCAATTTACTTTCTCTTGTATTTTGTCCTTTTCTCTCATGTTTTCTTTCTAGGCCACCAAGATGGTAGAGAATGCCACCGGACAGCCCAAGGAGTCGGAGAACAAGACTACAAAGTAGATCCCTCCTGCCCCCTACTGCCAGCTATACTGACCGACAGAGAGAGACGTCCTGCAAACAACCCAAAGAACAGAATCGTCAAAGCCAGTCCTGACGTGCCCCACTGAAGCCTTGTGGCCTAGCCTTCTGTTAGCAGCAATGGGATTCACACATTATTTGTGTGTTCTTTAACTACATGCAGTCTTGTTGTCCAAGGTAGGCTTCTTTAGAGGAAATTACAGACAAGGAGGTGCTAGATACTATCTGACTGCTTGTGTTTACAGCAGGTGCGTACTGGGGAGTTTATTTCCCCCCTCTTACTTACTGTCATTGTAAAAGCAATCGCAGAAAATAAAAGTGGTGGCACTGTCGAAGTGTCTTTACTGCAGTGTGCCAATTCTTGTTCTTATAACTGAGACTCCTCTTTGATTTTCTTTTGTAATGAGTGACTGGTCTATTGGGGAGAACTGTTCTAGTTTGTATTTAGATGTAAAACTGCAAAAACCTTGCCATCATCTTGCAGCATAGTAGATATTTAGAAACGGATTACAATGGAAGTGTTAGCCTAGTAGCTGGATTGTGATGTAGACTGGTGTTGCTACTGTCAACAGATTTTATTATTCATATTGTATTTCCCAATCATTAGCAACCTACACATTTGTGTTTTCCTTAAAACAGACCTTATGCGTCTGACCTTAAGAGCCAAATAATCCTGCCATTTTTTTATGACTGTAAAATTAATAAATGAAATTGGCTAATAGAGCAACTCTGGTCTGATTTTGTCTCACATAATTGCCTGTTTTTGTTTCTTTCCACATCCAAATCTCTTTGAACAAACATATGAGATGGAGCCTTCTTGTCATCTTCAAGGTGACCGTAACTTTTTAAATTAAATGAATTATGGGGAATTTGGACCAGAAATTGCAATAAATAAGTGTTTAAGGGTTGATAAATATTTTGATATTATTGTACTTAATTGTGAGCAACACCATTAAACTATTATAATTCAGTTTATTATAATGGTCTGTAATGTATTATAAGTAAAGGAAAAACAATTTTACTGCCCTCATATATACAGGAAGTATAGTGACTGTGTACTGTATCTTTGCATTGAGCAGGAGTTTCATTCACAATTAACAGTTAAATGGAGAGAATTGCTATATGTATGGCTCCTGGTTTCCATTCCTCTTGCTCCTGTCCTCTCCTCAAATCCACCTTGTTCCTGAGTAGGAGAGGAACACTGCGGGAGGAGGAGTAGCAAACGTTTCTATATGCAGCCAGGAGGAATGGATGGATGGGCCATTCCATTTCCAAAGTTGTGAGGGGAATTCTCCAATCCAGTGTCGTGTACTGGGAACACATCATAGAACCAGATCTGGATTCCATCATTGTGAGGGTATCAACAAGCAGAAGTTCACACTGCCGTGCTATAAAAGCTTGAGAGAATGTATAAAGACATGATTGTCAAGCTCAGTGAGTCATCCAGATCTGGCCTTTTGGGGACACAAAAAAGTTTGTTCAGGTCTTGGTCAGTTGATGTGACATCAGTTGACATGTGACGCTTCAGTTATATTCAAATGTTATGTTTCCTATCTGTGATCAGGCCTGCCATATTAGATTCGAATTGCAACTGTCAAGTGGGGCAACAAGTTAGGCCAGGGGTCACCAATCTTGCTCTTGGACAGATGCGTTCCTGCAGGGTTGGTGATCCCTGAGCTAGAGTGTGGGCAGAACTATGCATTCCCAGTCGTGGTCCTGGGCAGCCTCATTCATGTACATTTTTCTGATTTCCCTGCTGCAAGTTGAATCTTGTGTGTTTGAACAGGAAAAAGACTACAGGAATCCTGTACTCCAGGACTGGGGTTGCTTACCTTTGGAGTTGAGCACATGTTTTAAAATTTCTGGAATTCCATTTTGTATGACATTTGTTGACACCATCAGGGGGAAAAAAGACCCTTCAGAGAATGTGAAATATCCAAGTGCTATGTCACATATTCTCATTTACTGTAAAATAAACAATTAAAATGTTAGTGGACAAGCTCATACAATAGGCACACATCTCTGTACATGCACCATCACTATAATATAGGAACCAAAGTTTGAGGTGTGGGAATGGATAGGGACTTTCCTATACACATGACTATTTGAACCTGGAATACTTTCGAAAGGCTGGAAAGGAATCATGAATAAGCAGGTAATACTTATTATACTAATATCCAATACTTTTGTTCCCCATGCAGGGGTCGTCAACCTTCAACACCCAAAGAGCCATTTGGACCCAGTTTCCACAGAAAATAAAATGCTGGGAGCCGCAAGTACTTTGACATCTAAAATGAAGATTTACACTTTGTATAAACAACTATAGTGTGTTGCTGATGAGATCCATTAAGAGCTGCAGAGAAAATTCTATTATATTTATGTAATGAACACATTTAACATTTTGAATTTTTGAAAAAATAATTTTAAAAAAGCAACACACTGAGTTCAACACAAAGGTCTCTTTCAAATGAATTAAAAAGCTGAACTTGAATGATCTTGATGAACTTGAATGAACTTGATGATCCATGTAGCAAAAAATGCTGTGAGCCATCATCTTTATATCGCCTTTGGAGCGTGTAGTGGAGCCTGGACCTGAATTTAAAAAATACACTGGGGGGGAAAAAGCACTGTCACTAAACAATGAAAAATAAATATTAAATATGTATTTGAGCTGGTAAATGGGACCTCCTGAAGCTCTGCACAGAGTATCTGCAGATCAGGGCTGTACGAAGTCACTTTGAGCTTTACAGGACTGTCAGCTATTTGAGTTCATGGTGGAGAACAGCTGCTCACATACAGATGTGGATCTGAAGATCAACAGGACTCCAAATGCACATTTCTTCATGTTTATGTAGGTGTCGGGGATGGACTTCCATGTTTCAAACACGAGTTTGTCTTGGAAGGTTCTCAATATCACATCTTCACAATCCTCTCTCAGACCTGTGAATTCCCACACCCATATGTATTCGTCAGCTGTGTCACCCAGATCCAACAACCTTACACCTGTGTTTTGGAGGGTAAACCGGCTTCCGCGTGTGTGATGCTTATTTTGAGCGACAAAAAATCATTAAATAATTTGATTTTAATAATTGAAGATCACAATAATCTTCCAATTTAGAACAAAATTTTAAAAAAGGACCAAAAAATCCACTTCAATTAAATACTTATAATTTATTTTTCCAAACTGCTATAGTTTATTACAATAGTTACAATAAAGACATCATTAATGGAATAAATTGTGGTTATTTATGATGGAAAGAATGTAAACGGTCAGTGTGTTTTCAGTAAAATGACACATGAAACTTGTACATTACAAAAAAATTTACATTATCAGTAAAAATTACATTTTGGAAAATATACAATTTATTAACAGTAAAAACAATATTATAAACTTTACCAATTGTAAAAATGGCTTTAAAACGTGTTCAGTAATCAGGAAGTCAATCAGGAGCTTCTGAAGACAGTAATTAGTTGGATCAGGTGAGGGGCATTAGGGTTGAATCTAAAGTCTGCAGCAAGGTTGCTCTACAGAAGGAGTGTTGGTAACCCTTTTTATAAAGTGTTTTTAATAATTAAAATGACACATTTTGTTCATGAGTTCATGAGAGAAAATTACATTATAAACTGTTAATGCTAACATTGGGCACCCCTGCTCCATCTGAGAAGGACCCTGTGCCCCCCATCCATCACTTCCAATAGTTTGGCTACCAACCTTCTAGCTACTGAACCTGGACTAGTTGCCCCCCTGCCTTCACCAACCATGTACAAATTTGGTTTAGCGTCAACACGGTTTATGTGTTGTTGTTCATCTTATTTTTGTTTTCTATAAACCTGCTCTTTGACATCAACTGTAAAAAGCACCATACGAATACATTTTGATTGATAACTGAAAATTGAATTACAAACTGTATTAACAGTGGAAGTTACATTATGAATTGAATTAACAGTGAAAATTACATTAACTATAGTAACAGTAGGAATTACATTAGACACTGTCTTAACAGTGGAAATTATGTTAGACACTGTTTAAACTTTGTGTTGTCTTAATTACAGAGAAAACCCCAAATGATATTTTTTCAAAAATAAATTTGATTACTTTTCATAAAGCGTCTTCCAAGTTTGAAAAAAGGGGGAAATAACTTGTTTATATTTCTGCACATTTCTGCTATTTTCTGAAGCTATAGAATTGCCCTCTCTTATTAAAATGTTAATAAGATCATCCTTTAGTCCCACAGTGGGGAAATTCAAAATGTTGCAGCAGCAGAGACATAGCAAGACACTCAGAATTTATGCTGGTCATAAAATTAGAATATCATGAAAAAGTTGATTTCAGTAATTCCATTCAAAAAGTGAAACTTTTAATTTTGATGATTATAACTGACAAGTAATGAAAATCCCAAATTCAGTGTCCCAGAAAATTAGAATATTGTGAAAAGGTTCAATTTTGAAGGCACCTGGTGCCACACTCTTCTCAGCTAATTAAATGGTCTCTCAGTCTAATTCTGTAGGCTACACAATCATGGGGAAGACTGCTGACTTGACAGTTGTTCAAAAAGACGACCACTGAGGCTGGCTGTCCACAGAGCTCTGTGTCCAAGCACATTAATAGAGATGCGAAGGGAAGGAAAACGTGGTAGAAAAGAGTGTACAATCAACAGGGAAAACTGCACCCTGGAGAGGATTGTGAAACAAAACCCAATCAAAAATGTGGAGTGGAATCAGTGCTTCAAGAACCACCATGCACAGATGTATGCAAGACATGGGTTTCAGCTGTCGCTGTCCTTGTGTCAAGAGACACCATCATAAGCGTCTCGTCTGGGCTAAAGACAAAAAGGACTGGACTGCTGCTGAAGTTATGTTCTCTGATGAAAGTAAATTTTCCTTTGGCAATCAAGGTCCCATAGTCTGGAGGAAGAGAGGCACAGAATCCATGTTGCTTGAGGTCCAATGTAAAGCTTCCACAGTCAGTGATGGTTTGGGGTGCCATGTCATCTGCTGGTGTTGGCCCATTGTGTTTTCTGAGAAAGTTTTAGAGCACTTCATTCTTCGTGCTGCTGACCAACTTTTATGGAGATGCAGATTTCATTTTCCAACAGGACTTGGCACCTGCACACAGTGCCAAAGCTACCAGGGCCTGGTTTAAGGACCATGGTATCCCTCTCCTTAATTGGACAGCAAACTTGCCTGACCTTAGCCCCTTAGAAAATTTGATGTATTGTGAAAAGGAAGATGTGATACACTAGACCCAACAATTCAGAAGAGCTGAAGGCCACTAGCAACCTGGGCTCTCATAACACCTGAGCAGTGCCACAGAGTGATGGACTCCATGCCACACCACATTGTTGCAGTAATGCAGGCCAAAGGAGCCCCAACTAAATATTGAGTGCTGTACATTCTCATACTTTTCATGTTCATACTTTTCAGTCTGCCAACATTTCTAAAAATCCTTTTGTATTGGTCTTAAGTAATATTCTAATTTTCTGGGATACTGAATTTAGGGTGTTCATTAGTTGTCAGTTATAATCATATAATCACAGAAATAAACATTTGACATGAGTCTGTGTGTAATGACTGAATAGAATACACAAGTTTCACTTTTTGAATGGAATTGCTGAACT
This sequence comes from Acestrorhynchus altus, assembly GCA_034509495.1. NCBI lineage: Eukaryota > Metazoa > Chordata > Actinopteri > Characiformes > Acestrorhynchidae > Acestrorhynchus > Acestrorhynchus altus. The sequence goes on along the minus strand of CM067518.1, from coordinate 6,621,295 downwards.
AAAAAATTTTTTTCATGATGTTCTAATTTTATGACGTGTGTGTGTGTGTGTGTGTGTGTGTGTGTGTGTGTGTGTGTGTGCTGCCAGAGTCTCATGCATGGGGTGGGAGTCATTCTCCAGCATGGATCCCAGCTTGGCTAACATTCTTCTGTTTCCCACCAGCTGCACTGGGTCTGAGGGGCTTCCCAGGACAGGAAATACTGCTGGCAGATGGCATATGCCGTCAATGTGTCTTAGAAGGTCCTCAGGAGCGCTCCCTGCACTCTAAATGACCTCAGTTTCCTCAGTAGGTGGAGTCTGCTCTGGCTTCTTTCATAAAGTGCAGTGGTGTTAACTGACCAGTCCAGTCTGGTGTTTAAGTGAACACCAAGCTACTTAAGAGTCCACTCTCTTAATGTCCATTCCCTGGCTCTTCACTAGTGACTAGTGGGTGTGTTTTCACCTGCGGAAGTCCAGTTCTTTCGTCTTTTCTACATTTATCTGGAGGTGGTACTGCAGACACCAGTCGACAAAGTCCTGAATCAGTCCTCTGTACTCAATGTCCTCATTGGTTTTGAGGCCAACGATCACGAGTCATCAGAGAACTTCTGGATGTGGCGGATCAGTGGTCTGTACATGAAGTCAGCAGTGTTCAGGATGAAGAGGAACGGTGCCACGACCGTTCCTTGAGGTGCCTCTGTGCTGCTGACCTCCTTATCTGAGAGACCCCTGAACCGGACTGTTTACACCTCTGCAGAACCTTCACCAAACCCGATAATAATCCATCTGTACTTTAGTGAGGAGAAACAATAGAACAGGCGTGCTGTAATAAAAATGACTGGTGGTCACGGACGAGTCTGCAATGAGGGGAGAAAACACAAATTCATAAAGACAAACTCATATGAAGGTTGTTGGGGAGATTGGGGCCTTTTTCCCCAGGCTTTACTGTTTTTTTGGGGTCAGACTCAGAATGTTACAAAAACATGAGGTGTAAACAGTAAGATATTGGTTATAAACTGTTTTGACTTCATAAAACGACATTAAAGCGAGTTAAAGCTGTATTTATTTACGGTTTCAAGGGTTAGACTGCCTTTAACTATCTAACTACAGTTACCAAAACACCGGTACAAACACGACTACATTACCCAAGAACCCCTGCGCCGAGGCGAAGCGTGACGCAGGACTTTGTATAAAAGGCGGCGGCGGCCGTCATGACGCCCTCTTGAAGTCGTCGCTTCGCTTCGTGAAGGTAAGATCGGTGGTCTGATCAGCTACAGCAATCCGGTGTAATCCTCAATCTTTGAAAGCCATCCATTAAAACTTTGCTCCTTTTCTTCCTCACAGAAACGCTTCTGACATGAGAGCGAAGGTAGGTCCCGCTTTCCTGCCGTTTTGTTGGGGATTGTACAGGATTACTGGGGACAATGTGGCGCTGGCCTCGGGGCTCCTCCAGACAGCAGAGAGGCGTGTTTCCACACTCCCACCGTGACTGTAGTAAATAAAATGCTTGTGTTTTGTTCTTCCGAGGTTCATCAGGCCAGACTTTAAGGTCGAACTGAGCTCTTTAGTGCTGGAGGGCTCACTCTAAAATGGCGGATGGCGCTGCTGTTTTCAACAAATACAGGCTTTAGCTCTTCTTCCCCCTGTCACAGCTTTAGTAGGGAGATTTGTGCTCTATGTTCTGGCTTTGTTGGAGTCTCTGAAGAGGTTTTTGGTCATTATGTTGGTCATGCTTTCTCTTAAGCTGTATATGGTCGGGGTGAAGGCCTGGCTGTACTCGTTACTGTTACAGACAAACGGGTCCTCCTTTAATGCCTTCAGTGTCTGTACTGTCTGAAAGACTTGGATACATCCCTGTTCCACCTTAATTTTTGCAGCAGTTGAGTTTTTTTTTTTTTTTTTTTTTTTTTTTTTTTTTTTTTTTTTTCCCTCTAGACCTCCGTCATTCAGTGAAAGGCTTACAAAGTTCACTTCATTTAAACTGCCCCCCTAATTACAGAAGTGCATTAACTTGTACACTGATCTTAATTTGCTGTTAAAGTGGGCTTCAGGCTCGTCTGTGGTCTGCAGGGGGCAGTGCTGGTTGGTGTCTTCACAGGAGCTGCCCAGTGCTGCATGGGCTGGGAGCCATTCTGCAGCATGGCTGCCAGCGTGATTAACCACCACCTGCACTGGGGCTCAGGTGGCATCCAGACCAGCCCATCCTGAGACCTGTACAGATGCTGCGGCACTGAAACGGCTCAAGATTGAACTGGCTTTACTAAAGTTCTTGATTTATGCAGCTAAGTGTTTCTGAAATGCATTAGGATAAATGGAAGGATTGCGGGGGTTCTAGGTTCTTTATGCATGCATCCTCTGCAAGAGGTGGGTAATCAAGGTCCAGAAAGTTTAATCTGCCCAAGATTTTTACTCTAGTTATATTACCCCCCAGCTGAGTCTTTTACATTGCCCAAAATATCATTTTACTAGTTCTGTCTAGTGGTTGCTTAGCTGTGCTGAAAGACAAGCGATTTATTGCACACTGACTGGAATTTTGCATGCCTCCATATAATGGAAGTCTGCCCAGCACACTGGTCATCCGCAAAACTGAAGGCAAATGTTGCACTACACATCTTGGTTTATTGATTTGCTTTTGGTTTGAAGGTCAATTTTGAGCCATTGCTCAAATCAGTGTAGTGTGGCTTGCAACCTGGCAGACCCCCGGTCAGTGCTGTTTTGGAGTTTAACCTGCCCCTAACACAGCTAATCTGATTTAGCAAACCCTGCCCGAGTTGAAGGTGTCGGCACACGGTGGTTCATAGGGTGAGCAGGGTGTCCTCTGGACTGTAGTTGGAACCTGTGGTCCAGTGCTTTTATTGTCCCTGTAATAAAGGTGGCTAGCAAGAACTGATTTCTTGTATTGCATGCCCTCCAACTGTGAAGTGTAATCAACTCTTTTCTTTCTTTCAGTGGAGAAAGAAGCGCATGCGCAGGTATGTTACCATCTTGTACCCCTTGTTTGTTGATTATAAGTGTTTGCAGAAAACTCATGGATTCTCTTCTGTAGGCTGAAGCGTAAAAGGAGAAAGATGAGGCAGAGGTCAAAGTAAACTGCACCCTGTCTGCTGCAGCTGGAATCCTGATCATCTCGGATTTTCCCTCAGCGAGAGTCTTGCAGAAAGAGCAACTGAAGAGGTGCCCTTTGTCCTTCGTGAACGAAGCCTGAGGCTGCTTTGACGGAGGAATCTTCCATCCCCTGGCTGCCCAGTTGGCTCTTGGTCTTGATGGCCTTGTGAAATCTCTTTGGACATTCCAGACATCTCTAGCTCAGCATCTTTTTGTTAATACCTCCAATAAAATCTGTTTTAAAAATGTATTCATGTGGCACTTGAGTGAATTGAGTTGACCATTTTCAAGCCGGGTGATTCTGTGGGCAAATGATCTGATCATGGGTTCGAAGGTACTAATACATGTACTAGGACCACATTTGGTGTTACTTAAATGCAGGCTGTTTACTGGTAGTGCTGCAAGATATTGAATGTATGTGTTTGGATAACTTGCCTGTTCTGACCCGTTTAATGTTACGACTGATTTAAAGATTCATGTAGACAGTTTTCTAACCTTGAAGTCTCAAAATTGGCATGCTGTGGAAATTCAATTTTGTACACTTAAGTTTATTATGGAATTTCAAATTGGACTTTGCTATTGATCAGCAATAAAACAGGCTCAAGGTGTAAGGAGTAGAAATTTACACTTTAAAATATGAAGCTCTTTATTTTCCATTTCAGCCTCACCAGTATTTGGAACAACATGGTTGCTAGAGTTGAAAGTGGTGCTAAATTCAAACTGGCAACTGTATTAAGAGTACCTGCTGCACACCTACAAAACCACTATCAGTGTACTTGAATGCTCTATGCATGAATGAGTAACATTGCCCTTTACGTTCAATGCAGAGGGTTTTATTCAATTTAAATTCAGGTCAAGGTATTCAACTTCTCAAGCAATAGATCTCCCCATCGTGTGTCACATTTCTGTCAGGTCTCCATGGCAGGAACCAGGGAACATTTGGCTTCACACCTCATCAGGCTGCAACTGTTTGCCCAGAGAATGAAGGTGTGCAATTGGTTGAAAACAGCTGCTGCTAGTATTAATGACCTGTTTTTCTCCCTTCTAGCACATAAATGAAGAGATGCATTCTGTAGGGATTTGAAAGAAGCTTTATCTTGTGGCAACTCATTGTAAAACTATTTTTGTCTAGGTCATGAGCCCTAGCTACACAAGTGGTCATTGCTTCTTTTTTTTGTAATAACAGTAATTACATGAGTCACATGGCATATTTCTTTATCGAAGACTGTTGTCTTAAATATGTAATTACTTTATGTACATACTATCAGAAGTTTAATATCTTGATGAAAGTGATATCAAAAATTGCCAAACAATTTTTTTTTTTACTTATTTTTGAATGTGGAGACTTAGACTAGAGATTTAGACTAGATTTCTGAACCGAAAAGTTGCAGATTGGTGTCTATAAGTTGAGAATAAAAATAAAATAAAAATTTTATATATATATATATATATATATATATATATATATATATATAAAATATATAATGACATTGTATAATATAGGTTATTACTGTGACAAAATGTATTCAAAAAGTTTTGGCTGATTTTGGATCCATGCCAATCTCTAAATCTGCTTAATAAAAACTGCTTTATTATATTGGATTTTATTAACAGGAGCAACAGTAATAAATTTTATAAAAGTATGATTTTTCACAATGAATTACTCTCACTGCACTACAAGATAATCTCTACTGTTAGTAGTGTTTCTGCAATTTCTAACCATATGTGATTTGTGCTGGTCTCAAGGAATTCCTGACTTACAAAGCTGAGAACAAAAGGTATGATTCTGCCTTCACAGTGAGGGCTGAAAGGACATAGCATAGAATATTTTTCTAGTTTATTGGATCCTTGGTGATCATGTCGTCAGTGCTTGTCTTCCTAAGATGTGTATAAGAGACAGATATATATGTGTGTGTGTGTGTATATGTATATATATATATATATATATATATATATATATATATATATATATATATATATATGTATGTGTGTGTGTGTGTGTGTATATAGCTCATTTGTGATCACAATTTCATCCAAAAAAGGTAGTCATAAGTAAAATGATATTTCAAACTGTTTTACTGTTAATCAGTTTCGCTTTATAGCTCATGAAATCCAGATTCTCAAAATACTGGAAAATAAAATTTGAATAGGTTACTAATTACAGTATCAACTTCAATATATTACTTTAAATGTAAGGGTGTTAAAATGATACAATAACACGTGAACTACCATTTAGTGGAGGTTGGCTATTCATATCAAGGCCACTGGAAAAAACACAGGTGGTCTTGTTGCAAATGGCCTGGATCTTTGCATGCTTTTCCAATTGTAATGTTTTATGCTGCAAAACATGGTTGCTTTCCTATACAACACTGTACTACAGCAACTTAAATGAAAATAGAATAAATGTTTGACTAATTTATGTACCTTTTACTCCCTCCTTTAATATACAGAGCAGTGACCTGGGGGCAGAGAGGCCTCTCACACTCTTTATCAGCCTACTTTAGTGTAAAAGCACTGACAGCTCTGCTCATCACATGGTCATGTTATGTAAACACCCCAGGCACAGGTCTAATATGAGGTGAACTGGAAGCTTATGTCCTGGTACACCTTGGGGAAAGACGTGGCCACTTGTGCTGTTTCATGTTTTTTTGTGTTTACTCAACGTTTTTTCTCTCTCTGCAGTTAACAGATGTGGTGGCTGTTGTATGCTATGGTTCTTTGTTACCAAGTGTGGCGCTACAGCTACATAAATGTACTTAAAGGTGCTTCTACCTTAAGTAGAATATTATGATTTCAGACTTTTCACTTCTACCATTATCACTCATATTCAAACAGAAAAGACACAAGTAGGTTCTTGGTCATTATTGACTGGAAATAAATTGATTACATTTGCAATTTCAACCAGTCTTTCTTAATCCTTGTCTTGGAGGCACCACTGCCCTGTACAGTTTAGCTTTAAAACGCCCCATGCAACTCTGATTAGTTGAGTCGGGTATGGTGGGAAAGCTCTACAATATGCAGGGTGCCTCCAAAACCAGGACTGGGAAACACTGCTGTGAAACAATGAAAAACATCCATTGAAACATCCATTTCACAGCGTATGAATGCTGATCAATACTTTCTTGCAGGAATTGCTTCTCAACAAATTTCTGAAAGAACACTGTGTGGAAATTGCATGAACATATGGAGCAGAATGGCATGCAAGAGGCCTTTGCTCAGTTTTGTCTTTCACCCACAATTCCAACAAAAAATCCTGCAGGCCCACTGCTGGTAGATCCATATGATTTTACATTTTGATACAACTGCAAATTCAGCTTCTTCCTTTACACTATGGCATGCCCTCATGCAGTACCATCTACAGAACCCAAAATGTCATACCACCTTAAACTCCCAAGGTGACTCATTTTCATCTGCTGATGTTATTTCACATCTAACTACTCCAAAGTTCTAAATGAAAAATACATACCATAGGCCTACTAATGAATGAACTTCTGGTCTACATATCCCACATAACATGTCCATGTGGGGACCATAAGGCTGGTCCAACTGGGAACCAGAAGGTTCCTGTTGGTCCCACATATAGATGAGTCAGTTGTGGGACCAGGAGGGGTTAAACAGAGTCCCCAACTGGATTGTCAGCTGGGTACTAGTTGAGATGGATACATGTGAGATTAAGCTAGTGGGGGAGCCCAGTTGGGTCCCAGTAATAACATATGTGCCCTCCCACCCTGTGCCCATTGTGTGATTCCCTCCTGAGCTGGGTTAGTACGGCAGGATGCTGGTTTGTTACATTATACTCAATTTATTTAATTATAAGACTAGTTTTATCAGTTACAAAAGTAAGCTTTGACTGTTTAATGGACGTGGAAAACCCAGGTCTAGAAAATAAAATCAACTTTGGCTTGCTTTTGCATTTGCTTATTTCCAAATGCAAAATCCAGGTCCAGAAAATAAAAATATCCGCTCCGGGATTTTGTTCCGACTGCCTGCGGCGTTAGCCGCAGCAGAGCCGACCAGAAGGTCGGAACAAAATCCCGGAGCGGAATATTTCTTTTTTTGGACCTGGATTCTCCATTTGTCCCTCACATACGAGAGCCCGCTAGATGAGCTCTACCTCCTGAGGGTTGAACTTGCGAGGAGAAGCTCAGAGCAGCAGAAAACACGCCTCTACTTGCCGAGAGCGGATAAATACAAGCCGAACCAGCTCAGCCCTGCTGTTCGTGCGCTTTGTTTTGCCTGACTGCACTTAGTTTATGAAACTCAGAGCCTGAAAGCCAAAGCTCCAGTGCTCTCCACCACATCTGTGCTGATGAAGCTCAGGGGTCGCTGCTGAGCTCGGAGCTCCGCCGGCGGGGACAGACGTGGCCATGGCCTCAGAAGAGGATGCGGGTTCGGCTGCGGCACTCGGAGCTCCGGGTCAACACGCCGTGTCCGCGCTGCTGGCCTTCGGAAGGTGCCTGCTCGCCCTGCTGCCCGTCTACCTGGCCGGATACTTCGGGCTGAGCCTCAGCTTCGTCGTGTTCGGCCTGCTGGTGTATCTGGGATGGAGGCAGCACCGCGACGGCAAACAAGCGAGGCTGAACACCGCCATGTACGCGCTGGAGAACGAGAGAGACTTCACCACCAGCCGCCTCTTCAGGAGCAGGAGAGACCTACCAGCGTGGGTAAGGCTCCGTCAGCCCCTCTCCCTCTCATACAGATGTGCATGGCCCAGGGAACATCTGCACAGCTGTAGGATCGTGGTGTCAGTGATGGACAACTGTGTTGAGCATCTGTTGCTGCTTTGTGTTATTTAGGAAGATTGAGCTTCCTAGAAGAACGCTTGTCTAGAAAGAGTGCAGAAACAAGGAAATCATTTTTTAATTGTGGAAAAATGATTGCTTTCATGTGCATATAGTTAATTAAATAGACTCCAACCCCTGTAGGTCTCTGCCCGTATCAGTAGGAGGGTGAAGACAAACACTTGCCTCCTCTGACCACCATTGCATGGGAATTCCCATGGAGTTCCCAGCTCAGATGCAATGGATAACAGATGCCTGTGCCAACCAGTGTCACACTAGGTAGGATGTGGATCGGCCCACCCTGAGAGAGCACGGCCAATTTTGCTCCTGACTCCAGCTGCCAATGACAGGCAGTGTGGTTGGTGTGGTGCAACAGAAAACACTGGCAGTGAGCCACCAAACCTTGTGGGAGACTGGGGTTTGAGGCCCAGTCTGGTGCTACACCAATAAGAAATCTTGGGCTCTGCTCTGATCTTCCTCTGTAATATGAGTAACCATGTAAGTTGCTGTGAATAAGAACGCCAGCTAAATGCTGTAAATGTATGACCTGGGATTTGAACCTGTGATCCTCAGATCATACTGCTACCAAATTGACACTGAGCCACGTAGAGCCCAAAGCTTTAATAGCTAAACAAAATCTGGAAAAGCTTGCTTAAATATCAAATGCAATTTATTTGTATCACAGCGTTTTACAAGCAAGGTTGGAAAGCAGCCATGAAGGAATAGCCATAAAGCAAGCCAAAGGTGATAGGGGAAGGAAAAAACTCATCCAAAGCTGGAGGGAGAAATGTTGGGAGGAAGACACACTGGGGTCATTTTCGTGGATTCCCTGCTTTATAACACCCCTGCAATTCTGAAATTGCTTGTTGATGAGCTGATTAGTTTAATTAGGTGTCCCGGGTTCAGGGAGAGCACTAAAATGTGCAGGACAGGGACCTTCCAGGATGAAGGTTGAAACACAGCCCTATATCATCATGGTGTAATGGACAGGAGAATTTGATGACAGTGGGAGAAAGCTGTTGACAGGCACATTTGAGCTGTCTTTGCCCCACATCACACACACTCTCCCTAGCAGAATTTTTATTTATCTTTTTCCAGCTCCATCCTAGTCTCCTCCCCCAACCCTTGTTAACGCTGCCACATTCCACAGGCCCACCAGCCCTGGCTATATTTGGACAACTTCTCCAGCATCTGAGTCAGCAGACCACGAGATGCTGAGATGAACTGTGCAAAACAAGCACACTATGGCAAGAATCTGTTCTGGACACAACAGAAAACACTTTGCAAGAATTGGAAGGATTTCTGAAGCAGGGTTGTGGTGCTAGTGAGGTCAGTAGGGATAGGTCAGTTGAATAATAGGTTTTGGTTACTAAGAACTGACATTTAGTGAGCTTTTCCCACATCCTCTTTTACTTTTGACATGTGTAGCTGCAACTTCTTATTCTATGGCTCCTTTGAGGCATTTAGTCCTCATACATTCTGTACTTTGGGTAGAAAAGGGGCAGCATATGTTTAAGCTTAGTTTCATTCGGTCAGTAATGCACCTGATTGGCTCTGTTTCTAACTTGATAAGCCAGTTGATGAGTTGGTTGTGCTGTGGCTATGAAGAAAAGCTTTGACACGTAAATGAGTTTCAGGGGAAGACTTGTTTTAACAACCATGGGCACATGGACATGTTTGCACCTGTGAAAAATGCACTGTTTGCCAGTTGCTGATACAGAACATGTTTTAATGAAGAGGAGACACCAAGTGCATGTCAATGAGCAAAAATTGCACACCAGAGTTGAAAAATATGAAGTGGTGTTACCTCAGCGCACAGCTTGGGAATGGTCACACCTATAAGTTGTGAGGTGAGACTGAATACTGGCCCATGTGCTCATGGCAAGGCGATGTGAATTATTGGAGATTTAGCATTTTAGTGGGTGCCAAATGGATGAGACACACTTAAAATTCCTCACATGGGCTAAGGCGCTAGCAGGCTAAGGCGCTACCACTATGATCCTGGGGTCGCTGGTTTGAATCCAGGTTCATGCTACTCACCATTTCTCCCCCTACCATCAAGAGCAGGGCATGTAATGTGGGAGGCTACTTAGGGGTAATTGGCAGATCTAAATTAGTAGGGGTGAAAAATTGGAAAAATGGCAAAAAAAATTACTGTGGCATTACCACCCACAGTGGACAGTCCAGGGGTGGCTGGCTAGAACTGTGTGAACAGACAAGCATCTCTTTAAATCTCATCCATATTCAATGCAGCCCCACACGCATGTTTCAAAGGTCAATGCAGCATCATTAGATATGGGAGCAGAACTGCAAGCTTGTAGTGGTTATGTTTTGGTGTAAGGTGTATCGTTATGGCATGGGGTGGTCCACTGGGTCCATGTAATTGACTGGTGCCTGCTATGTTTCACTGCATGGGGATCATTTGCAACCCTTCATGGACTTTATAATGGTGGGGTATTCTAGCAGGACAATGCACCATGCCATCAGTCCCAAACTGTACATAATTGGGTCTGTGATGTATTCCCTGTACTCACAACACCTATATATGTGATGTGTGGGCATTTTAAAGCTGTCCCCTGAAGTAATGCTTCTTCATAACCAATTTACATACTGCTAGCCCATGACCTTTGGCATGTAATTTGATAGGATTCAAGTCAGGGCTTTGGGAAAGACATTCCAAAGCTTCCTGTTGGCCTGCATTATCCATTTCATAATTACATTTGATGTTTGTTTGGAGTCATTTTCCTGTTGGAACACCCAAATGTCCAAAATATCCAGCTGCTTGTTTGAGGTTCTGCTAAAGAATTCTGAGATCATACTCCTTCTTCATTACGCCATCCACTTTTGCAATTACCAATTCCAGTTCACACTGACAGCTACATCCCCAAGGTCATGATGATACCACCACCAAGATTAACCATGTGACCAGATGCATGCATGTAGTACAAGTGGTATTTCGTAATAACTGTGATATTATGTTGTAGTAGCAGATCATCTGAGATATGCTTTCCTTTTAAGGGGAGTTTTATTCTTGAGATTAAGAGGAAGTTATGAGGAACAGGTTGATCTCTGAAATCTAACCTTTTAGCTTTGCGTGAGTTAATTACACTGAGCAAACAAAAATGTTTCTGTACATCCATTTTGTTTCTACATTCTAGGCAATATTGACACCTCTCTCTCTCTCTTAATACTTCAACATTTTTGAGAGAATATATGAGAGTAAGCATTAAGCATATTTTTAAACTACAGTCCACTTGCACTAGGAAGGACAAAGTAGAAGGAATGTGTGTAGAAGTTTGCAAAACAGAGAAATTAAAATTCCTCACAGTTGTCCAAGACCTGATAGACCATCAAAACTACCTCCATCAAAAAGCACTTGCATCTTGATAAACAGAAGAAATGCAAGCTCCAGTCTCACTTCATATCTGAGCTAAACCACAGGTGTGGACTCAGTACTGTGGGTCTGAGAGGATGTGGGGATGGTTGAGAAACTGTTAGTGAGAGAAGTAAACAGAACAAGCACATTTAATTTAAGCTTCTGGTGTTTGCAGGACAATGGACTGAACACCTCAGTGTCCAGACTTCAACATCACTGGATGTGTTTGGGATTGGTTGAACAGAGAGAAGTAGAAATTTCAGCCAGCTTCTAAGACTGAAAAGAATGGGCATTGAACACACTAAATACTAAAACTGTGCTGTTATGTTTAATTCTTTAGTTGTTTTATGGTAAAAACATGCTTTTGTCTTTTCCTGTCAAAAATTAATAACTTAATGAGTGCTTTAACTCTTAATGACTGTTTTAACCAGTTACGTGCCTGAGTCTAGGCTTCACAACTCAGAGTAACCTACAGACACAATCCACCGACATGGTACACAAGACTTACCCTATCTAACCGTGTTTTTTTACCATTGTATGATTGTATGAATTATCAGCGAGTAGTCTCGTTTACATCTCAGAATAAAAGTAATAATAGTCATATTGTTTTGTTTTTTTTATTTTATTTGGACTCCTGTCACGTTCTTCATTTTGAAGAACCTATGAATATTCTTGTCAATCCAATCATTACAAATAACTCAAAAGTATTGCATTTTCAGTACAAAAACAACAGATGATCAATTTCCAACAGGATTCCTGAGTGTTTTTTATTCTTTCTAAGAAAAATAAATTGTTTTGATCAAAATATACATACAAGTATATATTCTGTTTACATGGCATGTGTGACTATCTCATAAATATACATTTTTAAGTTTTGGGTGAATAAAAGTATATTAAACTGCAAAAAGCATTCCACAAAAATGTTGTGAAGGTTTACTGGAAATAAACAACAGTTGGTAGTTTGCAGCAATGAGTCAGGTTGTACATTTATGTGTCTATAAACAGGTGCTCCATTACTGTGTATCATATATTGACTTGCAATTATGACCTTGTAATTTCTCTTTGTAATTTCTGTGCAGGTGAATTTCCCAGATGTGGAGAAAGTTGAATGGCTTAATAAGGTATGATATCCTACCAGTACACTCTTGTGCTCATGCACATTCTTAAAGAAAAGGAAGAATATAATGAATTTTCAGTAAAGCTATGGCTTTTGGCCATTCTTCCCATTAAAGTTAATAAGCACTAGGGGAGCTCAGTGCTTTATGATTAGTAGCCAAAGGCTGGGTCTGAGTAAAAAGGCCCCACTGTTTGGAGGAATGTAGTCTTAAGGTACAAATAAGAGATTGTGGTGAGGTCATCTGCAGAATAGGGCTGGTCTTACACAAGCCCACGCTTTCAAGGCCTTTCCCTCTCTTTCTGCCACATGATCTTTCTGCACAGTCACTACCCTGTCGAGGTACAGACTCTGCATATCACTCACTTTTGGGCCTCAAGTCTTTTTTGTGTGACTCCAGGAATTTCTTACACCTGGTAATATATTTCTGAGCAATCTGACAAATGGATATGTGTGTGTCTGGGGGGGGGGGGGTAGTTTAAAAGTGCAGAACAGCTTCAAGTGAAATTTCAAACACTGACCTCAAACCTCACACTGCACAAACAATGACAGGACATGATACATAGAGTTTAAAGACGTAGAACATAGAAGAAGTAAACATATATAATACAGGTTATTACAGGTCACTAGTGATTCATGGGTATAAAGCCTTTTGATATCATTAATTTCACACATTCTACCTTTTTTAGAAGAGTTTCCCTTTCTCCTAACACACCTGATTCAGCTATTGAACTAATTAACCCTCCTGAGATGTTTTAAAGCAGAGGAAACAAACAATCACACAGGGCATGGTATTCCAGGGTTAATTTTGACGTGTCCCACAATTGAAATATTCAGTCCACAGTCCTAAGGAGGATAATTGGCATCTAGAATAGGCACTGCCATTGTCTTTAAAAGGTTTTTCATGGTATTTCTAATGCATTGTCTCTCTAGTCTAATACACAGTGTTGTTTTTGGTAGGCTGTGCACAGCTGTGGCCTTCAAATGGCTCCATCTTATCTTTAGCCTATTAAAATCCAGTGTGCTATTGTAATATTGTTTTCCTATTGTTTTCATATTCTTGCAGTCAAAAATGTTGTATCTCCAGAAAGGCAACTTTACAGGATAACTGTAAACTATAACCACAGTGTAAAAATATTATATTGTAAGTAATTTTGGAGCATTATTATTGTCCCATCCATTCAGAAATTTAATTTATATCAAGTGCATAAATTGCAAAAATAAATAATAACAATATGCTTATTATTAAGAACATGAGTTGTTCATTCATGGGATTCCACTACATGTATGTGTTGTATTGCTCCTGCCAGCACTGGGCAGGTTAGTTGCCTGAAAATGCTACCCTATGAACCCCATGCAAATGATATTTTGAGCTTTGGATATGTTCTTATTTATACTGGAGTGACACTGAAGTGCATATTGAGCAACGCTAGGGGTTGGTTCACACTGTTTCTAGTCAGTGACAGTAAATTAATGACATGCTGTCTGAGTTCTGCAGCTTGACCTTAAATCTAGTTTCCAGTCCTGTTTTTTTTATCACAGATGACATGATTTTAACTAATTAACTGCCAGTAGTACAAAACATCTGGATTTAAGATTTATATAAATCACCACTCAGATACTCCTTTTGAAATAGTGAACCAAAAAGTTAGGGCTGTTTGTAGGACCTGCAGGATGTCTGTTATGAACAGCAAAGGTGATTTGGCATCTTACAAAAATGCACCCCGCACCATGACAAAAGGCCTTCTGGATGTGTGATGTGAGTCAACAGACCATTGAATCCACATATGGATTCATTGGCCATCTTCACTAAGACAAAAGCAGGAAAATGACCTGCTGCCATTCTGAGTAACACTTGACACGGTTGATTCCTTGGGGTGCAACTGTTCTTTTGATGAGGAGTTATGTGTATTTGTATATGATTTACATATCCATGTGATTGTAATGTTTTATCTGCAGTCAAATCATTTGTCTCACTGCCATTGTTGTGCAGATTCTTCAACAGGCCTGGCCGTTTGTTGGCCAGTATTTGGAGAAACTGCTGGTGGACACAATTGCCCCCTCAATCAGGAGCTCCAGTCCCCACCTGCAAACTTTTAGCTTCACCAAAGTCGACCTGGGAGACAAGGTTCTGATCTACTTCTTATTTAATGTTCTTCAAAAGCCCTTTATAAGCTGGATTTGCTTTAGCAGGGGATGTAATTTAAGTGAATTCCAATGATGGGATTTCTCTAATTGTATGAAATGTATTTTAGTTCACCTGATGGTCAGAAGGCACAACCTTTGTGTGATGTTGACACTGCAAGACTGTGTTGTAGTTAAGTGTGAAGAAATGGAACTATAAGATGTCTTTCTCTCAACTTGTAAATATAGCATGTTAGCAGTATTACAATTGCAAAAGTGCAGACTCTTTTAGACCCAATATTAAACGTCAAAATGAAGTAAGAAGGACAAAATCTAAAATAAGCATAAAGAATACAGAGCTCATAAACCAAATCTCTGACAAATTTCACTGTAGAACATGAACCAAATTGATCTCATTCTTTAGATCAGTTTGGTTTTGCCTCACTGAATGTGAAGGTTATCTGGAAAGCTTTGGTAAATCTCTATAAAGCTGTTTAATATTATATTTCTCTGTAGGCTGTGAAGGTGGTTGGAGTGAAGGCTCACACTGAACATGATAAGCGTCAGGTTTTGCTAGATCTATATATCAGGTAAGTTCATCTTTTAAAGTGGTGGCTTTGGTTTTTCATTGGAGTTGATTACACTGACAGAACATTAACTTGAGGTTCTGTTTGTAGCTATGTTGGAAATGTGGAGATTAATGTGGAGGTGAAGAAGTACTTTTGCAAAGCTGGAGTGAAAGGAATTCAGGTAAGCCTGAGAAATGGAAAGTTGTTGAAGTGGAATGAAATTGTGTGTGAATGTAATGATAATTGCAAGTCATTAGAATATTACAGCAAAAGGATACATTTATTGGGAAAAATTGTATAATAGAAAGGAGGCTCTAGTACCCTGTTTGGCTGCCTGTAGTCTGGATACAAGATGAGATATGGTTGGACATGGAGGCATTCAAGTTCTGAATGACGTCCTGCAGAACATTGTTCACTAATGTTGCAGCTTTGTCTGTAGCTCCAACACAAATATGTTGCCAAAGCTGACATCCCAACTGGTCCCATAAATGTTCAATTGGTGATAAACCTGGTGACCGGCCAGGTAAAGGAAAAGATCTGGCAGAGACATTCCTGGAAAGTCTTACTGAGTGTAGATGAGCATGGACACAGGATGTTGTGCATATATTGCTGAGCTGTATCTCTTCTAAGGGTGACCGACTGTTGTATGCGATGGCTCCCCAGATCCTCACACCAGCAGTTGGGGCAGAGTATTGCTCAACAGCAAAAGCAGAATTGAAGCACTCACCCACAGGCCTCCATACTCTAAACCAACTGTCACTGGATCCTAATCTAGATTTGTTGCTAAGAATGATAAAGCTCAGACCTGCAGCAGTCCAGGTTTCTCATTCATGACACCTTTGCAAATGAAGGTGATGATGGCTTGGTTGGCAGTTCATTGAAGTTACAATCTTGCTTTTCACAGTGTGGTGATCCTTCCTCTCTCAAAGTCTGTTAGCTGGACAACTTGTCTTCCAGTGCATCGTAGAGGCAGTTTTGCATAAATTCTATCTGGGCGCTTTATTTTTTGTCAATGAATGTAATTAATCAAAGGTTTTCTGTCCATTCTAAGCTTCATGGAAAGCTGAGGGTGATCCTGGAGCCATTGATCGGGGATGTTCCTCTTGTTGGAGCTATCACAATGTTCTTCATCCGTAGGCCTGTGAGTGTCCTGTAATAAAGGAGAATGAGAATCTAATTTGGGAAATAATAATCCTAGACTTAGGGTTACATTTTGTTTATTTAACAGAAGCTGGACATCAACTGGACAGGACTGACCAACTTACTGGATATCCCAGGGGTTAGGTAAATTTGCTGGTTTGTTCCTTGTATTTTTCTGTGATGAGTACCACGAGTTCATTTGAGTTACTATTCTTGTGCAATGGGTTTCCATGTATGTGCCATGTAACAAGAATCAGTGTTATTCTGGATCTGCTGAGTTTACCTTGCTTTATTAAGATAGCTGAGGTAACTCACAGATGATATTCAATATATCTCTGTGCCATCCGAGTCTCAGAGGCTATACAGCATAACTCATTGTTTCACATTAATATCACTACATATATGTGTTCATACTCCACCATGCTCTATAGTGCTTGATTGTCTTTGTTGTTGTCTTGCCCCATTTTCCTGCATTAATTTACAGTACCGTGTCGGACACTATGGTAATGGATGCTATCGCCTCTTTCCTGGTGCTTCCCAACCGCCTCACTGTTCCTTTGGTGGCCAACCTGCAAGTAGCACAGCTGCGCTCCCCTCTGCCACGGGTAATGCAGAGCCTGCACTGTTGCAGAATTCAATAGCTGTGCTAGTCAGCAGCTTTCATTATTAAACATCTAGGATGGGGATCATAAAAATGATTCTTAAATACTTTAGTGATTTCTCTGCTCAGTATAGCTGTTTATATGCCAAGTTTATTAGATGCGTAATGGCAGAGAAATCACCAAACCACTGGCCATGACCAGAATTGATGATCTCTGATCTGATGTGTTTGTGGTTGTTCCATTAAGCAGTAAACACTAGATAATTTAGCCCTCAGACAGATAATTCAGCCATTTTTGAAGTATTTTCCGAGGTAAAAGGTATGTTTGGTGTCTGCACTGTTTGAAGTTTGTTACTTTAGTTTTGCACATGAACTTCAAGACTAAAGTAATGGATGCTTTTAGCTAATTAAATAGCACCGTGCACACTACTAAATTCACCGTACCTTATACCCACCATAAACTGTGTCAGTTTAATAAGAAATTTCAAATGCACCTGCTACTTATGTGGATAAGCAAACAGACATAACCCGGGCATCAAAACAGTTGTTACTACTGTAGTAGCTATATCCTTATTTCCATATCCTTGTTTGAGATGCTTGACAATTTGACTCAAATTTAGTTAGTTTGGTAATTAGTGCACTATAAGATTCCATTGCTTAATATGTACTCATGCTAAAAATAAACATGTCTTAAAAACTGTTTGCATTTGCGGTAAGAGGACAGTTGTGTAGATCTGAGTATTTGCTGAACTATTGCTTACATTTCAGTTTCCTAGATACACTCCAATCTTTTTATCAGCTCCTCTGAAAATACAGGAACACTTTGTTGTTCTGTAATTACAGACTGTAGTCCATCAGTTCATATGCATACTTTGTTACCCTCCTTTACCCTGATCTTCAACTGTCAGGACCCCACAGCACCACCACAGAGCAGGTGTTATGTTGGTGGGGGGTTATTTTCAGCACTGCAGTGACATTGACATGGTTAGTGTGTGTTGTGCTGGTATGAGTGAATCAGACACAGCAGTGTTGCTGGAGTGTTTAAATACTGTGTCCACTCTATTAGGCACTTCTATCTAGAGAGTAAAATGCTAATCTGTTTCTGCACAGTTTGTGTCAGTCATCCTTTAGTTCTTCATCGGTGCCCACAGGACACTGTTGTATGGATATCTCTGGTCAATAGACTTTTTACTGTCCAGCAGTGACGCTGAGGGATTTAAACACTCCAGCAGCACTACTGTGTCTGATCTACTCCTACCCCCACCCTACACACACTAACACACTACCATCATGTCAGTGTTACTGCAGTGCTGTGAATGATTCACCACCCAAATAATACCTGCACTGTGGTGGTCCTGTGGGGTCCTGACCATTGAAGATCAGGGTGAAAGGAGGCTTACAAAGTATGTAGAGTAACACATGCTACTGTTTGTAATTATAGAAATACATAGTGCTCCTGGTTTTAAACATCTAATAATGATTTCTCAAATTTCTCAAATTTCTTGAGATTTTGTGAGCTAGTTTGAAGAAAAGAGCTTTGTTCCAGATTTCTCCTGGACACCCCCAGACAGCTTGTATATGTGCTTGTATACTTCATTACCAGCTCTCCTCATTTAACAACATTAAGCCCTGATTTACCAAACCAGGTGTTGGATGATCACTATGACTATGAATACTAGACTCACTTTTGGAGAGCTTTGAAGAACATAATAATGTAAAATCATGACTTCTTGGGAGAATGCTATTTATATTTGTTTTTTAACAATATAATATTAGTGTTAAACACTTATTACCCAAATAAGGAGCTAAAAGTGCAAAAACATTTGCATAGTACTGTTAAAGATTGTCATGATCTCCAGTGAATTCTCCATTATAGTTACTTTAGCCCAGAACCAGCTCACAGACAGCTTTCCTTTACTTTCATCCAGCTGTAAAGCATGATACATTTTCCTCTACACCCGTGATGTGCACATTGAGCAATACTAATCTGTAGCACTGATGCAACTCTCTCAGTGTTTCCTGTGCACTGATATTTTAAATCATATTGTCATAAGTTCCCTTTATTTTCTCAGTTTAAAAGACGTGTCATTTGTGCAGGGTATTGTGCGGATCCACCTGCTGGAAGCAGAGAACCTGGCTGCTAAAGACACCTTCATAAAAGGTGTAATTGCTGGCAAGTCTGACCCTTACGCTGTGATAAGGGTGGGGACCCAGGCCTTCACATCCCACCATGTGGACAACAACCTGAACCCACAGTGGAGGGAGATGTACGAGGTACAATTGTGTCTCAGTGATGAGCTGTTGGTCGACTGTGCAGTGTCATTGCTTTAGAGATGTTGTTTTGTTTCAGCAGTTCTCACAGTGCTTTTGAAATATACCACATCCACATTCAAACACAAGACACAGTGTGATCTGTTGAGCAAAACATATTTGACCAATTGACTTCTAGGGATATTATTTAATTATTATGTAGACTTCTTATGCTGTAAAAAAACATGACTTATTTGTTATTGTTGTTCGATAGTTATTCAACTATTATATAATGTTTATTTGTAATTCTGTATATTACATATATTACATATTTTACGTATTTGATTTTATTATTATGCCCTATTTTATTAGCACAATCCTAGTGTAAAAATATTGTTAATGTCAAAGCAACAGTTGCTATTCCTTGCTCTACTGTTGGAAAGTGTCATCCTAAAAGGACAATTTTTCACACGCTTTTCTGGACAAGCTGAGGAATACAGGACCATCACTGACAGTGAAAGAAGCATGTGGATTGAGATGGTGGATAATGTTCATTTAACATTTAGCATACAACACTAATCATATGATATGAACAGTGTTATGGAGAGTAAATAAAATATCCAAATATAACTGTGGTTGCTAGTGTTATTCTAACCAGTAGCAACAGAGTGTTGCATGATAGAGGATGTGACGGTCATGTGATGTGATCTGCTGATCAGAGTGAAGGTGTGAGATAAATAATGTTTATTATGATGTGTTTTGCATACTACAATATTGGCATTATATATACAATATAAATGATGCATATTGACATAGTGACTTTTAGAATTTGAGGATAACTTTTGCTGTGTGTGTGTGTGTGTGTGTGTGTGTGTGTGTGTGTGTGTGTGTGTGTGTTTGTGTGTTTGTGTGTGTGTGATTGTTAGGTGATAGTTCATGAAGTTCCTGGCCAAGAGCTGGAGGTGGAGGTGTTTGATAAAGACCCTGATCAAGATGATTTCCTAGGAAGGTATTGCTGTGTTTTAATATGACACTGTACCTTATAAACATGTCAGTTCTGAACCTCTAAACATAACTAACTTCTCATAATTCTCCCATCTCTCTCTCTTTGTTGACTGCCTGTATGTTTTTCTGTCAGGATCAAGTTAGACTTAGGTCTTGTGAAGAAAGCACGAATCTTGGATGAGGTTGAGATCATTTTATCTTCTTTCCTAACTCTTTTCAAAAGCCCTTCTCCTTTCTCCATTCTCTTCTCTTCTTTCTTCTCCACCTCTTTCTATTTTAATAGTAATCTATGCTCAGTACACTGTCTAGTAAGAATAATGCAAAAACATGCTCTGAACTTTCCTGTGCTTCTTATCTCTTTTTGAAAACTGCATGTTTTGCCACACCCATGTACTCAGAAGTTCTGTCTGATGTTTTCTTCTCTCTCTGTGGTGTCAGTGGTTTACTCTGAAGGATGCACCATCTGGCAAGGTTCATCTTAAACTGGAGTGGCTCTCACTGCTGCCCTCTGCAGAGCGCCTCAGTGAGGTGAGACTCTCAGTCTAAAGTACCATCTGAGTGGGATTGGTTTGACGTGACGAGACAGGCTATTGTCTAATGTTATTTTACCACACAGTGTCCATAATGTTTGCAGCCGACACACACAGTGTCTCTGTATTAATTACAGAGATGTGAAGGGGTACTTAATATATGCATGTTCTGTGAATGCACCACAGTATTGACATTAACACAGTGCAACATAAAAAATATTTCTCATTTTTATGTTTATAGCACACATAATATAGATCAGTACTTAGCATATATATAAATGTATTAGTATTTTAATATTATCAACAATTTTATTAGCACATTCTTAGTGTAAAATATTGTTAATGTTAAAGCAGCAGTTGGTATTTCTTGCTTCTGGGCTCCCCCTATTGTCATGAAGTGTCACCTTCAAAGGACACATCTTTCTAATGCTTTTCTAGATAAGCTGAGAGATACAGAACCATCACTGAAAGTGAAAGAAGCATGTGCATAACAGATATAACAGTACCTGTAATATCTGTTAGCATAGTTATTGTAATCAGTAAAGATGTGATACATAAACACAACATGTCACAACATACAACAGAGACAAACAAAATAATCTAATAAATATTAAGAGAACAGTAGTGTTTTAGCTGTTCTAGCTGGTCTTAACCAAGCGATTATATACCGTATTTTCCGGACTATAAGCTGCTACTTGTTTCCCATGCTTTAAACCATGCGGCCTATAATGAGGTGCAGCTTTTTCTTCTTATATATGTTATTTTCCAGGGTTTTTTTAAACTTTGCGGGTGTGGCCTATATTCTGGTGCGTCTTATAGTCCAGAAAATATGGTAGCTTGAACTAGCTGATTAATTCAGCAGGTAACCTAATATTTCACTGACTTCTTTACAATTATTTCATTAGTCAACATAAAATGACCACAGTTTCAGCTATAAATGAATAATAAAATAATAAAATTGGTATACACAAATGACAGCTCAGTAAAATCCAGTTTAAAATATTCTTATTTTAATAAAACACAGATTATTTAATTTCATTAATAAATAATATGTCTTTATTTTGTGAAAGTTGACATTGATTCCTGTCAGTCGTGACTGCACTGTTTAACTTTTTTATCAACTGTGTCAGGTGCTATTAATTATATGTGTAGGTTATTACTGTTACATGGTCAGTAAACTGGCCAGTGAGCTTCTTCGAAAAACAACCCAACACTCTAGAAATAGCCCTGAACATATCCAGCCATCACACTGTCTCAGGATGTCTTAAAACATGTTTACAGACACATTATGAAGACATCTTAAGACATTTTAAGGCTATAAGACACATCCATAGACACGAATCTTAAGATGTCTTAACTATAATAACGTCCCAATAATAATATAATATCATATTTAAGATGGGCCAGCTGTCTTAGTTTGGCTTACATAAATAAACATTTTTTTAATTGCCTAAAGTTCTGTCCTTAATTAAAAAGCCTTAAAGGTCACAACTCTTTAGTTTATTAACAACCCAGTAATTTCAGCATGGGTAACGTTGGGCCCACCCTGAGCAGATTACTTTGATAGGCTGCACCTGATTGGTAACAGGTGTTTCCATGAGATATAAATAAGAGACCTCTGAAGAATAAGTGTAGTCTAAATTGTTCAGTGACCCAGTAATAAGGTCTGCCACATGGCTTACCAAGCCTGTTTTTCATCTGCAGGTGCTCCAGAAGAACCAGAACATCAGAGTCTCTAGTAAAACAGCTGACCCTGCCTCTGCTGCTATCTTGACTGTGTACATCGACCGGGCACAGGATCTACCTGTGAGTTCCACTGCATGTCTGTTTTGAGGAATATATATAATATTATTTCACACTGTCTTAGAAAAAGCTTTCCCTCTACTGATTCTGCAATGCTCTGGAATGTTGTGGATGATGAGTGCATTGTGTTTTAATGCAGATGAAGAAAGGCAATAAGGAGCCCAGCCCTGTGGTGCAGCTTTCTGTGCAGGATGCCACCAAAGAGAGCAGGGTGAGGCCTAATTACTATAAAAGATCATACATTTTCATTAACATAAACATATTTGCTATGATTTTTTAAATATAATTTTCCTTTCTCTTTCAGACTGCTTATGGAACCAACAACCCAGTGTGGGAGGATGCCTTTACCTTTTTCATCCATGACCCTCGCAAAGAGGACCTTGATATTCAGGTTATTGCTATTTTTTGTAAATGTTTATTTTTTATGAAATGTACAAATAAGCAGTTATTAAAAGCAGCTTTTGGTATAGCAGCTAGTGTCTTCTTTGGGTAGATACATACTTGAGAAGTACTGAATCTTTCTATTTCTATGCTGTTTGAATGATGATAATCTATGATGAAAGGCTTTCACAAGAATTAGCCACATTAGTACCTCTAACTTTGTGGACATCTTATCTCTCTAACCCAGGTGAAAGATGATGACCGGTCTCTGACTCTGGGCACTCTGTCCATTCCTCTGTCTCGCCTGCTCTCTTGTGCTGAACTCAGCATGGACCAGTGGTTTCAGCTAGACTCTTCTGGACCTGCCAGTCGCATCTACATGAATGTTATACTGAGGGTGAGATTAGTTCAGCCACATAAACGAGCTACAGTTTCAGTAGTAATGCATTAATTAAATGAATTAAATGATAACTCATCTCAGTAATTTATTCTCTGTAAATAAGTCAACTGGTCATTGTGAAGAGGAAGTGATTTGTGTTTATGGGGTCTTAGGTTTTATGGCTTAATGAGGAACCCACCAGCCCAATGTCTCCAGATCCCTCACTTCCATTTCCCGGTGAGGGAGAAGATGGTGTTATATCAGAGGAAACCCTCGGAGGAAAAGTGTCACCAACCCCGACACTTCCACAGAAATCCAGTCCAGATTCTAGCTTTGCCACTGAGGTGAGGTACTAACTACTAAATGAAAGTACCAAACTACCAAAGTACTTTTTATTCATATATATATATATATATATATATATATATATATATATAGAGAGAGAGAGAGAGAGAGAGAGAGAAATGTCAAACAATCAGCTTCTATGATAGGATACTGACCCAAAACATTCTCCAAAACTCAACGAGACACTGACTGATGCTTTGTGAATTGCCACCGAATTAAACATAATCAAAAATTGTAAATATTCCCTAAACAAGTTGTGCATGCAAGATGAACCAAGAACATTTCAGAGCCTTGTACAAAGAAGATACTGTATCACCTTAAAGATGCCCAAACCTTAGCACAGTTCAAACTGATTTAATTTTTGTATTTTTAATGTCTTCTTTTTCTTCAGGGTGTCCTGCGGATTCACTTGGTGGAAGCCCAGAATCTCGTTGCCAAAGATACCTTCATGGGAGGAATGGTGAAGGGAAAGAGTGACCCCTATGTGAAGATTCGTGTGGGAGGGCTGACATTCAAGAGCCGTGTTATAAAAGAGAACCTCAACCCAGTCTGGAACGAACTGTACGAGGTGTGGTAATGATTAATATAATACAGTATCTATGTCCTAAAATATGTCCTTTTTCCATCTTGGATATATTCCATGCTGTATGTCAGATCGAACAAATTCAGGGGGCTTCTTTGTACTGCAGGTCATCCTCACAACACTCCCAGGACAGGAGGTGCAGTTTGACCTATATGACAAAGACGTGGATCAGGATGATTTCCTTGGCAGGTGAGAAGCATTTAGGACTTTCAGATGCTTGTACTGGATTCACTTACATGAGGACTTATTCCATGGCTTACTGTTAATAATAAATTATACACTATACAATTAATAACTAATATAGTCATGCTTTTTAATAGTTACTAGAAGTGACTGTATTATGGGACAGTTGGGTAGAACCACAGAACACATTTGAAATTTGCTAAATAATGTTTTGGTATAGTAGGTATAGCCATGTGAGGGCAAATACCAAAAAATCAAGTCCATTTCTCTTGGTGGCTGGACAAGCACAGAAATGTGACCTTCTGCCTTAGTCAGTTCAGTGGCTGTATGTATCTCCTCTGATGTTTTCTTCTCTAGCTTTTGTTGCAGAAACTTTAGAAAAGTAACTGATATTAACTCCAGCTCAAATATAGAATTTATTTATTGTTTGAAGTATGCCAAGAAACTTAACACAGCAGCATAAACACCCCACCATCCATACCAATCCTTAGCTCCATAGGTGGGAAAAAATGGATGCAAGCACAATTAAATCAATACAGTTTTTTAAACCACATAACATTTCCAACATAAAAAACACAAGACTGTGTATAAAATTAGTTTGATAAATGATTAGATTCTTCTATTGTTTCTTAGCTGTAACACCGTGTTAAAATGAACCCAGCCAGACTAACTCTCACTGAAAGTTGTTTTTATGCTTCAAAGTGATACTATATTAATGGAACCAAGAGGCAGATTAAAATAACATCAGTGTGAATTCTGTGACATCTCAGGTGCACATCTCCCCAATTAATATCGAAGGTGGTATCACTATTAGAAAATGAGAAAAACCTGTTTAACTACATAAAAAGGCCATGTTACAGTTTACCCCCATCTTGCTTTGTACTCCTCTCCCCAAAACACTACAGATACTTAGTAATAACTTATATATGTTTATTGCATCAACACCTGGCTTGTTTTGAGTTAAATTCATAAATGCATACTCTATTGCTGTTATGCTTTCTGATAATCAGTGATTGACTTTCAGATTTAAGCTGAGTCTAAGTGACCTTATCAACACCCAGTACACTGATCAGGTAAGATGTGCTTTAAGAAATTAACACACCTGTAAGACCCACAGTCATTGGATAAGTG
Source organism: Acestrorhynchus altus (assembly GCA_034509495.1). Taxonomy (NCBI): domain Eukaryota; kingdom Metazoa; phylum Chordata; class Actinopteri; order Characiformes; family Acestrorhynchidae; genus Acestrorhynchus; species Acestrorhynchus altus. Next base: position 6,595,916 of record CM067518.1, on the reverse strand, counting down.
ATTATTATGTTCATGTGTTTTCTTGTGCTGTAGTGGTACCCCCTGAATGATGTCAAAACGGGAAGGGTCCACCTGGTGATGGAATGGCTTCCAAAAGTTTCAGACCCAAGCAAACTAGAACAGGTATTAAACATATTAAACACACACACACACAAACACACACACACACACACACACACACACACACACACACACACACACACACACACACACATATATATTTAATCCTGTCTGACGGGTTCTTCTCTGTTATGTGCAGATTTTGCGTTACCAGTCTCAGCAGATATATGCCAATAAAGCAGTCCCCTCTGCAGCTGTACTCTTTGTGTATGTGGAGCGAGCCCATGGTCTGCCTGTGAGTTCCCTTCTCCTGCATTACAATGGAGATAATTGAGTTCTTGTCTTCTGACAATCTATGGCATAATTTGTAACACATTTGAGTTCAACATAGATGATGAAATTTGATGGTTATTTGTTATTTCATTTGTTGTTTATAGTTGAAGAAGAATGGGAAAGAACCAATATCTGGAGCTGAGCTGTCAATCAAAAATACATCTCACAGAACTAAAGTAAGACTTAGTAAAATGTAAGATGCTTGTATAAATCTCCAGTGACTTCATGGTTATATAAAGTAGACATATACATCATCTTTTTGTAAGTGACTTTAACTCTTGGGATGTCAAACATTATGCTGAATTACCACAGTAGGTTTTAGTAGGCTGTGAATCTCAATTCAGGCCACTGTAAGGATGTCAAGATTTAATTCTTTATTCTTATGTTTAACATCTAAAACCTAACATATCTTTGGACTGTTTTCATTTGGTTGAACATATTTTTCAAAGACAAGACCAAAGACTTGGCAAAACCTTACACTATGGTTTTCTTTTATGTCCATTATTTTTTCAGGTTTTCATCCCCAGTAATAGACTTGAATAGCTGGAATTAATTGGAATATGGTGTCACCATCTAATTAATGACTATACACAAAAATATACATTTTATGGAGCTTTTTGTTTATTTAAAATGCATTGTGAATAATATAGCCAGTGTTCATATTTATTCATAAATGTTAAAAACTGTTGTAATGATCAAATAATAATAATGTTTATTGCTTTTGTGCATCTAAGAACTACTTCTTGTTCTCACTTTAAAATCAATTAATCACGCAGTATTTTAAAGAATACACATGCCTTTTGATTATTTTTTCTCTTATTATTGTCATGTAATTTATTTTCATATTTAATTACTATTATCATTCATTACTTAACTTCAAATTCTTGTTCCTTCAGCTTGCTGATCGCTCTACATCTCCATGTTGGGATGAAGCATTCTGTTTTCTTGTTCATGACCCTACAGAGGACATACTATCTGTCAGGGTGGGAATCTACATACTACAATAACATCAGTCTAATTGTGTAACCTGGCTGCACTACTCTTGTCTTATAGTAATTGAAAACAAACAGCACTTTTCCAGTAACTGTGCTTCATTTTTGAACATAACATTTTTGGATGACTTATGAGTCATTTTTTATGTGTGTGTGTTTGTTTTTGTGTGTGTGTGTATATGTGTGTAGCTCTCTCATAGCTGGGGCCAGCCTCTGGGTGCGGTGGTGCTGCCTGTGAAAGAAATGTTAGAAGAGCCAGACTTGGTGCTGGATCGTTGGCTTACTCTTGATGGAGCCTTGCCTGAGAGTCAGATACTAATTAGGGCTGAACTAAAGGTAGGAGACCACGCATATACCTTGTACAGTTATAGTAGTATAATAGTAGTTATGGTAGTACAATGTCATTAACATTAATCTTTATAAACATTTGATGGGATGTAGAATATTTGGCATTCACAAAGCACTTTGTTTGGAATCATATTCCATTACTGGGTAGGGCCTCCTTAGCTCTCAGAACATCCTCAGTTCTTCATGTCATGGATTATACAACGTTGGAACCATCCCTTTGGGATTCTGGTCCATGTTGATATTCCTGCAGATTTTTCAGAAACACTTGCTGCAAATCTCCTTTTATATTGGGTTCAGATCTGGTGACTCCTCAGTGGAATGCCATGGAGTTGACACTGAACTCATTTTTATATCAGACCAATTTGAGATGAGTATGTTTTGTTTTGTGGTGCACTATCATACTGGAAGTAGCTGTGGCCATGAAGGGATGTGCATGGTCAGCACAGTCAGTACTCAAACTGTGTGACATTTCTCTCAGCAGAACTGCTACTCACTGGTTTTTATTCATTACAGTACTCTGAGTATACTTTAGAACTGAAAATCCCAGCAGATCAGCAGTTCTATAAATACTCAAACCAGCCAGTTTGTACATTGCACTATTGTCACATAACTGGCTGATCAGATAATTGCATGGGTGTAATAAAGTGCTTGATAAGTGGTTCAGTGATTAACTATTTGTTCCTGTTTACAAATGTGACCACTGGTTTTCTGTTGGCTTTGGTTTAGGTTCACCTAGATTAACTTAGTAAAGTACGTTATAAAGTAAAGTGAAAATTGTTCCTGCATTCAGGGAACTGGCTTTCAGACAAAATGGTCTTGTGTTCACTGTGACTGCATTTTAAGTCTTGCTTGATTGTATTTTATTTGTGATTCAGCTTTTAGATTCCAGATTGGAGAAAAACGCTAGTGATGAGGTTGAGCACATCATTCCCAGGGCAGAGACAGCACCAGCGGCCAATCAAGATCTTCGACACAGATCAGTCCAAGGGTGAGTAACAATATTGCTTGATCAATACAAACGAATATCAGGTGTATAAGATGTACAGTACGTTGATTGACACTATTGTTTATGTGTATGTGTTTGTATGCCTGTTTTGTATTGGTGTTTTTTAGAGGTGGACATGCTGAAGCCAGTGGGCGGGGTCAAGTGAAACTTTCCATTGCTTACTCTACTAAGGAGAATAGACTGGTCTTCACTGTCCATGCTTGCAGGTTTGTTTTAACATGTACATAAAATGCACATATTAATACTTGAACAAGACATGTCAATGCAGTGGTTTTCAGTTCTGCTCCTAAAGATCTACTTTACCACACACTTTGGATCCAACCCTAATCCATCCCACACAAACCTGCTAATTACTGCTTTCAGGGGTCTTTAATTGTTAATAACAATAATAATAATAATAATAATAATAATAATAATAATAATAATGATAATGATAATAACAGCAACAAAAATACTGACACTAATACTACAACTACTACCAATAATAATACATTAAAGCCACCAAATAATATATTTACAAAAAAGTACAAAGTATTATATTGAGGCCAAAAGTTTATTGAAGCCACAAAATAATATATTAAGGCTACAAGATCATATACCAAGACAAAAAACAAAACAAAATAAAAACAACAATAGTTAAGTTTCTGCTGGTCACAAGATAAAATACTGAGGTCAGTAGAAACTTAATTTGTGGCCAAGGTAATATATTAATATTGTCTTGTGTCCAGGCCTTAATAAAAACAACCACTATGTCATATGAGACTCTGCAAAATGAAAGTAAAGGTCATCTTTGATCTGTTCTAGGAATCTTCCAGCTTGTTCTAAGGATGGTTCAGACCCCTATGTCTCCTTCCTCCTTCTGCCTGACAAGAACAGAAGTACCAAAAGAAAGACTGTTGTCAAGAAGCGAGACCTCAATCCCGAGTTCAATGAGAGGTGAGTGGTAGACAGTTTAAACAGCAGTACAGGGTCGCTGGACATCACAACTGAAGCCTTTTGCATTGTTGATCTCTTTATTTTCCCTTTCATGTAGGTTTGATTTTGACTTGTCCCTGGAAGAGGCCACACAAAGACACCTTGACCTGTCGGTGAAAAACAATGTTTCTTTCATGAGCCGCGAAAAAGAGCTCATTGGCAAGGTATTGTAAAGATATCAAAAGAAATCCAAATTTTAATGTTATGTAAAAACAAATATATGTTAGTTCACAGTCAGGTCAGATTTTGACAAAGGTTTTCATGCATCCTTATACACTGTCACCGGCTTGGTGTCATAAACTGGGCTGCACATGTTACAGCAGGTGTGGTGTTACAACAGGGTTGTCCAATCTTCAGTTTTCAAACAACTGTTCCATTTGGGATTAAAACCTGCAGCCAGTGGATAAGATTGGACACACCTATGTTACAATGATGTTCTAGAGTTTGCATGTAGAGACTCTAAACCTAATAGTAATACTGATCTAAATGGGTATTGCTGTACAGATTAAAAACAGACTATTTGGGTACCTTAACTTACATCACAAACTATGGTATGCTGTAGATTGCCAGGATCTTCAAAAGACACAACTGTGTCTCTTCATCCTGAAGTCCTGAATAGCTATGTGTGAAATTCTAAGTATATGATTTGTTTTGTATTCCAGCTTCAGTTAGAGCTGAATCAGCTGGACCTCAAGGCAGGCGTCTCACAGTGGTAAGCACTTCAAATCAATCTGGGTGTTATATGTGTGAACCATTAAATAATTGCCATAAAAACTGTTTATTTCACCTCATTGTTCATTAAATATATGACAATTTGTTTCATGTTTGATTAATCTGGAAATTATTGGTTAAACTAAAATGTACAGAACACATAATTTTTACCCCTTTGCTTTAAAAAGCTTTGTTAAACAATTTCAAACTTAGTTTCAAACTTAATTTTAATTACATTACATGAACTATTTCAAGCCTTTTTATTTTAGCCATCAGTATGGCTTCAGCTAATCTGAAATCAGATTTCTTAATTATTAGAATATTTCTTAAGCTATATAATATGTTTTGACACTGTGGGAAGGTGTGGAATGGAAAGGACATTAGCTCATCCATAAAGCTCATCAGCAGATGGAAGCATGAAGTGCTCTAAAATATCCACTGTGTTCACTCTGGGCTTGAAAAAACACAGTGGACCAACACCAACAGATGACATGGCACCCCACACTATCACAGACTGTGGAAACATCACTGGACTTCAGACACCTTCTGTGCCAGACTCTAGGAACTTGAGTTGGGATTCTAGGGCTCTTGATTTTGACTCTTGAATTATTTTCCTCTGAAAAGAGCACTGTGGCGCAACAACAGCCCAGTTGTTGTGCTGCTTATCCTCTGATCATCTTCTGGAGATCTTTCAAGTCAGCACCCTTCTCCATAATTGAGGATTGAATTTATTCAAACTAGAAATGAAATATTATAAGAATATTCTAACAAATGAGTTACTTGGTCTACAAGCCATACTGTTGAAAAGTAAATCTTTGAAAAGACTTGAAATATGTCACTTTACATGTAATAAATGCAGTATCTATGACAGTTTATATTGCTTACATAAGTGATAATCTAATTAAATAAGCAATTTCAAATGTGATACACTTGGCTTTAATCTATATTAATTCAATCATGTATTTTTCTGTTTTCAGGTATGACTTAACCGACGAGTCCAGCTAATCTTGCCTTGTATGTCTACATAATGATGCCTTTAAATGCTCTTTGCTCCTTTAAAGCACCTGTTTTTCCCAGGCTGCACAGCTGCATCTGCATCTGCATGGCGCAAGTGTCACTTTACCTGTATGGCTTTAGTGCAGTGGGACCAGCGATTGTGAAAATGTTCGTTTTGTGATCCAAATTCTGTGGTTGCTGTAGTTTTAACATCAACGATACCAAATGCATTCAAGACACACCTAATGTTACAGTCAGTGCAAGTCATTTGTCATTTTGCAGATTTGCACTAAGAGCAACTTAATCACATTTGTTAAGGGAAGAATCTAAACATTGAAAATGGATATCTACGGACCAAACTCTTCTTAAATCAGTAGTGTTTTTCAACGCAAGATTTATCTCTATCACAATTATTTTATTTTTTTTAGAAGTCCTTCCACGCTTCTCTTTTGTCTTATGTTTTGTCATTTTACTTAAGCAGTGCAGATGAGCACTCTTTATCTTACATTTCAACATCTTTTATACTTTAAATTCCATGTAAGTGATTTATACTAAGATACGGGTGGACATTTGGTTATTATATATATATATATATATATATATACATATATATATATATATATATATACACAAAGGTATTATATAATATATAGTATATATATAAAGGTATTATTACTATTACTGTTACTTTGTTTTCAGGGGAGTGCTGCACTTTGTAGCTGTAAAAGAATCTTATATGAGAAAAAGTGCAAATCATATAGTTATTCTTTAATTTTAATGCTAAGCATATGTTTTTTTATGGTTATTTTTTGCATTTTTTGCCTGGTGCGTATTTGCTTACAGTCTGGGAAACTGCTTTCCACTATGTTTTGAGCTCTGGATGAAGGAGTTGGTTCACGCTTACATATACCAGACATTCTGAAGGTTGCCTTAAGCTTGTGCTTTAATATATTTTATTTACATGGTATTGTAAAACCATTGTTTTACTGTTATATACTGGCAGTCAAAAAAGTCACTGATACACTTAAAAAATATATTTTTTAATTGGTTAATTTGTAGACTAACCACTTTCGGTTCTTTATAAAGAACCATGTTGGTTAAGAAACTTTTAAAGGTCTGAAGAACCTTCACTTGATGTTTATGTTTCTTTAAAAGTTTCTAACAAATCTTGTCTACATAAATGCAGCCTCATTCACCAAACTGCTGTAACGAAACTGTTCTTTAGAAACTCACAGGTTTAATGACGTTTCTGCCATTCAGCGTTTTCATATTTGGGTTTTTAGGGACATATGTTTCCTGATAATGCATTTTTGATGTTGCATATTTCCTTCATGGTAAAATAACAAACTGAGGAAAAGTAACAAATGGGGGGGAAAAAACCAAACGGAATTCGTAGGGTTTTGTTCAGACAATGGGATCCATCTTTGTCAGAGCTGTGAACAGTTCTGCAGTATGATCTTCACATAGACCTTTTGTTAGTACTTCACTCCAGAACAAATTTAAGGTAACTATTAGGAAGACTGGTTAATGATGCACATAGTTCTTTGTGGAACCAAAGTGGTTTTTCTATGGCATGGCTCAAATACCCATTTAAAGCAGTTTTATTTTAATAGTGCACATCAAAAGAAAGAGTTTGAGAGGGGCCGCACAGGAGAGCTCCGTGAAGCGAATTGGTCTTATTAATGTATTAAGTGCCAGACTGATTGTACAGACATTATCATAGCATAATTGTTGCTAGCAGTGGATAGAATGCATGCACCAGTGACATGAAGGATCTTGGAGACCTACACAAACCACAGAGAGGGAGAACCAACAATTTGTCCAGCATGCATGGTGTGACCCAGCAGCCATGACTGCAGACATTCAGGGAGTGGTGATGCCCTTCATGAGTCATCCTGTTAGTGCCTGCATACCCACAGACCAGGGAATTGTCAAAGATTGAAACTGTGTGGGATGCTCATGGATGTGCTATCAGCTCTCCGCACCTCAAAAACTGCATTAAGTACATGAGAATATTCAGGCTACATGGGATGGTTTATTACAAGACATCTATAGGAACCTTTACAGCTCTATACTAAGACATCTGGTGTGTTGCAATGTACAATGGGGAAAATAAGTATTTGATATACTGCAAGTTTTCCCACCTACAAAGAATAGAGAGGTCTTTAATTTTTTTATAGTAGGTACAGTTCAATTGTGAGACAAAATTAAAAAGAAAATGTTTCGGGTCATTGTCATGGTCATCTTCAATGGCCTTACTGAGGGAAGGAGATTGTTGGCCAAAATACATGTGATACATGGCTCCTTCCCTTCAATATGGTGCAATCATATTGTCCCCTGTCCCCTTTGCAGAAAAGTACCCTCAAAGCATGATGTTTCCTCTCCCATGCTTCCCGGTTGGGTCGGTGTTCTTGTGGTTGTACACTTGTGGCATGAGCAGGGGGACCTTGCGTGCCCTGCAGGATTTTAATCCATTACAGTATTTGTTACTAATGGTAATCTTTGAGACTATGGTCCCAGCTCTCTTCAGGTCACTGACAAGGTCCTCCCGTGTAGTTATGGGCTGATTCCTGACCTTTTTCAGAAGCATCCTTAACCCACGAGGCAACATCTTTCATGGATCTTTCAAGATTGACAGTCATCTTGTGTTTCTTCCATTTTCTAATAATTGCACCAACAGTTGTTGCCTTCTCACCAAGCTGTTTGCCTATTATCCTGTAGCCCATCCCAGCCTTGTGCAGGTCTACAATTTTGTCCCTGTTTTTTAACACAGTTCTGTGGTCTTGGCCATCGTGGAGAGGTTGGAGTATGATTGACTGAGTGTGTGGAAAGGTGTCTTTTATAGAGGTAACAAGTTCAAACAGGTGTAGGAGTAGGAGGCCTTATTAAAGATGACTAAGGTCTAAGCAACCCAGAATTCTTGCTGGTTGGTAGGTGATCAAATACTTATTTCATGCAATAAAATATAACTTATTTATTTGGAAATCATACATTTTTTTATTCTGTCTGCCACAGTTGAAGTTACCTATGATAAAAATGACAGACCTCTTCATTCTTTGTAGGTGGGAAAACTTGAGAAAGCAGCAGTGTATCAAGTACCTATTTTCCCTACTGTAGGTTACATCATACTTACACTACTTGTGTGTGTGTAGCTCAATACATATCCCCCATTTCAGTCTAAATTCTTCATCATTTATTGTCCCTGGTAACCTTCATATTTCCATCTTAATAACATTTCAATCAGACAATGGGTGCAACTTTTTTTGACAATGTGATTATCAGACAGTTCTCCTCTGGTTGGGCTGAGCACACCTGTGTGATATTTTAATTTATTTAATGTTTGGTTGATAACCACCCATGGTTACATGTACATGTGACTGTTTCTTTCACTAAGATGTTGGCTATCGGTGGTATCTTTGCTGTTTGGTGAGGGTCAGCTTTACCCACTTACTATAGTAATCCACCACCACCAGGAGGTTCTCATTCTGCCTGATTTTTAATTTTTTTTGGATTGTTTGTTTTTTTGGTGTTTTTTTTGCCAGGGATTAGGTCCAAACCCAGCATACACCCAGCTTCAACTGCTGGTATAAACTACATTAGCCCTGACAGCTATTTTTGGCAAGTTACACATTGACTACTATACATTCACACATATTTTTGTTCTGTAGGCCAATACAAAAAATCCAGCAGATGTGCTTAATTGAACAGTCAAGGGGTTGTCGTGAGCAAAGATCTTGTCTTTGGGAATCAGGGATGATCATAATTTCGCTGCTGTTTACAGATGTCCTGTAGTGGTTGGATTTTTCTTCTCCACACATTTCCAAACATAGTCCCACTAAAATGCTGTTAAAATCTTGTGACAGTGTTGAACTTGAATAGAATGGGATGTTTTCCTAAACATCTTTGTATGACTGTATGCACCTGTGAGCAATTCTTTTGTGTCTGCCAGTGTATTAGTAAATGAAAGGTTTTACAATACCTTGATTCTGAAGGCTTTAACATATCAAACAATGTCAATCACTGTGCTTTTTGTATCCATTCCAAGCATTTTAGTTTGTGATTGTTCAAGCAGAATCACTTTGAGGCAGCATGGATGTTTTCATCAAAGTGCCAATGGTCTGAGACCAGTTCATCAGCTGGAGTTTGAAATATTCTACTAAAGATATTTGAACAGTTTTGTCTTACTTGTGGAGTGGAATGTGTATTACAATCAGTTGATACTGTTGCTGGAAGTCTGTTTTATTAAAGATGCTTTTTGCACTTTAAAATTCTGTATTTTCTTCTTGAACTTGTGGCCTTAGGCTGCCCATAAACAAACACCTGCTTCTTTGGCTCTTTGGTGATATAGTGACCATTGGGGATAAATGAATGGGACAGAGCAAACTAAAGCATTGCTGCAGTTAATGTCTACTGTAACTTTGTTTGCCACGAATCTGCTCACATTGTGCTTCTCTTTTTCACTTCAGTTAGAGGAGCAGGTGTTTGGTGCGTAACCACACTAAGACTAAGATCAAAATCAGGAAATGAAAACCATAGGACTTGTTCAGAGACATCAGTAAGAAAAGCCAGATGGTGCAAATTTCAAATGCTCCTCAACAATCAGCAGCCATGGGCTCCTCTAAACAGCTGCCAGGCACGGAGAACATTAAAATAACTGATGCCCACAAAGGGGCAGAGAATTTTTGAGTAAGTGTTGCCCCAGTTCATAATGTATTTGTCAGTCAACAGAAGCAGCAGATGTCAGGTTGAGAAACCTTCAAAGAAAACTGCATGAAGAATGACACCTGCACAAATTTAACCTTGATAGAAGAGACATCGGGAAGACAATCATCCCTCCATCCTCACCACAAAGTACTGTCTTAAGTTTACAGAAAAACATTGGACCAAACCTGGTTCATTTTGGGGATATAGTCACTTTGGTGAAGTTAAAATAGAACATTGGCTGTATGTTTGAGGGGGAAATGGTGCAGAAACTGTTACATGAAACTGTTGCAGGTGGATAGATCATGCTTTGGGCATGTGTTTCAGCCAGTTGGATGGGATAGTGAATTTCATTCACTGCACTTCTCAATCTATGAATCCCATCATACATCCTGCAGGTATTTATAGCCCAGTCACCCTTGTGCAACACCATCTGCAGGAGCCTGAAGATACTTCTTCTGTGGTGACACATATTTTGTCCGGGGAGCTCTTTGTGATCAGATCTTTTTTGCATCACTGTAAAATCTTTAAATTCACAGCATCTTAATCCTTCCCAGCCCATGCATGTTGTAGTTGCATGGTGCGGCCACGAGGTGGCACGATTATGCCTCCGCCAGTCCAGCCCTGCAGCTGCGGCGCCTCCTCAGGGGAGGACCCTGCTCGGGATGGGTGGGTCAAACGCGCGCAGTCTGTCTTCAGGGGACATGAGAAATCAGCGCTTCCAGTCTGGACCTTCAGCGTAAATGAATGGAGACGGAATTCAAGAAAACTTAGGAAAAGAGGAAGAAAGTTCAACTTCCACTGGGGAAGAGCTTGAGATGGATTGGCCAGGAAACTCCAAACAGCACTGTGGAAGAAACACATCTATACAGGACATAGTTTTGTCGTTTTAAGGAGGGAGTTTTAAGGAGCAACAGATGCTGTAGAGCACATTCCCAGATCCCAGATTTGGAATTCTGCTCCATTTTTCATGCAACCATCCAACCGTCCATGAAGAACGCTGGAATGAGAAAATCGGGCTGAACTGGATTTATTTGAGATTTTAAAGAAAGCTAAAGTGCAGAAAGTGGACGTTTCCCTTGTGGATGCTGTGACAGAATTCCAGAATGGGGAATTTAGAGAGTGTGGACGGACAGAATGAGATGAAACATCATCTGATGCCATTAAAAGTCCCGATGCCTGATCCAGCTGAGCTGGAGGAACGGTTTGCTATAGTTCTGGTGAGTAAACTGGAAAAGTTTCTTTAACAGGCATTCCCTCACTTTCCACAGCTTTAACAGTTTTCCTTTATTATGGAATAGAATTATTATTGGGGGAAACAAGCTGCAGAACATTGTATTTTTATGTTAATATGTATTTACAAAACTTCAGGAATAAAGCTTTGTTGGTAAGGTTTCAGGTCCAGGTGGTGTTTTGCGCCCCTCTGCTCAGTAGTATCAACAGTAGAGGTGGGAATTCCTGCCTGAGCGGCTCTGCTGCGGCTTGGAATTCCTGGAGGAGCCCGTTATGTGTCATTAGTTATCCAGGTCCAGAAAGGGAAAATCCAGCGCAGGCTTTTGTTCCGGCTGCCCGGGCGGCTGTGTGTTTGACTGAGCCGCAGCAGAACAAAGTCCTGGGCTGGATTTTCCGCTTTCTGGACCTGGATTTTCCGTTTGTACTAACCCTAATAGCTGTCCGCTCACTGTCTCCCTCTAGCGGCTGCTTTGTCTCATTGCAGCCCCCCCTGACTCAAACTTCTTCAAAATCACTATATTTCCTGAAAATCAAACCTGCCATCTCCCCCTAAACAAACAAAACAGCAGCCTGTCACATCTGACCTCAGAAAACTGCAGTGGGAAACTGTTTACTCACTGCAAAACGTCATTATTTTCCCCCCTGTCTGTCACACACATTTTCAGAATTCCCCTAAAACTCCTACGCATTAGAGACTCTCGCCATGTCTTCATCCGTGCAGCTAGAACAGGCATTAGATAGTGTTCTACACTGTAAAACACTCACTGTATACTCACACAGAACCCAGACTCGATGCTTAATGTGAAATGAGTCACAAATGTTGACCTACCGACACATCTGGGGACTATCAAACTCATTTCTAACATCACCGAGAGGCTTTGTAGCTGGGAATGAGCTGGGAATGTGCTCCTGTCCTGGGGCCAGTGAAATAAGACGTTTTCAAGTTTTTTCAACTCGATTTTCTCAATCAATAAAAAAACAACAGTGTTTAATTTCGCTGTCACATTGTCATGGTTTCAGATGGTCTGAGCAGGTCTTTGATGGTCAAACCAGCTCTTGATCAGTGGAGTGTGATGTTGCATTTGATTTTTTGCCATGCTGGTTGACCAGCTTGGTCAATGAGTGCTGTCCATGCTTGGTCATACTGCTCAGTAAGCTTGTTGATGCTGTTCATACTGGTGGATCAGATAAGTCATCCTGGTCAGCTTGGTCAGGCTTGTCGGTCAGCTTGTTGATGCTGGTCCACCAGCTTAGTCTCATTGGCCATGCTAGTCAACCAGGTTGACCAACTTAGTTAAGCTGATTATGCTGGTTGACCATCTCGGTTAAGATGGTCATGCTGGTTGGCCAGATTGGTCAACTTGGTCACATGGGTCATCCGGCATTCTTGTAGACTCGTATTTTGGTTCTTGGATTCCCACCCATGTCCGCTGATGGCTATGGCATCACCTGAATCATCTTTATTGTTGTATCTACCTTCTGTGCCAGATTCTCGTACCACGGACTGTATTTGGAAAGACTGACCGGTTCACTGTGGAATAATGAGGCATGCGAGTTAACTTTGTGGGAAAGAATAACACACACTCTTATCGGTCACTAGCATGTGCTGGACCCTGCCCTGCATCTTGTTTGGAGATAGAAACACTTCAAAGCTCTTCTCTCAGGATGATGCTTGTGCCCAGGAAGAGCAAGCTGGGGCTTCATGTGTGGATCTTGATTATAGTTCAGAGTGTTTTCATGCTCGGACTTTCTCGTGACATTACAGTACTTTAGGTTTTAGCAATGCTGGTGAAATTTCATTCACTCAGAATCACTATTTATCAACAGGTGCTGATTTTTCACCCGAACACCTGAATGTTTATTGTCATTATATTTAACAGTACAACAAAACTCTTCTCTTATATCCCATATCCCACCTCGGAAAACTGGGGTCCGAGCAGAGGGTCATCCATGCTGTATTACCCCTGGAGCAGAAAGGGTTAAGTGTCTTGCTTAAGAGACCAACAATGACAGCGTAGCTGATGTGGGTAATGAACCCACAACCCCTATAATCAATTACCCAGATCTCTAAACACCAGGACACTGCCCCAAAGTAACATATGCAGTATTGTGTATGTCCACTACTCCCTGCTTGTCCATTTCAGAAGGTTTGAGAAAAGTAAGTTTGTATAACAGACTGCTCTCTAACTTTATCATTATCCTGGAATACAGCAGTGTAAGTCATCATCAGCCGTGGTGGCCTGCCAGCAAGTGACGAACTAGTGCCTTCATCATCCCTAGTGGCCTGCAGGAGACTTGTGGTGTGTGTATGTCAGTGCGTGTATGCTTGTCTGGTACCGTTGTCTCTCCACCCTCAGACGCTGCTCTCAGACGGGGAATGGCAGTGCGTTATGATGTCATGGGTGCTGTCCATGCCAGCAGTGTAATATCCATATACTAATGACTTTAACAGGAGTCTAGCAGAAGGGAGCAGCATGCCGCTCGTGTGTGTGTGTGTGTGGGCATGTGCGGGGGAGTTTGCCGATGGATCCTGGTTGGGGACGAGGCCCCTGGGCTAAATTAGACTACTTCATGCGCTTCACTAATAAAATGCAGCAGATGTGCTTTGTTTCCAGGCGTTCACTGCTGCCCAGTCTGTGGCAGAGACCCCACATTTTTTTTTTGTATGGGAGGAAACTAGCTGTGGCTGTGTCTCTGGTCAGGCTCCCTAACAATATGCTGTGTGTTTAGTGATTGGGCAGTTGTTCCTCTAGAATTTGCAGCTATTTTTAAGGCTGTCTGTAGGTTTCCTCAGGGAATGCAGCACTGAAAATTTGTATTTTCACATTTTCCCTCTTTTAGCTTGTTCAGTTGGCCAGGACAACCGTGGCGTCAGTGGATCTGTTAACCGTTGTGTTGTCTTAAGGACCAAAAATGACCTGCCACTATGGTTAACAGCAATGATATTTTTTCAGCTTGCAATAGAACTATCCTTAGAGTGACCCCAACCTTAGGGAGAAATCTGTACACCACCAGTGCTGCACTATATGGACAAACAACCATATTCCAGTATGCTTTAGCTGAATTGTGGGATATATGATTTATGATGTGAAAAATACAATGTGCTATATTTAAACATATTGAACTTGTATTACTTTTTTATACACACCAAGTCATGCCTGTCTTATACCTCCTCCATGGTGTGTGTATTAGAACTCAGGTGGGGGCGGAGTGGAGCAGACTAGAGGAGGAGCTGAAAGCAGGGTGCAGAGCAGAAAAATGTTTTCTGCAAAATTGAAACAAATGTTATTTAAAATGCTTTAAAATTTGATGTAAACAATATTGCTTCAGGCAATATCGCGCTCTGTTTACATCCCCATATTGATATAGATATGGATATATTGCCCAGCACTACACTAGGGGACATAGATTGTCTTTGGATCTTAGGACAAGGTATAGAGATGAAGGACAAAGGTATACAGTACAGCGGTATATATATAAAAATGTTAGCATTTGAATGTTTGTATCATATGTGCATATTATCATATTCACAACAGTTCCTTTTTTTTTTTCAATGTCAAATATTTTAGTTTTAGAAAGTTCAACAATTTTTTTTCCATCATTTGAAAAATACTGGAAATCTACTGGAAGATCTCTGACAGATATGTGCACTAAGAAACTAAATAAATCTTATTAAAACAAAATAAAATGACTTATGATGCACTCAACACTAGGAGGTTTGAGGCAAGAACATGCCTCCTCCCCTGTTTCAATACAATGACTATCAGGCATCTCTGCCAGTCAGCATTGTACTGGCCACCCAGAGACAGGATGGCGAGTTTTGCTCACCCAGATTCTGGCTACCGATGGCAAGCAGCATAACCCAGGATTCAAACCTGCAATTCTCAGATCATGATCAGATCAGTGTTAGAGCATTAGACTGCCAGGCCACTCAGAGCCGTATAAATCAAGCATTCTGGAAATCTGGAACACCTTGCCAACCCCCTAACCTATACCGAAGTATAAGGAATGCTACCCTAGTGACTGTCAACTGGCTGGGAATGCACTTTCCAAGTTTATGAAAATGTATCTGTACATAAAAAATATTGGAAATCGGCATCAGTCCGCAATTCCCATATCAGTTCATCCTTAGAATTTTAAGGCATGAAACTTCCAAACTGTTGATTAGTGGGGCGTAAACTTATTGTAGTAGCAAACATCAGACGTCAGTAATGCCTTGGCTATTCCATGGGATTCTGGAGAAAGGAAAAGTTCGTTTTTGCCAAATTATTCCTGTAAATGTGGTCACCTCTTGTTTATTCAGACCTTTGAAAATGTAGTGCATTTTGCAGTTTCCTTTCATTGACCCCAGTGGAACGCTGTGCTGAATAGACAGCGTGTCTTTGGAAGTTCTGTGGAACAATACATTCATAAGATATACAGACTGGAATTCATTACTTTATAGCAGAGCATGTGTCTGAATCCGAAGTGGGGATTAAGCTTCCCAGCTAAACTTCTCCATATGAGAGAATGGAGGTGGTGGTACAGTTTTGCAGATATGCAGTGATGGGGCACGAATGTGTGTGTGTGTGTATGTGTGTGTGTGTATATGTATGTGTGTGTGTGTGTGATATCCTCTTTCAAAGTGGCCCTGCTTGACTGCGCTGCGGCAGATTCCTGTGGTCTGCTCTCACTGAAGGCCACGGGAGAGCTTGAGAGAGGGAAAATTCCCTTTGAACATGGCTGCCTGCCACTGCTCTACGCCTTAATGACTTTACCAAAGTGTTCAGAAGTCCATGCGTCATAAGAGAAGGCTTTTTTAAATAGCAGTGATTAGGCTGCTTGATTTCCCTCCCAGTATGTTTACTGCTTATGCTTTTATTGTGTATTGCAGCTCCTACAGCTCTGGAAAGACAGAAGACATGGATTTGACAAGTCCGCATGGTTTTGGGGATTGTGGCATCATGTGTGCATGATGTAGATAAGATGCTGTTTTCTTAAATGACTAGGTTTGTTTGTGTGGGCATGTTTTTGTACATTTTCAGGATGAAAATGTTCTAAATTTGTAGCAAAACCACAGTAACCCACAATGCCTGCATCTGCAACAATCTATAATGGTTCACCCTTTAAACCCTAAAGGCCCACAATTCCTCATTCTTAAAGGCACAAGTTGCTTATTGTTTCATAACAAATGCTGAATACAGTTTATAAAAGTTACTGAATTATAGGTTAAAAAATAGGGTCAGAATCCTTTTGTGTAAATGTAATATGCATGTATGTAATCTTAGGGCTATCCTTTATATCCTTTATATCCTTTATATCCTTTACATCGATACTGGGATATAAACAGAGTGTGATGTGGACTGCGGTGAATGTATCAGGACATGATTTTATTGTCCATATCATTTTGAAAAACTGAAATGACATGACTGACATTTTCTAAGAACCTTTTCACTCAGAAAAGCTTCAGAATGACCTGCAATAAAGTCTTTTTACAATGACTTTCATAGACAGTTAAGATGTTTTTTCCTTCTCCTGTAAAGATGCAGTGTTTGAAATACAAGGTTTTGTTCCAACAGCAACTACAGGGGTTGGACAATGAAACTGAGACACCTGTCATTGTAGTGTGGGGAGGTTTCATGGCTAAATTGGAGCAGCCTGGTGGTCAATCTTCATTAATTGCACCAGTAAGAGCAGAGTGTGAAGGTTCAATTAGCAGGTAAGAGCACAGTTTTGCTCAAAATCTTGCAATGAACACAACATTATGGGGGACATACCAGAGTTCAAAAGAGGACAAATTGTTGGTGCATGTCTTGTTGGTGCATCTGTGACCAAGACAGCAAGTCTTTGTGATGTATCAAGAGCCACGGTATCCAGGGTGATGTCAGCACCACCAAGAAGGACCAACTACATCCAACAGGATTAACTGTGGACGTGAGAGAAAGCTGTCTGAAAGGGATGTTGGGGTGTTAACCCGGATTGTATCCAAAAAATGTCATTCCCAAGACGAATTGATGCTGTATTGGCCATAAAAGGAGGCCCTAGTACACC
The DNA here is from genome assembly GCA_034509495.1 of Acestrorhynchus altus. NCBI lineage: Eukaryota > Metazoa > Chordata > Actinopteri > Characiformes > Acestrorhynchidae > Acestrorhynchus > Acestrorhynchus altus. Next base: position 6,578,531 of record CM067518.1, on the reverse strand, counting down.
AAACTAATAAATTATTGTGGTCTAAAACCAGGTGTTTCAGTTTCATTGTCCAACCCCTGTATATGTACAGTACCAAATATATAAAACATTACATGTTACAGTTATATATAGGTGTTACTACATACCTGTATGAAACATACGTCAAATGATGACACAAAGATATGCCACGAAAAATGAAATGTTTATCTCAGGATTATGTCTGCATTTATCAATATATTTGCTGCTTATCATTTGACAGAATGGTTAGAAAAACCCCGTTTCTGTTGCTGGCTGCTCTGTGAACTCCTGACCTTGTATGATTTGTTCGACAGCGGCTCTGATTTACTTTGAAATTGAGGATTGATTAGATTGAATATTGTATGTTAACTGTAAACACTGAAGAGTGTTCAGAAGGTTCAAAGCACAGTTTTTGTTGGACCTTTTCCTGAGGTCCACTTACAATGTTTGTGTGACTTTATGAACCAAAAACATCCATTTTTAAAGACTTTGTTTTGGTACTGCCCCTTTAAAGAGCAGCACCAGCAGCCTTCTACCTCTGCTTCCTCTCACTATGCTACTTCAGGGATATTCACATGGGCTTCACACCATATCGCGACCCTGGACAAAAGCATGGACAACATTGCTATGGCAGTATTAACCCCCACTCACTGCTGACATCATGTCACATGAACTAAACCTAACGTCATCCTGAGACGTTACACTATCAAAAGACACACAAACAGTTGGGTTCACTGGTGTTGCTCTTTGAGGCTGATATGAGTGAGTTTTGCTCTGATTGGCTGTATTGTGGAAGTTTCCAAAAGCACTCAGAGCTTAAACACTTCTGAGAACTGTGCGTATGAGTGGGTGGAGCTAACCTGTGGTAGGCTGAATAGGTGGAGATATGTAAATGAGTTATTATAATATCAAAATTATATCAGAATGTGAATTTAAAGCAGTTCTCTTTGTAGCTTACTCAGTCCAGCGCTGTAGAACTGGGTGGTGAACCATGCACTTTTTTTTAAAACGTTAACAGTGTTTACATATTATTATATCTATTTTATTAAAAAAAAAAAAAAATATAGGAAAGAAATAAGAAATTTAGTTTTACATGATCAGGCCCTTTGAATTAACACTCGCACAGAACACACAGGTACTGCTTATTTGTTTACATTTATTGTAATGTTAATGTGATGTTTTTATAGCATTGTGTGTGACTGTGTGTAAATCACTCTGGAATGCCTAGTCAAACAGTGGGAGGAGATGGAGTGACCCCCTCCAGTCTCTCTGCTTGTCCCTCTGACCCCTGAACATGGTGCTGGCGTCAGAGTGTTTGATGGATGCCACTCAGCTGGAACTAATGCAGTCAGGCTGGGGGCTCTGTTTATGGAGCATTAAAGGGCTGAAGCTTTCTCACTGGGGCAGGCTGTGTTTGCATGCCTCTGCCTTGCGTCTGGACGCCGGGGGGCCACAGTTCTAAAGAGCCAGTAGGTGGGCAGGAATTAGACATTGTTTGTTTGTTATGCCACAAACCTGAGCTCTGGGAGGCAACATCTGTCCCCCCAACACCACCATCATCACACCAGATCAGGGCAGTGGATGCATTTAGGGTGCATCCTCTCATCACACGTACACACACACACACACACAGACACACACCCACACACACACACAGACACACACCCACACACTCACACAGGAAAATGTGTGCCCCTTTCATTATTTTAGATCTCAAAATAATGCAGATATCTGTAAATAAATCATAAATAAATAAATCATTTTTTCATCATCCTGGGGACCAGATTTCCCCGCGGCATCAAAATATTTTCCATCATTCATACAACGTTTGATCTCATTGAAGGGCTCAATACATGACCACACACTCGCCCACACTATTTACCCTTCAGTATGGAAGATCTTTGAGAGTGGCGCCATGCTAAGCTCAGGTGTTAAGGAGCTCAACGTTATCTCTCAGTGAGGAAAAAGGCATTTTTGAGTGTCTTAGCCACTCACGCTTTCTTACAGAATCCAGAGCTGCACACTGTGCTGATCAGAATCGTTTCAATATAACACTGGCATAGATCAAATGGGCTCATTTAAGATGGCCCGGTTACAAGTTAAGAGGGAAATCTATGTCCCAGAAACACTTCTGTACCTATTTAGTTTAACCACAACCCAACCAAACAGTCTACTTTGTTGTAGCTCGAATAACCACATAGTTTGCTGGTCTCGAATTTAACTGCTTCCTTACTGCAACAGTTGAGTGCAAATTAGAGCTAATTACATAAAAGGCCTTTTAAATAAAAGGCTAATTAAAATGGTTATCTTTTACAGCTGTAGGTGAAAACCATCTGCCTTCTTCAAATCTGTCACTTTTGCCGTATGCTAAGAAACAACCTAGCACAATAATACTATGTTAAATAGAACCATCTGTTGCAAAGTTGTGCACCACGGCTGATTGTGGAATACAGTCCTGTAAATGTATTCTGAGGTTAATTTACTAACTTAATTACTTTTTGGACACTTTTTACAAACAAAGTCTGAGTCCTGCCCACCTCTTTAGTACTGTGGCCCCTTTGTGTCCGGATGCAAGGCAGAGGCATGCAAACACTACCCACCCCATTGAGACGTCTTCAGGCCTTTAATGCTCCATAAACAGAGCCCCCAGCCTGATTGAAACTGATGCATCTACATCTGACCCAACCTAAATGCATGTCATAAAATACAAGTCAAGTCATGAGTCTTTACACAGGAGTCCAAGTTAAGGCTCAAGTCAGTTTACAGTATACAGTATATACACACACACACACACACACACACACATATATATATATATATATATATGTGTGTGTGTGTGTGTGTGTGTGTGTGTGTGTGTGTGTGTGTGTTTGTTTGTGTGTGTGTGTGTGTGTGTGTGTGTATGTGTGTTTGTTTTTACTGTCTAGGGAAGGAGACTCTTATTGCAAGTTATTATTCACAAGTCTGGTTCAAGTCTGAAGTCTACTTGTATGTAACTTACTCGAGCGCCCATCTCTGAGGACTTTTTTTTAAAAAAACTCTGTTTTTTTAACAATCAGAAATCTGAGGGGGTCTTGGTTCCAAATGAGAAGACTATGCCTGTGGAAATGCAGTGTGAAATGCTTGTTGCAGGGCATTTACATTAAATCATCATTGGATTTTGGAGCGAAAAGCTGCAAAACTGCATATGTATGGATGCCATGATAAAGTACTCGAAGAACATTGTGAAAAACGTGGGATGTTAGATTAGGACAGTAATGTATGACTAACATCAACACATTGGTCATCTGACATTACAAGCATATAGGCTGAAAAAATCAGGAACTAAGATCATGTGCCATAACTTTTGCCATATACCACGGATGGCTCTCCTTTCACTTTTGATATCAGTGTATAATAAAAGTAATTGCAGTACCTAAATATTACCTATTAACATTGCATTGTCTTTCTGATATTGGTGGGGGCACGTCCCTCCAGCTCCTCTTTTATACTTATACGTAGATGAAGGGGGTGTATCCACACCTGCGGGTGTGTTTGTGTGTGCTAGTGTATGTGTGCGGCCACAGCTGTACTCAGACTCTACTCTGACCACTGGTTTCCTCTTCAGCACAATGGAGGCTCTGTCAGTGTGTTGTTTTAATAGCTTGGGCCTCATCCCCTCCAAGCCTTTGTGCTTCAGCCCTGTGCTCTTCGGCTCCTCTCAGGAACTGCTGCTAACACTGTTGGAATTCCTCGCGCCTGGCAGATAAAGGCACGCTGATTTACGTGCCTGAAAGCAGTGGGCCCTGCAGCTTTTCTGCAAGAAGGGGGTCTACTACGGCTAAATGGTTTAGGTTTCTCCTGCTTCTGTGCAATAGCATAGTTATGTAATCTAGAATGTTGTTTTTTTTTTCATGCTTTCACTCTTCTCTGTGTTCCTCCACTCTCATCCTTTCCCTTACGTTTATTGCACTTCCGTGTGTTACTGTATTCTGGAGTGGATTAGAACTGTGTCCAAAGTCACCAGTTGATGTAGCACATGTTCACTGTCATCCTGTCTTGCATCAGTCAGAGAGCAGTGCACATCTCTGTGCACGCTTTGCCGGCAGCAGGTGGAAAGTACCATGAGGTCCATTTGTTTATACTAAGGGAGTTAAAGCAACATTATGTAGCACTTTATTTCAAAATAACGGCACCTCCGTCATTACTGCTCTGGGCTTGGCATGTTGCAAACTCTGCTGTGTAGCCACCTCGGTTCACATGCTCCTTTCACGTTTAGTGTTGGATCTGTTTCTCTCAGCTTGTACAGAAATGCATGTGTAAAGTGTGACCTTCATTGGTGGCTCAAAGCACAAATTATACTTCCTGACTGCAGGGGGAGACCAGGAGCTTAAAAAACAATTTTCACATAATATTGCTTTACGCTAAAGAATTGATTTACACACAGTTGATATAAAGGTGGAATGATTCTGAGGTCTGAGATTTCGAGAACAATCTCGAGTCTTTTTAATTAATCTAGCATGAGAATCGATGTTGATGGTAACTAAACATTTGGTCTTGTGATCAACTTGTTGGGAAGTAGAAATGAACCAGAGTGAATATTCTAGAGACTTTGATAAGAGACAAATCATTATGGAAATTCTCAGAGCATCTGCAGAACAACAGGACTTGTGAGGTGCTCACGGTTAGTAACGGCACCTGCCTACAGTGGGGTTCATTGGAGCACAAGGGAATTGGAAGCACCTGCAGTAAGTATGTGGAAGAGTCAGCTGGACCAGGAGAACTTGTGAACCCATGGGATGTGCTGGAACAACAAGTCCAATCCACAGCAGCTCCACCTCCTGACTGAGGATTTAAAGGATCTGCTGTAACATCTTGGTGCCAGATCCGACAGTGCACCTTCTGAGGTTTTATAGAGTGAGCTGTTTTAATGGCACGCAGCACCAACATGTTAGGCAAGTGTTTTGACTCATCTGTGTATATCACAACACGTCACAATATGCATTTCTGAGTATATTGTTGATATCAAAGGCACAAGTAAAATTAATTGTCTTCCCAGTTTAGTCCTTTTGATGCAAACTGGCAGGTCTGTTATGCCAACTAACAGATGCACTTGCTGACTAACATAATGCTGAGTGATGGGGGAAGGAATGGCCATCCTACCCACCTGGAGAGAGAGCAAGGCCAGTTTTGCTCTCAGGAACTCTCCATCTCAATGATAAGACTGACACTTGCTCCTCTCAGTAGGCCAAGAACTTGTACAGGTTAAACAAGGTAGAAAGGATAGAATGCATAAAAGGAAGAATAGATTCTCCCACCTCTAAACTAAATGGCCATTTTGCCTTGAAATATGCCCTTATTTACCCATTAATGCCTGCTCTGTTGACCTGTGGAGGTATGATGGATTATGTTATAAAGGAGAAGGATATCCTGTATACAGTCATTCACCATCCTGTAAACAAAGTCAGATCTACACCCGTCTACATACAAAGGTTGTAAATATTTTTGAATGGGTTCTGTTAGTCTTTTAAGCCTATATATAGAAAGAGCAGCTGCATGAATGTTCAGGCTGTGTTAGTCATTATTTGTGCTGTAATGTGTATGTGCATTCATTAAGTGGATGACCCTTTGGCACCTGCATTCCTGGCATGCTCTGTGTTTGTCTACCAAAACCCTTTTGGCCTGCTAGTCTCCTGTCTGGCTGCCTGCGGAAAGAAAACAAAACAGGACATCCACCTCTCGAGAACCTACCTCAGAGCCTGATTCATCACCAATTGTATTAATGTTCTGTTTATGTTTGATTCAGCGTGCTTCACATTCTTACGACACAATCGCTTCATTGATGTATCAGCCCAGGAAATGTCTAGAAATAAGCCTGGTCAGGTTTGGTATGTTGAGGTTTGTATGAAGAGGTGTTTGAAAGTGACACCGTTTTTGAGCTTTAGAGTAATTTATGTGTTGCAGGCCTCACTAATGGCCAGGTGAAAGGGAAGCTGCGATGTCACTAGTTTAGGGGCGCAGAGATTTAAAGCACTCACATCTGGGACCCTCATCCTGACCTTGAGTAGCTGACATGCCTGAGAGAACGCTGCTCTAGGAGGCTTACTTCAAAGCAAGCTCGGGTTTAGTGATAACAGTTCTCAAACTGGGCCCAGCGTTGACTTTTCCTTAGAGAGGCGGTGGGTGGACGATGACCGTGCCCTTCATCTTGACGGATGTGTAAACAAGCGAGTCTTCCCTTTGGGAAGAAAATTCACTGTAATTGCTGTTTTTCCTTTCAAGGACATGAGAAAATAACAGTCATTGGTCAGTACGCACCCAGCTTCAAATGATTACCCAGGGCAGGGCTCGTTTTTATTCACTGCTACCAACCAGCTGGGGTTTGTGTCACGTCTTATTTCTTAAATGATCTAAAAATGATTTGATTCTGAAATGATTGAAAATTGGCGAATGATTCTACAGGCCAGTTTATTCTCTAGGACAGTGTTGGTCAGCGACTTGTGTGATCTTATTTCTTACTTACTAGGGGAAGCCATAGCCTGATGGTTAGGGAACCAGGCTTGTGACTGGAAGGTTATGGGTTTGAATCCCTGAACTGGCAGAACATGACTAAAGGCACTTAATGTCCCAACTGCTCCACAGGTGCCAAGGATAGTGCTGCTCACCACTCTGGGCATGTGTGTTCACTGTGCCCAAGTATGTGAATTTGCTAGTGTGTGTGTGTTCTCTATGTGCATATTTGTGTTAATTACTTATTGATGGTTTGGCAAAGCTGTTTACTAAAGAGTTGAGAATGGCACTAACTGAAGTTTAAACAGTCAAATTTGGGGTTTTGGGATGTAATAAAACACCCTTCTGGAGTTATACATAATCACTTATCAGTAGAAATATTGGTCAAATCTGAACATCTGTCCAAATACTCATATGCTACTAATGTCACCATGCACTCCTGCTTGAGACCCTGCCAGTAGAAACGTCCATCACCCCCAATCCAAAACCCTTCAAGGTAGCGGCAGGGATTTCCTCAAGGCAAAGTCTGGAGGGGAGTGCCTTTCTTTTCTGAAATAGGAATGCAGGGAGGGTCCACGCTCCCAGTTGCTCCTGATAAGCTCATGTGGAGAAGAGACCTCTCAACATGAACTGCTGTCCTGGCTTCCAGCACCCCAGCTGTGCACTTTGTAACTGTTAACAGCTAAATCAAAGTCCAGGGATTTAACGGCTTCTTGGTTTTAATCTGTGGCATTAATGGTTTTCCGAGGGGTCGTTCTAGGTAATTTGAGCAGAAGATAGACATTTGTCAAACAATACAGTTTTTGATAAATCGTCAGGTGTTGTTTAAGTTTTGGAACTGTAATATTAATGACTGTATCACAGCTGATTAGAATCCTCTTTGAGGATGGGAGCAGCCCCAATAAGTATTTCTCAGAGAATCTGCTGGATCATTTCTTTGTCTCTGGCAAGGAGTTCCATTGTGTGAAGCTACATGCATTGGCAGATCTACACAAAGCTGGTATGAACTTTCTCACAACCTTCTATTCTACCACATTCCATGGAATTTCCATTGGATTCATATCCAGTGTCTGAAAAGGCCACTGAAGAACACTGACCTCGTTGCAATGTTCTGAAGAGTTCTGCTTTGTCCATTATAATGCTTGAAGTATTTGTTAAAAGATGGGTATATTGTGGTCAGGAAGGGATGCATATGGTCAGCAACAATCTTCAAATATTAACCAGACCAAAGAGCGCCAAGATATTCCCCACACCTTTACACCATGTCCACCAGCCTGGCCTATGCTGTTGGTGCCATATTCTGATGCCACCATCTGTATGTCACCATTCATTAGACTAGGCTAATTTTTCTGTCCACTGCAGCTTCAGCTTTCTGTTCTTGGCGGACAGAAAGTGAAAGTGACATGGTTATCTGAGTTACTGTAACCTTTCTCTCAATTCAAACCAGTCTGGCTAGTCTCTATTCATTTCTCTCATCAACAAAGTGTTTGTCTACAGAACAGTTGACCACTGGATGTGTTTTCTTTATTATACCAGTCTGAGTAGGTATGGGTAGCCTAGGAGACCTGCAGCTCTGGAAATACTCAAGCCAGCCTTTCTGGCTCCAGCAATTACATCACACTCATAATCATTCAGATCACACTAGTTCCCCATTCTGATGGTTGATGTGAACATCACCTGAAACTGCATTCCCCTACTACATGATTGGCTAATTGTGTTGGATTTCAGACGGACGGACTATTAGATATTAGAGAGTTCTGTAGAAGTTTAAGAGATGTTTTGGAGAAATAAAATAGGAAATAATTAGTTATTTAAAATAGGAGTTTGTACAGTGGGTGATGTACAGTATACAATATGAAATATCAATGAGTCACTCATTGTCTTATCCACATAGTGGTCATAGTACCATGTAAAAAAATCCGGACACCCCATGAAATCCTTTGTCTTTTTAAACATATTGCAGTGTGATCATCATATTATCTTTATATACCCTTCAGTCATCTTCACTTGCTCTGTTTTATGCCCCTTCCTTGGTGTGTGTGTTAGAAGAGGTAGATGAAGAACTGAGAGCAGGGGCATGGCAGAGCGAGGGAGCCGAAAAAGTATTTTCCACAAGACTGAAACAGAGCGTTGTTTTAAAACATTAAAACTCAATATAAACAATATTGCATCAGCCCATATTGTACTGTGTTTATATCCCAATATGCCTAATTTGAAATAAATCACATTTTGGAGTGTCTACCCCAACACTGGCTGGTGTACGTGTAGTATCTCTTAGTTCTAAGTTGAACGTCGTTGAGTAGTGTACATTTAGCCAGATGTGGGGATCGGGAATACATTGTGAATACAAAAACTCTCATTCATGTTAGCAGTTCCTATATGAATTTTCACTCACAGCACAGGGAACTGAATCCAGGGCAATCATTCAGCTGAAACATGAGAAAGTCAGTTCTGCAAGTTCAGCAAAGCCTCCTCTATTTACTTCTTCATGCCTCTGCTTTGGAATGTAGTGATTTGCATGTTCTAAACAACAGTTTCCTTTCTGCACCTTTTAAAAAATTTAAATACCATAAAAATGTTTGATTTGCACCACAATCTGTAAGTAAATGGTCATTTAGTAGAGATTAGCATAGGAGTGTGAACACCCCACATTCCCAGATGGTTCGTCATGGAGGTTGTTGAGCGTGTGTGGTTGTCTTGTGTAAACAAGGAGTAGTGGGGAGGGGGGACGTCCTGCGCACCAATACATCAGGCCCTCTCCACTGCGACTCCTCTCCGTTGGTGAGCTGGAGGAGCCCTTTGTTGATGCCACTGCTTTGTTGTGATTGCACAGATCAGCTTACAGAGCTGAAGCCAGTAGATCAGGTGTTGGTGCTTTGAAAGGAGTGCAACTTTTTCTCACACTTCCACATAACAATTTGAGGACCAGTTGGAGAACAGTGCACGCCCATAGTTCTGCATCACTAACAACAAAGTGCCACAATTTGGGTGCCCAACAATAGCCATGGCAGATAATTGATGTTATCAAATATCGCCATCATTGAAATAAGTGGTGCTATTGCACAAATGACCATTCTTTAACTCAAGCACTTTATTCTATTTATTGCATTGTTTTATTGTCTTTTATTTGTTCCTTACATGAGTTCAGTGATTCTAATCTATCAGAGCTTCATAAATGTCTTGAGTATTATCGGATTGTGCTGATGTCCTGTCCTGCAGTGTGCTGTGCGTCTAGAGTTAGCTTTTAAGCTTGCATCGATCCACAACTTTTACTTCATAGCACATTGCTTTTTAGCAATTGGACATTGGCACAGGAAAAGCCATAACCCTGAGAGCTGGTTTGCATCACAATCTGTATTCCAATAGCTATCCGTGTCTGGAGCTGATCTGCTGCTCTCCAGTGCTGCTGATGCCTAGATACATAAATAATGCATAACTAATCACTGAGGTTTTAGACTGATTTTAGGCCTGATTTGGTCGGAGCCAACTGAATTTCAGATCAGCCTAAATTTTGCCTGGAGGATTGATGTGCAGAGTGAGATAGGAAGGGACTGGTAATTCATAGTAAACATCCTAGCTTACTACATGGACCAGAATACAACTTTTGTCTTGGTACTAAGCAGCACAGTGGACCAGATAGAGCTGACCATGTTTGCTCCTATAGCTTCTAAGACAGTGACGGCTATGAGCCACTGGACACTGTGTTCAGATGTTTTCCCGCAACGTTAGTTCATTGGGAGGCTTATGTTTGTAAGCAACATAATCAATGATTATTCCATGAACAGCACAGAGCTTTTCTAACTTCCAGAATTCAGTTTGTGTGTGTGTGCAGAGCTTAAACACGACTCACAAACTCACCTTTGTTTATATGATACACATTGCTGATGAGGAAGTGTCTGAATTAACCTGTGTTTCTACCATTACTTAGTAATTAAATAGTCTCTCCCTATATAGTGCAAAACTAATGAGGGAATAGGGATCCATTTTGGCCACAGCTGTAGTGGGCAGCTGTGGCATTGTGGTTAAGGAACCAGCTTTACAACTGGAAGGTTGCTGATTTGAATCCCTGAACTGGCAGGACATGACTGAACTCCCCAGCTTCTCCTTGGGCTCTGTGGATAGGGCTGTGCACTTATGTGCTTACTGATCTAGTGTGTGGATGGGTATGTTCCATTTCGTTGTGTGGTTTATACCTTGCATTTCACTCTAGTGTCAGAACATTTCTCTCTCTCTCTGCTGACTATTTACATTCAGTGTGAGCAGATGAACTGCAATGAACATTTCAAACATGCAGTGTGAAATACCACCATGACACAAGATTTCCAAAATCACAGTGTAGGATAGGATAGGATAGAACTTTATTGATCCCTTGGGAGGGTTCCCTCAGGGAAATGTATGCCTTGCTTAACAAAAAAGCCCTATTCTTCTACGGTGACCACTGTATTTTGCTGTCACAGCTTTAGAGCTTGAAAGGCTTGTGCTAGTGGGGTTTGTAAATTTTGGGGCAATAAACATGATGAGTAAAGACTGTTATATAACAGTTTTTGGGGTTTTGGAATAAACCTGTTTTTCAGCTTTGTTTTGGTTATACTGGATTTTCTTTGCAGTGAGACAACTTTGTTTGCGCTTCATGAAGTAACTCTTCCTTGTATCTAACTAGGGGCACCTTTAACGTTTGGCTTATGACATATGATGCTGTTTATCACAATATTATCCAGCTCTACCAGGGTTTACTTCTCAAAGCAGGGTTTCCCTGTTAACCAGATGACTTAATCTAAAGGAAGTGTTAAGTAGAACGAGAGCTTTTGATTTCTTTTCAACGGTCTTCATTTCTAGCCTTCACTTTTTCAAGTTTTTGAGGAAGGTTCCTTTATGAAATAGCCCCCCGACTCACTCATCAGTTAAAAAACTGTGCTGTTGTTGGAAAGACATGGTCATAGGAAACTGCGGACAGCTGGGGATCATCTGCTTTATTCTTGTATTGTTTGCAGCCTTCAAGCAGTGAGTAAGAAGAACAAAAGGTTTGGAAAAAGTCGATGAGCTTAGTAGTTTCCCTAAGGTCAGTAAAAAGTATCAGAACAAGAATCCCTGTGTGCTTGATGACATATCATCTGGTCATTCTTCTGCAACAGATCCTGCTTAGAGAGGCGTCCCAATGTTATTTATGCCTGCAACCATTGTTGCAGTGTAGTTCAGAATGAGGAGCCGGCCTCTGCCCTGACGGTGCTTACGAGAGATAAACATCTTAACTGACCGCAGATCAGTTGGTCATCTCTTGAGGCCGGAAGGATATCCACTTAGAGACCAGCTCTGTCGGATCAGTGCTGGGGGGCGTTTGTCTTGAGCCATATCCAGCAGACATCTTGGGCAAATGGAGCACAGCCCAGCTTCACTTCGCTTTTCTCACTGGACATGGCCAGGATATGCTGGGTAAAAATGCAGATTGCAAAAATGCAGGCTTTGATTCTGAATAAAAAGAACTGTATGAATGACTGTCATCGCTGGTCCCTGTCTAATGTCCAGCAGCACTGTCTTTCTCATCCACAGAAGAATGAAAGGGTAAAGCTAAACTTTCAGTAGGCAACTTGATGGCGTTTTTTAAACACCATTGAAGTTTTAGAACGGACAATTAATTATGCCAACCTGCAGGAGAGATTTTAACGAACCAGGAACTAAATGGTCTATTTCATTACACACTGGTTCATAAAGCCACATAAATTTTATAAATGGACCTCAAAAGTGAGCTTTACCATTAAAATATCCATTATAAAAATACCAGTATGAAAAATAAAAACGCTGGTGACCCAGTTGAACGGACTCGTTAGATTAGCCAGTAAACAGGATTTCACGCTGTGTGTGTTCCAGACTAAGCGTCTTCCCTCCTGCCCCACTCTAACTCCTTGTCCACTCACTGCTGACAGAAGAGCACATTCCTCCAGAGCCCTGTTTCCTGGGGGGCTTTTCAGTGGACTCACTGCAGAGACGGTCAGATATAGCAGGCTGGCCATGTGCGTCTGGAGCTCTAGCGCTCTAATGCTGTGGAACTCTGACGCATGCTAGAGCCATTCAGAGAGTCTGAGAACCAGATCCTATAGGAGGCACTTTATAGTCTGTCTACACAGTGTTTTTACCCCAAAGTGACTCATTAATGTCTGCTTGTCTTGTGGAGAAAATTCCACTTCACAGATTAACATATTGTTTTGTTATTGCTGTTCTACATCGTTTTTCTATTATTTTTAAAAGTTAATGCAGTTTTTCAAAGATTCCCTCAATTGGATTTGCCTGTACTACCTCAGGACTCAACCTGTAACTCATCTGCACTGACTCGGGACTCAGTCTGTAACTCACCTGCACTGACTCAGGACTCAACCTGTAACACACCTGCAATGACTCTGGACTCAGCCTGTAACTCACCTGCACTGACTTGGGACTCAATCTGTAACTCACCTGCTCTGACCCAGGACTCAAGCTGTTACTCAACTGCAATGACTCAGGACTCAACCTGTAACTCACCTGCACTGACTCGGGACTCAGTCTGTAACTCACCTGCACTGACTCAGGACTCAACCTGTAACTCACCTGCACTGACTCGGGACTCAACCTGTAACTCACCTGCACTGACTTGGGACTCAATCTGTAACTCACCTGCACTGACCCGGGACTCAACTAGAGTCTTGTTTGTACTGAAGCAGGGCTTGAATGTCCAGATATGAGACTAACTTGTGACTTCAAGTCAGTGACTTCCAACCTCTGGCAAAGCCTAGTACCAAGAAAAGTTATATTAAATCATACTTTATCTCTGCATTGTTCAAATTAGCAGGACATAAATTCTACCTGGTTGGTTGGTAATCAGTATTTTGATATACTTGTCTCAGGGTTAAGATGATTTGCAGGAGCATTTTGGGTTGTAGATTTGAAAAAGCTTTGGAACAGTTTATTTTGGACATGTCCCAGCATCCGGAATTCGTTCATGGGAGCAGACGCCTGGAGCAGCACATGGACAGTGCCCAAACAAACCTTATTTGCATTATTTGTGTGTATTAAATGCAACATGGTCCACTTTGCTGACATGAACTCCCACTGGCCTCTCAGAATCAACATAAAGCCAAATAGAGCCCAAGGAATGTCTTATGTTCTATTTTAGAAATGTCACTGGTTTGGAGGTTTGAAGTTTATCACAAAAAGGGGGAAATGAGGCTGATGGTTGTGCCACAAACTTGTACTCTTTTAATTTACAAAGACTGCAGAGCAGTTTTCAGAGTCGTCATGTGATACCTCTCTGTTAGTGTTTGTGTGTGAACAAGAGCCTGGGAAACTTCCTGTTGCACTTTCACAGTTTTTCGCTCTCCCTCTAAACTGTTGTGAAGTCTGGCAGCGTTGCAAGTCATAAATGCACTCCACGTCATTAATTGGACCCTCTGCTGTAGTCGAAGCATGCTGGAATAGTTCAGATTGGGTCTCCATGCTTCTCAGAGAGCTTTTGTGTTGTGCATGGCGTTATTTTTGCGTGATTAGGGTCTGTTCTCTACATCTTGCTGACTTGCTCTTGCCAGCTTTCACTTCTGTTCATCTCCTGCAATCGGATACCTAACAAGCACTTGAGCTACTGTTCACCAACAAAGACCCCTGGTGTGTGTATGTATGTGTGTGTGTGTGTGTGTGTAAGAGTGCTCCACTGCCTCTACGGTGATTTCCCCCTTCTCAGAGCCTATTGTATTTCACCTAAAACGGCTGTCCAAACTGTTCCTCTCATCCACTGCTTTGCCTCTTTTTCACCTCATTTTTAACCCATTATGTAGCAACACTGATTAGTTTCATTGTGGACACTTTCTTTTTCGTTTTACTGTCATTGGGTCTTTTCTTTTTCACTTAAATGAAGTTTCTAGGTGTGTCACAAGGAGTTCTGCAAAACAATCAAAACTGTAACCTAGTGTAATCCTGGGGGAATTTAATGGCGAGTCAGAGATGATGTAGGTGTGACTTGTACAACTTGTAACAAAATGTTTTTGATGATGATCAGAACTATACTCTTGTTCTGAGATCATCTTGAATTAACTTATTTAAAGAGTGTTCTAGAGTGTTAGAGCCATTCTAAAGGTTTCGGTTTGGGTCTCTTCACTTTAGGGCTGCCATGGTTAGTCGACTTGACTGATGATATCAGGACTGAAAATGAGTCAACTTCAATATTTGAAGTCTCACCTTTTCATTTTTTGTGAACAATCCTTTTCGTATTTCAAAACATTTCAATTTAAAAAATAAAATTGCTAGTTGTCTGTGGGGTTTGGAGTTTATCTTAGAATGTTTGCCCAGTGTGCTCTGACCTCTAGGCTTGAGAGGACATTTGATTATTCAGAGAAACCTATGTCATTTAGATTTGTGGATGAATGGATAAAATAGTTGATGAATTAGTCATTAGTCATTAGTGGCAGCCCTACTTCACTCCCTACAAGCACATGATCAGTTCTCTCTGAGAGTTTTCTTGGTGTTTCAGGTCTGATCTTGATCTCCATAATAGCCTGATTCTTGCCTGATTTCTTAATAAAAGCACGGTGTAGAAACCACAAGCTATGATCTCAAGATCCATTATGAGTGATAAATATAAACATAAACTCTGAACACACTGTTATATACACTGTGAGCCCTGGTTGCTGTCACCACCACTGTACACAAGTCTGTGTGTTTCTCTGCAACGAGCCTTTTCATCAAACCACTATGCATGACTTTGCTTCAACAACTGAATTGTGGAGACAATTAAAAAAATCAGCAAAGTTCATACCCATGGACTCTCGACAGCTGCAGTATACAAAGGAAGTTTGCCTGACTCTGACTGAAAATGTGTATAATAGAATAATGATGGGGTTTGTTATATCACCCAACCCTAAAGACAGATTCATAGCTTTTGATCTGTTTGTCTCTTTATATACAGCAGATGATCTGGCACATGTCCTCGTCCCCCATGATCTATTGTTCAGCATTTGCTGTTTGATAACAAGAATAGTTATGGTGCTTTGTTACGCCGTTGCAGTCTTTATTTCCGTGAATAGAACTGCATCAAAAAGCAGTCCCCAAACTGTCCTGTGTCACTCTATTGTGGAGCCAAACTTTTTTATTTGAGTTTTGGTTTGGAGAGATCTTAACCATGGCATCTTTATAAAGTCTATTCATAAATCTGCTCTCAGATGTGGGTCTTTCTGAACTGCCATCATGGTAGAGGAAAAGATTTGATCTGTCTCCAGGGAAGTCAAATGTGATTACTGAAATTAGGTTACAGATCACCAATTAGCCCAACCTGCTGGAAAATAACATTGCCATCTTGACCTCTGTGGGTACAGGCGAAGTGCTTCTTTATTTTCTTTTGTAGTTTATGCGTTTTCCAGCTGTACATGGACTTTTGTCTGTATGAGATTCACAGATTCTCGTCTTCGATTTTAAGATGTTACGTGACTTCATTGGAAATATTTGCATGTGTTGGAGAAAGATGACAAAGGCTCGTTCCTGTTCAGCACACAGTCGTTTTCCAACTTCTTCCAGTTGGAACTTAAGATTGTTGATGTTTCAGAATGTAGCATTCATACTGTGGTCAGGAGTGGCTGGCTAGAACTTTTGAACCCAATGCCACAAATATCTAAGGTTCCACAGGCCTCACTTTGATCCACACGTGATAATCCCCAGCACCAAAAATGAGAACTGTTCAGGATAAGCCACAGAAATCCTTCCTTTATATGCATGACTTATTATTACAGTGGCATTATTTTGGGGTCCAAGCACTAAATGTGCTAAAACTGATGTTTTTCCATTGTTTTCCTGTGGACTCTTTTAGCTCCTGAGATTGTTAACTAATTGCTTCCTTTCAGGAAGCTCCCAGGCCCCGAATAAAACCCTTGCTGAACTAATGTTGTTGAATTCAGGCCTTTAGGCCGTTGCTTAATCTGCACAGCTAAGCTCGAACACAAAGGAACTGGTCTGAATCTACATCAGATAAAGAGTCTCCATCTCTTATCTGCTCATCCTATTACTGACCTTGTGTCAGACTGCTGCTTAAACCGAGGAATAGACTGGAGCTCGTCAATTTACTAAGCCTCGTAATTCAATTACAGGTTTGTAAAAGGCTTCTCAGTAGCCCATCTACAGTGAACTGAGGGCAACAGACATTGGTTCAGACTCATAAGCTAAAGCGGTGCAGTTATATCAGGCCAATTCATGGGCAGGGTTGACCAGCCCAGAAAAAGCTCAAGTCAAAAGGTCACTTTAAACAAGAGAAGTGTATCTTTAGATGCCCATTTAAAGTGAAATTATTAGCTGTATAAAAACAGATGATCTTGAAGCTTAGTTTAAAACGTTGGTCAAAATATCAGGGTTTCTTTTTTTTTCGTATCTGGAACTAAAATTCATGTCCAAACATAAATGTTGAACTGCTAGTTTTTAATAATCAACTGGTGTTATTCATAAATGCATTTATTGTCCTTCCAGAGACCTTTGTATGGCTTTCTTTTTGTATTTCTGCCTTCAAGTTTATAAAATTCAAGGTAATTACACTTCAAGTAAATTACATTTTATTCTACTTTTTATACTGTTAGGTTGAGTATATTTTAGTTTACATAAGAGAGGAGACTGCAGACCAATGGGTACCTGCTGTGTATTTGGTATATTGTAGCTGGAGGGCTTCACATAGGTCCAAGTTACAGGGTTGTTAATAAACATTTATATAAAATTTACCCATTTATCAAGACTAATACCAATAAAAATGATGATAAAAATACACACATCAAATAAACAAAGCAAAAATAGGGCTACATTTGAATGAAATTCCTGAATAAAATTATTGCATAATTAAAAAAAAAATGATGAAAACTTCTGGAGTGTCTGAGAGACACTATTGTTGAATTGATTGATTGATTGATTGATTGATTGAAGTGTGTTTTTTTATTGTTGATTAGAAATGATACAGTGTTTTTGGACAGAATATTTGATTTTCATGAAGACAAAGCCACAAGTTTTTTCTATAGAACTGATTACAGTGGGTAGATATTTGACCAATGTGTTACGTATAGAATTAGGTACATATAGACTATCAGAATGTGGGGCTCAGAGGTCTTTTTGTAAAACAATTTTTACAGAAAATATGTTTAGAATATTGAAGCAAATACCGATATGAAATTAACGCAAAATCTTGGACATTTTACATAATTTAGAAATTCTGCCCAAAAGCATTTTTAGATTAGATGTTTACTTTAGTACTGTATATATCTGTTGTTCTGTTACCAGGACATTCAACATTCACAAATCAGACAGTGCATTCATTTCTGCTGTCTGCAAAGAATCAGACCTTTTGGCTGGAAAACCACACACCTGTTACAGGGAGGGCAAATGGGATTACTGAAATTAGGTTACGGGTCAGCAGTTAGACCATCCTAGATGAAAGTAGCCATGCCATGTTAATCTCCATGGCCTCAGGTGAAAGGCTTTATTATTTTCTTTTTCTAGATGTAAACAGACATTTGTGTGTATGAAGTTCAAAGACTTGCTGCTTAGACATCAAGATATCACTTGACTTGTCCTTTTAGGTATCAAACCTTTTTTTGATGACCAGGTATATTTTAATAGTAGCCTGAGAACCTCCAGCTCAACTTTTTGGCATTGTCAATCACAGCTGTATTGTTAACCAGGCCTTGCAACATATTCCATGGGTTCACCGAGGTGCTGTATGAGTGATCTTCCAGAGCGCTAATATTTTCATATTTACGTAGCAGGGTTGGTGCCACGTGCTCCCACGTAGTCTCCAGACCAAGCAGCATTTTGTGCTGTTAGAATTCCACTTGTCGAGAACAGTTGGCCTTTATTGTTCTGAGATGTTTGTTGTGTGAAAATGTTTGGAAGCTGTGAGCTCTCCATTGAGTAGGCTGCTGTTTGCATTTTTCATAAACTGGAGAAAGGCAGAGCTACAGAGGGTGGGAGGCACCCGCCTCATTACTGACATTTCATTTAGGGTATAGAGAGAACACCCACACACACACACACACACATACACACACACACACACACACACACACACACTCACAGACACACACACACACAGACACACACACACACACACACACACACACACACATACACATGCCTCACCAAGTATGAGATTTTCCTTGGGTTATTGCATTGAGGAAAAAGGGAAGGAGGGAGTGAATTTATAGGCAATTTGTAAGTATTGTATACAGGACACATTCCAGTTGTACTGCTGGACATCTGGAATGCACAGCGCCGCTTTCTTTCAGAGGGAAAAAAAGGGTTCTCTTGAGGAAGTGGTAGCGTAAGAGTTCTCCTGTGCCTTTCGATGCAAGAAACAGCCAATCGTGTTTCTCCAGGGCCTCTTCTCCTGTGACAGTTCATTTGCCGGGCCTCTTTAGTAGACATTACAAACTGTGGTCATTGCACTTGGGACGTCTGTCTCAGAGCCTCATCACTGCATAGTTGTTTTGGCTCACACCCTGCTGTGTTTGACATCTGAGCAGGGGTGGAGTTTTCCAAGGTTTGACCAACTTTGCAACCACAGTTCATTCAAGCTTCACTGAGATGATTGTGGGAAAGTTAATGCTAAGCTAATCTAATGCTAAGCTAATGATTCCCTAGAAGTTTGTGCATGAAAGTGATTCATACAGGATTGGCTTGTGGAAAGTCACTTTACAGTGGAAAACAGCATAAAAATACTCCATTGCCACAAATCATGGTGTCACCACTGGAACAATGTGCTGTTTCTAGTAGAGTGGGAATACTAGAACTGCACAACACATCCTTTGTTAGTCATGATTGTGATATTGGCCTTTGGAATAGGCTTGTTTTTTTTCTGACCAACATCAGACATTCCAAAACAGTTTTATGTGTGTTATGACGGCTCAAGGCATTCGTGTAATGCAACATCATGAAAGTAATTTTGTCCCCTGAAGACGTTTTGTAGATGGGCAGCGTATCTTTAAAGAGTAACACTTTCGCCTGCTCCTTCAGAGTTCTGGAGGAACAGCCATTGGTCATTGTGACGTAATCATGATCAGGTCATTCTATGGAAAGACACTACCCAAACAATGTAACATTTTCTACGTTACCTGTTATTGATCATAGCCAATATTTAAACACCACTACTGCAGCATTAGTATCTCTCAGTTATGACCATCATCCAAATTTGCAAGTGTGGCTTTAGCATGCTGGCCTCAGGAGTACTTACCCCTTGTGATCAGATCTGATCGTTTGAGGCCTGGACTCCAAGATGTTTTAAGTATCGTAATCACTGAGCCATAGGTACCCATGACCCTGTTGCCCACTCAATATGTTGCCAACTGTCCTTTCTTGGAACACTTTTGGTGTATTCTGAACACTGCATACCAGGAACACTCCACTGCCAGATGTGTAGATGTTCAGACCCAGTTGTCTACACGTCTACAATTTGGCTCTTGTCAAAGTCTCAGATTCTTTTGCTTGCCCATTTGTCCAACACATCCCCTTCAACAACTGACCGCTTGGTCTCTAATATATCCACCTCTTTACCAGTGCCAATGTAGGTAGATAGATTTCACTGCTCAGTGCTGCTAATGTTATAGCTGATTAGTGTATGTTGTCCGTATGCTCAGCTACAATGACGAGTCTTTGTTTTTAAGTTCACAGTAAGCCATACTGGCTGAACTGGAGAATTTTGTAAATTTGATTGTTCCTTTAATTTCCCCACTAATCACATTGCTGATAATTTTCTCTTTTTGTATTTCAAATAAAGTATCAGAACTTGTCTCCACAATTCTGCTCTGTCCTCATGCATGTGGTTCTGCTCACTCAGCCCTCCATTTCTTGTATGACCTGGGAACTGTGGGGCTGTGTGTTTTGGGTGGGTGAGATTGAATCCCAGTATAGAGGCTGAAGGTGCAGGAGCTTGGGGCTGGTGTTGATGGGGGTGTGAATGGCATTGCCAGAATAAACACCATTTGTTTCTGCACTCTTGAGTGATCTGTTACATGCCGGGGCAGTCCGCCTGCATCTCTCTCCACCTGCTCTTTTATCGCAAACAGCCGGAGATAGTGGACAGCAGTTAGGCGTGTTTATGAAATGAGATTCTGCTGTTTTTGCTCTTCATATCTGAGCCTATTAACTGTGACAGAGAAGATATAGCACATGGCATTATTTTTGGTGGATGAAAAGGAAGTACATGTGCTGTACTTTTTATGTGTACACCATTTAAATATTTTTTTCTTACTCCAGTTAGATAATACCAGTTGGAAACTCTGCCATGAAAGACAACATATATGGTTAGTGACAACATAGCTATTAGTGTTCCTCGCATCACTACTAGGGGTGACTGACTGTTGTATAAAATGGATCATCACAGCAGAGGTTGGGGCAGTGTGTCACTCCACAGCAAAGGCAGGATTGAGGAGCTCACCATGAGACCTCCATACAGATGTGTCCTCTTTCAAAGACTGTCAACTGGGCAGATTGTGTTGTGGAAGCATGTCTAGCAGGCAACAATCTTTCACCAAGAAGTAGACTACCCAAAAGTGGCCTCTGATAGCCTTTTTATAGGGCGTTTAGGGAAGCACTTCATGCCCTTTTGTGCCAAGACCCAGTGTCTAATCAGACCACACTGTAATCATTTACATGATACCAAACTGCATACACATCATCCAGCTCTAGATTATCAGTTATAACTGGGCCTGACTCATTTAATTTTAATCTAAATGAAACAGCACTAATTATGGTGTTTGTTATGGAATATGCAGATGGTCAGTATTTTTTAATGTAGACATTATCCACAATGTCATGATAACATTCATCACAATAACAGTAAAACACTGGTGTATTGCCCACCTCTGTTTAAATATAGGGTCAACATTATGACCACCTCCTTGTTTCTACACTCACTGTGAATTTTTATCAGCTTCACTGGCAACACAGGAGCACTTTGTAGTTCTACGATTAGCTGCTGTCCAACACAGAGCAGGTATTATGTGGTATTATGTGTCAGTGTCACTGCAGTGCTAAGACTTAAACCTGCTCTGTGGTGGTCCTATGGCGTCCTGAACACTGAAGAACAGGGTGAAAGAAGGCAAACAGGGTATGCAGAGAAACAAAGCTGATAAAATTGAACACAGACTATAGAAACAACAAGGTGGTCATACATCCATGTTGTGATTGTGTGTAAACAAGTAAAACCAATCAATTTCAGACAGTCATCGTGCTATGATGTGATCTCTTGATTAATGTGTCTGCATAATATATGTACACTGCTGGTCAAAAGTCTCAGAACACCCAATTGTGCAGTGTATATATTTGATATATTTTACATGATTAATATGTAAAATATATAAATAGAACATTATCTGACTGTGTTCAGACATTAAACTGGCACTGTACACTCTATGTTTATCTTTCATTCATATCATGTCTAGTCTGAAGGCCCTGTCACTAATCCACAATGACAATAACTGACATCATTGTTTTGAGCTGTGTGGTTACTGTGGAGATGAGTAAGGCCTACTCTTCTGCTGTAGTCTGTGATATGAGGAGATCAGTTCAGTTGAGGACACTAACACCAACGCAGGAAGCAAAGGCCAAGATTGGGGACGTGGGCCATGCTAGTCCTGAGTGGTGTTTCTGTGAGATCGCCTCCATGGTTACGGAAACAAGAGTGCATAACTTCCTGTGTTTCTCTGATGTGTGCCTTTTTTCGGTGTATTTCAGAACTCGATGAACCTGCCCCCGGATAAAGCCAGACTCCTCCGCCAGTATGATAATGAGAAGAAGTGGGACCTTATTTGTGACCAGGTGGAATATTTGGGCTGCATCACACAACTGTTCAACCAACTCATGAACATATTCTGTTTATTTAACTTTATCAATTAACAGTAAAGAGTCTTTCTGTGCTCATAGTACCTTATAAGCTTTCATTCAGATTCTTACTGGTAACCATGTGAGGTTTATCAGCCTTAGTATGGCATACAGGTCCAATACTATTAAAATTCTGTATGAGGTTTATAGTAAATCTAGTGTCCAGTGAGTGAAGAACACTGAGTGAAATATCTAATTTAAGTCTCATATATTATTCAGCCTGTGTCAGACATTACTCAAGAGAAAAACAGTTAGTGCAATCATACAACATCATATTACATTCTCCATAAGTGAATAACCATAAGTGTAGGTGTTCAGTTGTTTTTAGCTCAGTTGTAAAAATATGTCATGTTATCATCATGTTATAGTGATGGTGTGTGGCGTTTGTTGATACAAGTGAATGTAGTTATTTTGAAACTACACTATGCAAAAACTTACTCATGACCACCCAGTATCCCAGTACTTCAGTCCACAGTTATGATTTTTCATAATGATGTTCATAATCTCATTAAAAAAGTCAAAATGTCATGTTTTATATTCATTACATGCAAAGTTAAACACTTCAAGCCTCTTTTGTTTTACTGTTGATCATGTATATATATATATATATATATATTGTTGTCAAATTATTAGAATACTTATTTTTGAGTTTTAATAAATGATTAGTTAGATTACTGTCATTTTAAATGTAAGATATATTAAAAATATAAATGAATTTATTTATGAATTTGATGAATTATGAACATAAAACCCTTTTCACAATATTATTATGTTTTGAGATGCACTAGTTTATCTACCATCCCATAAATTTCTATGTCCCATGATGCAGGTTCATATTCGCTTCATATTTTCAGTCCTAGCTCTACTCACGAGGTCTGGTCTTCTAGCTGAAAGCCCAACGTTCTCAAACTTCCCTCCCTTTTACAGTCATACAGCCTCCTCCTGCATTATCATACACTGATAAAGTGAACTCACAGAATGTAATTGTGCAGAATTTCATTATTATGTTACCCACCATCTGTGCTACGTCTGTAAGCAGATACACCCTATTATATTTGTATAACAATAGGAATAATGACTGTGATTCATATCAATAAATGACAATTTAAGAGAGCATTGAATGAACAGTCTTCTGAGTAAACTTTCTAACGAGACCAACACATGGTGACATGTCACACAGAGCAACAACACATAAATAATGTCTGTTACCCACAGAAAAGCCTGTGTTTATTATGCCTGCCCATTTTCCAAGCTGCATTTAGAACATAATAAACCCACAAGATCCCACATCTTGTGCAATGGACGTGCTTTTCTAATAAGCTCTAGTGAGCCAGGAACAATAGAGCATTTGATAAATCAGTTTTATTCCTCAATTACTGAATTAGTGTTGCTGAAGGTAAACAACTATGTCATAAAATGATATTTGCACTGATGGCAGTGACTCTCTGGGACAACTGATTGTTAATATTTGTCTGACCATATGCTTGTATATGTACTCTGCTCTGTACTCTGCTTTAGGAACGCTTCCAAGTGAAGAATCCCCCCCACACATATATTCAGAAACTGAGGGGCTTTTTAGACCCTGGAGTTACACGAAAGGTAGGACTAACACTTATGCTTCATGTTCAATAATAAACAGAATGAATATATACAGTGCTGGGAAATAGATTTTGACATCTCTAAAAATTTGAATCTGAAGCCCATTTTAGATTCTGAACAGTATGTGTTTATTTATCAGTGAAACACTGATATTAGAATAAATAAAAATTATTCCCTTGAAACTATAGGGTTCTATCTGATAGCTCAGAATGCAGGTAGAACCTTATTGTTCCAAGGAGACTTCATAACATTTATACAAAAAGTAGTGATTTTCATAATTTTACAATGTATTATTTAAATCTCATAGTGGTGTTTGCTAAATCAGTGGTTAATGATGTTAAATCAGGTGAGCTGCTGATGGAATTGAATAAATGCACTTAGTGGCTGGGGCATCTAGGTGAAATCTGGAACCAAGCTTTGTTCTTCACACTAGCTTTGTAGAACTTCATTATTGTGTGATGAATTATCAGGGAGTAATCCAGCTCAGAAAATTTCATTGTTTCCAGCTGAATTAAATCCCAGTTTAAATGCAAGGGAAGCTCACTGTGCATGTTTGCTGCTCTGTCCACATGTACCTGCTCATCCTGCATGCAGACTCTTGACTGATCAGCAAGAGGGGGCGGCGTTAATGACCTCACAGACCCAGATATTGGGTTATAAATGAAAATGAGAAGGAAGGAGCAACTATGCAACTTCATGCAAATAAAAAAAAATCCTTTTCAATTTTTGATATAATGACTTATGAATCTTTTTACATTCACTTCTATTAAAAGTGAATACATTTTTTCCTTTTCCTGTAAAGTAGCCATCTTGGAGATATGAGGTATAGTGTTATAGTGTGAGTCTATATACAGATCTATCAGTCTCAGCCTGCAAAACAATGAAGAAACCATTTGTGACAAACCAACCCTTCTGTGACCTTAGGCCTTATTTTATTTTCCCTTTAATCACAACTGTTGCTTTTTGTGCCCAGAGGCCATTTCTCTCCACTCATTCTGGCCTCTATGAGGAGATAACTACTGGTATTGTGTTCCTAACACGCAATATATTTCTAACATTCTGTAAATGCAAGGCTGAAGCTGGAGTTGTCATGAATGTCTGCTAAAAGCGTGATACAGATCTGCTCTTTCTCCACAGAAATTCCGCAGGCGGGTTCAGGAATCCACCAAAGTTCTGAGAGAACTGGAGATATCGCTGAGGACCAATCACATTGGGTGACTTATTCTCTCTCTCTCTTTCTCTCTCTCTCTCTCTCTCTCTCTCTCTCTCTCTCTCTATTCTCCTGATCTGCTGACCCCTTCTATCCAAATTTTTCCATCTTGAGACAGTCTCTTTCAAAGGTCAGTAAAAGTGGGCTCTCTCACAGTAGGGATGTTAAAATCATATTAGTAATGAAAGATCATTTGTTTAAATAAATATTGTCACTGGACAGATGTTTAAATTTACAGTACAGGCCAAAAGTCTGGACACACCTTCTCATTCAATGCGTTTTCTGTATTTTCATGACTATTTACATTGTAGATTCTCACTGAAGGCATCAAAACTATTTGACTAGTATATTTGTTTTCAGTCTTCAGTCTTTGTTTCTATGTTCACTTCCAGGGATTTCCAATCCCTATTTCGTGCTCTCTGGGAGGTAGAATTGTCACTGCTGTGTTAGTAAAGTCAGATCTATTGTTGAGGCTTTTCCTCTTTCAGGAATCATTATTTCTTTGTCCTTCCTGTTGTAGAACACAGGCCGGAATAGTGCAAGTGCCCAGATCCCGGCTGTTCTGCCAGCCTCCCAGTGCTGCGGTGCTGTGCGTGTGTGTGCATTTGTGTGTGTGGACTTTAGCAGTGCCCAGATGGTTCTCATTGTGCTCCCCCACCAGCCGCTTTAGCCAGCAGGAAGCTGTGCTGTGTATGCTGGAGAGTCAGGAAGCATGAGCATCCAACAATAGAGTGTGTGAAAAGGCACAACTCACACACACACACAACCAGACACACTCTTTTACACACCCACGACTTGCGATTGTGAGTACAAAAAATACACAGAAAGTCAAAAGTATACCACACACAGCGAAACACAATGAAACACTGACACAGTTTTAGTTCACACATAACAAACATGCAGCTTGCATACAATAGCAGGAAACACACAGTTTCAGATTTTGAAAAGATCCTTATGGGTTTATTATGAAAAATCTTTCTCAGCACACTGGCATTCGGGTATCTGGAGTCTCCTACCAACCCACCAACTGAACAGTAAGACAACCCAGGTCTCTGGTCTCTGCTGAGGTAGCTGGGTGAAGTGAGCGTTAGCTAGTGAAATCATTCTAAACTTGGTTCAGTGAATAATGAGAAAAGAAGAATTTGTGCCTCAGAGTGGAAATGGTGGGTGGTGGTGGGTGGGGGTGGGTTGGGGGTGGGGGGGGTAAGCATTGGCTCATTTTCATTTAGCCATTTAATTAAGAACCCAGGGAACTGTGGTAATGGGTATAATAATGTCACCTTCAGTTGCCTCTGACTATCTAAAATGACCTGTGCACGCATCTCCTGTGGTGGTCTTAGACAGTAAAGCAGTAATAAAAGTTATCTTTGGGGACTATTTTGTGCCCCTCCACCTCATGTCTGAAAAACATATGCTTTAGATCAAGTCTTCTCTCAAAACTGTTGGAAAAAGCCTGTCGTCAGGTACAACCATTTTTACAATTACAAGTGAGAGCTTTAAAAGGCATTAAACACATCAGACATTTGGCTTCAATCTCCGCCGTTACTCTTCTCCCTCTAAACGTTTCGCGACGATAAAGCATTTCAGACCAAACTACCCTGACTGAACTATGCTGGTGGTACTATGATGGTGTTAGAATAAACAAGAAATACACGCATATGTCCAAATATTTGTGGACACCCTATCTATTTCATTTCAGCTATGTTAAGTTGCACCCATTTCTGACGAGATGTGCAAACGCACACACAGCTTGTCTAGAGACACTGAGCTGTGGAGCAGTGGAAGTGTTTTCTGGAATGCTGCATCTCCATCCAGTACTTCTGAGATGAGTTGGGAAGTTGTAGATGAGTTGGGGTGGTGATGCTGTCCTCACTAAAGCTCTTTTCACTGAATGCAGTCACATGCACATTGCGATGCTCCAAAATCTTGTAGAAGGCCTTCACTCAGCAGTAGAAAGAGGTACGCAGGATAAACTCTTTTTTAATACCCTTGAAGCAATTAATGAGCTTGAACGGGTAGGTGTCCCTATACTTTAGTTTGTATAATGTAAAAGGTAATGGTGAAGGATGGTGAAACCTAAAGAAAAATAACAGGAATTAAGAAACAGGAATTTCCAAAACTGGAATTCACCACCAACATTATCCCCATCATATTTACAACACTGAATGAGAAAATCAAGATCCACTCCTCCTTCACATCTGAGGACAATGGCAGACATTTCGCTTTATTCGTCCACTGTGAGTAGATAACTCCTCACTATGGATCTGAAAGGATGAGAAGCTGGTCAGGATGCTTTTGCTTAGAAGGACAAACAGACTTAAAGGATCATTACTTCGTATCAAACTGCTGAACAGTGGACTGACCACCTCAAAGCCCAGGTCTTAGCATCGGTAGATGTGTTAGGTCTTGGATGGGAAGAATCAGTCTAAGGCTACGGTTTGGAGGTGGAAAATGTTACACAGATATTTTTAACTGTTCCCTGACATAAAAATGTACTTGACGTTTACGCAGCATCAGTAAGATAAGGATCATTCTTTATAGTCACAGTACCACAGTGGAACATGCCTGTGCATTTAGCATTTCTGTAACAGCATAACACACACTCTGGTGGGTGGGGGCAT
Organism: Acestrorhynchus altus; assembly: GCA_034509495.1. Taxonomy (NCBI): domain Eukaryota; kingdom Metazoa; phylum Chordata; class Actinopteri; order Characiformes; family Acestrorhynchidae; genus Acestrorhynchus; species Acestrorhynchus altus. The sequence continues at coordinate 6,550,754 of CM067518.1, read as the reverse complement.
TTGGCACCAGGGGGTGTGGGCAGGGGGTGTGGGCAGCCTCTATAGCACCCAATAAGCAGGGTTTGGGGGGGGTTGTTAGGGTACTCCTCAGCACTGTTCCTTCACTCCCCTCACCCCATTTCCTGATAGTTCAGGGAATTGAATTGAACCAGTGACCTTCTGGTCCGAAGCCTGTGCATATAACCTTTAGGCAACATCTGCCGCCAATCTTGAGCTGTATTATACAGATTGATTTCCACAGACATTAAAGCAGCATTATGCGAGAATTAACATTTCTGGCTCTTGGGCTCCCCCTACAGTTGGAAATTGGAATTCACACTATGAGCCATTACGAAAGGATACTCTTTTCACATTTATTTTATATACCGTGATACAGAACCAGCAGAGCACTAATATATGATTTCACTAATATGACTTTTCATGAACTGCATGACGCTGATTTAATAATAAGAACAGGTTTGCCTGTAGTTAGTAAAAGAACACAAAGCTTTTGATTTGAAATACACTTATAGAAGCAAATGGGCAAGTGGCTGAAGTTACTTCCCAATAAGTTCTGTTATATACAGTTGAAGTAACTGAGAGTGGTGTTCTGGTCTGAAATGCTTGTCAGTGGTCTCTGACTGTATTCTACAGGAGCAACACTGAGAGCACACTGAGAATAACATGCAGACAGTTCTGGAATACAGGACCTTACTGCTGCCAGTGTGTTCAGAGAAGACCATTAATAAGACTGTGCTCCTTTCCCTCATCAGTAAAAGTGATGTGTTTCCCACAGCGCTGCAGGAAAAGAGCAGCCAGGCTATTTTCAGACACTTTTCCTTTGTGCTGGGATGAAACAGAACAGAGGTTATTGCATGTGTCCGAAAGTCTGGCTGCCATACCTCACCTCGCCTATCCCATCTGAAATAGCATCTGGCAGGAAAAAAGAGCGGACGGGGGGACGTCAGGGGAAGGAGCGACAGACAGGAAACTGATGATCAACTTGGCTCTCCACCTTTTCAATCTCCAAAGTCTGTTTGTCTTTCTGTGCTGAGAGTGGTCTCTCACTCTCCCTCACGCCCATCCTCTGTCTCACTTATTTGCTCTTTTCTCTCATTCTAACTCCTTCTGTCTCACTTTTTCTTGCTCTTGCTCTCTCTTACTCTGCCTCAATCTCATTTATCCATTTTTACACACTCTCTTCCCCTCCTTTCTTTCTTTCTTTCTTTCTTTCTTTCTTTCTTTCTTTCTTTCTTTCTTTCTTTCTTTCTTTCTTTCTTTCTTTCTTTCTTTCTCTCTCTCTCTCTCTCTCTCTCTCTCTCTCTCTCTCTCTGTCTGTCTGTCTCTCTCTCTCTCTCAGAGTTGTGGTGTGGCTTCCTTTCTGGCAATGGTAACTGCAAATACAAATCAGTGCAACTCTAAAGTAATCATTCCAGTGTGACTCGGCATGTGTGAGTGAGTGTGTGAGTGTGTGAGTGAGTGAGTGTGTGTGTGTGTATTAGCTTCAGGGAGGCAGAGTAAATTCGCTGAATGTCAGGGGATCAGCCTCCTCTCCCCACTTCTCTCTCAGAGCCATATGCCCTCCACATTCTTCACCAGAGTGCAGTGGGAATTCCTACAATGTTGAGTTACCCCCCTCCAACCCCCTTCCCAAAGAAAGGTTCTGCTAAATGGAGGAAATCTGAAGCAGGCCACTTTTTTTAGACTTTCCGTCTCACTCCTGCCAAGACCAGCCAAGGGGCTGCCTTTAGTTTGGAAACATCAGAAGATTTTTCTGAAAGTTTGTTTCCAGAGATTATTAACCAGTGATGACTTTCTCACTTTCTCTGTCTGGACTCTTTCTTTTCTGTCTGCCTTAACTGCTGTATTTCACGGTGGTTGGTGTGGTCCATCAGACTGATGGGAGACTGAGTTTGAGTCCCAGTCTGGGTGACTACACTGTGCCACACCATTAAGGGACCTTGGGCAAGACTCCTAACAGTGCTCTGTCCCTCCTGTGTAAGGTGAATGACCTTGTAAGTTGCTCTGGATCAAAGCATCAGCTAAATGTACATTTCTTTTTGTTGCAGGTGGGTACGGGAGTTCCTAAACGATGAGAACAGAGGACTGGACATATTGGTGGAGTACCTGTCCTTCGCCCAGTGTGCTGTCATGTGAGTCTGACCACAGACCTTCACACAGCGAATACCGCACATGTTCAGAACTGGTCCACAGAGCTACACTTAAACTTTTCCAGTAAACTGCCAATGTGGTTAATGTGCTTTGTGGGTGAGACATGGTTGTGCTGCAGTGACTTGCAGGGCTGTACTGGACTGAGTGCTTTGCTGAGTCCTGCTGAGCTCGAATAATCCTGAATGGTGCTCAGCTGCTGTGCTGCAAAATAACATTGGAATTGCCCCCCATTTAATGAGCTTCATTGCTAGTGCTCCTCAACCTTACCCCCGTACCCCTTGTCTGTGCTTCTGTGTGTGAATGTGTGTGTTTGTGTGTGTGTGCACGGCTCAGGTTGGATTTTGAAGGGCTGGACAATGGTGAGGATGGCTCACTGGAAAAGACAAAGTCCTGGAGCAGGTCCATCGAGGATCTGCACCAGAACGGCTTCGGGACACTGGTGCGCTCCATGCGCCACTCAGTCCCGCGGTAGGTATCATGGGTAATATAGCTGCGTAATGTAGCTATCCTACCAGCACCAGCTTTCTGCTCCCCTCCATGTCCTCAATGCTTTCTATAAACATTACCCAGCTTTGGATGTACCCTTTATATCCACCACTGTCACACAAAAACCTTGGATGTCCAATACAGCAACTTTACTGGAGAAAAAACCCTTTGGGACTAATGGGAGTTTTCATACAATGTGAAAAGCAACTCCCGAATTCACATTATACAAGGTTCTTGCATGACAGTGACATCTTGCTTGTGTGTCTCACCTAAAAAAGCCTCTCTAGAAAAGGACTCTATAGAGTATATGCTCTGTGAGAACACTTAAGTGTGTGGTATTTTTGCACCCTACTAGTTTCATAACCTCTGGTCACTTTGTAATGCACACCTCCACACCTCCACTGTAGGTAATCAGCTCAGATGTGTTGGTGTTTCACACTATAGCTGTGAAGCTGACATTCTTGATCTGAAATGCAAGATAATAACCTACCAATTAGCATTTTACGTGCCGAAATGATCTCACACCTCAAACTGTTGGCTAATCTCAAATAGACTTGTTTACGTGGTTTCTGACACTATTTGACGCAACAGCAGCCTGAATTTTGTCTTTACTTTTAGCATTTTGTTTTGCTTAAGTTGTGAAAAATGGGTTAATTGTTTGTAAAATGTGAGGTAGTTAGGACGCCCCCGCATTTATTATTCCGTAAAATGTCTAAAATTAGAAACAGGTGTAGCACATTAGCTGATCTTCATTAGAGAGGACTTTGGAGCAGGCTGTCTTTCTTTAAACCTCACACATTAGTTGGGTTTACTCTTGATTGTTGAAGTTAATGGGATACCTCTAGCGATGAAGCAAGAACCAAGAACCAGTCTCTTTGGAGTTGAATCAGAAGACTTGATTCAGTTCTGACACTTGACTATAAACAAAAAACAAAAACTATAAAAATAGTATTGTTTTTAACCATCCACTATTCCCCCATTCCCCCAAGTCCATTAATTATTTTCAAATTTTCCAAAAACTTCAGAAGCACCAGAGTTGTCTCCAGCATTATCTCTCAGCTCCTTTTAGTCAATTTATTTGTGTACATGTCAAACAGGTTGTGTTCGCATTTGTGTGTTTTGCTGAACAGCACAACCAGATAGAGTATATTTTTAGGTACATATATGAATGTTTCAATGTAAGATCACGATGCATCAGAAAGACAGATTCTTATGGGAGTTGTGCTTTTTTTGCTCTCCAAAAATGAAGCAGATCAAAGACATTCCAGGAAATCCACCAAGGAAAGGGTCAAGATAAAGAAATGGAGGGTTCTAGAATGTCCAAATCAATGTTTGGATCTTAATCCTAATTTTGTCACGTAACTAGATAGTGTATATACACCAATCATCTTTAACATTAACCACTGACAGTTGAAGTGAATAACAGTGTAAACTCAGCTCCAGAAGCACCTGAGTGGGTGGATAAAATAGGCAGCGAGTGAGCAGTCAGTTCATGAAGATGTGTTGAAGGAAAAAGGGAGAAGTATAAGAATCTAAAACCCTTTCACAGGTGTTCAATAGTGATGCTAGGGTCAGAATATTTCTCCAACAGCAGGTTCTGTGGGTTGTTCTTGGTATGCAGTGTTCAGTACCTACTAGAAGTTCTCCAAGAAAGGACAACCAGTGGCACAGATATAGGTTGATTGATTTTCAGCAGGCCCCACCTCACAACTTACAGGACTTAAAGGATCTGCTGTTAACATCTTGGGGCCATAGACCTTCATAGGTTTTGTGGAGCCTCAGCTATTTTGTTGGCACGAAGGAGGACCTACATACAGGCAAATGAGCAAATCTGTTTGAGATACTTAATAACATAATGACAAAGTTTGAAACAAATGTGTGAAGTTAAGGCTCATGGCTGTAAGCTTTCATTACTTGTTAGAACATTTACATTGTTACTCAGTACATCACACAGGCTGTAAGTAACATGATGGAAAGTGATGTAGATCTTCTGAGCTCAGCACACAGGAAGCATGTGACTCCTCCTGTTCATATACAAAGATAGCTTCTCCTCAGGATGCAAAGCACGCAACAGGAACCGCAGTTTGTGTTTATATGAGTGTGTGTGTGTGTATATGCAGGAGATGTGTGTGGTGGCTGACACACTTTGTGATCGTGTTAGTCAAACCCAGAATTTGATATGTGGCCTACTGAGCTGAAAACGCACTTCCTGAGAACAGAACGCATGCAAATGATGAACTGAAGACCTTTCTAATGCAGCACATGTGTGCAGTTATTATTGAATTAAACTCGGTGTCTTGATGCAGGTCGGAACTTTCTTAAAGGGGAATTCCAGCATTTTTTCTCAAAGTCCATTTAACCATTAACCATTTAATTGTGTTAATTTGTGAAATCTAAAAAGAAAAAAAATGGGTGGAATTCCCCTTTAGGCAGGTTTTGTGTGTAGTTTCCTTGCACACTTCATATCTTCACCTCATGCCTCATGTTATGTATTGCAGCTATGGTTCTGCAACAAACAGCAAAACTATAAAGAACTCCCGGCTTGTGAGTCAGAAGGACGACGTACACGTGTGCATCATGTGTTTGAGAGCAATCATGAACTACCAGGTACTTCACACACTGATAAGAGCGTTTGCAAAGAGAAATTATGTCACCTAATAACCCTTCTCCCCCTAGTGGTTACACAGTAAACAAACACAAGCTTGTATTTATGAGTTGAAGATCACCTGGCAAATCCACACACTGCAATTGTATAACATATACAACATATACAAAAATATACATTTTACAAATATATTTAACAATGTATGTTCATAATGGAATTTCTCCATAATGGCAACTTTATTTTTAACTGTAAGGGAATGTAAAAGGGTTTTATTCCAACTCATTTTGGAACATTTCTGTCATGAAAATTGAGCAATGGTAATAACAACTGACAACATCTGACAGATTAAAAAATGAAATACAGGTCTGAGTGGCTCAGCGGTCTAATGGGCTAAAACTATGATCCAAGGGTCTTACAATTCGAAAGAAAGAAAGAAACAAATACACAGTATTTATCATATTATATACCAGGATATTATTACATATATGTCAATATTATATTTGTTTTTCATTTTAATGTTGTTGTTATTGTTTAATTCAATGCAAGTTAAAGTAAATATAAGTGTCTTCAAAGATTAAATTGATTGAAATAAAGAGATGGCTCCTATATCCATTAAACGCTGGGTTTGAATCTTGAATTTTGGCAATCAGATGGGCTCTGCTCAATCAGTTCCTCAGTCTTTTTGACTGTACTTTGGTGAGCATATCACTGGCCAGTCTCAGTTACAGTGTTCATTTATTTTAAAACACACATCGAAAGGTCTATTGCAATATGTAGCTCTATAATCCAAGTGCTAGTATTTTGTAATCTGTAACCCAAACCCATATTTTAAACAATAGCTCCAAAGAGGTCACATGCAGTGATGACTGAAATCATATCCCCTGATCTTTCTTTCTCTTCAGTACGGTTTCAACATGGTCATGTCCCATGCGCATGCGGTCAATGAAATCGCCCTGAGTCTGAACAATAAGAACTCGCGGTAAGTAAAGCTGTTTCTAAACACCTTTGGGACAAAGGCTTGGAGCTGTGAGGAGAACTTGCAGGAATGACCTGATTGTCAGGTTTTAAACATTACTCTTTTCAATGGCTCCTAATTTTGTCTGAACATGGGTTTGTAAGTTAAAATGATTAACAGCCCCTGAAGCTGCCGTGATGGAGGCTAAGCATTAAAAAAAAGGAAAGGTCGCCTATGTGTGGCTTCAAACCAACTTACTGCAAATTAATATTGCCGTCATTTTACTTTAGGGCACCATTTGCATGGATAAATGACACCCAAAGTTGTGGTTGACATGTTGCATACACATGAATGGATTTCTCTGAAGTACAACATAACATTTACATTTACATTTGCGGCATTTAGCAGACGCCCTTATCCAGAGCGACTTACAAAAGTGCTTTGCTGTTTACTTAGAATATCCTTAGCTAGTAGACAAGCAGCATAACATAACAGCAACAGCATACAACAGCATACATCTTTAATCAGAAACAATGAAATTAATGCATACGTTTAAATTTTGGTGCAGTTTATGAATCAATACAATCAAAAATCAGTTAAAATATATATTCAGTGGTGCTGGAAGTTCCAAACTGTCCTTTAACCTGCTATGGCCAAGGCCTCTGAATTTCGTATTTGTGATTGTAATTAACTACAGCTGGTAGCTTCAAGTGCCCACACAGAAATTTTTGTTTTTTTATAAAACACATTGATCAACACACAGTACCGTGAGAAAGGTGATCTTAGATTTCCACAAGTCACTAATGTCTTTGAAAGTCAAAAGTGTGAAACTACAGATTTTAGGATCATCGCTTCAAATATTGTATGTAAGTTCAATTTAATGGGAGGTGAAGTTAATTGGCTAAGGACTTTAAGACCCAAACTTGACTTCAGGCCAGAAGAAATAGTTTTGAATGATCGGGAACAACCGAAGAACCACCAAGGCACAGACCTGCCATGAACAGGAAGCTGCTGGAACAACAGTGCCACTGTCTGCAGTCAAGCAATATATCTAATTGGAGCAATATAGTATATAATATTTACAGTTGAATCACATGTACAAAGGAAAACCTCTATGGAGGAAAGTTTTATGGTCAGATGAAACAAACAGTGTTATTTGCTCAGAATGACTAGCGGTATATGTGGAAAGAGTAAAGAATACACTACCGGCTGTTAAGCATGGTGTTGGCAGTTTTATGCTCTGGGACATGCTGGATTTGCTGGTACACTGCCCAAAGTGGATGGAATTATGAAGAAAGAGGACGACCTCGGATTTCTCCAGCATAACGTCAGACCAGCTCCTAAATGGTTGACTGTGATGGACATGGTTGAGGGTTTTGACTAGACTTGAAACCCATGAGAGCATAAAGATTTTGAAGAGCCAAAATTAACAAAAGAACTTTATGATCGTTGAATAAGCCTTTAAACTGTAAATGTTCACGTAGGTGTATGTCAGCTGTAAGAATCATGAATAGTGTCCTACAGTAAATCAGTACAAAACAGTCTCGAAGCACCCCTACTAATTGCTAATGTCAATGATGGCTCACAGCTAGGGAGTTATAAGTAGCAGATTTCCCCACCCACAAAAATAGCTTGGATTCTCACTCTGAAGCATGGTCTCGTCAACAAAGCCAAACCCAGAGTCAGGGGTTAGCCATCATCCCTTGCTCTCATATTACTGATTTTGAAAATTTTCAAACAATAGGCACAAAGCGAGGCTTTTTCCCCCTGAAGCAGATAGACAGGCCCAGCGTAGGTGGATAATGTTTAGTCTGATGTATGACTGGTAATGTAAGTCTCCTCATTGTGAGGATCCTGTGTGAACGCTCACGGCTGCCTTTGTTTTGTTCCGCAGGACAAAGGCGCTGGTCCTGGAGCTGCTGGCTGCTGTGTGTCTGGTGCGAGGGGGGCATGAGATCATCCTTTCAGCGTTTGATAACTTCAAAGAGGTACCTCCTTATGCACCTCGCTCTGCCATATACACACACAATGTGGACTCTGGCCAGTCATGTCATCAAAGCACTGATAGTTGATAGTTGAGTGTGAACGATGACTTATTATGTTGTTGTGTTCCGGCTCCTTTAGCCCGGCACAGATTTATTTGCTTCAGATAGGATTGTGGGAAAGTTCTGTCATGTTTGTGTGTGGGTGTATGCATCACATCTCTGACCAGTCATTCTTTCACACTCATCAGATATGATGCAAACTGGATGGATGATAAGGATCAGTGTTTTTGTGGGAGAGAGTTGCCTGTAGACCGCTTACGTTTACTAAGCTTGTCTGGGTCTGCTTGCCCAGTCAGCTAAACGCCGGAAACCAGGCAATTACTCCGCGTTCTGCCCCAAGCGCCCAAGAGAGCTAATCAACTCAGCAGTCAAAACAATGTGGCAACCATTGCTGAGAGAGATGCAGCCATGCAGGCAATGTGATACACGAAACCACCCAGTAACACACAGTGTACTCTTTACACACATTAGAACATCATACGTCAACAGTCTGGAGTCATCGAGCTTTTCAGAATGTTTTAATGAGTGAGCTCATGACCACATTCTTTCTTGGTTTCCAATTCAACATGTTTAAGACTCGCTAAGTTGATTTTGAAAAATAAATACCATCACAATAATTCCACAGTGTCAAAATAACACTTCTACTGTTCATTCGTTAAAAATAACTCCCTCAGCAGCAATAACATCAATTACATTTTGTTCATAGTGTCTGAAAACATTCACGTTTCATATGAGGAAAGTGTGCAGCAGTTATCTGCCAATAAATGTCTACCAGTATGTTATTTTCCCTTATTGCCAGTATTGTTATTATTTAATGCCTTGAAGCCTAGACTTATTTTAAGTTTTATTTTTCTATCTATATTTTCTACAAATGATTCAGTAACTACTATAAAGAATTCAATTACTTCTATAAATGATTCAGTAACTATGATAAATGATTCAGTAACTACGATAAATGATTCAATATCTACTATAAACGATTCATTATCTACTTTAAATAACTGTCTGAGTATTTAAATAAAGACATTATGTTATATGTCTTTTTTAGACAAGTAAACTAAGTTAATATAACCATATACACGTGAGCGGTGAAAAGTCCCCCCTTCAGATTTAATTTTATATATTTTATATATTAGACATATACTTTCCGTTTATTGACATGTGTTTCAGTAGACCTAACATGTTCAATTTCCATCCTGTATTGTTGTCAAGTGCATCATGTGGGTGGCTTTGGGAGGCTGGATCTCTCGGTTCCCAGGTCTTGGCTTTGAAACTTCTCTTTTCCCATGAATATCTATAATTAAGCCCCTGATTTTCTCTGCTAATGGCCTGTGTTGACCTCTTTTTCTTTCAGCTCTGGGCTCGGGGCAGGCTGTAACCTGATAGCTTGATGTTTTTCATATCAAACCTCTGCAGGAAGCTCCTGCAAACTGCTTTATTTGTGTGTTTAGCCTTGAGTGATAGATACTTAGTGTTTTGATGTGCAGATTTTGGAATTCTTTGTGGATTCCTGAGATTTCACACACTAGAAAGGGAATGCATTTGCATGAGGGCCACACTTTCAGTGTCATAAATGCTTGTAAATTTGGGCTAACAGAGAAATGTCTGTAGCTATGAATAGTTATGTGAGTAGAAACCTTCTTTTTAACAATTTAAACAAGATTAGTGTGTTAGTTTTGTTTATACAATTTCAAAGTGAACAAAAATCAAAGCTACATAGCATTCTGATGGCCACAAAGCATGATAAGCCTATAAGAAGATAGCAAAGCCTTTCCAGTAAGACATTTCATCAGTTGGTAGTGCAATTTCTCAGGTATCATGAGCATTGAAGGTCAAGTATAGATGGAAGATCAAGAAAACTGCTCATCGGAGTGCTAGAAAGTTAAATGAAGCCCTAGCTCCTTTGATTGCAAATGACTTTCAGGAAGATTTGGATTCTGGAGGGATGGTGCACTGTTCTACTGTGCAGCAACACATGCATAAAGACAGCCTTTTGTGCAAAAGACATTTACAAGCTACAGCAGTAGTGATCATACAAGATGCCCAAAGGTTTGCTTTGGGCCTTTTTCCTTTTAAAATCTGTCATCTTTAACTTTATGCCTATTGGTTTTTTTCACTTAGTTATTAGACCAGGTTGCATTTGATTGTATAATGTGTTTTTCAAGACAAATCAAAATTTATGTGTATAGTGCTTTTTACAACTGATCCTTTCACAGAGCAGCTTTACAGAAATCAAAAAATAAGAGGGTGAACACACATGAACAAAAGATAAAGACATAAACCCCTGGGTGAGCAAGCCAGAGAGCAACAGTGGCAAGGAAAACTCCCTCAGAGCTGGAGGAAGAAACCTTGGGAAGAATCAGGCTCTCAAGGGGGGACCCCTCCTCCTGTCAAACTACGTATTCATATACGTACTTATACATGTCTATGTTTACTTTAAAGGTGTGCAAGGAAAAGCATCGCTTTGAGAAGCTGATGGAGTACTTCCGCTGTGAAGATGGAAACATTGATTTCATGGTAGGAGAATGGCTTTACTGAATGCTATCTTGAGACACAACTACTCTACTTGCCTCTGGAACCTGGATGTCTTTGTGTGTTTTCAGGTGGCATGCATGCAGTTCATCAACATTGTGGTCCATTCTGTTGAGGACATGAACTTCAGAGTGCATCTGCAGTATGAATTCACCAAACTGGGTCTGGATGATTTCCTGGAGGTGGGAATTCAAAGCTCAATCTCAATTTACTCAAATATTTGTACTTGGATTTTACAGTAAAAAGCGTTTATTAAGTATCCAGTGCAGTTCAAGTCTGGTTTTATATGATGCCTTATTTATAGTAGTTCTGAATGATACAGTAAGCGATGCGCATACATTTCTGACTGCATCTTGTATAATTTACAACTATGTGGCCTCTGTCATGACAGAAATCCAAGCACACAGAAAGCGATAAGCTGTCAGTGCAGATCCAAGCATACCTAGACAATGTATTTGATGTTGGAGGACTGCTGGAGGATGCTGAGACTAAGAATGTGGCTCTGGAGAAAGTGGAGGAGCTCGAGGACCAGCTGTCACATGTAAGAACTGAGTTTGAAGTGACATTATTAATATTAATAATATTATTATTGTTATATTTCTAACAAATTTATGGTGAGAAAATATTTTAAACAGGTTTCATTAACAAGATGGAAGAGGTTTTATGTGTCTGGAATAATACCATAAAGAAATATTTCATAATAGTTTACCATTGAGAATAATTTTCATAAATTAATATTTGGATGACTAAAATTCACATCTGCAAGCACTTACATTTATTTGTTACAACATTAAGTTGCTATGATTAGAAAAATAGAAAATATTATAATTTCATTTCACATTCCCAAAATACGTTGATAGAGATTTCATAAAACACATATAAGCACTGATAACATATTTGTTTTAATATTGGATACTTATGACAAGCTTATACCGGTAATATAAAGATGACAGTTAATGACAGTTAATCATTAAATATTCATGTATTAATGCATTATCTATTTATAACACTGGAATTATGTATTATAATGTATTAAAGATGATTATCCTGCAACAGTAAAATGAATATGTAAGATGTAGTCAGGGTGGAGTTTGATCTGGATGTATTTAGTCTGGTGCTCAGAGAAAATGAAAGATGACCTTAAAGGCCAGAATGGAAACAATCCTTCAGATTGATGGTGCAGCCCAAAACTCAGCTGTGGGTTACATTGCAGGCCTGAAATATGCTCATAACAAAGATCACAGACTGGCTGGACAACTCTGTGCTATTTGCTTGCAGAAATCATGGTAGGAGAGGAAAAAATTCCCCAAAACCCCCTGGAATGTCACCTTAGCAGATCTGAAACTGAAAGTGCCACTGCCAACACTTCAGCTGTGTCATACTGCAGAGATGATCTTAGCTATTGATTGTAAATAGAGTACAAAACAGAGAGTGTGTGTGTGTGTGTGTGTACGAGAGAGAGAGAGAGAGAGAGAGAGAGAGAGTGAGAGAGAGAGAGCTGCAGCTTTGCCAATAGCAAGTGAAACAGTTAGAACTGCCCAGCCTGTTATTTCAAGGATCAATATCTGGCTCTCCCTCCTTGTCTCCTCACCCTACCATGTTTCTCTCTTCCTCTCTATCTCTGCTTGGATTAGGTGACGGAGAAGCTTCTAGAAGTGGAGAATGAGACGGTGATGAAGGTTGCTGAGCTAGAGAAGCAGCTCCTCCAGAAAGACAAGGACTTGATATCTATCAGGGTAAGAGCACCCTTCAATCATCTCAGACTGCTGCTACATGCATCATCATCTGGAATTTTCTCTCTGTACTTTACATAAATTTAACCTCAGCAGCTTCCAGTAAGGGACTGTTAAACTGCAGTCGCTTTACAGGGCTGTGTAAACAGTATACAGCCCAGTCCAGACGTTTGAAATCAGATTTTGCTTGGCTTGAATTTAAGGGTTGAAGATGTGTCTCACGGTGTAGGTCTGTGATTAGACTGCCGTGGTTGTGTTCGTAGACTACCTTCACATTACTGGGTTGAAGTTGTAGATGTGCTTTCTTCAGAGCTATGTGGACGTCGAAATCGAATATTTTCAAATCTGAGTCACTTTCCTAGGTGGTCCTAGAGAAAGGTTACCAGGAACAGCTGTTTTTGTTGTACGTGCAATAGTGTGTGTTCAGAAAAGGTGGGATCACTGGATGCAGGACCTCATTAATGTAACGCTGGTCTGTCAAAGTGCCTGTAATGAAGACCAAAGGTGACCTTGGAAATTGTGATGCATGACAACTAACTGTTGATCTTGGCGCTGACCCTCCATACATGGATTCATGGGTTGTTTCCACCAAGACAAAAGTGGGGCTTATCACTGAAGATGTGGCTCCAAGTCTGGCAGGACATTATTGCAGCTGTGCATTGCAATCGGTTGATTCCTTCTGGGAACTATTTTCTGACCATCCGTACCTCTCACTGTGCTGGCAAATGTGCAGAAACTTACAGCAGCACATCTTCCAGTAAGCCCTTCCCATGAAGGTTTAAGCTTCAATTGTCTGTGTTCCAGAGCAAAAGCTAGGAAGCAAACTTGTGATACAGAAACAGAAACGATGTACAAACACCAGAGTACATCCTGACCTTCTAATATATGTATGCTTTTTACACTTTCCCTCCACACACCTTCAAACAAACAGGAGACATACGAGTTGACCAGCACGCAGGTCCACACACTCCGGCGGATGATCCAGGAGAAGGATGCTGCCTTCCAGCGACACACCAACATCGAGAAGAGGCTGCTGGAGTTGGAGCAGCAGGGCACCATCCGTTTGCGCAAACAACCTGACGGAGACATCGCCATCGAAGCTCTCGGAGGAGGTGGAGGTGGAGGTGGAGGTGGAGGAGGGAATGCTGGACCTGCTCTCAGGGAGGTCAGCTTAGGGATTTCTGGCGTAGCCGGGAGTGGAAGCCTGGGAGACAGTTCTCCAGCTACTGTGGAACCTCCTGCTCCACCTCCACCACCTCCACCACCACCACCTCCACCACTGCCTTCTGCAGCAGGTACTGCAACATTGAGAGCAGGTGTTTTATATGTAAAATATCAAAATTTAAAGTGAGAAGATTTAGTTCTGTTACAAATAGATATTGCCATAGCATGGGTCCATTAAGGGTGTAAGAAAATATCTATACCCTGGAGTATCGTGATATTACGTATTACGCACTGTATTGATTCCCCAAAACAAAATATCAATTCTTAACCCTTTACATGTGACTCTTGCACTCTCAGGTTTGGAAGAGAAGAAGTAAGGAGTGGCTGAAAATGAAATATTAGTATGTTACACTTTTCTTTCGTATTAGAAAAGTGGAATATTTAAGTGCACTACCCTATTAGGGTATTACAATGGGAAATACTGTTTTGCTCCCATGCAGTATCCATTGTGGCCCTGTGTAGAATAGCTCAAAACTGTGGACTTCCAGCTTTTACAGATGCAGCTTTTGAACAGAGTGGCTTATGTCTCGTTGTGAGCTTCAGGAAAGGGAAAAGAGTAGGGAGTTTCCTCTGGCTCAGAGGAGCAGGCACACTCACCCAGTGTGCTGAGGAAACAGCTGCACTGGTGCTGGATTAATGTCTTTGTGATCTTTTGACTTGCAGCCTGATAATGCACTGTCCTGTCTGGCTGTGCTGTAGTTTGCAGCCCCGCGAGTGATATACTATCAGATCAGAGTAACAGTGTGACATCTGTTTTACAGCAGCGTGCCCACCTCCACCACCTCTGGCCCCCCCACTTCCTGGAATGTCTCCTTCTGTCATCCTCAGTGTTGGCTTATCAGGTGGGTGGATGAAGTACACTAACATACTGCATCATGTTTCATTAAGTGAGCACTTCTGCGCAGGCAGGGGGGCAGTGCACTCACCCGTTCTTAATAGTGTTTTCTCCTTTTCAATCTGTATTCTGATGTTTTCCATGCTGTGAACACACCTGATCCAGATCTTTTAATAGTAAGCTCATCCTCAAGTAGTTAAAAAAGGGAAAGGTGTACTCCAGAACCAAGATTGGAAATCTGCATTTGATGTGAATTTCATAGCTGTGAGCTGTTGAGACATTTCAATCCAAATTGACAACCATATGATATATCTATTAGATGTAGCCTTTTCTGTTGATCATGCCTGTTTTAATGGACCTGGCTGAGATCATACTCTTGGGAATTTTTGGCTGGTCCTGATATTCCCGATAATCCTGATGTTTTTCACATTTCTGCTGATGCCAATTATGGATACATGTGAGCTGTAAGTAAATCTACTGGGACTAGCATTACATAATTTAATCTTTTTTGTAGTGAATAAAATGCAGATTTTAGTCCTAAACATTAACTTCTGGAGGATAAATATATACGTAATCAAATACTATTTTAAAATATCAGTCAAATCCTAATCCACTTCAAATCGCTGTGGCAGCATTGACTCATTCCGTTCATTTTTTCCATTCAGAAGCTCAACTGGTATTGATTAAATTATTGTAAATTGATAATCACCGCATTACCGTTATTTATTTCCTTCCTTAAGTGCTCAGTATAGTGGAAGGCAGTTTACAGACTTATTTTCTTTATCTTCCTATGAAAGAATATGCTGCAGAAGTAGAGGCGGTGTTGCAACGTTCATGTCTGTTTATAACAGTGACACTTTACCACAGACCCCTATTAATAGTTTATGAATCAGTATACTGTATACTGTGTTGGTTCATAATAATTATGAAACTGTTACTTATACATTAATAATCTTTTTGAATTACTAGCCATTAAGTGACAAAATTTTGCCAATGCACACTATAAATACATGTGTAATTGTACTATAAATAAATTGTATATAAGTTGATTAGTAATTATGAAGTAATATTATATATGTTTATAAATACATCATATTTATATAACTTTATTTAACTGGGATCTAATTAAAGATAATTAATGATCGTTTTATTTTCCGAACCTCTCCGTGTGTTATTGTTAGTAGTAAGGAAAGGTTTATACATTTTAAGATAACAAAATAAAAATAACTTCTTAATCATTTCAAAAGAGAAAGTAGTATATTTTAAAGTAATCACAGTGTAACACAATTTCAGTTGCTACATTAAATTATTCAATTTTATTAATTGTATTATAGTTAATATCTGAGATTGGATTATTGTGTGTTATTATATACTCTATGTCACTTAGTAAATGGTTCAAATGTTAACATTTATTAATATGTAACTAAATATAAATATTTATTAACAGACAGTTATGACTGTTACTATAATGATCAAGTTGCGCCCATTAACCCTCACCCT
This sequence comes from Acestrorhynchus altus, assembly GCA_034509495.1. NCBI lineage: Eukaryota > Metazoa > Chordata > Actinopteri > Characiformes > Acestrorhynchidae > Acestrorhynchus > Acestrorhynchus altus. Next base: position 6,534,688 of record CM067518.1, on the reverse strand, counting down.
AGACTTCCTTGTCCTCTACTGGAGAGTTTGAGCAGTTTCAGTCAGTCTCTTCCATACTCTCTGCCTTCCCTGAGGACTTTTTCAAGGGTGTTTTATTTCCTATTATAGCCAATTTTTTCTAAATTCATAAATATCATAAAAGTCTTATTGCAGCTGATGAGGGAGGATCACAGTGTTGAACTGAGATTTTGCCTCTGAGACATCCTTTGCATTTAAGACATGTTATGAAGACACAAAATGTAGAGTATCAGTGAATTTATTATACTCTTATGATTGATCTGTATGAATCTGCAGCCATACGCATCAAGAAGCCCATAAAGACCAAGTTCCGCCTGCCTGTGTTCAACTGGACTGCACTGAAACCCAATCAGATCAATGGCACTGTCTTCAATGAGATTGATGATGAGCGTGTGCTGGAGGTGGGTGGTACTACCCCATATCAAGACCACCTTTTATAGAACCAGAGTGAAACAGATTTAGAACAACACTCACTGAATAAGATGCTGGATTATTATTAATCATTTATTAATCTCAATGCTTATTATTTAGTAACTAAAAAACTGATGTATAATTGAAATGTCTTATTCATATGCGTACAGCATCATGAGTTTAGATATAAAATCATGTAAACGATGTGTGATAATGTTGAAAGGTGCTCTGATAATTCTGTGTGTTGTGAGTAGGAGCTGGATCTGGAGAAGTTTGAGGAGCTCTTTAAGACGAAAGCTCAGGGTCCCGTGGTGGACATGTCCTGTACAAAGAGCAAAGTCTCTAATAAGGCCATGAACAAAGTTCAACTGTTGGATGCAAACCGCTCCAAAAACCTGGCCATTACACTGCGCAAAGCCAACAAGAGCACAGAGGAAATCTGCAGAGCCATCCAGACGTGAGTATCACCCACACGTAAGCTAGTGCTAAACCACTGGTACTGGCTTAACCCTTCTCTTTACGGTGCCAGAGAATTCCTTACTTTTCCCAGTTTTAACTGTTACAGTTGATATATAATGGATTTTCTTTTCAATGGAGACAGCAATGTTTGCCAAGGAATCTAAGGGTTAAAATCAAAGTCATTGTGTTTCTGATTTCCTTTAATTTTCCAGTGAAATGTATTTAATAAGAAAGCTCTTATGCATTAACATAAACCTTAACATAAGCCTTTGGTATTTCCTCAGCTCTCTCATGTTACCTCCATATCTGTGTGTATTTTTGATCGCAGGTTTGATCTGAAAGCCCTGCCAGTGGACTTTGTGGAGTGCCTGATGCGCTTCCTGCCTACGGAGGCAGAGAGTAAGCTTCTGCGGCAGTATGAGAGAGAGAGGCGGCCTGTGGAACAACTGGCCGAGGAGGACCGCTTCATGCTCCTCTTCAGCAAGATTGAGCGCCTCACACAGAGGATGAACATCATTACGTTTGTCGGGAACTTCAGCGATAACCTCAGCATGCTGACCCCGGTGAGACGTCTGGAGTAGTTATTCCAGTATTGCTTTACTTTTTAAATACAAATACACAGTTACATCATGAATGATATACTTACATTGTTTACAAAAAAGTATAAACAAAGTTTAAACATTAACAATCCAACAGAAACCGTATTAAAATATTTCCCCTTCTATAAGTAAGACTCTCAGCATTTCACACTTTCAGTCAACGCTTTCTACTTGTTTGAACTGTGAACTATGTGTAAAATATTTAATTTATATTACACTATGCTTTTGATATCACCTGGTTTCACCAGATATTGAACTGCACGATAGTGGAAAAAAATGACATTGCATTTAGTTATTTTGCAATATATATTGCAATTGCATGAAGAATTTTCACCAAGTTTAGGGACCTATAATTCATACCATATAATAATATCCTATGATCCAGCAGAGGATATTAATAAAGCACTCTGTGTATCCCATACTGGAGTAAAACAAATGGACAGACTGAAAGCGTCTTTGGTAGATGTCATAAAAATGAGAACAATGGGGATTTTCCTTTTATCAGGCAGCAAAAAGGTTAGAATAGAAATCTTATGCACGTCCTGCACATTCATTCAAAATCATTTTCATATCTTTATTCCGTAGCAACTCAATGCCATCATTGCTGCATCAGCCTCAGTGAAGTCCTCTCCGAAACTTAAAAGAATGCTTGAGGTATGTTGCACCAAGTCCAGAACCCTGTTGAGGACAGCTGTCTTACAAATATGTCCTAGATGTATTTTAATGTCATATATCACTGCTGTCATTCATGCTGAATGGTCCAATAGAAATACTCAGTTTTATTGTGTCCTTTTGGAGAAGGTTTTTCCAAGACAGCAGTGATACACTGCACTGACAAAATGGCACTTTGAATTCCATGGCAAGCTTAAGCTGAAACTGGACAATCTGGTTAAGCTGGTTGACCATCATAGCTCTTGACCGGTAAAGGTTATGTTTTTGGTTGAGTTTGATGGTGTGTCTCGTCTATAAGCAGGATCATCTAAGACCATCTTAGATAATCGAACACCAGCTACCAGCTGGTCTTAAGATGGATTTTTCTGCAGCAGTTTGCCAAGGAATGTGTTAAATGAATGGCTTTATTTTGACAATAACTGTGTTCTGCAGTAGGTGATTAATTTGTAACTACTTATGACATTTATGTAAATTTGTTATTGTGTATTTAATACAGAAATGTGTTGCATCCCTTTTATATCCAGATCATCCTAGCCCTCGGAAACTACATGAACAGTAGTAAAAGAGGATCCGTGTATGGGTTCAAGCTTCAAAGTCTGGATCTGGTATGAGACTTCACTGCTTTATGAGTAATAGTTCATATAACTGCCACTTGTTGCATCTTTCTTTATTTCTTAACGCTTTCTGTCTTTTATGTCTTCGCACCAGTTGCTGGACACTAAATCTACTGACCGCAAGATGACGTTGCTTCACTACATCGCTCTAATAGTGAAGGAGAAGTACCCTGAGCTCGCCAACTTCTACAATGAGCTGCACTTTGTGGATAAAGCTGCAGCAGGCAAGTGTCTGAATGAGACATATGACTTGCTTAACTGCTGGATTGTTTTAGTGTGCTGCCAGATGGTGTATTGGTTGATTACTGTATCTGTATCTGTGTGTATGTGTGTGCGTCTGCAGTCTCTCTGGAGAATGTGTTGCTGGATGTGAAAGAGCTGGGCAAAGGCATGGAGCTGATCAGGAGAGAGTGCAGTCTGCACGATCACGCTGTTCTGAAGAACTTCCTGCAGAGCAGTGACCAACAGCTGGACAAGCTGCAGAAAGATTCCAAGACTGCAGAGGTGATGGCACATAAACAGCGCACCGCAGTCAAAAGGGAAACAATACGCTGTCCAGACAAGCAAGAAAAGTAGAATTAATCATTTATTGTTAATTGTACGTGTTAATAATTATGTCTCATTATTTTAATTATTTCAATTTATCTGAAGATATCATGGTAGCAAGCAATTGACACTGGTTTCATTCAACCATTATTGGATTCAATTATTCATTTGAGTTTAATTGACCAAGATCAAATACTTGATGACATTATTTTGGTTGGACTGGCAACCAAAAAGGTTTAATTCTGCTCTGTTTAATGAAACTCTCCCTCTCATTTTCTATTGCTTTAACATATAATGATAAATGTGATAATTATGAAATTATCACTATGATCAAATTAGGACTATCGTCATATTGTCCCATACATTAGTTAGTAAAACCAGTTCAATTTAGGTCACATTTTCGATTCAATACATATTACATTTACAGTGATACAGATGCTACAAATGGTGTGTGGAATGCACCACTTCAGTGTAATCAGGCTGCTGTAGGTTACAACTAAGCATGTAATTCATGTGCACTCAATTTTACCATTATACCTAATGATTGGCTCTGATTCTGATTTTGCAGATCTGCATATCTACATGGCTAATTGTAAATGATGCACTTAATTAAAGCATTCATTCAAATATACTCAAATACTAGCCACTACTCACACCATTACAGAAGAAGAATCTCTTAAACTCAGCATCTCTCTGTCTCTTAATGTCCATACAGGAGGCCTTCAACGCTGTGGTCATGTACTTTGGCGAGAGCCCCAAGACTACTCCTCCATCTGTGTTCTTCCCTGTATTTGTACGCTTTGTCAAGGCCTACAAGGTACGGCTTTCATTTTGCCCTGCTTGCATTATGCTTGCATCTCCAAAATCTTAAGTTATACCTACGTCATAAATGATATTTTAATGAACCCTTTTGTGACACTGATCAAATTAAGACCCCTCCAGTAACTACTTTGTTTATTTTTATTTATATTTAATTAGTTTTGCTTTTTCAATTTCACATAATTTGAAATAAAACTAAAGTATAAGAATACAATGTTTACACTGACTTCCATTAATGTTGTAAGATTTAGGATGTTTTTTGCTTCTCTTGTAAATGATCAGATATGAGGGGTTTGTGCATCACAGTGATGATATTAATGAGGAATCAAAGTGTGAAGCCACATTTTGGGCCCTTGTATTTTAAGGGGCTAAGCATGAATGTAATTTGTGTTTATGGCCAATGTCGTCGTAAGTCAGGGTCCATTCATGGAGTAGGTTGTAAAGAATGGTTGTAAGGCGGACTCCTGTGAGGGTTTGGGGTGGGGAGCTTGGAGTGAATAACAGGAAGAAGCAGCTGTGTTGAGTTTAAAGAGCACTTGCTGTGTTTAGGCTGGGCTCGGGCCCTCTCAGCTCTGACCCGGACACACACACACACACACCTCTTCCTCACATTGTCCTTCACTTGGATTTATGGAACCATGTGAGGAAACAGTGGGGCAGCCTCAGGATCTGTGCTTTGTGTGCACGTGTGTGTGTGTGTATGTGTGTGTTTGTTGCTCCGTGATGATATCACCATTCTTGGATTTTCTGTTTCTTAAAAAAGGATTAGTGGAGCTCTGCTAATGTTTCTTGTCCTGAGGTACAGTATCAGTGTTTCAGCTACACTTATGTGGGACAGGATGTATTCATGTGTGTCTGAGTGTATGTGTTTGTGTGTGCTTGTAGGATGCAGTTGAGGAGAATGAACTGAGGAAGAAGCAGGAGCAAGCTTTGAGGGAGAAACTGCTTGCGCAGGAGGCCAAACAACATGACCCCAAGGTATGACTCTTTAACCTCCAGGAAGTCATGACCCAACCAGACAAAAAGCAGCCCTACACAAAGGCTCAGCTTGTGGGGAAAATACGCATTTACATTTGCTTTATGTAATATTTCTACATTGATATGAGAGCTTCATCTTACTGTGATACACCGCTGACCTAAAGCAGGGAGAAAAGCACCACATCAGAGCAGCATAAAATAACATATTTTTGTAAAGTCATGTAATATTATTCTACTGCCTCAGTTCACGTGATTCTTTCACTTTCAGTGCTGGTTCTGTATCTCTCAGTTTGTCCAGAAATGTATGTGTAAAATGTGTCCTTTAAACTTCCCAACAGCAGGGGGAGTCCAGGAGACAAAATATGAATTTGTGTATAATGCTTGTTACTTACAGTGTCCAAGGGAAAGGAACACCTAGAAATCCCTAGTAATAGTTGAAATTTAATTAATGGCCTTATGGTTACTGATATAGCTTTCTTACCAGTAAGCTACAAGGTTTTGGGAGGTTCTGTGCTGCAGACCAATGGTGCAGACCAGTGAAACTTCAATAAAACTTTTGAAATAATTGAAATTTCACTTAATTTTGAGATGTACATGTCTACTGCAAAAACAACTGTCCTTCAAAAATCACAACTCTTGCTGGATCCATTTGTGCAATTGTCCAAATGAGGTCTGTGTGGTTACTTTTAAAGCAGCGTTATGCAAGAATGTGTATATTTGCTTTTGGGCTTTCTCTGCAGTTGAGGAGTGTAATGTACTTTAACTCCATATTCTATATTTACTGCAGTAAATAAAAATTACACATTGAACTATCTCCCCCCCCCCCTCACCCCCAGTGGACAGCTATAAATGTGCATTTGTTGACAAGCTGAGAGATACACAAGTGGCACCTGAAGTAAAAGAAGTATGTGAGAAACATTACAGTATTGTACACAAATATCACAAGTTCACAGTATCACACAATTCTGAAAAGAGGTCTTGTGCAGCTCCACCAAAATTCCTTAGTGCAGTAGCAGCATTCTGGCCTGGAGTGACAGTAACAGAGGCACCTTTTCATTATTACCGTCAAGATCATGCATACGCGATGGCTGTTACGGCAGAATTGCTACATAAAGTTGCTTTAAAGTGACAGGGTACAGTACAGCTTATGATTGAGATTGTGATTATGGAGGTTCTTCTAAAGTAATGGTTATGATGATAAAGTCATATTAAGCATATATGTGAGGGAGGGATAGATCTAGATTGTATGCAGTGATGGATTAGTGAAAGTGTTATGAATGTAACAGTGCTTGTATCACCGCCAAATTCCTGACCGGTACACAAACACTCATGTCCTTTTTGGCAAGCCTCCTACAGATGTATGTATAGAGTGCAGTCAGTGAAAGTTATGTAGTGTCTGTGAGTGTATTGTCTGTCTATGTGTGTGTGCATGTGAGCAGTGTGATGAGCATAACTGACCACGTTCCTGTTTTTTTATGGGCCAAAATATCAATCGTTCATCTATTCATCTTCTTATTTGATCTAGGTATTAATGTGTTATGAATGGTATTTTAAACCCTGCTGTCCACCCTTCTAAGCTGAACATATTTCAGATTGAGGATGTGTGGCTTATATGATTATGATTTTTCTCTTGGTTTGGGACTTTTTTACTCTCTAAAGTTTCAACATTCAAAATAACTATTGGCTCTCATCGTGAGTAAAAGGCAAACATCGCCACCTAGTGTACTAAACTGGCAGATGTTGTAAGGTCAAGCTTTTGTGATACCACTGGCAGTCACTGGTTCAATGTTCCAAAGTTAAGAAGCTGTTTTGAGTGCTAGCTCTTCTTTTGGTGAAGAACCACAAAAATGACATCAGCAGGACAATGCAAGGTGCCACACCATTCAAGGCTTCAAGTATGACAAGTGACCACAACCACGTCTCTCTGTCTGAACTTTTGCAGGTGCAGGCCCAGAAGAAGCGGCAGCAGCAGCATGAGTTGATTGCTGAGCTGAGGCGCCGACAGGCCAAAGACCACCGGCCCGTCTACGAGGGCAAGGATGGCACTATAGAGGACATTATCACAGGTGGGATGCGCAGGACTCAAACTACAGTTCCCATCAGCTCCGGGACCAGGATAAGTGTGGTGGCTCGTTGCTCCTCACGCTGGCAGTGCACCTTCTGTTACATTACCCAGTGTCCTCTGCAATACCAGCTAGACTGATACAGTGTGATGTAGTATCTCTCAGGGAACCTGCACTATGAAGCCTCATCATACGTTCCATTATAGGAACGTTCACTTAAGCATCTTAAACCTCCCTTCCAGTCACTGCACTCATACGGGAAACCAGTTTAAACCATATTTACGCTTTTGTTTTAATACAACTAAGATGTTTTTGTCCATGTTGTTAATGTTATTAACTGAACTGTTCCTTTAAAGTTTACTAAAGCAGATTAATGGATACAGGTAACCATTTCCCAGATGCAGATTAAGCCTAGTCATGGGTTTAATTGCACTAATGGCCAATCTCAGTGGAAGGTCAAGTGAAATCTAGGACTAGGCTTAATCTCACTAAAGAACTGTTCTACAGGCACTTACTCAGCGCAGCCAAAGATCTGTAGCTTCAAGTGAACTGGTAGACTCCTTTACAGACTGAAACATTGTAAAGGAGGCTGAGTTTTAATGTTTGTTGGTTGCATTTGGTGGTAAACATATGTTATTCAGAACAGGTCATCAGTATCAGTCGAATGTTTGTACATATTCTATTTTTGGCTGCTGATTCATTTAGTGGCCTTGTTATCCCAGCACTCACAGTATGTGCGATACAGGAGCACATGAAACACATTAGCACAAGTTCTAGACTTTCTATGGGCTCTGTTTCTATTACTGACATTTAAATAACCTGAGAGCAATAGAGCAGTGTGTTGAAAGCAGTGAGTCTATTGAATGCACAACATTGGTACAGTTTCTGTCTACAACTGTCTGAAACACATTTCTGGCTCACACTGCTGAGGCATAAATTTAAATACACCCTACCCTACATATGCTGAAATGGGATTTACAGTCACCTGTAATAGGTGTGTTTAAAATAAAAACTATTTAAAATTTTGCTACAAGCTTTCGACGTTTCAGCATTATGAGTTCCTACGAAACCTTTATTTTCCTATTTTAAATTATTATTTTAAAATAATTATTTTATTATTATTATGATGTTTATATATATATATATATATATATATAAACATCAGTATATAAGACATAAAACCTTGAGATGACAAAAATATAAGCTATTGCAATTTTGTTTCTGGGACAATATATCATCCAATAAATATATTGCGACAGGCATAATGGGTATCAACTCCACAACCATGTGATCAATAGCCCATGTTTTTGTGTATGTAAATACAGATACATAAACATTATGACAAGAAATTGGGATCTATATTCCCTGGATCAGCATTACAGATCAGTTAACACAGTTCTCAGCTGTATCAGGAGCTTGATAATCACCCTGATATAATACTTAGTCAAATATTGTTTTAATCAAATGATGATTATTTGATTCTAATCAAATATAGGATTCTATAGGATCCACCTATGTTCTATCAAACAGAGCTATTCTACCTCATAACGTCGACCTCTAATCATCACATCATTATGACATAATGATTATATGACCTTATGTCATAGGATGACATATATCACACACACATCATACACATACACATCAGCTCCTGCTTCACTATTTCTATTTCTCCAGACTTTGACTGGTACTGTATTCCTACAGTATGTTTTACCACTGAAGATGAATGGTCTCTGGATGTGTGTGTAAGAAGGTCTTGCTCCCCCAGGAGTAGGAAGGTCCCCCAACCTTAGTGTACCTCGCCATAACGTTCTCTCTCTGCCCTCCCTCCCTCTCTCAGCGCTGAAGAGTGTGCCGTTCACCGCGCGCACGGCCAAGCGGGGCTCGCGCTTCTTCTGCGACACCAACCTGTATGATGAGTCCAACTGCTAGCTCCCCCCAAAAACTAGCCCTAATGCTGAAGGTTGTCCAGTTCTCTTATGCATCCTCCCAAAAAACCCTGCATGCCCACGAGACACATGCATGAACCTGTCGTTTCTCCACAGAGCACCAGCACCACGTCTTTACTAACCCTGGGTTACATATGTATCGAAGAGTGCTGATCTGGGCTCCTGTGTGGATGGAGTGATCCTGGATCAGCACTAAACTGAAGATACATGAGCGTGTCTAATCTGGATATGAGCATAAGGACTAGCACAGCCTTTCTGAAGGAACACTGGCAAAGGGACTGCAGTGCATTTAGCTCGCAGATATTCAAAGCTTCCTCCAAGAGAACTTTAGATCTGGAGTCGACCTTTAATGAAGCTGCTTATCTTAAAATATTCCAAAAATGTGCTTTCATTCTGCATTGTGGTTATGAGGCTGTAGGCCTCATAAGTAAGATTTGATAAGATTTCTTTGAATGACTGAATCCAGTATTTTTATAAATATTTGCAGATGCTGATGGAGATACAGACACATTCATTGAATGTACAAATTGGCCATTTGTGACTAAATTCACTGTCACCCAAAAATTAGTTTGCTGTAATATTATAATGTAAATCAAAATGTGTGCTCTGTCAGAATTTCATGATGAATGGACCAATAGAGAGGCTCCAAAATCACTTTCAACATTGACTTCCATGGAAAGATAAGAAGTTTCTTTCATTCAAGTTACTATTTTGGAGTGTTTTTGATTTTTTTTGTTTTTTTGTTTTGTTTTTACGTGATTTTGTCTGACAGAGATGAATAAAAAATAAAAAACACTAACGTTAATTAAATGCAGCACAACCTGCACATTCTGTTTTGAAGTTTATAATATTATTTATAATATATTAATAAAAGCCTCCATTATCAGTCAGATATATTAGCCTGGGAGGTTCAGTGCAAAACTAAAGCAGCACATTTGGGATAAAGCAAATTGTATACATTGTATATTTGCTCTATATATTATATATATTATATATATATATATATTGTCACGTGTGTAGCACAACCATTCACTGTTCAGGTCTAATTTAAAGCTCGGAATTAAAGAACCAGCACAGCAGTCCCATTTGCCATGAATAGCCCTGAGGACTGGTGTGTGTATCAGTTTTTATGGTGTTACAGTTTACAGGTTTGATCTCTTCTAACATGCTTGTTTCACCTCCTTCCCTCCACCTCCGCCTGTCTAATTGTTTCTCCCGCCTTTCCAGCAGAGCAGAGGATTGAGCTGAGTAGATATGGGCCTTTACTAAATGGAGGGTAAGAGGGGGAGCTTCAATCCCATCTGCCTTTCAGCTAATGGCGACAGTGCAGTTGCTTCACCTACTGCTGATCTGCAAAGAATCAAGAGCTCTGCAGCTTGTACTGAACGTGTATCTGTTTGAAAAAGCTTTGTCAAATGCTAAAATATGACGTCGTCAGTTGCTTTGCACACGGCTCCAGAATTGTGTTCAAATATAAGCCAGTAATAATGTTTGCTTTCTCAGGATAGCACCAAAAAAGAGAAATGTTTACAGCTTATATACACCCTTCAACAAAAAAATAAAACTGTTGCACCCAGAAGGAACCAACTGATTGCAATTTCAGCAGTGGTGTCATGTCAGACGGTCATGGAGTCACTCAGAATGGCTGAGGGTCACTTTTCTTGGTGGAATTAAATCCATGTGTGGAGATCAAGGTCTTGTTGTCATGCATCACACAGAAGTGTGGTGTCATGGTGTGGGATGCAATTTCTTATGATGCCAAATCCCCTTTGGTCTTGTCAGCTAAATGTTACATTAATGAGGACCTGCAGCCTTTTTGAACAATTACTCCAGGGCACAGTTCCAACAGGACAATCCTCATCCTCAAGAACTTGCCTTGAAAATGCCATGGTCAGTCGCAGACCTATCCATGATTAAAAATGGGAGGGATGCTATTGAACACTCCACCCTTAATGCAAAACCTGCAGGAACTGAACGAGAACATTCAATCGGCATATGATGTTCACGGAACGCCATTATAAATGTCTAGAACGTCAGGCATGTTGCTTAATGCCCGAAGCCACACTGAGAGACATGTAGCTCAAACAATTTTGCACATATTATTCTGCATTTTTTGACTGCAGTAGAATCTTCCTTCCAAACAACAGTGCAATCCAACACGTCCTTCTGGGTGAAACTGTTTTTTGATGATGAGTGTATTTAGTCTATTCGTTTTGGAGTATTCGATTAAGGTAGCATTTAGTTCCATCAGGCTATTAGATATAGATCTATCTACACTATATGTACTAAAGTATTGGGACACCTACTAATTCCTTGTTTTTGTCATCAATGATATTGTTTATCCTGCTTTTGTTGGCATAACCGACTCTACTGTCCAGGAAATCTAGATTGTGGAGCATTGTTGTGCAGATGATCCCAAAAGTATTGGATGGAGCACCATCATTCAAGAGAACACAGTTCCACTGCTCCACAGCTCAGTGCTGGGGGCCTGAATATCCCTCTAGGCACGGTGCCAGTAGATTCATGTTTATCTGCTGCAGAGAGTCAAGCTGTGTGTGTGCATTTGCACATTTGCGTCAGCAGTGGGTGCTACTTAAAGTAGCTGAAGTACAACTTTTCCATTTATTCATTTATTAGAATGGGTGTCCACAAACTTTTTTCCAGATAGTGTATTCTTCAGAAAGGAAAGCTCCTCATCCCTGGTCAGGTTGTCCGTTTTGCATGGAATGCTGTGTGTGACCGCTGCAGTTGGCTAACCTGTCTGCCATGTCTGCTCTATTTAATGGCTATGGATATTGGCCTGCATGCAAACCGCAGTGTTCGGCAAGTTCTGCAGAGGACTTCAGTGATGCTTTTTGAGGAAAACCTAAGCCACAAAATAGTGTTAAACAGAAAATAGTCTCCAGGAAAGCCTCCCAAGACCTTGCTGATCACTTGATCTGATGTTCCATGTCCTGGAAAGTCCTGTATGTCATTAATGCTGTGTATTATTGTAAATTACAATGTCAATCTGATGTGTTCCTGTTTGTGATTGCAATCTACTGTGTGTGTCTGAGAGCTCACAGTGAGTTCATGAAAGACAGTGGATCGGTATCTATAAGCATGACAAATCCTTATAGTGATGGATTGTTCAATAATCAGGTTTACATTTCTGTCAAATGTAGTACAAAGCTGCATTCCATTTACCTCAGATGTTGAAATCACAAAGTTGACTGAGTTGCAGTTTAACATTCAGATAATTGGACACTATATCAAATCATTTAAAAACCAAAACACGTCCCAGTTTGGCATGGTTAGCAATACCAGTTGATGTGTATTATAACATATTGTCTGGTATGTAGTATTTTGGGTAAACATCATGGAAACCTGCCTACAGGCAATGTGTGTTTTCAACTCTGGGTTGCTGAGGCTCTCCCGACATTCCAAGAAATCCAACTTGTGGGGGCATTCCAGTTAAAATTTCCTTCTTATAACTCACAGATCGCAGTTCAAATGGAATGCAAATCATCATACTTAAGTAATCACAGTCACTGTATGTAATGTCATGTTAATAGATATCGTCACAGACACAGAAGCAAGTCTAGCTTTAATCTTATATTGTGGTCAAAAAATGATCTTACAATGGAGAATAAAGGCACATAGTGCTATAGTTTAAACTCCCCTGAGGAAATCAGGTCTTACTGATTTTCCAAGCATATAAGAATCCTAATAATACATAAACAAACTACATAGGAAACAAAAGCAAATGTAACTTTTATTTGCACTTTTTACAGTGTGATTTATTTTCTATTGAATTTAAAGATGGAATTATTTGAGAATTGGTGTTTTCGGCTGTTCTGCCCACTTCACCAGTGTTACGTAGTGGAATTAGCAGTGTGGCGAGCCTGTAATAGCAAGGGTAGAGATGCAACCCAGATAGCAGACTTATTTGGGCCAAAGCTGGACCACTTTGGCCACTTACAGCTCAGACATTCATTGCTATCTGGGTATTGTCCCTGTTATGGGTCAGTGGGTATTTTAAGGTAATAATTCAACATATTGTTGCTTTAATGTTCAAATTCACCATAAATATTCTCTGTGCAGGATGGGATCTTACTCTCGTTTAGATCATGTACAAACTGTAATTAAAACGTAAAAAAAGAGGTCAGATGTAGTTAAAGCCACCGTTGCAGTGTTCTGCTGCAGTCAGGATTTCTGTGTGCTTAACTGGAGTGTTCCCTGCTCTAACTCTCTCCCTTCCCCACTCACAGATCTCCGAAGCCAGCCCTTCCTGCGAGCTGACGCGGTGATCCGAAATGGGTGGAAGCGACCCTAAAGACCCCCCCTCACTCACTCACCCAGCCTTCCCCTTCCCTGCTTTGCCCTTGAAAACAGTGCCTCTGTGCAGCTCACAGCGACCGCACACGTAGGCCGGGACTCAACCACAATTGGAAGGGGGTGGGGGTGTCCTTATTTATTCACGGAAAAGGAAAACCATCCTGACTGCTGCACTGGAGGCTCTTTCTCTCTCATCAGAACCATAAAAGCACAGACATTAAAGGTTGCCACCCTTTCCTCATGCACACAAACAACCCAAAGAGCATCGTCGCGTGACCTTGTCGGGGGGGCATAAGGGAAAAAGGCAACTTCCCGGAGAGTGGTGTGAACTGAGGACAACACACACTACCTTCCAAATCCGATGAGCCTGCCAGCACAGTGACACCCAAACATCTTTCCTCACAGTATGCATTCTAAAGTTAAACTCTTACTGACACAGATGCCGGCCTGTGGGAATGCCCTGGAGATTTGGGGCCCTTTAGTCCAAGCTTCATTTTTTGAGGTTCTGCGGAAAACTACAGGATTATTAACAATGAGCAAGCCTCTTATCCCTTCACCCACACACTTTTTTGTTCTGAAAGAAGTGCCTTTTTATCCTGACAGTATTATTTGCTCAAATATTTAGCCAACATACAGGCAAGAGGTTGAACATTTTTATTGATTTTTTTTGTATAACACCTACTCGAACTGTAAATAGATACGCATCCCGAACACTGCTCGTCGGAGCAGCGTTGCTTTGAAGAAGGGGGCTTTTCCCAGTCTTTGCAGCCTTTGTGACTGAGAAGCTGTCGCTTTGGACTGAATGTGCCTTGGGTTTAAAAACTGCTAACGTTTCTTTTAAGCTGTTCGACTGACTGTACATATGTGTAATGACTGGTAATGAGTACATTCACATGCATGTGCCTCTCTTTCAGTCAGCAGAGGCTGTGTCATGTAAATGTGCATTTTTGTATATTTTTCCTTTTTTTTATGAATGTCAAACATACCAAAATGATCAAGACTACCATGAAGTAGGTCATCGGTAACATGTCCTATAGGCCAAATATTACACCCTCTGAAAGCCTTATGCCGATGAGGTCATGCAACATTCCTATCACGGTATATCCGCACATGCCTTTAACTAGTTCGGTCCTGATTCTATACTGTTATTTGGGAACACTGAAATGTTTCAGGACAGTGGCGTCCCTTGCACTAGCCACTGAGAAGTGACAGGATAGGATTGTTACAAAAGGGAGGTCCGTCACTTCAATAGCACACTACAGGATTTAGAAAAGACGAATATTCAACACTAGGTCTTATGTTTTGAATTTAGTTCATACACTTCCTTAAATTATGCCATTTGATTTATGAAAAATGAAATGAAAAAATGAATAGAGAACAAACTGAAGCCATTCCGATCTGTGGAAAAAAAAAGCACAAATAAAAAGGGGAACATTTCTGATCGTGATCGTTTCTGCTGCTGTTCATTACATACATTACAAACTATATATCCTCACTGTCTAATGAAAACCATGTGTGAAAATGGCTGTGCACCAACACTCCCCATCCAACTGATGGAGCTCGAGAGGGTCTGCAAAGTTTTCTTCTTCATGTGAATCTGACAGCTCTTTAGATGGTGTCTGAATTTCATGATGAATAGACCAGTAGAGATGCTCCAAAATTACATTTTTGCTTTCTCCTGTAAAGTCTCCTATTTTTCAGATACACATTTTCCATCGGATATCAAACCCCATTTTAAACAATAAATGAGGGTTTTTTTTAAGGATTTCATGACTGGTGTGTCATTTGTGTCACACTTATTTCATTTACAGCCTCTTTTGGGTGAAAACAAACCCAATCATTTTGTTGTCGCCAAACTGGGACCCACTGCATGGTATTTTGCTTAGCCAGCAACTAAACGATCCCTAGTTTATCACTTTATTTAGTTCTCAGAAGAGTGAAAGGAGAGATCTGTGGTTTCAGGCCTCTGCAGGGAGGAGCAAAATGGTAACTTGTGCGATCAAGCCAGTCAGTACTGCACATCTGTATCAAACACATCACCTCAGTTAATGATACTAATTCAACAGAGTACTGTACACATCGACTGATCTGAGACTTTTGGCCACTGTGTGGGTCGTTTGTCCCCTTTGACGGAGGCGTGTTGAAAAGACACTCAGCCCGTTTCTTTCATCTTGTCTATAGAACAGTACTGATCATTGGCTGGCAGCAGCAATATGATGTAATTAATGGCTGACCACAGGTTTTGGACTCTGAATAGCTATAAAAGGGTGTGTATTTTATGTAACTGAATTGCAAAAGGCTTGGAAAATTGTATTCACTGCCAAATTAGAGCGACTTTTTACCCAAAAAGGCACAGGACCTTAAACAAAACCCAGAAAAAGTGCCCAGATGTGTTGCTCACATATATACAGTTGATGTGTGAATATGACAAATGAATTCAATTATAATGTCATCTGTAAACAGAATCATCACCCCCCCCCCCCTTCATGATTTTTTGTTCATATTCCACAACGTTCAACATAAAGTTGATCATTTAGGAAAAAATTTAATTCTTTATTTTTCCAGTGATAGTGATGGTGATACTGACCCTTGATATAACATGGAATATAATATTACAACCTGTTAACTCAAATGATGATCAAGTATTTCTTTAAACACTATTTTAGCCACCAGTAAAAGTGCCACTTCTTCAGTCTTTTTAAGATGTGATTTTTGTTGAGCTGAAAACAGCACTAAAGCAGATACCATTACACAGTACCAGCTCGCTGTTCTCACTCGCCCAGTCTGAGCTACCATCCTGCAGACACTGGTGGAGGCGCTCAGAAACTAGAAGCATCACAAATATAATTTTCTCCTGAAGCAGCTTAGGACTACTTTAGGACTCTAAACAGGCCTCTTCTAATGATTTTTAGGGGTACAATAAAATTTGCCAAGGATGTTACACAAAAGTGATGGGGTTTTTGAAAAACTCCATATTGGTTTCTTTACAATGAAGGGATGACACTTGGTCACTTCCATGTGCCAAACAAAGATGATTTTGACAAGTTTCCATCAACAAAACTGAAGTGTCCTTCGATTCGATTCGATTCAATGGGAGTCTATATCTGGAAATTTACAAGAGACATTACAAAAGACAATTTGAGAGACTGGATTATCTGCTCCGGCCTGCAATAAATCACACAAATTGTTTTTTTCTCCTCTGCTGTCTGTGTCCCGCGCAGACTCCAGATGTGAAACAGGCCACTGAACCAGAAACCACGTTCATTTTCTGTACACACTGATTTTTATTTCGTAATTATAACAATATCCGTTACTGTCTGTAGTTTATGAAGTTCTCCAGCAAAAAATAGTGAAATGTTACTCTGTCTCTCCAAAAGAAGGGCTGAGCCACCATGCATTTATACTATAAAAAGCAGTTTAATTATTCTGTATATATAAAAAGAAAAAAAAAAACAATTAAAACAAAAATGAACAGGAGTACCCAAACTGCGGGAAGATTTGTGTGTAAGCAGTTATGATTGTTCAAGAAAAAAACAAAACAAAATAAACCTTTAGACTTCACTAAATTACATCTGACTGTAAAAACGACGCAGACGTAGAAGGTGCAGACCAGGACGGTGGGTGAACACTTGGTGTTACATGCATTAGTTTGTGGCAGGCGTGTGCTGCTCTTTCATCTCCGAGAGAAGCAGCGGGTTGAGCTGATTTTCCCTGTGGAAAAACGACAATGGCAGGGCTAGCAGCGAGGCAGTGAGTTAGGGCAAGAGGGCAACGTGAGTCCACAGACCCCACACAAACTTACACTCACACATATAACACACACACACACACACACACACACACACACACACACAAAGCAGGATGCACTTCCAATGAGCCTTTAAAAACAAATAAGAAAAAACACTGAAATTCCCATTGAAGCGGTCTGTAATAGCTATCCCTTGAAATTCCACTGGATAAAAATGTCCACAATCAGTTCCTTTTTTTTTCCTCCTTATGGTCCCTTTCTTCCTGGAAGACATGACATCAAGGGTGACACGAAGACTGACAATCAACCAACCCGTTCCCTACTTCCGACTATCTTTCCTTTGGATAGCCACATACAAAGGCCACAAAAACATACCCTGGAATGTTCTCTAAAATAAGGAACCAATAACACGCCATCTGTCGACCAGCTCATTCGTTCATTCGATCATTCGTTCATTTATGACAGTATTGTACCATGAAAAACACTCAAGCTCTAAAAGCACTGTAAGGAATAACAGACGGCTGTACGAAGGGTCTGCTGTTGCATCTATTCCTGGAAATACATTGAGCATCAGGACACTTCTGTTAAAATGTGTATTATATATATATACGTAAATATATATAAACTCCATCTGTGCAAGGAGTAAGACGATCATCACATCCTCTCACACAACCCACTCATCCACCCACTCGCTCTCAGAACACCTTGTCTTTTTCTCCTCCAGCGGTACACATTCACACACCGGGACATGAAGGATTCAGCTTTCCTCCTCCTTTCCATTACTGGTTTACTGGCAACAAATGGAAAAGGATAAAACTTGGCTATTTCCTATTAGTATGGAACGACTTCTATACAATTCACAAAAGAAAAAAAAAAAAAAAACAAACAAAAAAAAAAGGAAAAAAAAAAAAAAAAAAAAAAAAAAAAAAAAAAAAAAATCAAAAATAAAACACAATCAAAATAGTTCCATAGCTGTTACTGTGTGTCGGCATCTCATTTAGCACAGAGGTAGAGGCTACACAGAGGGGGGAGAGAGAGAGAGAGAACGAAAGAGAGAGAGAGAGAGAGAGAGAGAGAGGGGGAGAGGGTTGCTAGGTGAGCAATGATTAAAAAAAGAAGGTATAGAAAAATGTTGTTTCTTTTTTCTTGACTGGAAGGATTCGTCAAAGAATAAAATATAATACTGCAATCACATAGAAAAGTAGTCCTTCATTTTTTTTGTTTTGTTTTTTTTTTTTCTTCCTTTTTTACATTTTGTACAGTGTTCTCGCGCTCCTTGTTGCTTTTCTTCTGATGTGTAACTGTTGGGGGGTGGGTGGGCGCAGAGAGAGGAGGAGAAGGACTATCCCAAATTTGGGACCTATGCTGTGGTCACCCATGTCTTAGTCGCCTGCACAGAGCAGCTCCTTCTTCTGCCCGTCTGTGCTGGCCAGGGAGTTGGCTGTTGTGGCGCCATGTACAGAGTGAGCGTACACTGGGTTGGTGAAGTTGGTGGGCTGAGGGAGGAAGAGGAGAGGGGTTCAATAAACACAACGAAAGAGTTAAATGAACAGTTTCTGCCTAAACACAGATTCAACAGGTTTGGAATAGCGAGGTTCTGGGCTAGAATCTGAAGCTAAAGTAGAGAAATGACCAACTGACACATGGAGTTCTCGTCTCCTTTTTTGCTTAACAATCCTTCTTGAACAACAAGATTACACTATCTGCCCCTTTCTCCCCTGCCTCCTCTACTGTTACCCCAACCACCTCCATGTCCATCTTCACTACATCCATAAACCTTCTCTGAGCTCTTCCTCTTCTCCTTCTGCCCGACAGCTCCGAATCTCCAACATTCTTTGTCGATATATCCACTATTCCTCCTCAACACATGTCCAAACCATCTCAGCCTGGCCTCTCTGGCTTTATCTCCAAACAGCTCCACCTTCACTGTCCCTCTGATCTGCTCATTTCTAATCTTGTCCATCCTGGTCACTCCCAACCAAAATCTCAGCATCTTCATCTCCGACACCTCCAGCCTCAGCCTCCAAACCCTACATCATAATGGTCTCACTACTGTCTTGTCTTCCTTTTCACTCCTGCTGCTCCTCCTTCTGTCACATCAGCCCGACACCGTCTCCACCACTCCATCCTGCCTGCACCCTCCTCTTCACCTCTTTTCTGCACTGTCCACTGCTCAGGATGGTTGACCCAAGATATTTGAAGTCATCCACCTTATCTCAAAAAATAAAATAGGAAGTCAGCTTGATTACGCAAGATATTTACATATTTACTCCATTACAGGGCAGCACTTTAAACTGCACATAGAACAGCTGTGGTTAGACGGTGGATGATCTGCACCACCTGCGTCTGCTACGGTAACTTGGCTAACTGCGCCTACACAACCTACACAAGCGTGGAGAGGGCTCTTTATTATTTTACCTTGTCTGGAGTCCAAAGCGAGTCGGAGTCAGCAGCTCTCGTATCAAATCGTCCTGCTCCCTCATAAATCTTATAGGCAGGGTTCCCAATCTCTACATTCATGCTTTCGTTGGTCATCGCTGGTGCACAAAATACTAGCGCTGTGGACACTACACAGGAGACCAGAACTTTATAAGGCCTTGTTCAAAAGACAAAAAAAGCACACGTTTAGCAGACAGTTGCAGCACAAAGAATACCTACGGTCAGGAAACTACACCCAAGCTACTCAGACACAGCTGACATCATGTATTATAATTATCTAGGGCTGAAGCGATACTGAGGTAGAGAGAGAGAGAGAGAGAGAGAGAGAGAGATCCTAGCCATTGAGCTTGTAGTTAAAAGGAGAGTGAGTACCAGATTCAGCTATAAATGACGGAAGAATCCATATTCCTGGAGCTGGACTCACAGAAACATCTTTTTTCTTAAAAACAACAAAACAAATACACTCACGTGTCGCTTAGTAAAAATGGTTAGTATTATTAAAATAAACATGTTTAATATAAATGAATAAAAGTAATTTTTAAAAAGAATAAATTATTATTATTTTTACCGTTTACACCAGTAAGAATTGAGAGTTTCCTCCTGCTCTAAAATGATCAAATTATCAGATTAATAGGATTAAATGATTAAAATTCATTTCTAATTTAAGATTATAGGATTAAAAATGAAAAGTCGGGGACCAGAATCATTGGTCACATCCCTCCATAAACACAGCCAATAAAGCTGATTACAGATCAGTTGAAGCAGGTGTGTCTGGGCAGAAAAACTACAGAAATTCTACACTGACTGAAGGTATGAGATATTACATCACTTCTTTTGATACTGACATTAAAATCATATCTGCTCATTTAAACATTTGATTTATGGACAAATATACTGGGACACCTTAAAAAGATTCATTCTGAAATCAAGGGTATTAACGAGAGATTATCCTGCTTTTGTTGGAGTAACAGATTTTAGGTTTTATACCAGGTTTGGAAACAGTACAGTGAAGATTTGAACTGAAGTGTGGGCTGCATACAGGCTCTTTTGCTCGAGGGTATATATATATATATATATATACACACACACATACAGGGGTTGGACAATGAAACTGAAACACCTGGTTTTAGACCTCAATCATTTATTAGTATGGTGTACTAGGGCCTCCTTTTGTGGCCAATACAGCGTCAGTTCGTCTTGGGAATGACATTGTTTGGATACAATCCCGGGTTATCACCCCAACGTCCCTTTCAGACAGCGTCCTCTTGCGTCCACAGTTAATCCTGTTGGATGTGGTTGGTCCTTCTTGGTGGTGCTGACATTACCCTGGATACCGTGGCTCTTGATACATCACAAAGACTTGCTGTCTTGGTCACAGATGCACCAGCAAGACGTGCACCAACAATTTGTCCTCTTTTGAACTCTGGTATGTCCCCCATAATGTTGTGTTCATTGCAGTATTTTGAGCAAAACTGTGCTCTTACCTGCTAATTGAACCTTCACACTCTGCTCTTACTGGTGCAATTAATGAAGATTGACCACCAGGCTGCTCCAATTTAGCCATGAAACCTCCCACAATACAATGACAGGTCTCTCAGTTTCATTGTCCAACCTCTGTTATATGTTTGGTTTTAAGAGTTAAGAGAGTAGGTGTGTCCAAACCTTTGATTGGTACTGTATGATAATGTAATTATTTAATACGGTTATTATAACTGATTTTTAATGACTACGGATGGCTGATGCATCACCAGGAATAAGAATCATCACCCAGCCCTAACTCCTACACACACACACACACACACACACACACACACACACACACACACACACACACACACACACACACACACACACACGCGTGCGAGGAACCATCACATTTGAAAGAGCATCCAATAGCTTTCAAGTGGACGCTGCCGCAGTGGCCGTATCCACACTGCCTGCTCAGAAAGCTGGATATCCACGGGACAAAAATCCACTATTGTTCACACAAGCACAGCGTCACAATTGACTCACACACACGGACACATCTACAGGATGGAGAGGGGCTCAGACAGACAGAACACAGCCCACCGCTGCATCCTGCACTCAAACAGCCGATCTATTATAGCTTCACTCAATAGATCCCTGTGTTCTAACTAGTGTTCTATGTGGAAGCACGATCAAGAAAACCACATGGCACAGGGACGAGCAGGAGAAACATGGAAAGGGAGAAAAGCACAGGAATGGACTGATACACCGTGACAGGGGAAAGAAAAGAAGAGGATAGAGGGACAGATGGAGGATGGAGGCCTGCTGTTAGAGAGTTAGAGTTACCGCAAGCATCTGGAGCTGGGCTTGCCCCGCCTCATAGACCTGGAGACAGAGACACACAGTTACCCACAGAGAGAGAGAGAGAGAGAGAGAGAGAGAGAGGAGATACAAGAGATAGGCAAGAGACAAGGGACAAGACAGACAGATGGGAGAAAAAGAGAGAGTGACGCACAAAAACAGATGAGACACGAAAGCAAGGGACAGATGAGACAAAAGAGACAAACGAAAGACAGATGAGAGACAGAGAGAGAGAGAGAGAGAGAGAGAGAACAAGAGAAAATGAGATTCAGGAAGAAAAGAAAACAGAAGAGCAAAAAAGACAAAAAACAATGACAGAGATGAGTGAGAAGGAACAAAAGAAAGAGAGTGAGACATAAAAGACGGAAAACAAGACAGAGAGAAGGATAGAGACCACACAAAATGAGACATAAAAGAGAAAACGAGAAATTGAGAGAGAGAGAAAGGGAGAGTGTGAGTCAGAAAGAGAGAGGGAAGAAGAGGGAGAAAATAACAGTAAGAGAAAGACAGAGGTAGAAAGACAGACAGTAAGCTAGATCAATAGAGAGACTGATAGAGTGAAAACTGGGTGCTGGAATAAAGTAAAACAGGAGTGATGCGGGAGTGTGCTAAAAGAAAGCCTGAGTGATTAGTGGGTGGGTGAGTACAGGCTGATCAGTAAATAAAGTTTGGGGAATTTATCTGAAATCAGTGAGAGAGAGAGAGAGAGAGAGAGAGAGAAATACTGCTACTTCACTTAATCTCTCGCTCTCCCCTCGGACTCTCCCACCTGAGAGAACGTTTACTCACCCTCGCATTCTCTTTTTATACCACAAGATGGCAGCAACCACCAACAGTGCCAATATCAGCAGCAGCAGCACTGGAATGACCACAGAGGAAGCGTCTGCACACAAAGACATCATTTTACACATGGTTCAGACACTTTTGCACATTTTGCACACACTCAGAGAGCACTCTCTCAGAGGTCAAACTCGGAGTCACTTACTTCCAGACGACTCTTCAGGATTCAGCGTATTTGCGATTTCGCACCGATAGCCGTGAAAGCCTGAAAGACACCTAAAACACAGAGATACACTGATTCACATCTGCTCGCGGAACAGACAATGCTCATATCACGTCTGCATAGCATGTTGATGATGCAATGCATTACCTGTCCTCAATTTACTGCATGGTACTGTAAATCATATGTTACAGTATGTGAGAGAGAGGCAGGGCTGTGTACTGCCAAGAACCTGATGATAATGGTGGTGTGTCACAATGCTACAAGTGGATCAGACACAGCAGTGCTGCTGGAGTGTTTAAACCCCTGCTGGACTGAATAGTGCACCAACCAGGAATATCCAGCCAACAGTGTTCCTGTGATCAACACAGGTTGTGCAGAAACTGTCCTTTTACCCCAATCTTCAGTGGTCATGACCCCACAGGACCACCACAGAGCAGGTATTGTGTGTGTGTGGTGGGTCATTCTCAGCACTGCAGTGAAACTGAGGGGTTTAAACACTCCAGCAGCACTGTTCTGTGGTGGTCCTGTGGGGTCCTGACCATTGAAGACCGGGGTGAAAGGCTAATGTATGTAGAGGAACAGATGGACTACAGTCTGTAATTATAGAAAGTGCAGCTGTATGGTAAGTGGAGCTGATAAAATAATGGTCATAATTTTATGGTTGTTTGTGTAAATGGTTGTTTTATGGTAAATCGTGACCATTTATTGCATGTTTGTAAAACAATCAATATAAGCAGCCCGATTATCTGCTGATATAATAATATTATAATAATGTAAACATAATATTGCAATACTTTGATACATCCATGTTCTCTTACACCCTTAGAAAGATGGAATGTCTGTAGCGTGGGTGAGGGTCTGGGTATGACGTTCTTACTTGCACTGGGGCAGCAGGGTGCGGTGGTCTACGGAACAGTGGCCGTTGATACAGAAGTCAGGACAGGTGTAGCAGCTAGGCTGAATCCGGTCATTACCACAACTACAAGAGCACAACACACGTTTAATAACTCCACGAATAAAGTTACACAGTTGCTTTGATGATCAACAAGTAGATCAGGATTTATGCTCATCTTCTGACAGTTCCCAGCAATTATTCTTTTTTCATTTCTGGTTAGTGCAAGTGGTCACTTGCTAATGCTAGAAGCTCTCAGATTTACATTAGCGGCCAAGACAGGAGACACCAGTCAGTGTGTGGCCACTTCAGTCCACATGGAACAATGTAAAATACTGAAGAAATGTATTCTCTTTAACAACATTACATTCACTGTAGTTTAGACCAGTATTCCTGGTCCTGGTGCCCCTATACTCTGCACATTTGTAAGGACTCCCTGCTGTGTCCTACCCCTGCAGTGCTTGTAAAGTAGATGATTATTTGAATCAGCTGTGTTGGGAGCAGAAAATCCATTGGATGTGCAGGGCACCGGGACCAGGGTTGAGAAAGACTGATTTGACCTCAGCAAGAGTAGACGCTGCCTGCATCTTCATACCTGCATCTCACTCCTTCAGGGTGCTGCGGCATACACTCGCCCACTCCACAGTATATGCACTTGTCCACGTTGCAGGTGGGGCCCTGGAACTGTGTCGTACAGCGGCACAGCTTGGTCCCGTTGGCCGTTTGCAGACACGTTCCTCCATTCTCACAGAAATGATCGCAATGTCCTGCACAGGAGAGAGCAGGGGGCAGAAATGACTTTCCCGAGCACTAGAAGGTAACGGCTATTTAACTCCCAAGCTCAATCTTAATCTGTCAAATAAAAATACACGTAATAATCAGTTCTTTTGTGCATTCCTGAAGCCAATTCACCCAAAAGTGGTTCTCTAGAGACCTGAAACGCTCTAGTCTGATGTCTGATATCTGACAATGTGGTCTGAGGGTGTGCTGAAACATACACAGTATCATAAAGATGGCATTTTGTAAAGGCATGATATCTGCACTCACTTTTAACTCTTGTAGCTCACCAGCAGTATTTCTGGAGAAGTATGACAGTAGGTGTGTAAAAAAGTTGAATTGCCCTGATTGGTGGGAATACTCACAAACAGGGTAAGCCATCATAGTGGATTGCTTATGTGGTTCCTGAAGCCATATATCCTCTAGTACAGTTGTTAAAAACCTGGTCCTGGAGGACCTCTTGCACATTTCAGTAGTTTACTGCTCTAACACGCTACCTTCGTCTCAGGAAGGGCTTGGTAATTGGCTGGTTAGCTGGACTAGGGGTGTTTGGGGCAGGGTAAACACATATGTGCAGGGAGTAAATTAATAAGCAATCTCACCAAAGTAAGCAAACTCCAGACACCAATAAGTCTTTGCTGACTCATGAGATATGTGCTCAGTAGAAGCACATTTCGTTTAACATGGGGAGGTTGGGTCAAGTCATTTTACCACAGCTTCTGGGATTTTAGTCTCATCCAAATAGGCCATGTGATTTATTTATATATTTATTTATTTTTCAACAGCACTCTGCCATTAAGTATATTCTGGACTCGTTTACCTCCTGTCAAATGAGCTGTAAAATGAACCTCAGGTTACATTAGCCCCATGTGAAGCAACATGTGGGTAAATACTCCCTCACATCCTGTGGAGAAAGAGGGCTTCACAGAATTTCTCAGTCCTGAGACGGTTGAGGAGGCATTCAGTTTACTCATGCATGACACAGATACCTCAGGGCCTTCAAGTCAGCAGCAAACGTTCTATCTACTGCAGACAACTCCGTGGTTTCAAGACCTGTGTGCAAGGGTGCATGTAGGCTGGTTCATACATGCTTCCAAATGGGATAGAAGTGCTTAATGTCCTCCAACACTCTCAGTGGTAACGTTTTTTTGGAGGAGGTGGTGCTATAGATCAAGCAGCCACCACCATCTCACTCATTTATACTGAGATTTTGAATCCTGTGTGGAATGAACTTCAAAGATGTATTGAAGTAAAGTTCTACGTTCTAATACTCACTGTATTGGCACTGGTCTCCCAGGAAGCCATCAGGGCAGTTGCACATGGGCTGATTGCCCTGGCTGACTGCACAAGTGCCTCCATTCTGGCAGTGGTCTTTGCACGTGTTCAGGTTACAGTTGGGTCCAGTGAACCCTGTCGGGCAGCGGCAGGTAGGAGCACCTAGTGGGCAGAGAGGGAGAGACTGTTACTCTACCAGTGCAACCTATCAGCGTCCCAGTATTCTGGAATCAGAACATAATGTAAACGTACCAGCTCTCGAAGGGGTGCACGTTCCTCCATTCTTGCAGTAGTCTCTGCACTGGTTAATCTCACACCTCTCTCCACTGTAGCTGGTGGGGCAGCGGCACTTGGGCTGACTCCGAGCATTCAGGAAACATATTCCGCCGTTCAGACACTGAACGCTACATGAGGGAGCTGAGGGGGAGGGAAGAGAGAGAGAATGGAAGTCAAGAACTTAGTCAATGGATGCCAAGTTGTGAAAAAATTTAATGACATTTAAGCAAAACAGAATGACAAAACTACACCGAGGTATTAAAGAAGTCTTGTATATCTTACTCCTGTATGAGAGAGAGAGAGAGAGAGAGAGAGAGAGAGAGAGAGACTTACTGATGGAGGCCTGAGTCGCTGGGGGCACCTCCACACAAGTGCCATTATCAGCCACTCGGTCATTGGGGCAGACACAGGCTGCGCCACTGGGGCTCAGCAGACAAAGCCACTCACACTTCTTCCGGTCACATGGGTTAGCCACTAGGACACAAACAACCACAGCTCATAAATCAGCACACTGGAGTGTGTGTGTGTGTGTGTGTGTGTGTGTGTGTGTGTGTGTGTAGTCTATGAAAGTATTCCCAACAGAATAAGACTCTCGGAACTCTCTAAATCATGAATGAATGAATTGGAATGCTAGATGTGGTCTAGACAGGTTTACAAATTATACAGTGTAGAAGGTGTTTACGGTGTAAATTATAACTCAGATATAATATGAAGACTGTAATGTATAAAAAGTAAAACATAAGTAGGAGCCTGTGAAGATTATTATGGGGTTAATAATCTGACAGAAAACAAACTACAGTAAAAAAAAGAAAGTCACATTTTGTTGAAGTAGTGTGATTATATTACACACACACACACACACACACACACACACACACACACACACACACACACACACACACACACACAAACAAACTCACTCTCTGGCTGTTTGTAGCGGTGGTAGAGCACTATGTCAGTGGCGTGGTTGATGCCAGTAGTGAGGTTTTCCATTGGGCCCTTGCCAAATTTGTTGACCCGGAATACATAGTTGTTGATGTAAGTGACGCCATAGATGTAATCCTCAAAAACATCAATGCTGAATGGGTGGAGGAGCTCTACAGGACAGAGTGTCAGCATTAGTCACAATGATCATGATTCTGTTTTTTTATGATATAACATTTCATTTTGGATCGCAACACCAATATATAGATTTCAAACTTCCATCCAGAAAAAGGTGTGTGTGTGTGTGTGTGTGTGTGTGTGTGAAGAACCCTTGCATTAAAGAAATGAATCAAGCAGTTCTTTAGTAGTTTAATGTTTTTAAATGACAAAAATGGTTCTTGGTTCTATATGAAACCAGTATTCTTCGGCTACGGGGACAAACCTGATGACCTTCTAGTTCTGAAGGTACCATATTCTGGTACATTACCAAGTAGCCAGTGTGAAAGGTGCTGGGGACCGTGGTCTAGATGTCAAGTATAGAGAGGTTTAACCCACATAGGTGATGACAAGAGGACATTATACATTTCTTGAATGTGTTGCTAAACTGCAGTGTGGTCTGAACTTTCAGACACAGGGAGGGAAATAAGTACTGATTTTGCAATTTTCCAAACTACAATCAATGTATTTATCAAAAGCACATTTCAACTGTGAGACAGAATCTGAAGGAAATATCCAGGAAATCTCACAGTATGATTTTTAGATTATTAATTTGGATTTTATTACATAAAATAAGTATTTTGATCACCTACCAATGTGGTCCTGGAGTGGCCTAGCCAGTCTCCAGACCTGACCCTTTTACAAAATCTTTGGAGGGAACTGAAACTCAAATGTTGCCCAGCAACAGCCCTGAACCCTGAAAAATCTGGAGAAGATCTGTATGGAGGAGTGAGCAAAATCCCTGCTGAAATGTGTGCGAACTTGGTCAAGAACTACAGGAAACGAAGGGTTTAGATCTTATCCTTTTGTTCATGTGTTAACTTTTTGATTTCGGTAAAGCTGCTCTGTGACAACATCATGTGATGTTTACCTTTTTTATTTTTTTATTTTTTTATTTCTGTAAAGCTGCAACATCAGGTGTGAAAAGCGCCATACAAATAAACTTTGATTTGATTTGATTTGACACACACACACACCTTTAATAACCACCACAAAATGTGTCTGGTCGATATGCCTGGGGTCCTGTTTGCCCTATTGCCACAACAACCCTGAACTGGAAACAATGATAACATTTAAAGACAACAAGATAAAAGAGAACATGCAGTGCGGAGTGCAGGTACTGAACTGTTTTTTGCATTGGAGACAGCCACCACAGGATCTGTGCCATCTAGACGCACACTGCCAATGACAGAGAGCTTAGCGTCAGCCCAGTAGAGCCGCTCGTTGAAGTAGTCCACTGCCAGACCTACACAAACACACAGAGAACACACCATTTAAACAGCACAAGCACCAACATTGCAACACATGAAAGAAAGAAAAAAAGAAGATAAAACATTCATCAGACTCACCAGTGGGCCACTGCAGATGCTCGTGCACCAGTGTCTGTCTTAGAGTGCCATCCATTGCTGCCGTCTCAATTTTGGGGTGATTTCCCCAGTCTGCCCAGTACATAGTCCTATCATATTGAACACAAAATGAAATGCATGTAGCTAAGCAGTTCAAAACCATTCAAATATAGCAAGACCTCAGCTTTTAAAACTCAGATCC
This sequence comes from Acestrorhynchus altus, assembly GCA_034509495.1. Classification (NCBI taxonomy): domain Eukaryota; kingdom Metazoa; phylum Chordata; class Actinopteri; order Characiformes; family Acestrorhynchidae; genus Acestrorhynchus; species Acestrorhynchus altus. Next base: position 6,505,817 of record CM067518.1, on the reverse strand, counting down.
TTCAAGGACCTCCAGGTGGTCCACATTTTCACTCTCTAAACTGTGATGTGAAGTGAGTTGGGAGTGAAAATCTGGACCTTGAGATTGATCCCAGTTTGAAGTGCATGGATGATAAAATGCTAATTTTGTTCAAAATTAACGCATTAGTTGCTAAAATGGACCTTCACTGGTGAAAGACAACAGTCCTGCTTTCTTTTCCATTTAACCAGAGAGCAGAAATGATAAAGGACTTCTTACCCTCTAGGAGGATCCACCACAATAGCATACGGTTCATCAATCATGCCTGATATCAGAGTCTTCCTGTGTTGTCCAGATATCTGAGCCACCTCAATGACATCACGACCAGAGTCGGTCCAGTACAGGTTCCCAGCAACCCAGTCCACTGCAATGCCTCTGGGGGTTTTCAGACCTGGAATCTGCAAAATCGAGAAGAATGCTTTATAAAATTAATATGTTTTCCTGTTTCTGTAGGAATGATGTGGTGCAGACGTCTTTCGCAATACAACTGTTTGCCATCGGTTCAATTCCACCAACAGCTCAATTCGTTTAGCAAAAAACAGCCCCGTTTCACCAGCACAGAAAGCTGTACTGTGAGAAGAATGCCTACATCAAGGTTGGTGACCGTTCCCTCGCTCTGCCTCTTGCTGCGGTGGGAGTTGGGTGAGGAGCCAGATGCAGATGATGGCGAAGGCAGCTGGAAGGAGGAGATGCCACTGGTGTGCCAGTTGGTCCAGTAGATGCGGTTGGTCTTGATATGCAGGTCCATGGCATCAATGCGCACGTTGGCATCACCCTGGAAGGTCTGCTCGTACGCCCAGTTGGGCATCCCGGGGTCCAGACTGCGGATTTCATTATCATCAGCGATGTAGAGCACCTTCCTGCTGTTGACATTCACATCTGACAGACAGAAGAAGTGTTTGAGAGAGTGCGAAGAATGAATGTGTAAACAGTGCAGCGGATGACGACGTGAAATTGAACAGCATCTCATATTTCTAGAGAATATATCACATTTTTTCGGAATTGCATATGAATTTATTAGTGCTGCTCTACAGATCTAAAGATCTTTTTTCTTGGCAAAGCTGTAGTCATTCCATTCTTCAAATGTCTACCAAAAGTAGCTGGTTGCTTCCCAGAAAAACAGGCCAACCGTGCCATTGTTCAGGCCACATTTCAGTCACTCGTTCAGCAGCTAAAATTGTTTTGTTTTCACTATTGAGTTCACAGCTCAGGTGTCCAAAGCCCACCCTGAGCAGCTTTTAAAAATGGAAGCAGAAGATCAATCTCATCAAGTCACTGGGAAACAACTTATCAGTCATCTTGGTTGTGAAGAGGGGTTGCATAACACTTCCATTTACACTGTTTGGTCTGCAGGAATCCAGGCGTGCGCAGTGAATGCATTTGAACATGAGGTCTGAATGGCATCATAAAGAAGTTACCATCGGTTTTGCAGGTGTCGTTGACCTTGGCGAAGTGCTTGTGGCAGCTGCACTTGTACGAACCCTTGGTATTGTTACAGATATGAGAACACGCGCCAAACTGCAGGCACTCGTTTTTGTCTAAAAAAAAAAAAAAAAAAAAGACAAGAGTCAGTACACAAATGAACAAAACACCACATTGTAGGACGGTAGGACCTCCGTGGCAGGTGCTGTGGGCTGGGGAAGGAGGAAGGCCAGTACCTTGGCAGTTGTTAAATCCGATGTTCTGGAAGCCTGGCTTGCAGGAGCAGAAGGAATACGTGTTGTTGGTCACACAGTGAACCTCTTCCGTCTCTCCACATAGAGACTTATTACTCTTACAGTCGTTCAGCATGGTGTCTGCAAGTGCACACGGAGTAGACAACACAAATGTTGATCAGCCAAACCTTCTTAATTGAGGAAACGTGGATCCTTTAGTTTGCCGTGGCCAACACAGTCCAATCCAACCAAACCTACAGCTAACGTTTCTTCTGAGAATGATATTAAGTTGTATGTATGCAACTGAATACCTGTCCTAGCAGATTTATCCATGTCGACGTATCTAAACTCGAATAAAAATGGGTTTGGATGTGTTTTGGTTGCTTTGTTAAACTCAGCTCCATTGTGTCACTTGCCATCGTGGGCATTTCTAAATCTAGGGGGTGGCAGTGTGTTCTGGAAACACACTGCTGCTTCATTAACCTTGTAGGGGCAGAAAGAAGAAGCAAAGGTTCTACTAACATTTCTAAGCTGATCAGCGTAAAACAGTGTGTGTGTGTGTGCGTGCACGTGTGAACAAACGCCCAACGGCGGCTCACCCAGCTTGCAGCCGATCTCGTCTGAGCCGTAGTCCTCACAGTCATTGAACAAGTTGCAGCGCAGGGTGGAGCTGATGCACTTGCCATTGCTGCACTGGAACTGGTCCTTTCCACATTTGCTTACCTGCTTGTCTGCTCAAACACAGATCCAAACACCACATTGCACTCATCATCCAATCAGAAAGAAGTGGTTCAAAGAAAAGAACAGCGTGCAGCCAGTTCTGGAAGGATCAACTCACCGCATTTGAGCTCATCTGAGTTGTCCCCACAGTGGTTGACGCCATCGCAGCGCTTCCCGCTCCACAAACACACGCGATCGTTCAGGCAGCGGAAGTTTCTGGTGGGTGGACACACAAACTTCCCTGTAGGACAAAAGAACATCTGGCCTGAAATATCAGCTCTGGAGGTGGGCCAGTGTGAGGCTGACTGATTTATTTTTTTAATCATACCTTTCATTATTTTGTTGTTTACATTTAAAAATGCTAATTAATAAATTAATAAATTGGAGGTGTTAACCCAGGCTACACAACTCAACAGGGAATCACACACAGTTATATTTTAACGTCAATGCTCACAATGATGACAGTAAAAGACATTGAAAATCAGCACTTCAGTCATTTAAGACACGGTGACTCACGGCACTCCTCAGGATTTTCATCCGAATTATCCCCACAGTCGTCTTCGCCGTCGCATTTCCAGGCCATTGGCTTACACAGAGTGTTGTTACACTGGAACTCATCAGTGGGACAGAGGCGCTCCACTGAGAGAGGAAGGCAGAAGGTCAGAAGGTCTGCAATTCTGGTTCACATGTAGGTTCATGGAGGTTCCAAAAGACATACTGACAAAATAAGCCTTTTGCTTCATGATACAACCTTGTTGGTTAGGTCATAGCTCATAGGCCATTTCTGTTAGATGGACAGGCCTGACCATAAAAAACAATCATTTAAACACAATCGTCCACACTCTCACCTGCAACATCACACCTCTCCTCGTCACTTCCATCCATGCAGTCGGCATCAGCATCGCAGCGCCAACGCAGGGGGATGCAATGGCCGTTCTTACACTGGAACTGGTCTACATCACACTTCAGATCACATCCATTCTGCAACACACACGCGCACACACTTTAAACTGACCCTAAACATGAAGGGGGGCGGGGTCCCAATATTTACAATGACCAACAAACACAGTTTATCTAAAAGAGCAGAGACAAGGAGACAAAGAGAGGGACAGCAAGAAAGCATACGATAAAGCAAGTGGACAAGACCAAGAGTGAGAAGGCACAAAGGTGTGAAGAAAGAGTGCAGGAGCAAGAACGAAGGGAAAGTGTGCCAGAAAGCAAAGGAGGAAGGTGCAAAACAAAGAGTTTGTATAGTGACAGAAAACAAACTGTTCCATTACCTCGTCAGATCCATCAGCACAGTCGTGATCTCCATCACACTTCCACCTTCCAGCAATACAGCGGCCGTTAGTGCAGGCAAACTCGCTCTCTGAGCACTGACGCGGCACTGCAGGACAGACACACACAAACACACCCCTTAAGCCTGTTGCCGAGGTCCTCCGGCATATCAACTACACATTAATTACAGGTTCATAATCTTCAAAATATCACGGATAAACAGGGTATACAAGGAGGGGAGAGTGGGGGGTCAACATAAGGGAGCCAAAAAGGGTTCAACACAGGAACACAGGAACACAGGAACACAGGAGTGGGGCAATGAAAAAGAGGGGTGGATTGTGGAAGAAGTTCTTTCACAATCAGTGCAGATTTGATCCGAATGGACAAAGGAATTAACTGGGCAACGCTTTTGGGCAACAGTCCCCGACTGCTGCGTCTCAGCTGGAGGAACCCGTTCAGAACTAGAGTAACTGGGACTAAACCATTCCACCACTAGAGGGACGGGCTGAAATTGGCAGCTTCTGTCACAAACACTGAGTGAAACGAATGGCACAATGGGAGAAAGACTACGCAGGCAGGGGGGTGGGGTTGTGGGTGGGGGTGGGAAAGGGTGGGTTCAGGGAGTGGAGGAGCGGCTGGGATGGGAGGAGTGACCTACCTCTGCGTCAAGCCACCATGTCAGTGTGAAATGGAGAACAAACATAAGATGAAGTGATAGGCATTCATGAGCAATGTGGGCAAGAATGTCATGAAACAGTGCAAAGCAAGTGGATGTGATATGCATACATTCACATGCACACACACGCACGCACACACACACACACACACACACACAAAATGTGCACGCAGATCTAATATAGGATTATATATCATACACACCCACGTCTGTGCTCTTCAACAGCTCTAACACACACAGAATAAACACACAACCGTTATAAAGCCACCAACTTCAGTCCTGACATCAGGGCCATCAGGGCCGCATTTTCTCACTTGAGGCCAGTTGATGTGATGGATCAGACAAGGCCAGATCTGTTTGGTGCCTGAACTTTGTTTCCTCAGCTCTGGCTTTGGAGCTACGAGGCTAATGTAGTTAACAAGCACTAAGCACCGCACCCCACAAATATCACAGGACTTACTGAAGCCGGGCTGATGCCCGTTCTAATAAACTCTCAAAGCTATGCTGTATACTATGCACCACAACCACCTGTAACACCTTAGTAACACCACAGCACTCAATCACCTGAAATCTCGGGGCACATCAGCAACATAACAAACATGGATAGAAAAGCAACACCATAGAATCCAATCAGCACCGCATTAGCAACCTGAAATACCAGTACAATCACCAAGCAACACTAAGAAATCACATGGTAACACTACAACCTACAAACACCGGAGATACCATAGCAACCACCTAACATCATAGCACACACATAGCAAATTGGGACACTTTAAATTTCTTAAACACCTTAACAACCACCAAGAACGTCTTGGCAAGCACTTTCAGCGACTGCCCTAACAACTACCTGGGATGCTTTAGCAACACAATAGCAACCACCTGGGATACCACAGTAACTACTTGGAACCTGCAAGCAAGTACCTAGCACCATGCAAGCACACAGAATAACTCCTATGGTTCCTAACCAACCAGCCAGAAAGGCCATGACATCCTCCTAGTAACACTGCAATCACAGCAAACCACAAACACCCTCGTAACAGAAGAGTCTGCAAAGATTCACCTTCATTTGCTCAATTTATTTCTAAATCACTAATTTATTAGTTAGTGTGATGCGTCTCTGCATGACTGAGCTCTACAGTTCGCTGAATTAAACATGGCGTATGAAGGCCTCACGCCTCCTTATCTTCAGCTGTGCGACGATACATTTATTCTTCTCACAGATGCATCAAACAGAAGCAGCAGCTGTAAGCATCTCAGATTACTCAACGCGGTTTGGGGCGAGTGTGTGATGATTCGCGCATGCAGTTTTGTGTAGTGCTCATCAGTGGGGCTTCAGCTCTGATCGCTTGTGAGCCATGCCTGCAGCACCAGTGTAAATCTGAAAAAGCAAACTTCAGACACCAACCAGTGCAGCTCGGATTTGTAGCCACGCTATCAATTGAATAGTAGCTGACGTCTTCAGTAAGCATGCACTTGGGCCTCCTACAGTGGAAGAGCAGCTTACCACACTCTTCCTCGTCCGAGTTGTCACCGCAGTCATTGTCGTAGTCGCACTTCCAGCGGCCAGGGACGCAGCGGTTGTTCTTGCAGCGGAACTGGTAGGGCTCGCAGGTTCTCTCGTCTGCCACAGACAGCAGCAGACAGGCAAAGGTAAACAGATCATTTTACAAGACTGTTCAGACAGTTGGAATCATTGTGCAATAAATTAAGTTCATAGAAGAAATGTCTCTCTGTAAACATTAAATATTAAACTAGACCATACACAGCATTCGGGATTAATTAGTAGTGACTCCAAACTTGTGAGTGCTAGTGCACGAAGACAGACAAAAGTAAAAGCACAAGAGTAAAAGCAAGGGAGTGCTCTAGTAATCTGTGGCGTCTGCGTACCACACTCCTCCTTCGGCTCATCCGAGGCATCTCCACAGTCGTCCTCGCCGTCACACTTCCAGCGGGCCGGAATACAGCGGCCCGAGTCCTTACAGCGGAACTCGTCCACACCACACGTCATCTGAGCTGCAGCAGACAGAGAACACACACACACACTCATGTTCAAGGCACGTGCCTCACACCCATCATTGCAATACATCAAGGGAATTTATTAGATGTAGGAGGTTTGGATGCATTTAATACACCTAGGCAGTCCAACTACTGAATACCACTGATTTTATTACATTTCTACACACACACACACACACACACACACACACACACACACACACACACACACACACACAACTTAACACACACACACACACACACACACACACACACACACACACACACACAAATAAATAAATAAATAAATGGTTGGAATGTTAGTGATCTGAGTGGGTTGGGTGTGAAATGCTCTGTTCTATAGAAGCACAGAAGTGTTCACAAACATGGTGATGGAATCTGGACATTGTAATCCCTCTAAAAGGTCCTCCATAGAACCGAACCACAAAAACAAATGTTCCACAAGGCTTAATGACAAACATTATGACCATCTTAAAAAGGGTCAAAACTGACAAAATCCATGTGATGTGTCTTAAAGAGGAATTTATTGGAATTCGTTAGAATGCCCTGCCTATATTACACACGGACTCAGAAGACATCTCCACTGCTGGTTCCCATCATAAGCGCCGCCTGAACGCCCTTATAAGGAATTATGCATTTTGAATAATCGATGGATGCTTCATTTCATTCAATGTGCTCATGTGCTTCATTATATAAACACACGAATTACACAGAACCTGTGATGTCACTGATCTAGTGAGGAAAAGAACAGCAGAATTTAGTCCCATTTCAAATCTACACTCTACATTCACAAGTTATTTGGCCAAAGATCTCACCCAGAGCCACGTTCTGCAGCATGTTACATGTAGGAGAACGCAGTGTTAGCAGTCTGGAGCAGGCTTTTTGGTGCAGTGCACAGTGTTTGCCCAGACAGGAATCTGCACGGAATCTAGTCTGCAACACCACACCCTCTCTCGCACAGAAAAAGTGGTTTGAACAGAGCGGAGGCACATTCGGGAAACAACAAAGACGTAAGACTTACTGCAATTGGCTGGTTCATCAGAGCCGTCCACGCAGTCGTTGTCGCGGTCACACATCCAGACACGGGGAATGCACCGCTTAGTGATCACACACTGGAACTGGTTGGGAGCGCATGTCACCTCCGCTGTAACGCCAACACAACACCCATTTCTTACTCATTTACACACAGACATGTTCGGTTCAGTTCAGTTTGTGTGGCTGGTCATTCAGTGTCTTCCTGATAAGCACACTACTGGTTTTACAACACCCAGTATGGCTTCTGAAGCTTTTGACCAGTAGTGAACATATATTATGCAGCGGCATGATGTTAATTAAGAGATCACATCACAGCATGATGACTGTCTGAAACGGATGTGTTTTACAGGTTTACAATCAACCACCACGTTATAACCACCTCCCTGTTCATTTTGACAGGAGCACTTTTGTGCTGCTGTAATTCGATTGCTGTCCATTTGTTTCTCTGCATACCTTGTGAGCCTGCTTTCACCCTGTAAGGTGGTGCTAATGTTGTGGTAAACTAGTAAAACAGATCAATCAGAGACGGTCACTGTGCTGCAATCTCTTGATTAACAACATGATGCTGCATAATATACAGTATGTACACTACCGGTCAAAAGTTTTAGAACACCCAGTATGGTTTCTGAAAGGTTTGACCGGTAGTGCACATACTGTATATTACGCAGCGTCATGTTGTTAATCAAGAGATTACAAAAAAATTGACAAAAAAAGTCTACGTATGTGTATATTACTATACTGTGAAAAAAGATTTTGGATAATTTAAACAAAAAATGATCATATTTTCTATTTGATATTCTTTACATTTAAAAGTAATTTATTTCAAGCTCTTTTATTGTTAAAAAAATCTATTAAAATTGAAATTAAAATCATACTAGTTTGAGATTCTGGATTTCGGGTTTTTGTGAGCTATAAACCTTGAAAAGACTTGAAATGTCACTTTAAATGTAATAGGTTTTTGAATGAGCTTTATAATGATGTTTTTATTCTTATTAACTTATAAGAACATTCATTTCAGTGGAGCTGCTCTGAGAGATTCAGATTCAATGGGCTGTTTTAAACCGTTGTAGACATCTCTCTCTCTCTCTCTCTCTCTCTCTCTCTCTCGTAAGAACTGAAATGCTGACGGCAACATTCCTTTTAATAATACTCATCTTCTCCTTAGACGAACAGTACATCTCTGCTGTGCTCGTTCTGCTGCACCTCTATCCTCTACCTCCTAAACGTACACTTCTAATGGTAGTGTGCTAATTGTTGAATTACGTGCTTAACTCTAACTTTATGCGGGGGAACATATATATTTCAATATTTAACATGCACACATGTGTACAGCACTTATTGCCCAACAACAAAGAGCCTACAGACAGTCAGCCTGTGTCAGTGATTTGATGCAAAAAGACAGGCGAGCTCGGGAAAAGCGTCACTTACGGCAATCTTTTTCATCTTCTCCCTGACCACAGTTATTCTGGCCATTGCAGCGGAAGATTCCTGGAATGCAGCGGCTGGGGTGGGAACACTTAAACTGGCTGGGCAGACACACGTGGATGTCTAAACCAAAAAAAAATACACATTTTTTTTTTTTTTTTTAAATAAACACATTCATTTAAAATCATCTCTGAACCTATTTATGTTGCTTTATAACCCAGTTTAAAATAATTCTGAAAAGAATAATCTATATAAAATGGCTCGTCAGAACAGCCTTTTTTAAAACGTAGAAATAAGCAATGAATTAAAATCAGTGATTAAACTCCCTGATAAATGCGTGAATCTGAGTGTGCGCGTCTGGACAGTTCGTACCACAGTTGGCTTCATCAGAGTTGTCCTGGCAGTCGTTGTCTCCATCACAGATATAGGCTGGGTTTGTACAGATGCCTGTACCACACTGGAACTGCCCTGGTCTGCACTTAAAGTCAGCTAAACACACAAACACAGCCAGTGGAACTCATTAGTGTCTCCCTCACACCCCCCCCCTGTGTGGAGTTAAGCGTGCGCACACATTTTCTGATCCTTAATGACGAGAATACATGACACCCAAATTCATTTCATAGTGCATACAAAGCAGTTAGTCACAGTACAATTTCGAAATTGACGAATATTAATTAGCCATCAAGCATGAATAACAACCGAATAACAAGGCCAGGGTTCAAGTTATGAGAAACTCTGCTATACTGACGGCAGTCGGCGGGTTCGTCCGAACGGTCTCCGCAGTCGTCTTCAGTGTCGCACTTCCACCAGAAGGGGATGCACTTATCGTTCTTACACACAAACTGCAGACAGACAGTTCCACAGTAAACATACAGCCATTTCAACATTGATTTAAACACATTCACTCAGCGATGAAGCCATCGGGACAGGCCAAAGGACACACCTGGCTAGCCGTGCAGTTGGACAAGCACTGTTTGCCATCTGCTGCCAAGTAGAAGTTGGTGGGACAGGCGCATTTGTAGCCCCCACCGGGAGCCAGTAGACACAGGTTACTGCAGCCGCCGTTATCCACCTGACAGGGGTGATTCTCCACTGCCCGCAGCGAACGTCGAGAAACCAGGGTGTGTATATAATAAATAAACAAATAAAAACATATTTTCTATTATTACAAATACATCATATGTAGGTATAGACTTTATAGTGACTGACATAAAAATTTCAACTCAATTTTGATAAAAATGTCAGATAGAACTTCAGGGACAATATATACATCAGATAGAAACCAGGGGACCATATATGTGATATGTACATAAGTAAGTATATGTATATGTATGTGTGTGTGTGTGTGTGTGTGTGTGTGTGTGTGTGTGTGTATAAGAGAGTGTATATATATCGCAAATCACACGTTCAATTTTAGAATTATCAATGTCCATATAAGGATATCAGGATCATGTAAATACGGTTCCTTTTTCATCCACTTTCATAGACCAACTCCAATAGTTATCGTCCAATATCTGGTTTGTCTGATCAACCATTCATTACATGAAATCAGGAGTGATTGCGGTGAACATCAACAGCGCAAAACTTTTGTTCTGTGATCCCCAAAGATATTCACACCCATTTTAATCGTGATTACGTTCACGCCGTGTCGTGTTTTCACAAGCAAAACAAATATCCAGCCCAGAAAAATGACTTTCATCGGGTCACTAAGGGGCCTTCGGCTCTGTACCTTCAGGCTGTCTGGATGGATGGTAGATGTGGATGTCCATAGGCCTGTGCAGGGTGCTGATCAGCATGCTCTTGTTGATGCCCATTGTTTTGTGGGCTCTGTTGATAGATTTGGTCTCCCAGTCGGTCCAGTAGATGTACTCTTCGAACAGAGTCATGGCGAAGATGTGCGGGATGTCGTGATTCAGCACTGCGGGGAGGACAGCACACACTCAAAACACAGGCAAGCTATTCAAACTATATCCCAACCCACATCTCTCAGATTACAACAACTCAAAAAAAAAACAAACAACAACACTCCAGCCTTTTCCACCGAAACTCACTCTGCACCCGCACAGATCTGACGTGCTTTCCATTTACACGCTTATTCAAAGACTCATTAGGGCAGTTGCTGTATAATATCTGCAAGTTAATAATAATAATATTAATATATAATACAATATAGTTTCAAATGGGTGCAATTAATTATAATGCAGGATCTATTATGAAATATTTGATATCAGCTCAGGATATTGTATGGAGTTCAACAGGGTTCCATTTTAGGGTCTATGAAACTGACTACCACACCTGTACCACCATCATCACTCATGATTGAGCAGACATTACAGTTGTATATGCAGATTAGGTTACAATTTCTGGACATTTTTAATCAAATGTGACATTTCGCTGGCCAGTGAGAACTTTTATGGCTACAGTGTAAATGAGCCGATGTTCTGAGGCATAGAAGTGTATAATAAACGTCTGCACGATTTGGAAGCAAGGAACACTAAATAGCAAGCTCTACTGATGCAAAGCACATTCGATGATTGTCCATTTATGGGGAAAGTACAGTAGAACAGTACAAAGCTCTCCCACTGAGTCCAGTGTCAGTAAGTAAATGTGAGAGCAAAATTACATTTCTTTAAAAATAATGCGACTGACGCACATTAAACAAGCTCACACAATAGCCAGAGATGCTACAGGGTAGCTCTGATTCCATCAAGCTTAGAATTCCCAGCATGCCCGTGTCCTCTGTTAATGTCAGGGATTCAGATGGAAATGGGAGCTGCCCAGCCGCCCCCTCTCCCTCCGACATGCTGATCAGAAGCACAATGGTTTGGCTGTAAGGTTGTGGGAAGGATTTATAATGGGAGCTGTAGAAACAGTGGAGGAACGCACACTCGGGTCATTCGCAAGGCTACAGCCCTTTCTTTATTCCGCTGTTTAACAGTGTCTCTTTTTAAATGCGAGACAATAACGTAACTGAAAGATGTTTTAAGGTCTACCTGAAGTTCAAAAGCTTTGCACTTCTTCTGGCTTTCCTCAAGCAACCGTCAAGGTTAGTGGTTCTCAGACTAGTGGTACACAAAGCCTCCCAAGGTGGAAAGCCAGACGTCCTGGCGTTTTGTGTGAAGCCAGTTCTCAGAGCCTGTACGTAAAACCACTTCTCAGTTCTTCACTCACATAACGACAATTCTATAATGCATTTAGAATTGTCATGAGCCCTCCAGTTGACCCATGTGGAGCTCCACAACATATGCTAAACCAACCAGTTACCAAGTCATTCACAACAGTTTCTGCATTCAAGGGGATGCCGTGTAGACTCCATAGTTCACTACAGTGTGCTCGCGTTGTTTTCCTGTCTCAAGCTGTCTCACAAGGCCTACTGCATTGACCAGAAACTGGCAAAGGGGACACTGGCAAGAGATGAAGTACATCCAACGGCAATGGCGGCCACATCCTACCCTACTCCGTATAGTGTGTGTAATGGCATGTGTTTTTCTGTGAAATGGCCCTTTTACTCAGAGTAAAAACGGATCCTTCATCCTTTTCCTCCGCTTTTCTGTCCACTTCTGCTCTCTTTAATTTCCCTCCTTCACACCAGAGCTCGTTAGCAAGGGAACTTATAGTTCACGGCTCTTTGGCCAAGAAAGAAAACAAGATGCTTCTAGACAAACTTCAAATACAGCTGCATAGAAACACTGTAATTTCTCGCAGCCTTTCAGCTCGGCTCCACCACACATTCCCTTTAGCCGCTGTAATTTTAGTCAGTGTAACATGTGAACCTGTGTGTTCTGGTACAATCAAGGTAAACTGTTCCGCTGCCATCGTGATAAGTTTGGGCGGCAACCATGATAACAGATCTCCTGTGATGTAAACAAATCTGATATTGCATATAATCAAGCAGTCGCCAATAAATAAAAAAAAAAGGGTGTAAAAGAAAACATTTATATAACAATAATATAACATTAATATAACTTCACAGGCATGTTTCTGTGCTGACTGTGTGAAAGGGCAATTAGCATGACCGTCCATCATCCATTACACACCTGGAATGTTTGAGAACTACAGGTCTAGACAATGACTAGGTAACGTAATCATCTCAATTTAGTTCTACTGTATGTGAGAGCAAGAGCAAAAGAGAGCATGTGCAAGAGCACGTGAGAGCAAGAGATTGTGCGAGAGAAACCTTGAAGGCAAGCGAAAGAGAGAATGACATACAAAGGACCCACCAGTGTGTCTGTTGGTGCCGTCCAAGCTAGCAAAGGCGATGTAATCCTCACGAGCGTCTGCCCAGTAGATGCGATCATTAATGAAGTCCAGAGTCAGTCCATTAGGCCAGGTGATCTTGTCCTTGATGATGACGCGCCGGTCAGTGCCGTCCATTCCGATGCGCCCAATGTGAGGAATGTCTCCCCAGTCTGACCAGTACAGATAGCTGGAAAAATAGAGTCAACACTGTTAAGACTAGGAAAGAGACACGTGAGAGGCATTCTGCCTTTCCATGTCACAGAGCTCAGATCTCAAGCTCTGGACTAAGCACAGCTCACTGCGTCATGAGAGAATGAATTTCAGGACATAAAAAGCTATTAAATCAAACTTTTATACTGAATTTCTGAGGTAATTTCTTCTTAAACCAGAGAATATTTGATATTCACCAGGGTTTATATTAAGAGGACAGTGGGGTCCGTCAAAATACGAGCAGAGCACAAGAGAAGATCATGAATCTGATGTAAGCTTTTATTGTTCAGACTTTTGCAGAACAAATTTAAGTAATGGAAGTTACCGGTCAACGAAGCCCAGTGTCCCAATGTAATTTTATTTCCAGGTTAAAACCAAAAATTCAGCTCGATTCCGACCACATGTTATTTACCCATTTCGCACATCCACTGCCACAGCTCTTGGCTCCCTCAGGCCAGTGTTGACCAGCACACTTCTGTAGGCTCCATTCAGCTTGGACACATCAATGGTGTCTCGACCTTTATCGCACCAGTACAGGTTACCCCCGACCCAGTCCACAGCCAGTCCATCTGGATTACTTAAGGCAGTTCGATGCAGCACCTACAGCATGCACAGCAGATCAGATCCATTTGCAGAGTGTTTAGAAATGCCAATGTTATACAGCTTTAATATGAGATGTTTAATCTAAAGATAACGCGATTAATCAAACGATTTCTGCTGATATTGGCCTGATAACTACATTAGAAGTAAAGCAGTGAGTAAAAGAGTTGCAAAATGAAGCTAACATACCTCTACATTACTGCCATTCATGTTCATGCGGCGGATCATGCTGCCCTGTGTGGTGACGTCTGTCCAGTAGATCATCTGCTCGGCGTAGTGATAGTCCAGAGCCACTGCATTGTTCAAACCCTGTCACACACACAAACACACACAGAGGCAAACAGATGAAGTAATCTTCTCCAGCCAGTAATTCAGTAGTTAATAATAAAAGCAGTATCACAGTCAGACCCTCTTACCTGCTTGATAAGGGTGTAGTTGCTACCATCCAGGTTGAGTTTCCTCAGGTAGTAGCGGTTGGCAAAGATGAGGAAAGGCTCCTCTTCTACACGGACAGAACAAACAGCCAATATATTTAGTAACAATTCTGCTATAGACACAGAGAATGTGTGTAGGAGCTGTCACTTTCACTGTGTGTATCTCCAGAATAGCAACTGTAGCATTAAGAACAATCGTATTTCAATGCATGTCAATGTAAAACATTATGATTCCAGTTCACGGAATTGGACCATTTCTATTGGTCATGAACTTTATTTTACGTATATGGTAAGTGTGCATATGTGTATACGCATGTAAATATGTATGAATAACATGCTAAACTAATGTTGGATAAAGACCTGCTGTAGAATATATTTTCATGTTCTTATATAACATTTTTGGGCACAACAGTTCAACCTGTAGTTAAAGAAAAACAACTACAAATAGTTGATGGGTCATAAATATTATACAAAACTGTAATATTACACTTCAGACCTACTATATACCTGTGTACACTTAACAGCTGACCTCCATGTTTCCATGTTATTTTATCATTATTTTTTATATCATCAAATTATATAATTTCATTTACAACATATAAACACTTTGATTTTCTAAAATTGCAGCGTGTGGTCCAGCGGTTTCTCTACATACTTCACAATGATTGTGTGTTATTCTGTGTTGTGCTGTTACAAGTGGATCAGACGGTACTGTTGCTTAATGTCACTCCTAGAAATATCCAGCCAACGGGGTCCTGTGAGCACTGGAGCATGACTAACTCAAACTGTGTCAGCAGCGAATGAGCTTCCGTCTCTGACTTTACATCACAAGGTGGACCAACTAGGTAGAAGAGTCCAATAGTGTGGACAGTGAGTGGAGACTCGTGAACCACTGCTGTGTCTTTTCATATCACGGCCTCACACTCATAGCGACACAACACACACTAACACACCACCACGTCAGTGCCACTGTAGTGCCGAGAGTGACCCACCACCCAAATAAGACCGGTTCTGTGGTGGTCAATGTTAAGAGCTGCAGCTAAATTCAAACTGGACAATGTGAATGATATGAATGTGACATACCAGAGATGGACTTGCACCGTGTGGAGTCATTCACTTGTACTATGTAGCCATCCACGCAGAAGCAGTGGAAGCTGCCGTGTGTGTTGACGCAGCGCTGGGAGCAAGGGTAGGTGGTGGTGCATTCATCCACATCCACACACGTCTTGCCATCTTGCTTTAGCCGGAAACCTGGTTCACAGCGGCACTGAGGAAAGCACAGCAAACACACAATCAGTTTTCTATTTTACCAACCTACAGCTTAAATGAAGAGCCCCTAATACTAGGGGCTGGGCTGATCCGGACAAAAAAAAAAAAATCATATCCCAATATATTTTAGCTGAATGTTGTACGATATGATAAATACAATGTGAAAAAAAGGACATGAAATCCTTCTCTTTTTAACTCTATAAATAAACATTGAAATTTGATATTCAGTTCTTTTTTTTATATATGTGTATGCCTTATGCCCTGTCCAGAGTGTGTAAATAAAATCATTAAATGGGAGCAGGGTAGAGGAGGAGCTGAGAGCAGAGTAGAAAAAAGGTTTCTGTAAGATTGAAACAGAAAACTTTGAAACTCGATATAAACGATATGGCCACAGCTCATATCTTGCTCCGTTTATAGCCTGATACTGACATAAATATCGAAATATCGCCCAGCCCTACCTAATACTTCAACTTATAAACAGTGAAGCATGCCCGACACATGGATTCTGACATAGTTTGCCACTATAAGAATGGAAACAGAACAGTGTTTGTGTCCAAAATCATACAAGCAAATCTTTTTGAGACAATTCAACTCAAAATGGTTTGAGGCGAGTGTGAGATATAGGCATGCTGTTTAAACAATGTTAAGAACGGACTATAAGCTTCCTTTACGTGTTATTGAAGTGAACTGTGAAGGTCAGTCTTTGGTGCTTTTTTTAGCCACAAATATATAAACACATGCAAAAATAACAGAATCTCACTCTCACACAAACACACACCTTGTAGCCAATCTTGAGGTCTTCACAGAGCTGGGTGCAGCCGCTGAGTTTGTTGTTTAGGCACTCGTTGATGAAGCAGTTGAGCTCATCTGAGCCGTCTCCACAGTCATCATTCCTGTCACACAGCACCTGCTCGCTCACACACTTCCCGTTGGCACACAGGTGGGCTGTGTCATTACAGCGATTCTCTGTGGACACACGCAGAAAGAGAGTTACTGAACTAGAGAGCTCTGAGACACCACCGCAAGAAATTCAATAAAACCAGACCTTTTTATTTCAGTTTACTTTCCTTATATGGATTCTACAGACTCTACGCACTGGGCAGTCTACGGGAAAGTCTGGACTATACTGTAGTGTTAATGTGTTTATCTTAACATTAACTAACAGCTACACATTATGGTGAGAAAGAATGAAAGAAACTGACAAAAATGAAGGAAAGAAAAAAAAAACGAAAGAAAATAACTAAAAGGTAAAGGTAATAAATTAAAAACAGGCAAAAGAAAGAAAGAGAAAAGGAGGAGTGTGAAAGAAAGCAAGGATGAAAATTCAAAATTAAATATGAAAACTGAAAAAGGGCACACGAAAAGACAAAAGGAGGAAAAAGAAAACGGATTAAAGAAGGGACAAAAGAAGGGAAGAACAAGGACAAAATACAGAAAAGACAAAAAAATAAAAATAAAAGGAAGAGATGAAAGACAGTGAGGATAAATATGGTTAAAGGGGCCAAGAAAATCACACACTCACACACACACACACACACACACACACACACACACACACACACACACACACATATATATATATATATATATATATATATATATATATATATATATATATATATATATATACTAAAAAGAGCACATGATAAAATAAAGGACAAGAAAAATGACAAAAAGGATAAAAGAAAGAAAGAATAAAAGAAATGCATGTATTAACCAAATGGACAAAACCGAACAAAGGCAGAAAGAAAGGAAAAAGGTGATGTCTGAGCTGAAGCATGTACAGCCCTGGCTATGTCACTGCACGGTGCGACTCAGGCTGAAGGGGGACTCGGGATCTGTCCTCAGTGTCTGAAGGAGTTGTGAAAGCAGAAAAGAGAAAGCCCTCATCTCCACAAGCTCACTGAAGCGGTGAGTGTGAGTCTCTACAGGCAGCCAGATACTAATGAGGCTGCAAAGAGGCCGCCATCAAACCCCCTACCTCACATACACCACATTAAACAGCTGGCTCTCAGCCAGGGCTTTTACAACCACTGGCTTTTATGGCCCCACGTGTAGCTGTAATGGAGCCATGTACTTTCCAATTTCACACTGATTGCACATTGCTGACAGCCAGACTAATATATTAGGATGGTTTTATAGTAATTATGTAAAAGAGAAAAGACTAATTTGTGGTGCTGAGGAACAGATCAGGAGTCAAACAAACACAAGGTGGACATTTAACACCGAAAGAACAGGACTAATACACCTTATGGTACAAAACATCAGAGCGGTTCCGTCATGCAAGGCATGCTGTCAACATTACCTGGCTCAGTACAGTGGAGATTCTTGGGCGCTTCATCCGATTGGTCATGACAGTCAAACTCGCCATCACACTCCCAGTTTTTCTGCTTCAGACACTGACCGTTGGCACAGCGGTAATCATTGGGTCCACACGTGGGGTATTCTGTTAACGGAATAGCAGATGTTGGGTAACAAGGTTGTTCAGACTTGGTGCAAGTTCTGCATACACTCGCGCGCACACTCACCACACTCTGGAGACTCGTCCGACCCGTCACGACAGTCCAAGTCATGATCGCAAACAAAGTGCTTGGGAATACACTGCTTATTCTGGCACTGGAATTCTGCGTCATCACAGGTTGTATTGGTTGCTGAGAGAAACATGGAGCAGGAGAGAGAAAGCCATTAGAGAAGCAGCAAACAGCGCAACAAACATGTCACTTACGATTAAATGACTGTTTGCCGCAGCGTCAAACAGTGCGGCAGTAAGATTAGACTGGGCGGCAAATGTCCTTCCTTTAGATGTGGTCAAACTGGGTTTTTCCATTACTTCGCAAAATAGGTGTGGCTGCAAACTCGGCCGGAACTCAACGGTTGTGTATTTCAGTTCAGAAGTTTCACATTGAAGAGAGAAAGTAGAACATAATGCGGAAAATGAAGAAAAAGAATAAGGTCACTTCGACAGAGCAGCAGCACTAATAGTCAGAGATGCAAATTTGTGTGTGTGTGTGTGTGTGTGTGTGTGTGTGTGTGTGTATGAACAACATATCATGCTATTTTTTTTTACATCCTCCTATATAAAAAGGCACTGGAGTAAAATAACAGCCTCTCAAGCTGCCCAGAGCAAACCCTGGCTTTAGAGGTGATAAACTACAATTAACTGCGTGTGCATTTTTACTACCTAATTAATAAGAAATCAAACCAGTATTTGAAACAGCAAAACACACTAAATTACAAAAAATCATTTTGTAACTAGTTTTTGAGCTGTGGATGTGAGTTTTATTGGCTATTAAAACGGCTTAAACTTTAAGATGGAACAGATCAAGTGAAATAGCCTTAAATTATTCACTGTGCAAGACTATTTCACCTGATCTGTTCCACCATTACATCATTTAACAGGATGTATATATCACAGGAACTCACACTGAGCTAACAAGTCACATTGTCACTGTCGTGCAAGAACATTAACATTGTAATCGGGTTATCCTTTACATCGTTCCAGAAATTCATAATGCATGGACCTTTAGTCCACAGCTCAGTGGTTTAACCACAGGAGGATGGGTCCTCCCCTAGTGAGCTTGGTTCCTCCCAAGGTTTCTTCCTCCAGCTCGGAGGGAGTTCTTCCGTGCCACCGCCCCCCTTTGGCTTGCTCACAAGGGGATCTATCTCCTATCCTCCTTATCCAGCTGTTGTTGACCTTTTTATTTCTTGATTTCTGTAAAGCTGCTCTTGTGGAAACGTCAGTTGTGAAAAGCTCTATACAAACCCATTTTGACTTGACCTTTAGAAATGCTCTAAAATGACCAGGAATAAGATTTGTTTTAGCTGAAAGTTAAAAAGCTAGCTTAATGCCGTAACTTCTCAACACTCACAACAGCCAGCTTTGGCTCCCTCGTCGGCCCCATCTGGACAGTCTTTGTCTCCATCGCACTTCCAACGCTGGGGCACGCAGATGTGGGAGCCGGGACAATGGAAGGCCTCTGGGCTACATGTTTTAGACTCTGCAAAGATATTTATTTTAGGTTCATCTGGAGACGATTTATCTCTTAGATAACTCTTTATCATAAGGACTAGATAAAGGTCTGGTTCACATGCACTGGTTCCACTGTAGCACATCCCTTAGTGCCTTTATCTGTCTTACATCCCTCAGTGCCTTCATTTGCCTTTATCTTGCTTCCCTATACAAACAGCATGTATGACTCACTGCATCGGCTGTCCTCATCTGTGCCATCTCCGCAGTCATCTGTACCATCGCAGACCCAGGAGCTGGAGATACAACGGTGATTTCCACACTCAAACTGAGTCGGCAAGCAGAACTTATCTATATAAAGAAAGTGGAGGAGTATCAGACAAGATGTCGCTGTCAAGCGCAGCCAACACACTGGAGGAGTGAGCTACACCGAGACAAAGTCTCAGCTACTAACCGCAGTGGGTCTCATCCGTTCCGTTCTCACAATCATTCTCTTTGTCACAAGTCCAGCTCATAGGAATGCACCGGCCACTCGGGCAGGCAAAGAAGTTCACAGGACATTTCTGCTTCCTCTTTGCTGTGGTGGACATACAAGAAGGTTTCGGTCTGAAAGTGGCTAAAATATAGCGACAAAGGTATGTTAAGAGCTTTGCTGTGCGAGTGTGTTGTGGTGCGGTGTGTCTGGGCTTCTGACCTGGGCAGTTTCTTTCATCGGAGAAGTCTCCACAGTCATTGGAACCGTCGCACTGCCAGGACGGAGCATAGCAGAGGGTAGTGAACTCACACTTCTGGAAGGTCATGTCCTTCACTCCCAGCAGATAGAAGCTGGAGCAGTCGGTGGGACCTGAGAGAGAGAGAGAGAGAGAGAGAGAGAGAGAGAGCAAAAGGTGTGAGAAAAAGAGTAAGAGAGTAAAAGAGGGAGGGAGGAAGTATATGATAGTGAGATGACAATGCAAAAAAGAGTGAAAATAAAGTATTGGAGAGAGAGAGAGAGAGAAAGAGAGAGCAAAAAAGAGCAAGAGAGCAAAGGAGAAAGAATGAGAGAGTGCAGAAGAGAGAGATTAGAGTATGGAAGACACAGGGTGTCTCAGAAGCAGGAAAACCCATATAAAGTGAACATTTGACAGACTGTAATCCAGTTTTAGACACACGTTCATTCAGGAATTGGGACAAAACAACAGCCTCAACCCTCAAACACTAAATTAACTACACTGGTCTTATAGGCACCCCTGCCCTGCAAATATAACAGCTTTCCCCCAAAACACTGGATTCAACTGGATTCCCACAACACACTGGATTCAACTAATCAGCTCATTACCGAGCCCTTTCAACGTTGCAGGGGTGTGTTTAAACAGGGAATTCACAAGTTGCCTTTAGGAGCAGGGTTGAGAAACTGGACTACTTTGGGATAAGACTGTAATTCTGTTCATTAGACTTCATGTCAATGTACTACTCCATCTTTGGCAATCGCCACAAGAACATCATCCGTGAACATCCCGTCTCCTGGAAACTGAGGCTGATATGTGGCTCTACATAATGTAGCAAGGAAATATGACACACAGGAAGTTCACCACCAAACCCTCAGGAAAGGCTTAATGGCTGTGGGGGAAGATGTGGGAATGCTTACTGCAGTTCAGCTCATCACTGGCATCCTCACAGTCCACCACCTGGTTACAGCGGCTGGAGTTGGAAATGCAAGTTCCGTCCTTACACTGGAACTCAGCTGCAGCACACATCGTCACTGAGGGGAAAGAGTGAACACACACATGGACATGAGCACCTCAGTGCTGCCAAATGAGAATAAATAAATAAATAAACAAACAAACAAACAAACAAACAAACAAACAAACAAACAAACAAACAAACAAACAAACAAACAAACAAACACGAGATAGATTATTGCTTTCTTCTGCTCCACCACACGTGGACTCTCGTCCTCTACTCACTGTTGCAGGGCAGCTCGTCCGAGTGGTCTCCGCAATCATCTGTGCCGTCGCACCAGGAGCTGTGCTTGATGCAGCGGCCGTTCATGCAACGCCTGTAGCCCTTCTTACAGCCCCTGTTAGCTGCAGAAACAAACAGCACATACACATCAACAATGCTGTCTCCTCCCGCCCACAGTAAAGTGCAGCTGAGAGCCGTCTCTTACAGCAGTAGGACAGCTTCTCGTCGGATTTGTCTTTGCAGTGAGCACGGCCGTCGCAGGTCAGGCTGTAGTTGATGCAGTCTCCGTTACCACACTCAAACTCATCCACACTGTTGCATGTTGTGTTCTCAGCTGGGAGAGAAGAACACATCCAAAAGTACATTAAAGATCGAACAGAATGCTATTGTTTACATTTTTTGTGACCTTTTTGGTGTAAAGTCCATTATTTCATGATTCTGTATGAGAGGTAAAAGTCATCTGAGATTTAGCCCAAAGGGAGCTTTAACATGTTCCCACTCAACCTCCTATATATGGAAATAGATTGTATATGTCAATAACACACACACACACACACACACACACACACACACACACACAGCAAATGTTTTTACATTCTTCACGGTTATACATAAGAGTTAACTAAGAAGCTACATGGTCTTCTAAATGGTTGCTAGGTGGTTGCTATGGTGTTGCTAGCAGTTGTTATAGTGTTAATTGGTTAGTGCCATGGAAGTGCTAGGTGGTTGCTATTATGCTGTTTACTGGATTGAAATGGTGCTGCTAGCTGGATGAACGTTGCCTTGTGGTTGTTTGTGTGTTGCTAGGTGTTTGCTAGACAGTTGCTACGGTATCCAAGGTGGATCAGGTGGTTATTAAGCTAATGCCAAGTGGTTGCTGTGGTATCTCATGTGGTTTGTTGGGCATTTCTAGTAGTTGCTATAGTGCTGAATGTTGACTGCTTTAGCATCGCTAAGTAGTTTCTATTAAGTTGTTTGGTGGTTGCTAGGTAGCTGACATGGTGTTGCTAAGTGGGTGAAATTTTATTGCTAGGTGGATACTATAGTGTTGATGGCTGCTATGTGGAAACTGTATGTCCGATCCAAAAGCAGGAAATGAGTTTCTGGTCACACTTTTTAAATATGAAGTAAAGGAAGTATTCTAGCGTGTCTCACCAACACATGTGTTGCCCTCCACTAGCTTGCGGTCTCCACGGCAACTGCAGTTGGCCCGCCCCTCTGAGGTTGGCAGACACAGGTCCTCACAGCCGCCATTATTGTGGTGGCATGGAGAGAACTCACCTACAGGCATAAAATCACAAGGAACACAGGTCAGGCACTTGACCCACAGGACAGTCATCACTACTGAATCCCATTCATCTTGGGATGAAACCCACAGCTGTTGGTGTCCTTGGCCACGGCGATGATGCCCATGGGCTGCTGGGGGATATCGGCTCTCAGCACCTTCATATCTCTGCCGAATTTGTCTGCTCTGAGCACAGCCCTGCGAACCCAGTCTGTCCAAAAGATGTACTCTCCATACACAGCAAGGCCAAACGGGTGCACAGGCTCATTCTTTAGTACCACCTACACATTTAGACACACACACACACACACACACACACACACACACACACACACACACACACACACACACACACACACACACAATGTAAAAAGGGTGGAAAGGCACATTTTCACAAAGATATCACTATCTATCACATCTCCTTTAAATGCATAGATATCATTTGATTCAAGCTTGGTCGAATATGATTCATTTAATAAATACGATGATTTAAATGCTACCAGCACTGATGTGGCCTTGACTCTTCAGAAAAAAATAAATAAATCAAAAACAGAAGACTTCAAGCAGTATAAACAGAAGCATAGTGCAGGATTATTCGTAGACCATTGAAAACCCACATATTTGGAATGATAAACTGATTCTATATTTACGTTTGTAGAAGAATGCATATTATTATAATGTGACCAAATATTTCAGTATGTGTGTAATAAAATCTGATTTTTCAATCCTCATGCAAATAATCTACAACCACGGACTCAACTAAGCAGCTGAGATCCAAAAATTCAAGGGAATTGATTTTCCAAAGCAGGAAAATGGATTAAAACCTTGCGCATTTCCAGGGGTACTGTGGAAGTTAAGGCAAGGACTTCCAGGTCAAGTAATCTCTCAGGTAGAACTGCGCACTGTGTTTGGAGTGGAATCTGACACAGCTGTATTATAGTCTGATAAACCGTGTTTCTCATTTTAGGTGTTTTTTCCATTATGCATCCATTACTATGACCAAATAATGGAAACGTTTAAATGGTAATATATACTCATATGAGTGGGAACACTCACAAAGCGGTTGCTGCCGTCATATTCGCAGCGCTCAATCTTGTCCAGCGAGGCATCGGAGAAGTACAGCTTTTCTGCCCGGTGGTCTATAGCCAACCCATTGGGTGTGCGGATGCTATTGCCCACGATGACCAGCACATTGGACCCAGACAGTGATGAACGCATGATGCTTGGAGCCAGCTCATTCCAGTTCGTCCAGAACATCAGCCTACAAAACAAAACGTTTCACAGTGTAATAAGTACCTACACAATGTCTGCTTACATGAGACATGGAGGAAAATCTAGAGCTGACTTAAATATGAAAAGGTCAAGTCTCGCTTCTAGTTCCTCACCCTTGGCACTCGTCCAGAGCAAAGGCTCGTGGGTGGTCATCCCCCGTCATGGTGACCACTGTCTCCCTGTGGAAGGCTCCACTGCGCGTCTGGTCCACTGTATGCCGAGTGATGGTGGAGGTGGTGTAGCTGGTCCAGTATAATGTGTCCCAGCCTCGATGATAGGCCAAGCCCTCCACTGAGCCCACGTCTATGGAGAAGACAGAAATTAGAAGCAAATAGAGAAGAGGTTTCATGTTTATTTAATTCTATATTGGTGTTTGTAGATGTAGAAGATAGGCCATTGTTGTGAGAGGCCATTACTTCGATGTGAATATCACAATATTAATGCTGCATGGTCTTGGATTGGCAACATTCATTCTGATGCTTTAATCCTTGTGCCAACACTGCTTGTGGGCTTCTCCAAGACGCTGACTGAGATCTAAAAATGAAGTTAAGCGGTGCTACAAAGCACTAAATTGGCTTTAAATCTTCCAATTACTTAAACGCTTCCAAGCTTCCAAATTCCACTATCCACAAATGTCATTAAGACATGACAATGAATGGAAACTGGAAGTTGATGCAAGTCCTGCCAGACCAGGAAACCTCTCGGATGGAACGGTCTGTATGCTGGCCAAAACCATCCAAATCACTGAAGCTGAAAAGAGAATGGCTTCTACAACATACACCCCATCTAATGAATGCATTCAGCTAGTTTAAGTTGTGCTCATTGCTCTCACACACGCACACACACACACAAGTACAGCCAATAGAATAGGACTCTGGAGCAGATAAGCAGGAACCTACTGACACCGTGCCTAATGCTGGGCAGGAGTAAAGAGGTGTATTGAGCCCCCCAGCACTGAGCTGTGGAGCACTGCGACTGTGTTCTATAGAATGATAGTTCCTCATCCAACAGCCTGACCATAACAACACTTGTCTCAGAATACAACCAAATTCTCACTGCGATGATCCAGAATTGAGTAGAAAGTTGCCTTGGGACTCCAACAAAAGCAGGACAAACTTCAATATGCTTAATGCCAGAAGTAACAATGAATGGGTAGGTGTCCCAAAACTTATGTCCATAGAGTGGCACCTCGAAACTACTTGAAGAAAACTGACCAGAAGCTTCTGGATTGACAGTCTCAGTTCCCAGATTTGTAATTTCACAGCACAAGATGTGTATTTTGACAGTCTTAAAACAAGAATAGGCTCTAAATGACCATAAAATACAGCCGAGGCTGTGATTAGGTCTGATAAAATGTATCTTTGTGAAAGAGCAAGAATGTTAGATAGGAGCCAAAATCAGATTCTGTCCCATGCTCACAAATCTATTATCAGGTGTGTTCTGTTGGAGTTTCGTGTGTGTGTGCGTGTGTGTGTGTGTGTGTGTGTGTGTGTGTGTGTGTGTGTGGTGGTGTGTTGGGACACAGTATCAGTCAGTCATTTCATGGATGGCTGCCTGTGCACACAGGCCTCGTCTCCTGGTGGATCTCTTTATTCATGCTGTCTTGCTCCAGTCGGAAGAAGGCACTATGGAGAAATTCTCAAATCAGGTTTCATACACACTTTCCCTGATCCTAACAGAACTGATGCAACTAACCAGCTCATCATCAAGCTGCAGGTGCCGTCCAACAAAAACATCCGATCATCTTAGTGGTTACATTATGAGTGGCATTATTAAGCCAAACACTTATTTACTTTTGGTAAAATCTGATTTGTGACATTCAGTTTTGAGTAGTTCCCAATTTACATCCGCTTTTCTATCAGAGATCTTTCTATTAGGGCTTTGGCCTCATGCACCAACAACAGGGGAAGAGATGGCAAATCCAATCGGGTCGTTCTAATCTAGAACCTCTTACAAAAGTGGCTCAAATCCCCCCCAAAAAAATAAAAAAATCCAGGTTTAACATGGCCATGTTTCCTTGGAAAGAGAAATCAGATATGGGTCACGTTAAGACAAACCAATCATATTTAAGCATGGTAATGTGAACGTAGCCTAAAGGTCTGGAATTTAAATAAAACAGACTCCACCAAAATCCTCTAACCATGTTCGAATCCTCTGTGGCTGATGTACTGCATCTGATTGTGATTTGAATAAACGTGCGGGTGTTCTACATTGATCCTATTTATTATAGGTAGCATCACTTCTGGAAAAAAAAAAGGATTTTCCTGGTGTTTCCAATTTTAAATACGTAAATGTTTACCAAAGATTCCATATCTGACGTCCCATATCTGAGCCTCATAATTGCTCTATAAAATGATCAGTGTTTTGTTGTTGAAACAGCTAAACCAGGCTCTGGCTCTGTGGCCTTTGTGTAATTATAGTGTGAGATCGATTGAAATTCCATACTGGAGCTTCCACTACATTTACATACGTAGTACTGGACTCAAGTCAGCATGGGCTTCCATAGTGTGCTCCACCAAATCTCTGCATGCCATAAATGCTTCCTTCAAGCTCTCCTTCACCCTTTAAACGTCCATTTTTCCCACCAATTTAAGAGCCGCTGTTAATAGACTATATAACAGGCAAGGAGGAGATCTAGCTATGAAGCTTTTATGAGGCTTCGGCCATATCTTATTCCTTATCTGCCAACGTCACTCAGCAGCTATGAGAAGCCACCCATAAAAAGACAGGACACTGGGCTATTTGCTCATGCTTTAAAAAAAAGAAGGAAAAAAAGGAGGAGATGTTAAGGGAAGCAAGCAAACCGAGTACACACTCCAAGCCAAAGGACGCACAATGAGCTTGTTATGCAATGGCCACACAAATCGCTGTTAACTCAGCTGGAAGCACTCAAATCCTGTCTGCCTTCCAAGATAGTGCTGTCATTTGTTGGGTTCATGTTGCAATACAGGAAGAAGAACAAGGTAAATAAGAAGTCACTTAGCATGTTAACAAAAAAAAAAAGGGCAAAGTCCATCCATAAGCAGCCAATATGAAGAAAGATCAGAGACATTAAGCAAAGCCCCTCCCATTCCAGTCCATCCCTCCTCCTCTCCTTTCAGCATCAAGGCTTTTATGAAGCTATGGTCCGAGAAAAGCAGAAAGGTAGCCAGAAAGGTAGAATCTGGCTGAACCCAAAAGAAGAAGCAAAATCAGAAGAAGATCAGGAGCAGATGTCTGCCCTTTTTCCCCCTCTAGTCCTGGAATGCCTGCAACGGAAGTAATGGACTTGAAAAGGCTTCAGATTGACAGCACACAGGAGATGACACCAGGGCACTTAGCATCAAGTAAAATTGACTGTTCGTAATACAGCCCGGCGGATGCCTGCCCTTAGCCTTGGAGAGCCACGTTCTGTGATGTTGCCTGGTTTCACACAATCAATACCAACTAACGACGAACCATCAAGCAGGATTCGGAGAGATTTTTGTGCATCGGTGACCAGCGGTCTAACTTTAATGACTCAAATGGAGATAAGCGAGGTTATCTTCGGCTGGAAATGCATCTTCTTCTGCTGACGGGTTGGAAATGCGTGAAAACATGGGGAAATTGAAAGACCTTGTGCATTTTTTCTTGCTGAGATGTGGCGACATCGCCGATGATCAAACAGGTGTTTAATGCAGAGATGCACTGTATTCTCCCCCAATAAGCAGACTTATCTCGTGGCCGTTAAACTCCAGCAAACACAGTGCCATTATGTTAGTGTCAAGCCTCCAATTAGCACTGCAGTTTGTGGTGCTGGGGGGGGTGATAAGACTTTAAAAGGGCTAGTCATTAACGCTCAACTCAAGCGGCAGGAGGTGCGTCAACCCCAGCAAGAGCACGCCACTCTGCTGTCCTTCGTAGTCATTATCATCGGGCTTTCACTACACATTATCGGGATTAGCGTCAACACATTGTTGATGGCTGACTGGGGGAAGGCTCTGAATGGAAGCCCTAGCTCAGTAATGAGGATAGAATGGGACCTGCATCAGGCACTGGTGCCTGCACTGGACACTTTGATCATAGGGATTGGACTGCTGGGACACTCTCTAGTCATCTTCATCCTGGTTGGTAGGAGGCGCAAGAAGGGGTCTCGGTCTCTTCATGGGACTGACACACTACTGCTGGCTCTAAGTGCCTCGGACATCATGCTGCTACTCTCCGTTCCATTTCACACAGCGGCCATTGCCCTGGGCAGCTGGCCCTTTGGCAATTTCCTATGTAAGGCCATCAGCTTCCTGGGAGTAGCCTGTAACACGGTCAGTGCATTCACGCTAGCTGCACTGGCAGTCACCCGTTATCTGACAGTGGTACATCCAACCTGGGCATATCGCTCAAGCATGCAGCGCTGGTTACAGGTGTCTGCAGCCCTGCTCTGGGCACCGGCTGTGGGGCTGGCTGCTCCACAGTTTGCCTTCCGCAACGTGGGCTCCTTCACCGTAACACACTGCTTTGTCTTTCTGTCCGACATCAGCCAAGTGGTCTACAGCATCGCCCTGTTCTTGTTCGGCTTTGCCTTGCCCCTAGTGGTCATCATTCTCATGTACGCCAAACTCTACAAGTTCTTGCGCAGGACTCGCAGGCGGGGTCATGCCCCGCAGCTGGAGCGCTACCAGAAGCAAGTCACCCAAACCACCGCCCTGCTGGTTGTAGTCTTTACGGTTTGCTGGCTGCCCTCCTATGTCCTCATGTTCTCCCGGGTGGGTAAGAGAGTTAACAGTACGCCACAGTTTCGTTCACTAGCTATGTTCACCCGCTTGCTGGCCACCTCCTCGTCTGTGATCAACCCACTGTTGTACGCCTTTGTGTCCCGGAAGTTCCGACAGGAGCTCTTGGATTTAGTCCGGGCATACTGCAAATACTGTGCCGTGCCACACTGGCTCACGTTTTGTCCAGACCGAGGCAGGGACATGGTTCAGCCCTTCAACCCAGCAGAGCTGGAAACCTCATGATGTACGATTATATAACCGATGTCATTAAAATGAAGGAAAATGAACGTAAAGGATAACATCCTACTGAATTTGAACAATTACCTACCTGGAGACACCAAGAAAGGAACTGTAATTGTTGAAAGAACATGATTTATCCTAAAAGACTCGACAATGGGGATGTTCCACTGTCAACGGTGATGCAAGATCTGCCTTTATTTATGAAGAAAACATGATGTCTATGTCTATGAACTTCAAACATAAAAAGAACCCTTTCATTCACATTTTCTGGTGTTTATTGTGATCCTGAAGCCCTTACAATGTTTTATTGCTCCTCAAATCAGGTCTAAATTGTAAAAAAAAATATATATATAAAAATAATAATAATAATTAAAATAATTAATTAATTAAATTAATTAATTAATTAATTAATTAAAAAAAAATATATATATATATATATATATATATATATATAATAAATATAAATAAATATATATATATATATTTTTTTTTTGTTTATAATAATAATAATAATAATAATAAAAATTGTAGCTAGCACTGATGTCACAGCCCTGTGATAGTGTGAATGTGTGCACAGTTTATTGCATCTGGCTGATGAACACCGTCAACATTGGCAGTCATTTAAAGGGCACACAGGACAAGATGACATTCAATAATGTGATGTGTGCTCAAATGTGCCCAATTAGGAAAAGGTTTCTTTGGCAACTTTCCTTTGCACATTTTTTTTTCTTCTAATTAGGTTCAACTGTTACATCCTAAGCCACACGTTTCTAATCCAAACCTTATGCACCTTCAGACAATCCACATTCCTCATTATCCTAGCTCCAACGTGTCTGCATTAGATATTAATGGCCTGATTACCGAATTCAGAAAACAATCTGGGGATTCCCAAGGTTGGGAATCACTGCGCTAAGCCTCTTTTCTTGGCTAGACAACACAAGCCCTTTCTCCCACAATTATGCAGCAGCTGCGCACTTACTCTCAACAATCGTCTTGCGTCCCAAGCCGTCATCGTTGATTTGCTGGATGTTGCCGAAGTGGATGTCGCTATAGAAGATTCGGTTGGCTCCTTTGCCGCCGCCACCCCTGTGATCGAACGTGAGGGCAATTACATTCTTCATGTGATCGGGGTCCTCGAAGGGCTTTATAGGTGCATTGAGATTGGTTTCATCTGACAGGTGGATGCTCTTCAGGATGGTGCGTTCTGAGTACAGCAAGTAGCCCTCATAGTCACGGCAGGTGCGTTGGTCGTCAGCCAACATGCCATGGGCACAGGCGCAGGTACGTGTACCGTTACCACGGTACAGACACAGCTGCTCACAGCCTCCATTGTTGTCCTTACAGATGTTGGTGCCTGTGAGTCAAATTAACACTTGCACTTATACTGAGAAAGGCCTCGGCAGTTAGATAATCGGTCTCAGCAAGAGCGATAAAACAGAAAAACAAAAATATGCAAGGCAGGGTTACCTTGCTGTCTAGCTCGGTTGAAGACTTTGATGTCCTTGAGCTGCACACCAATGCCTGTCCTTAGATAGACCATGTCAGTGGCATTATTCTTATTGCCTCTCTTGATCGAACCATTGGCATGTGTTCTGCAATACACAGAAGATCGACACTCTTGTAAGACTAGGCTAAATTCGTGCGTTTGTCTACGATTTCAGCAAGCGCTGGAGAGTTTACCGGTCACTCCAGTAGATGTAGTTTTCGAACACAGACACAGCAAACATATCCATGTTTTGAACCGCCAGAACCAACTCCCGGTTCCCTCCCGTCTCCAGATTAATGCGCTCAATTTTGTCGGTACGAGCGTCACACCAGTACAGCAGACCCTCCTGTACACACAGACAGAATCAGTGATGAATTGCAGGAACCGTCACAATGTTAGATCAAGAATGTCGTACTTCAATGATGCCAGGTGCCGACGTAGTGATGCTTTACAAAACAATCAGAATACACTGTAATAAACATTCAATACATTCCATTCTCATAGGTGTGCTAAAACATGGCTATGTACCAACCTCGTAGTCAATGGAGATACCGTTGGGCCAGCTGATGCTAACGTTGACCAGAACTATTCTATCCGAGCCATCGAGTCGAGACCTTTCAATGCGTGGGTACTGTCCCCACTCTGTCCAGAACAGGTACCTAACACACACACACAAGCAAACACACACAGTTTTCCACCCCCTTCTCCGATAGGACATCATCCAACACCACAAAACTTTATCAGCTGACAGGACAGTACAGCCTATTATCATTAGGACAGTGCAAACATGTCCACATTAATAACACGTCACTGCAGATCACAAATATTGCTCAAGCTCTATCCTACCAGCTGTTCCTGACACGGAGCAATACTGTAGGAGGCTCACACGCTCACACACGTATTTGACTTCTCTTACCCTTTCTCTGGATGCACCGCAATGGCACGGGGCTTATCCAGGCCGTGGGAGATGACAACGTAACGGAAGGAGCCATTGAGCCTGGCCACCTCAATCATGTCAAAGCCCTGGTCTGTCCAATAGATGTTTCCTGCACACAGTATAAGAGAGACACCGTCACGATAGTATGAAATGGACATCGCTTCAATGCAAATGGACCGTGAGCCTGTGAAAGTGTGGAATAATTGCCACCCCATGAAAATATCTGTAACATTTTTAGACACAAACATCACATCATCAATTGTCTTGTGAGGAAATCCTTAGGAAACCCCTTAAATAGATTACTACTAAATCAGCAACAAAGGATTAGATTATCATTACAGAGGTCTTTGGAGATGGAGATGCCCGTCTTATATGCCCGGCTGCCAACATTGCCAAGTCAGGCCATCCTAGCAAGATTGCCCTGTTTTCCACATATCTTGTCCAAACTTTAATTATAACGTCCACTACAAATAATCTTTAGACAATTAAATAATTAAAAATTGATCTGGTGATGCTCATTTGATTAACAACAAAATGGTTAGGGTTAGGAGTAGGTATAGGTTTTAAGGTATAGATTTAGTATTTAATATAGATTTAGGTATAGATTTAATAATTTAATAGGTACAGATTTAATAGGGTTAGGGTTAGGAGTAGGTATAGGTTTTAAGGTTATGGTTAGGTATAGATTTAATAGGATATTTCAGTCCAGCTGAATTGAACATATTTAAAGATACACAGAACACCTACAAACCATTTACAGAGAACAATCCAAATAATCATTCCTTACATTAGAATCAATAATAACCTTCCAAAATCATAACGTGAATATCTGATGCACTTTACTACCATAATCTGTACTGCATGTGTGTGTGTGTGTGTGTGTGTATGCATGCACGTGTTTGTACAGACAGCCTAACCTGCGATCCAGTCAACGGCAATGCCCTCCACACGTCCAATACCATTGGTGACCACATCCTCTCTCCAGGTTTGGTCTCTCTTGGCCCGACTGATGGTGCTCAGACCCATGTCCACCCAGTAGATGGTATCGTTGTCTGTAGATCACACAGCAGCATGAAAAGCTTCACACAACACACACTCAAAATGTCTTCAACCATCTGGCAGGCCCCTCAATCAACCTTTCCTTGAAATCTGGGTCAAGAACATAGATCCTACAGTGCTTTCAAGGAAACCCGTAAGTGGCACAGGACACTCACCAGCATGGAAATCAATGCCCACTGCCAGAGAGGTGCCAGACACTGGCACAAGGGCATCAGATTTGTCAGCCGGATCCAGAGGGATGCCACGGATGCCCTCATGCACTGAGTAAAGCAGGAAAGAGCCCATACCTGTACACACACACACACACAGAGAGAGAGGGAGAGAGA
Source organism: Acestrorhynchus altus (assembly GCA_034509495.1). Taxonomy (NCBI): domain Eukaryota; kingdom Metazoa; phylum Chordata; class Actinopteri; order Characiformes; family Acestrorhynchidae; genus Acestrorhynchus; species Acestrorhynchus altus. The sequence continues at coordinate 6,472,993 of CM067518.1, read as the reverse complement.
GAGAGAGAGAGAGCAGGGGATTTAGCCAGAAGGACACTGGCGTCAAACATAATGAACTGGAGTCAAATGATGAGAGCGTGAGAACTGTACCTTCGCAGGACTGCTGGCCACTCTTCAGGCTGTAGCCTGCAGTACACATGCAGGATCTGGTGTTGGGGGAGGTGGGCAAGCACAGCTGAGAGCAGTCCCCATTGTTCTTGGTGCACATGTTCGTACCTTCAAGCAAGAGGATGCATTTGTGGTTTAAACATGCAGAGCATCCAGAATGTATTCACAGTGCTTCGCTTTTTCCACATTTTATGTTACAGTCTGATTCCAAAATGAATTGAATTCTTTTTTCCCCCTCAAAATTCTACACACACTACCCCACAATGACAGTGAGAAACGTTAAAAAAAAACCAAACAAACACAAAAATATAACAAGAACATAAGTATTCACAGCCTTTGCCATGACGCTCAAAATTGGACTCATGTACACCTTGTTTCCACTGATCATCCTTCAGATGTTTCTGCAGCTTGATTGGAGAACGGCTCTGGTAAATTCAGTTGAGTGGACATTATGGGATTTCATGATTTTTTATATAAGGTCCCATGTAGACAGTGCATGTCAGAGCATAAACCAAGCCACGAAGTCTAAGGAACTGTCTGTAGACCTCCAGGACAGGAATGTTTTGAGACACAGGTCTGGAGAAGGGTACGGAATCATTTCTGCTGCATTGAAGGTTGCAGTGGCCTCCGTCATCTGTAAATGGAAGAAGTTTGGAACCACCAGGACTCTTCATAGAGCTGGCCACCTGGCCAAATTGAGTGGTCATGGTAGGAGGGCCTTAGTCAGGGAGGTGACCAAAAACCCAATCATCACTCTGACATTGCTCTGTGCAGAGAGGAGAACCTAGAAGGACAACCATTTCTTCAGCACTCCACCAATCAGGCCTGTATGGTAGAGTGACCAGACAGAAGCCACCCCTCAGTAACAGGGCATGTGACATCCTGCCTGGAGTCACCTAAAGGACTCTCAGACCTTCAGAAACAAAAGATTGAACTTTCTGAACTGAATGTCAACCATCATGTCTGGAGAAACCAGCCACTGCTCATCACCTAGCCAATACTATTCCTACAGTGAAGCATGGTGGTGGCAGCATCATGAGGTGGGAATGTTTCTTTTCTGCAGCAGGAAGTGGGAGACTGGGAGAAAGATGACTGCAGCGAGGTACAGAGAGATCCTTAATGATAACCTGCTCCAGAGCACTGTGGACCTCAGAATGGCATGAAGGTTTATGTTCTAACAGGACAACAATCGTAAGAATGTTAAGAATGTAAGAACTGAATATCTGTGGAGATATGGAAAAGAATGACTGCACTGATGCTCCCCATCCAACTGATGTCACTCACTCACGCACTCACCTCCCTGTTGCACCGTCTCATTGTAGACCTTCATATGCATTACAGGAGAAGTGCTGTTCCTAAGAACCTTCCAGTTTCTGCCATCCTTGTCACAGGTGCCCACCTGGTCTGTGATTTGATTCGCCCACCACAGTTTGTTTCCTGTGAACATCCAATAGAAACCATAATATTCAGTGCTTCAATCCTTTAGCATGTGTAGGAAAGGTTTATCATTAGGATCATCTGTTAGCTAGACAATAGCCACTATAGTTGATCTTCACTAGGTCACCTATAAGGAACATTTGGTCAGAAACACTGATGAGAATAATGGAGTACTCAGGAGCCTCTCACCCATAACAGCCAGCGCTGTGGCCTTTGTCAGCTTGCCTTTCACCGTCTCTATGATCTCTAGGCCTGTGCCATTCAGCATGCAGCGGTTTATGGTGCTGTTGCCTGAACTAATCCAGTAGAGCCTCTGCTCATCAAAGTCAATGGAAAGCCCTGTCAGAGGTCAGAGGAGGGCAGTCACGTACACAAACTGTAAACAAGCCAAGCATTACAGTTGAACACACCTCAGCATGTAAAGTGTCCTCTGATAATTACTCACCCACAGGACCTTTTTGACCAGTAAAGAGTAAAGTACGGTTGCTGCCGTCTGTGTTAGCCATGCTGATGTTGTCACCATCGGTCCAGTAGAGCTTTCTGGAAAACAATAATATACATATTTGAGAACAATGCCATATAAGGAACATTGAGTCTAAATATAGGATTTAATACAATACCATATACAGCTGGCTCAATATATTATATTCAAACAACAACAACAACAAGAAGTAAAACAGTAAAGTTAATTCAAGAGAATATTTGGAGCCTTTCAACATACAGTCAGAAAGAATGAATGTACATAAGCAATACATGTGAGTGAGCAAGAGAGCAGGCAAGTGAGGCTGGTAAACTGTTTTGCATCAAAGAACAGACATGGCTGAGCTCACTGGCCTCACATCAGTCGCACAGCGGCTGCGGCTTTTGGACTCGGAGCCGAGGCAATGTGCCCCTTCACCTAGGGGGTGGGGGTGGGGAGGGGTGGCACCACACTTTCTGACCTCAAAGACCACACTTTGAGTGTAATTAAAGTCTTCTCTCCAAACTCCCAAGCAGTAGATACGTTCCCTCTTTTGTTTATCTAACTTTACAGCTCCTGCCTCTCTCTGTTTCTTTCTTTAGGAAATAACAGCCCCCACCCCACCCCCTCCCCCATTCCCCCCTTGAAGATTGCCTCCTTCATTCCAGCTTTTTTCTGAAAACCACAGAGGCATATGGTTCGGGCATCTGTTGCTTTTAAGTGCCATGCTTAAAAAGGAGGGAACAGAAGGAGAAAAAAAAAAGATAACTAAGGAAGGAGATAAAGGGACTGTGTGTGTGTTTGCATGTGTCAGACGTTCTTCTCTACCAAGTCTCGCTGTTCAGGCTTACGGTTTAGTGTCAGGTGTGTGGTCATGCTCAGGATCAGACTGCAGGATATGTGCAGGTGTGCTGGTACTAACCCAAGCATGGGGTGGACCACCAGGCAGTGGGGTTTGTCCAGTCCGTGGATCACAGAATTCTTAAAGGAGCCGTCCAGACGGGCCACATTGATCTGCTTCTTGCTGGTATCGTAGCTGGTCCAGAAAAGGTTTCTGGACACCCAGTCCACAGTCAATCCAAGGGCATTCGGGATGTCTATAATATGAACGTGCAGATACTTTTATAGCAATGCAGGCAAACAAATAATGGACTCTTGATTGGTTCATTAGTCTTATACAGCCATGTTTAGATTTCTGACTGTATTGTCTAAAAAGGGACAATGTTTAACTACTAGAACCCAAGATCTGCACTTCGCAGGCAGTTACCTGTTGTTTTCTGGGCTTCATAACCCAGGATCAGAGTAACCTACGGATATGATGCACATATCATAGTGGGTTTTTTTTTTTTAGATTGGAGCAGCCTTACATGTCCTGACAATAACATCTGGCAAACAATTATTTTCTTTTTAATTTTTGGGTGAATAAGAGTTCCTCAAACTTCTAAAACATCCCACAAAACTGGCCTTGGATTCTTGGGTTAAAGCCACTGGACATACTGTACTGTGGACCCCTTTATTGCAGTATGACCACATACTATAAGCAGTGCTAATTGGAGAGTCTTTTCTGACTCTGAATTAACCTGGTACAGGCTTACTACCTTCAACTGAGAGCTACAGCTAAAGTCAGAAAGGCCTTCTTTTTCAGCACGCAGAGACAATCATTCATGCTTGTGTCATCACAACGTGATTACGATAAAAGCCTGTTTACATGTGTTTGTCAAAGAACTATCACATGGCTGCAACTGCGGAATGCGGCAGCTCAGGTGCTTAATGGGACCAAAAGAAGGGAGCACAGTGCACCAGTATTGGCTTCATTGCATTGTCTGCATGTTGTTTTTAGGGTGAATTTTGAATTTCTGGTACTAACTTATCAAGCAGTGCATGAGCATGAACCAAGATATATTTTGGAGCTATTAGTCTCATATTCAAATACTAGGGGACTGAGGTCCTCTAGTCAAAACCTATAGTAGTCCCTAGGACAGAGAAAAAAATGGAATAGTCTGTCCTTAGGTATTAAACAGACTTCCAGACTCACCTGCAGACACAACGGTCTCCACGCCCGTTCCATTGATGAAAGCTCTTTTAATCATCTGAGTCCGTACATCAGACCAGTAAATGCGCTGCTCCACAGCATCGTAATCCACTGCTGTTACATTATCGATGACCGGTACGGTGAAGGAGATGATGTAGTTGTAATACGGATTATCGATGTCTACACCTCGGATCTCAATCTGACGAGCATAGAGCAGGAACTGGCGAGACTCTGTGGGATAAACAGAACAGGGGAAAGGAATAAACGCAGTCATCACCATCACGAGGAACGTGAAACGTCATTATTCTCTGTTGTTGAATTTTACATTTAGAACACTTTCACTCCCCACAACGTGTGGGATAGAACGTCAAGACACTGAACTGAATGGAACCGGCGCTCTAGGGCGTGTAAATAAGTGAAAACGGGCAGACAGTGCAGCAGTAAAACTGTCTCCTGAAACAATGAGCTACTGACCAACACTGAGCACACACACACACACTCACACACTCAGAATACTGAGCAGAGCAGCTGCCCTGCCTCCAATACTGATCACAGAGAGAGAGGAATGAAGAGAGAGCAAGCAAGAGACTGTGTGAGCAAGCAAGAGAGCAGGAGAAAGAAGGGGAACGTGAGGTAGAGCACAAGCAAGTGAGAGGGAGAAAGAGAGCAAGCTGAGTTTGGAGAGAGCGGGGTAGGGACAGAGCAACAGAGTGCACAAGGGCGGAAATGAGAGCACAATCAGGAGAGTGAGGAAGAGAGAGAGAGCAGGCGAGATGTACGAGTTGAAGAGTGAAAGCAGAAGAGCGAGATAGAGAGAGTTTTGGATGCAAAGCCATCATTTCAGAGAACACAGTACCACTGCTCCAAGGTGCTCCACAGGGGGCTAGTCTATGTCCAATAATTCTCTAAAGGGACTAGACAAGCAATGGGTCTGCAACGATGCCTTCTTCAGGTCAGGGATGAGGTCCTTCCACAAGTGGAAGTGTTTGTGTGTCTTGTTCATGAATGAGGGAAAATTGGAGCGGGAGATCGACAGCCGGATTGGTGCTGCGTCAGCAGTGATGTGGACGCTGTCTCGGTCCGTAGTGGTGAAAAGAGAGCTGAGCCAAAAGGCAAAGATTTACCAGTTGATCTACGTCCCTACCCTCATCTGTGGTCATGAGCTTTGGGTCATGACCAAAAAAGACGAGATCTCGGATGAAATGGGTTTTCTCCACAGGGTGGCTGGGCTCTCCCTTAGAGATACGGTGAGAAGCTCAGTCATCCAAGAGGGACTCAGAGTAGAGCTGCTGCTCCTCCAGTTGTGGTGGCTCGGGCATCTACTGAGGATGCCTCCCGGACGCATCCTTGGTGAGGTGTATCGGGCACGCCCCACTGGGAGAAGACCCAGAGGAAGACCCAGGACACGCAGGAGAGACTATGTTTCTTAGCTGGCCTGGGAACGCGTTGGGGTTCCCTACGGAAGAAGTCTGGGTCTCCCTGCTTAGGCTGCTGCCCCCACGACCCCACCCCAGACAAGCGGTAGATAATGGATGGACTGATGGGTCTGCAACAAGTACAGCTTTAAAGTAACTGTTCATTAGAAGGATGTCCATAAAGATGGAAATACAATGTACTTGAACAAAGGAGGATATTCCTTAAAAGTGAAAGGAAATTATAAGCAGGCTACCGTAGCAGGTGTGGTTGTCTGCCTGCAGCTTCATGAGGTGTGGGCAGGCGCAGGAGAACGTCTGGTTGTAGTTGATGAGGCACAGATGAGAGCATGGGCCCTTTCCTCCATTAGCGGCACATGGGTTCGGAGCTGAGGAGAGAGACAGAGAGAGCACAAATGAGAGAATGAATGTCCAAGCACACCTTCAGACTGTAATTCACAACATTTATACCCCTTTATACCTGTTCATTAAGCAGCTCTATCAGGTCTGTCCAGAATTAGAAACCCAAAAATACCCCGCTGATATTAGGTGCCAGATAGTATTCTTGATTGTATCTGCATCTGAATGTGATATTTAGGTGTTTTTAACCCTTTAACCCCTGTCTTTTACAAGTGCAAACCCCAGGGCCCTATTACAGTCACATGACAAACGTTAATACCGAACTATAAACGGGTGGCTGTGGCAACACCCAGAATCAAACCAGTAACCACCCAAAAATAAGGCCACTGCCCAGATCTAATGGCTGCTTCAGTGACAGCCATGTTATGTCTCTCTTCATCCACACACCTCTGACCCCACACTGAAACAAATCATCCAGGCTGACTGATACTATCTGTGAGAAAAAAACCACAGGCGTGTTTTGGACGGGCCGGCTTCACGATGCAAAGGTCAACTTCGCCTGGAGGGAAGAGTGCATGTGGGAGGGTATGTATGAGTGACAGCTTGTATGTGTCAAAGACAGTCTAGAAGGAATGTTATGTATAAGATCTTACTCTAAGGAATAATAGCCTCTCTTTGTGTGAAACGCTGAGGTTTACAGCTTTATCTACATGATCTATGACTGGGTTCTCGAGACTCGTCTTTTCAGTGCTTTGACTGGATCACATGCCTGACAATCTTTGGGGTTGATTCATACCCAAAATTAGTCAAACAATAACTGGTGCTACACTATAAAACGCCCTGTGCTACATTTGTTTTGCAGTTCCCATGTCTAATTTAATTCATTTTAAATGCCTGCACTCCAACCTCAGCTAACTCGTCAGAATTAAAGAGCCTGTGAAGAATTGAGTTACTGTGTTTATTAAGGCCTGAATATGTAAATATCTCTATTCTTCAATTTGGCACCATTCAGCCAAAACACTGAGACTGTAAGCTAAATGGGTCGATATGTACAGTCATATGCATATGTTTATGGACCCATACAGGGGTTGGACAACGAAACTGAAACACCTGGTTTTAGACCTCAATAATTGATTAGTGTGGTGTACTAGGCCCTCCTTTTGCAGCCAGTACAGCGTCAATTCGTCTTGGGAATGACATTTTTTGGATACAATCCGGGTTATCACCCCAATATCCCTTTCAGACAGCTTCCTCTTGCGTCCACAGTTAATCCTGTTGGATGTAGTTGGTCCTTCTTGGTGGTGCTGACATCACCCTGGATACCGTGGCTCTTGATACATCACAAAGACTTGCTGTCTTGGTCACAGATGCACCAGCAAGACGTGCACCAACAATTTGTCCTCTTTTGAACTCTGGTATGTCCCCCATAATGTTGTGTTCATTGCAATATTTTGAGCAAAACTGTGCTCTTACCTGCTAATTGAACCTTCACACTCTGTTCTTACTGGTGCAATTAATGAAGATTGACCACCAGGCTGCTCCAATTTAGCCATGAAACCTCCCACAATACAATGAAAGGTGTTTCAGTTTCATTGTCCAACCCCTGTAGTTCTCCACAGTTCAATGTACAACTGCTATGTATCTGCTCTGTTACGCATAATGTCATTGTCACCCAAAAACTCCAATCTAATCTCCAATATACTAACTTTACAGGAGAAGGAAACAACTTTAACTTTCAATGCAAGTCAATGTAGAAAGATTTGATCTTTTTTTTATTTCTATTGGTCCATTAACAATGGAATTTTCACACAATGGATAACAAGTGCTAGATATTTATATTATGTCACAAAGTAAAAAATGGCAAAAATGCAACGCTGACATATTTCTAGCTTCTGAATTTACTTACTGGGAAAATGTTTAGGTATGTGAACTTTAACGGTGTTTAACTAATAAAACTGTGTATAAAAATAATTAATCAAATTCAACTCCTCTCCCATTGACTGGGCAGTGTTCATAAACACTATCCTACACTAGTTGAATTTTCTGGCTGGGTCAGCAGACCAAATCAATTACTGTAAAAATAAGATGGACAATGTGGTTCCAATTCCTTTTCATTTAGTAAAAATGAGGCCAGAATCGACCACCATTTTGGCAAATTTCCATCCAGGATAGAGGCAGAACCAGGCTTAAATACTCATTTGGTTAGCCCTGTCCCTGCCTTTAGATTACTCGATGACCGGAGTCCGAGACGGACCCAAACATCCGAGTCTGTTCCAGTCAAGGCTGTCAACCACTTAATTCCAAAGTGTAACCTCATCTTCTTACAATACAGTAAAATAACCTTTAAAAAACAGACTTCTGGAGGAGAAAAAAAGTGCTTATTTTATCAGAAGGAGAATCCTGGTCCTGGAGTACCACTGCTCTGTATGTTTTAGAGTTTCCCCTAATTCCAGGACACCTGATCCATCTAAGGAGCTAACTGACGAGCCATTGTTGAGCCCAAGAGCCTGGTGTGTACCAGGAGGAAACCTCTAAAACAAGCATGGCAGTTACAAAAGCCAGGACTAGGATTGAGAACCACTAAGATATGGATATGGAAAGAAAGTATAGAGGAGAAACATGAGATTGAATATGGGCTGCTTCGAGGTGGTAGACCCATGGTGGCTTCACTTATGGTGTAACTGCACCATACCAATAAATTCTTGGACAAAACTCATAACTCACTCCTATGAGTTATGAGTTTCAAATTTGTCAAATTATTCAAATTATTTTGCAGCTTAATAGTCAAACACATCCTGCACAAACAGGGTTCGAGGTGAATCCCTGCCTGTGTTACTGGAAACGCATGTTTATTTGCCTAACCCCTGTAGTAAGAGCGGATGTCAGTTTGTGTGCTGACCTTGAGGCTGTCTCGATGGGTGGTAGACCTGCAAGTCAAATGGCTGGGTGTTTGTCCTCTGCACCACAGTCACGTTGTGTCCTGTCCACTTGTTGGCTTTGGCCAGTGTGTTGGTGCGCCAGTCCGTCCAATAAACCTCCCCTCCATACATGGTGACAGCAAAGGGGTGGGACAGGTACTCATGTCCACGCAGGACTTCAATCAGGCCCGAACCATCATAGGCAGCAGAGTAGATGGCATCAGATCTATGAACAAATCACTCTTTAGTAAATCAGGCAGGTTTAGGAAACCTAGAGTATGTTCCAGCTCACTGGGTGTCGTACCTGGCATCAATCCACAGAATACGGCGCTCGAGGTAGTCGACGGTGAGGCCGTTGGGCCAGCCACCACTGCCCGTTTCCCTGTGGATGGTACGGCGGCCATCGCCACTCATGGAAGCAGCTTCGATCCTGGGTGAACTTGCATCCCAGTCAGTCCAGAACAAGATTCTGGAAAAATAATGACCCAATGACCATTCTCAGTACTATCACGCTTACTCTTCTTACCGTTACCTCAGCTGGACTAAGTTCATCAGGGCAATCCAGGCATATTTTACAGTATCAAGTACAGAATGATTAGAGCACTTTTGAGTTCCAATTGTTGGTTTTTACCACTGTGTCACGTCCTCTGCTCTATTTGGACCAGATTGAGGTGGCAGATAAACAGATGCCTCCTGTCAATGTACAGCAGTGAGGTGTACTTTAGAGGGTAATCAAAATATTAACTACACTGTCAAACTATTTACAGTGGAAGATTAAAAAACATGTCCAACTCTAACTGAAGAAGTTGTTGTCCTTTGCCTTGAGTACTTCTAAATACTCAAATTCACTGAAAGATTCAACACAATACCCTTAAGTTCTAAAGATTTATGATGCCAAGAACCATTAGGGGAACCCAACTCCTTCTACGGTATTCCTCTAAAGCAACATTCCGTAATAGTATTCATAACTATTTGGATAGATCTTAAACTGGAATATATTTCGCTAAAACATGATGCCATAGTTAAGTGATATATGTTTTTGTACATCTGTGTTGGTATCTTGTGTCTCACCCGTCTCTAGGGTCGAGTGCAATGGCTCTTGGGTGCTCCACCTCTCCAGCCAGCAGGGTGGTACGCATGGTGCCATCCAGTTTGGCCACCTCAATTTGGTCCAGGTTGCTTTCCACCCAGTAGATGTTTCCTGCAATCCAGTCCACAGCCAAGCCCTCTGGAGTAGCCAGGCCATATTGGATAACCACTTCGAAACTGGTCAGAGCTGGTCAAAAATTAGAAGGACAACTCGTTAGCGCTCATCCAGAATTAAGGGCACATGGTTGCTTCAAGTACTCAGCTTCTTATCATGCAAAGCTATTGAGGCAAAATTATGATTTAGTCTAAATAACACATTGACAGCGATCTTCTCCAAACGAAACTCTACTGAAATGCTTTTGATTCACCAGCGTTTTAAAGAGTGGAGTGCTTTTACAGACGGAAGAAAGCCCCAATTAACCCTTTAGAATAACAGATTGTGCTAATAAGTTCAATGGATCACTTACTTTTTCTAGCCTGCAATGCAGATGTTTATTCAACATGTTTATTCAAATGTCTGCCAGGCAGGGCATGTCTAAGGGTGCTCGCTAAATGTACCTGAACACTTTCAGGATGTATCATCATTTAGCGTGGCAGGTGAACGGCTACCGCACAGATTTGACAGAGATATTCCTGCACATGTCCCAAACCGTTCTATGACACACAACACAAACCCTCTGCCGCAATGATGCTGGTGCATATACAGGCTGACAAAACAAGTCCAAAACATCATCTCCTCTCTCATACTAGCTCTGTCTTGCACAGTGAAGCTCCAGACACGGGTAGGCCCAGCTGTCCAGACACACAGCAGTAATTAGAGGCCTGTGCCTCAGTGTTGGGTTGAAGACAGCCTGGCCTCTGCACTCGAAGAGAGGGAGAGCTGGGTAAAAAATGCTCTTTTTGTTTCGCTGCTTTGTCTCGCCGCTGGCAGGCTCGCTGGCTGTTTTTCCACTTAGCTGCTGGAGGAAAGGGCAGGGATTTGAAAGCCCGGTTAGAAACTGTATCTGTCGGAGTGGGAGTGGGAGACGGGATAGGGGGGCAGATAAGGTGCAGGCAGAGGCCCGGTTTTGGAGGGGGCTGCCTTGACTATGGTTGTTCGCAGTCACTCAAGCTAGCTGTTTGACCAAAGCATCCTTTCAGCAACTCACCACACAAACAAACCCAGACATGCACAGTACACTACTGCAGTGGGCCAGCTGAGGTTTTGTGGCAGAGAGAAAACCACTAATGGTTTGGGTAACAGTCTGGTATGTTAAAGAGAAAAAAAAACCTCACTGAACCAAACATTTCAAATCAAAGGCAGGCTTATTTAGAACAGCCCAAGGCCTTCAGATCAATTAATGAGCACCATCTTCTCTCTGACTTGATCTTTAAACCTCAGCTATTATCCACTTCAGAACTTCAATCAACAATTGCACAATCCATCCCACAATTATGTTGTTCACATGAAGACATGCTAGAAGTAACTGCTCCCTCAGCCAGGTGTGACTTATATCATATGTAGCATTTAAAAGTACTGGATTTGTGGTTTTCTTGGACCGTTTTCATATGAAAGCGTAAGTGTGAAGACCCTCTTCAGCAGTCTGGAGGACTTGGCCAGAAAACTCCTGATGGGAAGGGTGTAAACAGTCCATTTATAGGATGAAGAAGATCCTGCTGCAGACTTTCCTTATACACTGCTTGACGTACAAATCTTTAATGGCCGGAAAACCTGACGGTTAAGGCTGGACAGTCTCGCTCAACTGCTGCAGTGCTTTCTTCTCTGAGATGGACCAGATTCCATACCAGACAGAGATGCTAGAGGGTGAGAGAGCATATGCCACAGAAAGCCAGTGGAAACAGAGCAACTAATGAGCCTTCTTCAGGAGAGGTTATCAGTAATGAATTCTCCCAGGAATGTAAAGCTTCGGTGTCTTGTGGACGCCGAGAGCACCAGAATTCACGAAGCCCCATCTCTTCCCTGTACATGGTCTCACCGATGTTCGAGATGAGCCTGACATCTATTGCGTCATTTGCAAACTTGATGGATGAGACTGTCATGATGTTTGGCGACACAGTTGTGGGTGAGCAGCGTACACAGCTCTGGGGACTCCGGTGTTTTAAGTATGATGTTCCTTTACTGCTGCACGAGCCTCTCTTTACACCCGGTCACGTCATGTGACTAGTATGTGGACGGGGTTAACAACACACTAGCATATTTACTCTTCGACTGAATCTCGTTAGTCTATGAAATATGAAAATCTGCCTTTTACTGAGAAAGCAGTGCCAATTCTGCCCCTTCCGTTGCTGTGCTCAGAATTCACACTTACCATTTCTTCAATTTACATTTCTTTGTCATGCATTTCTTCAAACTTGGGAGAGGACGACAGCTTTGGCAGTCCATGATGACAGGTAAATGACCGCTATAACCCTGACTGCAGCCATCATTTTCTCGTTATCAAGTTTGTCATACAGAGAGAGCATGGCCAATGTTGCTTTCTCAGACTCTGACTGCCAAAGGTTAAGCAGCATGACCTGGGATTTGACCCTGTCTTCCTCAGATCATAGTGCTAGTGCATTAGACCACGGAGCCACAAAGAGCCCAAAAGAACCCCTTTAAAGGGTGCCAATCCAAATAAAGAGCACTAATGATGGCATGCAGTTGGAAGTGTTCTTTCACTACTGATGACATCCATGATATGTTCCCAGAAGAACACGGTTCGCAAAAGCAACATTTCTTGATACAACTTTGATACAATACTGAGATGTGATGACATTGCTGATACCATGGCAACAGGGGGCGCTCCAGCAGCTGCAGGTTTAGCTTCAGGTTAGGTTGAACTAAATACTGTGACATTGTGAAAATGCAAGGTTACCCTGCAGTCATTTTTGTCACACCACTCAACCTGCACAATGTCTTACCTTGGGCTGAAAAACACAATTGCACTACGCATAGCGTAAGCATGACCGATTTCTGAATGCACGTGTCCTGTAATTTCTTGGACATTTCCAGCGACGGTCACTTACCACCGTTTTCTGAAAGTTTCCCACGATAGATCTTGTCCTCCACAACGTCTGTCCAGTAGAGAGAGCTCTGGTTGAGGTGAAAGTCCAGGGCAATGGTGTTCCTGAGGCTGGGCACCAGAACGCTAAACTCTCCCTTATACAAGTCAATCCGTCGGATCTCATGCCGGTTGGAGAAGATGATGAAAGGTTTGAATGGATCTAGATCAAGGAGAGAAGGAGTACCATGTAACTGGCTGTAAAAAGGAAAACCAGAGAAAAGTTCCACGCAAACTAATGCAGACAAAATTTCTAAATTAATATCTGAGCAGATGTTTTCACATCTTTTTTATGGAGGCCTAATAATTACAACAGGGACGAGAAAGTTCAAATTGTGATGATCAAAACCCAATATCAACTGAATATCAAATCTAATTTATTGAACGAATGTTCATGAAAAAGCAACTTAATAATCATACTTTCTCAAAAGAAATAACAGCTATTCATTATATTTATTAAATACATTAAAAGAAATCCTGAAGATATTGACCATCAAAATAATATTTTAACATTTATATAATTATATAATTAATTTAATATTAACATATGACTAATGCAAAATTCTAAATCTAATCAAATTTTAAAAGATGATAAGTCATCACTTTCTTTCTGCACATCACATGATTGGAAATCTGCTTCAGATGGTTACTGTATACTGAATTTCTCAGTTTGTTTACTCATTCTGTTTGCATCAAACATATTCTGCTCCTCTATTCTTCTTCGTCTTTCGGCTACTCCCTTTAGGGGTCGCCACAGCGGATCATCTGCCTCCATCTTGCCCTATCCCCTGCCTCCTCTACTGTTACACCAACCATCTCCATGTCCACTTTTCACTACTTCCATAAACCTTCTCTGAGGTCTTCCTCTTCTCCTTCTGCCCGGCGGCTCCATATCCAACAATCTTTGTCCGATATATCCCCTATTCCTCCTCAACACACGTCCAAACCATCTCAACCTGGCCTCACCAAACTGCTCCATCTTCACTGTCCCCTCTGATCTGCTCATTTCTAATCCTGTCCATCCTGGTCACTCCCACCAAAATCTCAGCATCTTCATCTCCGCCACCTCCAGCTCAGCCTCCAGTCTTTTAAACAGAGCCACCATCTCCAAACCCGACATCATAGCAGGTCTCACTACTGTCTTGAAAAACTCTCTTCCTCTATTCACTGTCTCTGAACACAAACGACAGAATGCAGGAGGTGCTTCATTACAGTGTGCCCGCAGCATTAAACTCCTCTAAATGAGGCTAAAGCACAAAACAGAGCAGGGACCACCCCTTTGATCTGATTAGGGGCGATAGTTACGGCACCAATTCATAAAACATGACGTCCCTTTTCAACCCCGCAGTTTCTCTGATGATGCAAAACCTTGGCAAATCTGCCCCAGTGTGCACCGAATCAAGTCTGATGGGTACATTTCTATTGGCTGAGGGAAAGCTCATTGTTAATGCACAAGTGAAAACCTCCATCCCTCAATTACAGCCACTTCAGGACACAATCTGTCAGAACACAGTGAATGTACACTGAATGAGCACTTTTAAAAATAGCAAACACTTGTCCTAAGTAGCTTTACAGCTTTCAAATTAAAAGTCTAAGACCAGAACAGACTAACATTCTCAATCTTTTTTTTAATCAATGCTTTCTTTTTTAATGTGACTGGATATTCATCAAAGCTTCTTGATTCACTGCTGGCTGAACCAAAAGATTACCACATAATACACCATAGCTTCTGCGATGGTAATAATAGCTGACTAACAGGCCCGGGGCTCGAGGAGTTAAGAAGCAAGCATCTAAAATGCTTCATTTATAACATACAACAACAATATAAAGCCATACAAGCTATTAATAATGGATTCTAAACTTTCGAACAACACTCCTCATCTCTTCTTCTCTTCCATTTAGCATGTCTGGCTTCCCATCTCTCTCTCTCTCGCGCTCTCTCTTTGTTTATCACTCACCAGTGCTCTTGCAGCTCTCGTTGTCAGGCTCCAGAGCCCAGCCTTCATAGCAGGCACACTTGACTGTGGCCTTCTCCTGGATGCACTGTTGGCTGCACTTGAGGTGCTTGGGGCAGAATTTCTGGATCTGGCAAGTTTTGTTGTCGGAGTCCAGTTCCATGCCTGGCGGGCACGAACACAGGATGCCCTCGCCTGGGGCGATGGAGCAGTTATGGCTGCAGCCTCCATTCTCTACTGAGCACAGGTCTGCGGCAATTGTGAAGGAAGAAAGACGGACAGAACAGGTGTGACTGTGAAGGTTATGTCATGGTACATCAGAAGTGTGAATAGCATTTGGAATCCGAAGAACAAAAGCATATGGAATCCATCAGTTTACTGACTGATGAGACAAAGACGGGTAGAGGAATAAAGGTGACATTCAACCCCCATTAACACAGCCCCAACCATCAAGCATGGTGGTGGTAGCTTTGTACCACTTCCATACGTGGATGGATGTTGTGAATGAAAGCAGATGTTCCCTAACTTTCTTTTTATTAATCCTCCCAATTTTTTAACCAAGAAATGAATGCAATTATTTCTAGTCATCACCCAGCCTAGCACAATGTTTCTGCTGTGAAATATCACATATATCATCATATAAACAGGGGTTGGACAATGAAACTGAAACACCTGGTTTTAGACCACAATCATTTATTACTGTGGTGTACTAGGGCCTCCTTTTGTGGCCAATACACGTCAATTTGTCTTGGGAATGACATTTGTTGGATACAATCCGGGTTAACACCCCAACATCCCTTTCAGACAGCTTCCTCTTGCATCCACAGTTAATCCTGTTGGATGTGGTTGGTCCTTCTTGGTGGTGCTGACATCACCCTGGATACCGTGACTCTTGATACATCACAAAGACTTGCTGTCTTGGTCACAGATGCACCAGCAAGACGTGCACCAACAATTTGTCCTCTTTTGAACTCTGGTATGTCCCCCATAATGTTGTGTTCATTGCAATATTTTGAGCAAAACTTACCTGCTAATTGAACCTTCACACTCTGCTCTTACTGGTGCAATTAATGAAGATTGGCCACCAGGCTGCTCCAATTTAGCCATGAAACCTCCCACACTACAATGACAGGTCTCTCAGTTTCATTGTCCAACCCCTGTAATATCATTCTTTTACAAAGTCAAAACCCTTTACTTGGCTTAATAAAAAAAATCATCTGTAAATGAGTAAGTCACATCTGTTTAACCTCGGCAGTTTGCTAACTTATGACTAAGCAACGGAGTCAAGCCTGTAGAGCTACCGTGTCTGGTAGCATGACATGCTCAACTAGCGGGGAAAAAAAAGCGCCCGACTCCTGTTCTCTACATTCCGTGCAGCTTCTGGAATGTGTGACGGATGATTCACTGCACGTGTATGCTCACCACAGAGCTTCTCGTCTGAGCCATCGGGACAGTCGTCCTTGCCGTTGCAGAGCTTTTCAGCAGGCAGGCAGATGGAGCTGTTACTGGCGCACACATGGTGCGAGAGCTTACACATCAGCGCCTCACAATTATCCTCATCAGAGTTGTCCTCACAGTCGCTGTCCCCGTCACACACCCAGGCCTTGCTGATACACCGCGCTGGAGGCAGGGAGAGAGAGAGAGAGAGAGAGAGAGAGAGAGAGAGAGAGAGATATTAGCCCAAGGCCCAAGATAGTGCCATTTTGTATGAGTGTCTTAAACTTC
Source organism: Acestrorhynchus altus (assembly GCA_034509495.1). Lineage (NCBI taxonomy): Eukaryota > Metazoa > Chordata > Actinopteri > Characiformes > Acestrorhynchidae > Acestrorhynchus > Acestrorhynchus altus. Next base: position 6,456,456 of record CM067518.1, on the reverse strand, counting down.
CTTAAATCAGTAATGAACAAGCTGATCATCACAGTATTGAAATCATAGTTTGATAACAAGAAAATCTAATAAACATTATTCATCATCACTGATCCCAATCAGCTAGGACATACGCGAGGTCTGACATCTGCTTCAGGAAGAATACAGGAGAAGGGGACGCAGATGACCTTCAGTGGTGGGACAGTGAGGAAACATATATAACTCATATATATATTTGGGTGAGAACAACATACTGCAACCATGCTGTTCCTAATAAAATGGTTGAACATGGATGCAGGAGGGTGTGGCTGCAGAGTCGATGGCAAAGAAAGTTCTAAGCAAAATTTAAAAACACTAAAATTGCAGCTCAAAGAAGTACTTAAAAAGTAGTGTTTTTCACCAAACTAATCCGTGAATTCTTTGATTCTCTTGATACACCACAATCGACTGAAGTGCACACTAACTTCTCACCATTATCGTCTGCTCTCGCCTTGATATCCTGCAGAACTAGGTTTGGAATGAACGAAAAAACAAAATACGGCCAACCAACCTGAGTCCCTGCAGGCGAACTTGACAGCAGGGTCACACATGTGTGTGACGCCCTCGCAGTGTTTCTCGTCACTCAGGTCCATGCAGTCGGTATCACCGTCACACCGCCAGCGCTTCGGGATGCACAGGCCATCCATCCGGCACTGGAACTCGTCGTTGTGGCAGCCTCCAGGGGGACGTGTGGCTGCAGGGGCACACCAGAGAGTTACGCAATGCAATCGCACACGTGCACTCGTGCACACACAAACACTTAATAGTCAGGCTTAATGAGACCACTTTGGCAGCTGTAGCCTGTGTGAGCTGTGGTCATCACCAGGCCGGCTGTCCAAAACAAGCTTTCTCACGGACAGTGTGCCCGGTGCTGGCATCATCACACGGCGAGTGTAGAGGCTGGTGCTAATTGCAAAAGTCAGGTTTTGGCAGGAGCAGGACAGAAGAGCACACTGCACTGAGACTAATGATAATCTCAGGAACATCCCAATCCGGGGTGATAGATCAGAATTAGAGCCAATTAAGGGTTACTTTAATGGATCGGTATTCACTTAGAAAACCTGCCAAGTCCAGCTGTTTAATCCCAATGCACTCCATTTCTACCACTATAACAGACCTTCTCCACAACCTGGAGTTAACACAGTACTGAAGTAATGATCAGAGCATGTCTAACATCAGCACTCTACAAAGAGCAGTGTCACTTCAGGATCTCCTGATTTATTTATTTATTTATTTATTTATTTATTTTTTGAAAGGCATAAACAATTTTAAAAAGAGCTTTTAGATGAACTGGCTTACAATTTTTTGTCATCAGATGGGACAAATTCAGTCCCACCCAATTCTTTTTCTCTGCTCGCTAAATTTATCACAACAACTATAGATAAGAGTTAAAAGAGAATCAGGAAAATGAGTAGACAGGGGCTACAAACTCAAATTATGTAAAATTCAGAGATACAAGATTGTGTGACTGCTTATACACTTACGTAAATATATTTGTGACACCACAAAATGTGAATTGAAAACTGTGTTTTTATGGCTTAGTCTCCATATATGAACCGTACAGGACATACATACATTTTGTATGTTTAACAATGTTTACATACTACATCACACTATTATTGTCTGTGATACGGGTCCTTTAATATTCCTTTTCCAAATTCCTGCTCCAGTTTTTGTATGGGTGTAGCCACAGGTTGTAGCTTACACAGTGCACAAGCATGTACAATACAGTTAAAATCTGTCTAAATGATGTAAAATGAAACAATCCACACTTCTTTAAAGCAGGACTGGAGTCGGAACATCGCTCGTTCTCAGAGGTTGGACATCCGGCACTGGCATTATTAGGCGGCGGGTGGAGAGGCTAAAGCTCATAACAGAAGTCAGGCTTTGGCAGGAGTTTGGCACTGTAAGGAACTGGCTCCGAGCAGCGCAGTGAAGCGAGACTAATGATTTCCAGACACAAGGTTAAGCCAGGCCTACAGGCTCTCTCACACTCACGCAAACTGACGCACTTTCAAACATTCTCCCAACTCTCTGTAGAGAGGGCAGAGCTCATTAGGCTTTGGTCCTGACTCTACTGCACTAGGTTATGAATTCAGTGTTTTACGTCACAAATCTGCCGATTCAGCACACAGCAGCTCTGCTCGTTCACACAAATCCTAAGAGGTTTTTCAACCTGGACTAGTTTTCGAACGAGGCAAATCAGAAGAGGGTACATTCACATAGAAACTTCTATATCTGATTCAGAATCTGCTGCAAATACGAACCGACTACATTTGATTATGTATTTGCTATAAATTCATCTGCAATTTATGATTTTATATTTGCTACATACAGGGGTTGGACAATGAAACTGAAACACCTGGTTTTAGACCACAATAATTGATTAGTGTGGTGAACTAGGGCCTCCTTTTGCGGCCAATACAGCATCAATTCGTCTTGGGAATGACATTTTTTGGATACAAGCTGGGTTATCACCCCAACATCCCTTTCAGACAGCTTCCTCTTGCGTCCACAGTTAATCCTGTTGGATGTGGTTGGTCCTTCTTGGTGGTGCTGACATTACCCTGGATACCGTGGCTCTTGATACATCACAAAGACTTGCTGTCTTGGTCACAGATGCACCAGCAAGACGTGCACCAACAGTTTGTCCTCTTTTGAACTCTGGTATGTCCCCCATAATGTTGTGTTCATTGCAATATTTTAAGCAAAACTGTGCTCTTACCTGCTAATTGAACCTCCACACTCTGCTCATACTGGTGCAAAGTGCAATTAATGAAGATTGGCCACCAGGCTGCTCCAATGTAGCCATGAAACCTCCCACACTACAATGACAGTGTTTCAGTTTCATTGTCCAACCCCTGTATGATTCAGGAGGTGCTATAATTTATTCCTTAATTACTCCTATTGATTCTGTAACTATACATAATGCTTTGGTACCTAACTTTAAAGAGTATCTTAAAGTTATCTGTATCTGCTCTAAATTGATGGAGTTTCTATGACTCCATCTAGTGACTCCATATGTACTATAAATGATTCAGCAGCTGATAGAAATTGATTCTGTTCCAGAAGAGCCAACCCGAATCCACCCCATCTCATTTAACTAATTACTGCTTTCAGAAGTTCATAGTCTGCTGAATGGAACGTGTTATATTTTGGACTGGAGCAGCTCTCCAGGATGATGCTTGGAAAGCACAGATATGACAGAGATATGATATTAGCACAATGGAGCGGTGCTGGGTTGGACTGAACTGGATCAGCTCCACAAACCTATGGAATGTCCCACAAGAGAGGCAGCAGAGGAAGATCTGAGAATCCAAATTTGCAGTTTGGTCAAGATAAAGCCGCAAATTAATATTTTTGGGGAAGAAATAGAAAAACAAACCCTAAGACCAGCCTTTGGGCAGAAACTCTGTTGAACAGGTATACTTGAGTCTTAACAAGTAAGGTGTCCTCCTTTTTCCTCTATTACAGCTTCCACTCCTTTCGGCAGACATCTGCAGCTTTTCCCCCAAACTGTCAAGTGTGGACTCTGGGGTGGTCAGCCCACAGATCTGAGAACATCAGCAGCTTCAGCAGTTTTATGTCTGTTTGCGTTTCTCAATAATAGCTCGATCAGCTACACGTCCCCTGAGACCCACTGTGTCGGATGGTCTCGTCACAGTGAAAGTAGATGCTTTCAGATCTGAGATGAGAGCTAGATATTCTTCTCTCGCAAAGTCTAAAGCTTTGCCTAGGGGTTGTGAGTTTGATTCCCAAGCCATGCTGCACTGCCAAAAGCACCTGGACTCAGAGAGAGCACAAGTAGCCATGGTCTCTCTGGGTAGGTAGTGAGTACACGCTCCACTAATCCTTCTATGTGCAATATGGGCGGGGACGGGTGGAGCAAAGCATCGGTGGCCGTTTGAAATGGGCAGTGGTGCACTTGGCATGCGCTTGTTCTCTTGTGCGCGAGTGTTGGGAACATTGTCAGTGTTAGGAGGAGCAACGAATGGGTGAGGAAAATGGCTGGCAAGGCCAATCTTGCACAGTTGTTAGGGATCTTAGAATTCATTTATGAATTCCAGTTTTGCAGTTTCCTTTTCTCTTCCATGTGACATTCCATCAAATATCCACAGAAACCTGTTCTGATGGTTTGACTGGGCTGATTTGACTGGGAATGAAATGAGTGCCTTTCCATTGTTCCCAAGTTATTATCTGACACACAAATACTTTTTCTATAAAAACATGCTGGCAAACAGAGTCTCTCCAAAGCAGGTCACATGCCTAACTTCACTCAGTACAGACAAAGCCCTCTGTTCCAACAGCACGATGGGCCAAACGTGGGGCCAAGCATGAAGCAACTCAACTCAACTCGACCGAGGCCCGAGAGGACAGCCAGAAGAGTGTAGGCAAGAATGTGTTCACAAACATAAAAGTGTGTCTGTGAGTTTACGTCAAACCTTCTGCCCATCTGTTCTTGCGTAATCCCCTTAGACAGCAAATTTCACAGCTGTCCTTAAAGCGGGGACCTTTAGTCCCTCCCCCTCTCTCGCTCTCTCCCTCTCTCACTCTCACAATTTGCTATAGTTGAACTTTTGTTGGAGGTTTCACATTGCACCACAAGCCTGCACAGCAGTTTTCACACGCTGGCTGAGTGTTGGGGAAATCACAATTTAAATGCGTGAACGCCAAGTCGCACATCTTCAGTGCAGTTCAGCTCGCAAACCTTAACAAAAAAAAGAAAACAAATCACAAAAAGCTGCAAGAGCAGCAGCGGCTTCTGCCAATAAACAGGGCAGGTTTGCTGCACTCTGCCCTGTAGCACTTCAGCCTAAATCACCATGCCACACTGGGTGGAACAAATGGCTGTTCGGAAAGTAGAGGAGATATGGTCCTGGAGTTTTCCCGACTGAACAGACTCAAACTGCAGAAGACTTTAAAGGACACGTTGTGTTGAAAACTGAAAACAGAAAGTCAGTTAGAAGAGAGTTCTCCTCGCCCTACGGTGCCAAACTGTGTGATCCAAATACGTTACTGTGAAAAGCTGAATAAAGACTTTAATATAAATTTGAATCAAAATAACTGGTTTCCATCTTTCACAGTTTGGTAACTGGGGGGGTGTTACTGGGCTCTCATGGTGCACTGCTCTTTTGAGGTCCATCCACTGATTCAGTGATGTTTAGATCAGGGAACTAAGCTTTTGTAAGGGTAAAAATGAAAAAAATTAAAGAACTTGACATTTAAGTGAATCAATTCTACCCTCCAAAATATTCCCTGAGCCAGTGCAGCAACACAAGCTCAAAGTATGACTAATCTACCCCCATACTTTACACCTGAATGGTTGAAATTTGGCAAACGTATCATTGCTCAACGTAGCCCGAAAGATCTACTTTAACTTCATTTCACCATCATTCCAGACTCTTCTGAAGATCTTTTACAGTCAAACTGGAGTCCGAATTTCATGCCATCATATAAGCAACAATTATGTACCAAAATATCTAATATGAGGAAAGTGGGTCATAAAAATGTCTTTTAATATCGCAATATAATATTTCTACCATATTTCCAACCCCTTTACGACCTTAAAGTGTTTATAAATCTTTGAAATTTGCATCACCTCACACCTTTCCTAACTGATTATAAACCAGCCACAGCCCTAACAAGCTAATTCATGTCCTAAGTGAAAGTCACCCGAGACGTATCTGATCCCTCAAGCTCCGAAACGATCTGCTGAGTCAGGAAAAGGAAAACACAAAAATTCAATTAGACCTTCACTTATGTACACACACTACATTCATAGCTGGACCGAAGTATACAGAACCAGAGATTCCAAAACGTCCAACAGAGCACATCTCAAATGACCCAAACATCCTCCTCATGAGGATGTCAAACCCTTTTCCTAGATTTGCTAGATATCTACGGAATGAGCGCCCTCCGGCCATCCTACACAGGAAGCAGTATTTCAGAGCTGACAGTTAAGCATTTTTTTTTTTGATGGTATCCCTGAGGAAGCGGAGCCTGGAACCAATCAGATATACATAATGAAAAGTGCAGCAGATCCAGATGTGCTGACCACAAGCCAGGACAGCCAGGCAGGAGAAGATACTTACCCTGGTTGGTGCAGTTGGCGCTCTTCTCGTCGCTGTTGTCTCCACAGTCGTTGTCTCCATCGCAGGTCCAGTACTCTGGGATGCAGCGGCCGCTGTTGCACTTAAACTGCACGCTGGAGCACGAGTGACTGCAGCCTGCTTCGTCGCTGTTATCTCCACAGTCATTATCTACACGCAGACAGATTCAGGATTTGCAGGGGTTACAAACTTTAGGGGACTACAAGCCCTGGCAAAAAAAGTATGGAATCACCACTCTTGGAGGAAGTTCTTTCAGTTCTTCTTCCCAAGTTTGTTTAAACTCGTGGCATTAAGACACAAACAAACAAGAAAGATGGAAAAACATATGGAATCACAAAATTCTGAGGAACATATTACGGAATCGTAAGAAAAACACTGCACCGTTAGTTCTTTGCTGCACGACCTCTGGCTTTAATAACAGCTTGAGTTCTCTGAGGCATGGACTGAACTAATGACCATCTTATCTCGAAAAATGAAGTTAACACCAAACATCATTTCAGCTGATTGAATAAGTGTCCAAGATTTATTACAGATGTAATTACTGTCTCGTGCCGTTACCTGACATGCAGTCCAACATCATCAATGACTGTGGAAATGTACGTTTTCTTCAGGCAGTCAGCTTTAGAAATTTCATTGGACAGCCAGCATCATCAACTGGCCCAATGCACATTCGGCATTTCATCCAGTCATCCACAGTCCGTGATGGCGTTTCTTTAGCCCACTGTAAGCTTTTTTAAATAATTTGTGCCACCCTACTAATTTAGATGTGCCAATTACCCATCCCCCTAAGTAGCCTCCCACATTACATGCCCTGCTCTCGACACTAGGGGGGAGAGATCGTCCACATGTTTCCTCCGAGTCATGTGACAATAGCCTACCGCCTCTTTTCGAACTGCCGCCATTTGTATCGTTGCCGGGCAGCCATCGTGCATGGAGGAGAACGCCGGATCCCCGGATCCGACACAATGGATGGCAGACGCCTGCGTCGACCAGCAGCGCACTTTTGAGATGTGGGAAGAGCGCCATCTACCCACCCCCCGAGGGAGAGCAAGCCAACTTCTCTCTCCTCTGGACCCCGGCTGGTGATGGTGAGCAGCATGAACCTGGATTCGCACCAGCGACTCCAGGATCATAGTGGTAGCACCTTAGCCCGCTACGCCACTCGGGGCAATGATCCCATTTCTTTAAGGTGATTTCTTACAGTCTCACAGACACGGCCTGTTTGTACCAATATTTTAGACACAGCTGACTGGGAACAACCAACATCTTGTGCAACATTCCGTGATGACTTATCTTCTTGGAGTTTGATGACTCTCTCCTTTGTTTCAACCGACATCTCTCGTGTGGGAGCCAAGATTCATATCAGTCCGCTTTGTGCAACAACTCTCCATGGTGTGAGCACTCGTTTGGTTAACTGAAGACTAATCAGCAGCCTTAATATGATGCAGGTGTTTGTTTTAGGAACTGCAAATTACAGCGCCGGTCCATATTTGTTTTCCTCACAATTTAGTGATTCCATATTTTTTTCCGCTAGTTAATCTAAAAACACAACTGTGACCAAGTACAACAAATGTTGTTCTTTCTTTTTATTGTTTCTTAATGCCAGAAGTTTCATTTTGAGAAAAACTGCCTCTGTGATTAACTTTTCTCTACAAAATGAAACAATTGAAAGAACTTCCTCCAAGAGTGCTGATTCCATACTCTTTGCCAGGGGTTGTATATTCAGGATCTGAGAGGGTGTTCATGGGATGAGCTACACCTCTAAACAAACAGGGATCAGACATTCAAACACTGGCAAAATGTAAAGAAATATTATTAATAAATCTCAAAAAACCTTTAGGCCAAAGGTTTTGTCTTCTTTACATATGAAATGGACACATTCACTGTCCATTTTAACATCTATTAATTAGCCACACTGGAGCACTTTACAGTTTTATAATTACAGACGGTGGTCCGCCTGTTTCTCTGCATACTTTGTTACCCTCCTTTAACTCTGTTCTTCAATGGTCGGGACCCCACAGGACCATCACAGAGCAGCTATTAATTGGGTGGTAAGTTATTCTCATGACATGACGTGGTGGTGATGGGCTGTTGGCTGGATATTTCTAGTTGGAGGGCTATTCTCAGTCCAAAAGTGACACTGCTGGGTTTAAACACTCCAGCAGCACTGCTGTGTCTTATCAACTCAACGCAATGCAACACATCCTAACACACCACCATCATGTCAGTGTCAATTAAGTGCTGAGGATGACCCACCACTCAAAAAATACTTGCTCTGTACGGTAAGAGGAGCTGATAAAATGGAGACCGAATGTAGAAACAAGGATGTAGTTATATCATCATGCCTGATCGTTGCACATAAACGGACATATCTGTTTACTCGTTGGGTAACTGGAAAACCAAATCAAACAGGCTTTACTGGTCCTTGGGTCTCACTTTGGGAAGCACTGTGTGACCCAAGAACCAATAATGAGTCAATCTCTAAACACACTCACCATTATCACAACGCCAGTTCACATTGATGCAGCGTCCGTTGGCACAGGTGAACTGGGTGAGTGGGAAACAAGTAGGGTAGGCTAAAGTCAGAGAAAGAGAGAAAAGCAAATGAGTAAGAACTTGGACCACCAGTGTGCCATTCAACCACAGCAAAAAAAACAACAAACAAACAAACAAAACAACTTGATTAACAAGGGTCTCACCACAGGAGGCTGGCTCATCAGAGCGGTCTCCACAGTCATCGTCCAGATCACAGGTCCAGGAGGAAGGGATACACCGGCCACTGGAACACGGGAACTGGTTAGGAGGACAGGTCCGAGCTGGGATGGACAGAGAGGGTCCGTTATAAGCAGGTTACATCATCATATCATCTCAGCCCAGTTCTTGAGTAATTAACTGTCCCAGGGTTGATCTCTGATCCCAGCATATTTGAATGGGTCTCTGTTTCAGTCCAATTTCAGTTCTCTTTTAGGGACGTTGGACATTCTGTTTTGCCACTATTGAACGGCTGACATGACAAACAGTAGACATAGGCCGTCACCAGTCTCACAAGTCAAGCTTTCATTTCGATTCCAACGTGAAATTGCTGACAATCTGAAACCAGGTGCACAGGTCAGATTCCAAACAGGTCTTGGCTGATGTGGTCATGTTAAATGTAACGTCCAAAGCTGAGGACAATAAGTATCCTATATTACACGTGTATTTCTGGTAACGATGCTGTGTGTCCTCCTGTATGCCGCACCTGAGCAGGTAGTGTTGGATTCGTCTTCATCAGTACCACAGTCGTTGTCTCCATCGCAGAGCCAGCGCTTCGGAATGCAACGATTGTTCTGGCACTTGAAGCGGTCTTCCGGGCAAGTGTGTTGGTCTGGGGAGGAAAACACAACTGACTATATGTCCAATGTACTTGATCATTTTCACAATTTCATCCCTATTATTGATTAATCAATGTAACCAATAAAAAAATGAATAAGCTGTCTGTTTAGTGTACAAGTGCAACTAAAAAGGAAGCTCACGGCAAAGCTCTGGGGCCTCGTCGCTCTTGTCCAAGCAGTCGTCGTCGCCGTCGCATTTCCAGCGCTCTTGGATGCAGCGGTTATTCTTACAGGCAAACTCTCCTTGCTGGCACTGAGGCGGAGGCACGTAGGAAGGATTGGCTGCAGAGACGCAGAATGAGAAAGGTCACACTCATCCATGAGAAGGCAAGACTCGGATACAATCCTTCGTTCCAAAAGCACCATTTGTGAGAGAGCCACTTTAATGTCAGAGCTTTGAAGATGTTTAATGAACAAAGTGATGTCGAACCTCTACTTCCTGCATGATCTGCCATAACATTATGTCCCTGGTTCTAAACTCCCAGGACCCCACAGCACTGCAGTGACACTGACATGGTGGAGTAGATCATACACAGCGGAGCTGCTGGAGTGTTGAAACCCCATAGTGCCACCCCTGAGTATATACCACCAATCAGAAACACCCAGCCAACAGCGCCATGTGAGCACCGATGATGAACTAGAGGACACAACACAAACTTATCCAACTTTCCCACCTGGTTGGTCCACCTTGTACACGTAGTATCTAATAGTGTTTGTAGTGTTTAAACACTCCAGCAGCACTGCTGCGTCTGATCCACTCCAACACACATTAACACACAAAGGCTGTCAGTGTCACTGCAGTGCTGAGAATGACCAAACACCCACATATCACGGGCTCTTCGGTGGTCCTGTGAGGTCCTGACCGTTGAAGAAGAACGGGGTGAGACAAGGCTAACTAAGCATGCAGAGAAACAGACGTACTACAGTCAGTAATTGTAGAACTACTGCTAAATGCAGCTGATGAAATGCAGTAGGCTGTCAATGTTACGGCTGATTTTAGATCATTATGATCATTTTCGATCTGATTTAATATACAGAGCCACTCCTACCTTTACAGGTCTTGTTGTCCGAGTCCAAAATTTGGTCATCCGCGCAAGCGCAAGTGCGGCCAACTGGGGTAAGCAAACACAGACTGCTGCAGCCGCCATTGTTGGCCCGGCACAAATTATGACCTGTGACTAAGAGAACCCAGGGAGAGAGTTTCGATCAGAGCAAGAGCAGAGATGAGATATGAAAATGTATGAAATCATAATCATAGCACTTCCTGTTTCGACATCAGAGGCAAATAAAGCAATAGAAAGGAATGTCCCTGGTAGCAGGTTCCACTGGCAGCTCTGATTTGTCCTACTAAGAGTAGTTCAATCAATAATACATGTTTGATTTTCTTATCAATGTTATATTTAGGTTCTTCGTTCAGGTTTCAAAGAGATGCATCTTAAAGTTCTTTAGGTTTCGGCCAGCGATGTCATAGAGGTGCATCTCCAGCAAACTGGAGAAAGCGATGGTGCTCCTCCATTGAATGGTACCTACACTTCTCAACTCTGCTTTTTTTGCCTTTTCATTAGGCAAATGTGGTATCTGGTGCCCAAAATCAGGACCTGTTCAGGGACGTAAACCTGGCACAGTCCTGATTGGACAGAAAGAATCCTCATTCAACGTGAAGCAATGCAGACATACAGCATCATTGCTCCCCTATCATTCACGCTGTTTATGTCGCTGTGTTATACGATGAAGCTGTCAGACGTACATCATCATTATTGTTCCCGACGGACTCCAAACAGTTCATCTGATTACCTGCGATTAGCATCGTGTTCTATTTCCTTAACAGGACACAGTATATTCCGCTCTTGCTATCTGGGTAAACAAGCAGGCGAACTAACCGGCTAACGATGCTTTAATAAAAACACACTTTCAGTTTAAGTCTTTTAACACAGAATGCAAGATATGGTGATATAATTGCCTGTTGCATGATGGAAGTGTTGTTTTTTTTTTTTTAAAGAATCATTAAATGCTGCGTGAACCTGGCTGCCCTGACGCAAACATAGCTAGTCACCACAAATTCGTGTACCGTTTACCCTGTTAATAGGGTTGCTATGAACAAACGTGGAAACCTGTACAGCTGTAAGTTGTGTAAACCTATACAACCCATTGTATTTTGCAACATGACAGCTGTGGGGCGGCTGTGGCAGCTGGAACGAACCAGGCACCACAAAGTGAGCAGAGCTCAGCAGAGCTCAGCAGAGCAGTGGAAACACCTATCTGTGGAAAAGCTCCATTTGTGAGTTGGACTCAGTAGAGCAGCACACTTTCTGAGAAAAAATAACGTCATTTTATCGCAATATCATTTGAGTGGGTGTATGTTACAAAGAGTTAGGTCACAATATCTGCCTCGCAATTTGAGATGCACCTCAGAACAGCTCCGGCAGCTCAAACTGATCATTTTCTGATTTCACGTCACTTTCAATAAACAACAAGAGAGAGTATGTGCTGTGCATGTGTGGCTGAGAGCAGTCAGTACTTTGTTGCTGCTGAGCATCATAGGTCCTGATCTCGTAGATTGGAGGGCGTTCAGTGCGCAGCAGAGTGACCTTCTTGGTGAGCTGGTCCAGCTTGTAGATGCTCCCGACCCGATACTCGTTCCAGAACAGGAAGTTCTTGTAGTGGCACAGGCCGAAGGGGTGGCTGAGCTCCTGGCCCTCATACACGGTCTAAGGCAATCAGAGAACAGCACACATTAACACTGAGCGGCTTCAGGCACTGGCTTCTGCTTCAATCTTCTCAATCTTCTTTCCTGGAGTGGCAGCTGAAATTAAGCTGAAGTTCTTGCTACACGATTCCTTTAACTAGACCGAACATCATTTGCTAGCAGTTAATCCATTCCGGGATCTCACCCTGCGTTCGGTGGTGTTGAGGAACACCATCTCAATGCGATCATAGTAGGCATCCACCCAGTAAAGGATGCCTTGCTGGATGTCCAAGCTCAGGCCATTAGGCCACAGCATGTTCTTGGAGGTAATAAGGATGCCGAAATTGGAGCCATCCATCCAGGCCTTCCTAATGCTTCCACGGTTCACATCTCTGGAGTCCTCCTGCCAGTCACTGCAGTACATCATCCTGAAACATAACAAACAGCCTCAGCACAATACGACTGCAAACGGCTCCTTGGAAAGGGAATTTGGAAAGAATATATCAATTAATTTGATGCAATAAAATTGTATTTTAAGTCATTCTGGACCATTTCTTAAACGTTCTGGAGACAAATCTTCTTACTTCTATGAGTGTAGACCTCAACATACAGAAGATACAGATCCTCAACATATAGAAGATGTACACTACATGTCCAAAGGATTGTGGACACCCCGTCTAATCAACTTTCAGCTACTTTAATGGGCTCCCATTGCTGGAACAGATGTGCAAATGCAGGCACGCAGCTTATCTTCTCCCTTAAGAGATGTCCTGCCTAATGCCAGGTGAAGGCCCCAAGGGTGTAAGGACCCCCAGCAGTGAGCTGTGGAGCAGTGGAACTGTGTTCACGGTACTGATGGAGAGTTGGAAAGTTTTATCTGGTTCTTACCCATGTGCTGGGTCCACCACTATGGCACGGGGGTGGGTCATCTTGCCCTCTACAAGAACCTTACGAGTCTGTGAGGCTTTCTCCAGCTTGGCCACATTGATTGTCTTTTCAATCCCATCATCGGTCCAGTACAAATTCTGACCCATCCAGTCCACAGCTATTCCCTCGACGGTGTGGATTCCTACGGGGAGAAAGGGAATGAGAGTCTGAATTTGATCCATTCTTCCATCTACAATTGAAAATTTCTCATGTCACTGGCCCAAACCATGACTGATCCAACCCTGTGCTACCTGCACTTCTTATCCTCCTCCTGGTGACATATGATATACAAAACAACATGTGGTGTGAAAAATACAAAACGAATAATCAGGAGATGCCACGAATCATATTCCAACATATCATTCATTCCATCTTCATACACATTAACACCTTAATGCCGCCTCAGTGCTGCATGCGTAAGAATGTGAGTGAGGGTCAAGGGGAGCGGAGTAGAGCAGGGGCTCAAACAGGGGCCTGATCAGAGTGAAGGAGCAGAGGGTTTTCACAAGATGGAAAGAGAACATTATTTAAAAGTCTTTAAAACTCGATAACTGTTATCGCTTCACACCATGTTGCGCTTTGCTTGTATCTCGATACTGATAGAAATATCAATATATTGCCCAGCCCTAGTGATGATCATGGATGTCACTGGGGCCAAAGGTACAAAGGCCTACCCATTCAAAATCTGAGGGGGGGGAATAGGCCACTGATAGACCTAAACAGTCCATGGCCCGACGCCTTGGTAAACGTGATCTGAGAGTTCAAATCAATAGAGATGTTCAAAAACATAAGGGGGCCCAAAACTTTTGCATGTCACTGCATAAGCCTACTTAAAGGCCAGTGTAACAGCACCACTACTTCTTCGCCTTACCGTCCTTCACAATGATGTCCCTCTCAGTGCCGTCAATTTTCTGCCTGCCAATGGTCAGGGTAGTGGCGTCGCTGAAGTAGATGAACTCCGTCTCAACATGGAAGTCCAGAGCCCGAGGGTTCATCAGGTTCTCGATGGGAATGATGTGCTCGTCATACACTCTGGCATGCAGATCCATGCCTCGGATAACCCCTGGACGTCCTTTACCGTACACCAGGAACAGCTCATGCTCAGGTTCTGGAAACCCAAAAGACATTACATGCAGTCAGATTATTAAACAGAGGTTTAATAATCGGGTTTGAAGCTTCACATAAACTGTTGGACAGATGTGCAGGACTGATCTAGAAGGATGAACAGGAACATTTAGCACTCTAGTTTGAGCACAGTGGACGCCTTTCTTCTGTTCCGAGAAGGTGTTGTGATGGATAAGAACTTGTATCGGGGCAGAAATGTGTACTCACTCTTGCAGGACTTTCCATCGCTGCCTACACTGAACCCGGACCGGCAGCGGCATGTTCTGCTCTTATGGCTGTTGGCCAGGAGGCAAATGTCTGAGCAACCTCCCGGCTTTCCAAACTGGTCAGGAGCGCACGCATGACTGCGCACTGCCATTGAGAGACATAAGAATGAATTCTTTAGAAACACGTTCCATAGATGTTTACATGCATGTTACTATTTTGTTTACCAAACAGCATCAAAAACACATGAATAAATGAATGAATTCAATTACTTTCTCATCATCAGCCTGCATCAGTGTAACCTGTAGTAACCATCCTTTAATAGCTGGAATATATTTTCTCAAGATAGCCTTAAAATAAAAGTGGTCATTTGATCACAATAAAAATGACCAAAACAGTCAATCGTTACCTAAAATGGAAGTAATTACTCCTGTATTCCACTGTATGATTTGTATACCAAGTGAAACAAATTTCACTGCATGATTTGGAAACTAAGAGAAAAAACAGCTGATATACTTTTATAGGATCCCAAAATGTCTAAAGGAATCCCTCTCTGTCACAGCCTCTGTCAAAGATAAATAATGTATAATTTATTAATGCTCTCATGTTACCAGCAATAGTTGCTAATGTACTTGTTGCACAACAGAGCGAAATTGGCAAAAGCACACAAAAGAAACTATATACATGTATATATACACACACACATACAGGGGTTGGACAATGAAACTGAAACACCTGGTTTTAGACCACAATCATTGATTAGTGTGGTGAACTAGAGCCTCCTTTTGCGGCCAATACAGCATCAGTTCGTCTTGGGAATGAGGTTTTTTGGATACAATCCGGGTTAACACCCCAACATCCCTTTCAGACAGCTTCCTCTTGCGTCCACAGTTAATCCTGTTGGATGTGGTTGGTCCTTCTTGGTGGTGCTGACATTACCCTGGATACCGTGGCTCTTGATGCATCACAAAGACTTGCTGTCTTGGTCACAGATGCGCCAGCAAGACGTGCACCAACAATCTGTCCTCTTTTGAACTCTGGTTTGTCCCCCATATTGTTGTGTTCATTGCAGTATTTTGAGCAAAACTGTGTTCTTACCTGCTAATTGAACCTTTACACTCTGCTCTTACTGGTGCAATGAGCAATTAATGAAGATTGGCCACCAGGCTGCTCCAATGTAGCCATGAAACCTCCCACACTACAATGACAGGTGTTTCAGTTTCATTGTCCAACCCTAGTATGTAATGAAGCAAAGGTCCAAATCTGAGTGATGTGCTATAGATCAGAGTCATACCTGCGGGCTGCCGTCTCTGGTGGTAGACGTGCAGAGCCCCACCCTTGTCCACTCTTGTGACAACCTGGAACTCGGAGCTGTTGAAGCGGTTGACGCGTATCACACTGGTCTTGGATTGCATGTTAGCGATGTCGGAGTTGGTGGCATACAGGTAGTTCTCAAACACCGTTAGACTGTACAGGTGCTCGATCTGGTGCAGTGGACAAGGACAGAAAGAACAGATTGTAGGGAACCGGCTTGCCAAAACATATATACACATTCAGACAAACCCTACAGGAATGCAGGGCCCTGAAACAGGCAGCCAAAGCAATTAGCAAGAATAATCCGGCTTCCGTCACCTTCCATGAACCTCATACCCTGCAATATCATGGTCACATATAGTTCACAAAAACAGCTACTGGAAGGACTTACTCATGACAATATTGCTACCACTCCACTTCGGTTGGGTCTATTACATGGGTTAGACTATATTCTCAGAAATGGGAAGTGTAAATATGACTAAAGATGAATGACGACAGTGATCCCATGCTATGCAACAGTGTGCAACGGCTAACAGAGTAAAGTTCAGACAAAGTGTCCCAGCACTGCAATTCACAACGTAAAAAATGTCCAATGTGGACAGCAGACCAGATTCATAACTCATTCAGCTGTGCTTGAATAGTGACCCAGTCCTCTTTTCCAATGTAGCGACAACTAAACCACAGTGGAGGGGCTTTGAGCGTGAACTGCTCAGTTTAAGACCAAGCACACCGATAGGGTTCAATCAGGACTTTGGCTCAGCCATACCAGAACCTCCAGGCTGTTTCTTCCCAGGTTTGGAGATGCAGTGCTCTACAACTTGACTACACTTGAGTTTCAGGACATTTTCTAGAATTTTCTGGTTCATAATTCCAGTAAGTTGGTCAAGCCTTGAAGCAAGAAAGCATCCCCATGCCTGGGTTCTGCTGCAACTTCCAGGATGAGTCGAAACGGCTTGATAGGCCTTCCAAAAGCTCATATGATTTAGGCCTTATGTGCTGCTAGTTGAGACCTTTCAGGCTAGTATAAAACAGTTTGACAAACATGCCAGTAAACACTCTTCTACTTACCAGCAGACCCTGAATGATGGTGTGTCTGTTCTTGCCCTCATAGTCCACCACCTCAATGTAGTCCAAGTAAGCATCAGCCCAGTACACCAGCCTACTGACCAGGTCCAGTGTGATGCCATGTGGGAAGACGATTTTGCTGTCCACCAGTTTGGTTCGATTCTGCCCGTCCATGTCACAGCGCTCCACCTTGGGGATCTGACCGTAGTCCGTGAAGAACATCTTACTGCAGAGAGAGAGATTAAGTTCAGGTCAGGTCTCTTCGGGTAGTCCAGGGTGCCTTTGGGTTTATATTTTGAATCATTATGCATTTGCATTCAGGACTCGTTTGGTATTTTGTGCAGCTCATTCATCCACACAGCACTGCCGACGGGCTCCAAAACCAACCCAAAGCATCATAATCTTGAACTGAATCACCTGAACTGTCACTTCTGAACAGTCAGTATCATAGAAACCACAAGCTGAAACCCCTTGGCCATCTTCTTCTTTTGCTTGTATAATTACCGTGTAAAACCTTGAAACCTGCTGTCGTACATGAGACTAGAATCAACATCATTTGTTACACGTCCGGGGGCTTAAAGATTGGGCTTTCAGGAGATTCTGAGGAGTTGAGATGGACTCTTGAGTGCAGATGTTACACGGCTAACAAACAATATTTAATATAAACCTACTTCAGAAACCTTCATTATATGCATCTCTCAGCCCCTCTGCTCTTCAGTACTTTTTACTTTGAACTTATATTCTTTGTTCTAGTTATTGTTTATTGTACCTCCTTCCTAGTGTAATGTTTGTCAATAGTCTGTGTACTCGTTACATGTCATACACGTGTTGCTCTCACCAAGAAAAATTCCTTGCGTGTGAGATACTTGGCGAAATAAAGACATTCTGAGATTCTTCTGAGTGGCGCACAGGCTTGACTGAAGCAGTTTATATCCAACCATGTTTGTGACCTGAAGTCTTGCAAAACTCTTAAGTAATCCGCAAAGAATAGACACTGCTGAGTCTGTAGAAACGTCTACATATTTTAACTAAAGCACATGGCCTTTAAGGGAAGTGAGATTATAAGAGGGAAGTTAGGAAGATGCTTCATTCTGACTCAGAAAGTGAAAATCCAATTCAGCCAAATAGGTGGTCTATGACCTATGAACATAATATCTGGAATATAATATTTATATATACACAATATATGACATTTATATAGACAAAAATAGAACACTGAGAAAGTGTTTTTGATCATTTAATTCAAAAATTAAACTGTTATTTTATATACATTACATTGAAAATTTTATAGTTGATACTGTGATTGATAATCTATTCAAATTTGAATAAAGATGCTCTAATATTTTGAGATTCTGAATTTCTAACCAACGAGTTTGTGGCTACAAAATCTACAATGCACAGTGTGTGAGCAAATAATATAAACATTTCAAATGTTTAAACGTCGCAATAAACCTAAAAAACACAATAATAAACATAATAAACAAACAATGAAAAAATGGAAATATCATATAGCACATTTTCAGACTTTCCTAATTTCCCACTAGCTGTAAGTTACACTGGTCACTAGCAAAGAAACTAAAGAAATAAAAATATACTGATGAGCTTTTGTTGAATGAATATAGACACGTGGTAGGAGAAGGAGATAACTGTATACATCTGACACATCTTTCAATTCACCCCTGATCTTTAAGCATCAGTCGACTGGTTTATATACCTAAATAATATTTTACACTAAAGATATGCGACCACAGAAGCATATTCCAATGTTGTTCATTGTAGCACAATGCTCTAAAAGTCACAAGATGTAGCTTCTCAGGGTGCGACAGATCAGATTTACAGAAAAATAATGCCAACTGTTCAGGCAAAATCAGCCCATCAAACTAGTGTTTATTATTATTATTATTATTATTATTATTATTATTATTATTATTATTAAATCAGTGTCATGGTTATGTTCTAAAACCTGTTGCTTCTGCAGCATTTACGGTGGAACAGCTAACTCCACAAAGTAAGCTGGACAATAACTCCGGTCTAATGGCTCAGAGTTTTAATTAGCACACACAGCTTAACAAGGAGCTTTCAGTAGCAGCAACAGTAGCTTAAACAAGCAACTGTGCAGCCAAGTATCACCATCAAATCATCAGAGAGTATCATCAGCCAAGTTGACTTGCTCAAACAGGTGTTGACGTGTTTTAGGGAGCACTGAGTGACAAACATGCTGCTAACTCTGGCTCATTGGCTGATCTGATGTCAGCTTGGTCAAATCGAATCCCAGTTCACACTTCATTCAATCACAAAACTAGAAAACGGCTAGAAGAGGATGAAAATGGGTGGAGAGCGTATTCATATGCTGACTTCACTGATGGAGGAGTACAAGGTAGGTGAACACACAAGACTGGAGTTCTGGTGTCTAAATTGGGGTTCAGGATGATGTACAGAAAGGCTTACCCCATAGTTGGGTCCAGCGCAATGCCCTTGGGATTGTAGAGCTCCAGGTCCAGAAGGATGATGCAGGTGGAGCCATCGTTGGTGCAGACAAAAATCCGGTCGTCCACGTCGTCCACGAAGTAGAAGTTCCCTGTCAGCCAGTCGATGGCCATCTGCTCCACATCTGGGGAAAAAAAAATGATTGCTTTCAGCTCATTTTGATGGTTCATCTTGTATTTCAGGTGGTTTAAAGGAACAGTTTGGAGCAAACCACAATTTACACAGTCGTAGAACTTCAGATGTAATCAATCAGCCAAGATATGCTTTGTATGCTTGTTGTTCAAAGTTTGCTTCATTAACTTTGCACTGGAGCTTGCACATAAGCCCACTTCAAACTGTGTCGAGATGTTCCTTCATGTCAGACAGACTTGCTTATGGTGGCCTAGCCATTCTTTTGCAAAACTAAGTAAGCCCATGTCAAGACAGCAGGTGAGTATGGGCTGGTCCACAGCATACATAACGTTCTCCTGCTGGGATCCGGCCGAACCGTTGATTTCGTTGTTGAGTAAATGATGACATACCTCTCAGAACGTCCTCTCGTTTTGCTGCTACAGCATTTGCAGGTTTACATTGACTCCGAGATTAAGGAGCCATAGCCTGCTCGAGCCACCATCTCTCACTGTATCATACAGTATATGGATATGGCCATAGTGATTTCTGCTGACCTTGACATTTTCGTCACCCGTTATTTTAGTCAGTCGCACATTTCTCTTCTCATATCTCCCATCTGTTTGGAGCACGGCTCGAGCCCGTGCGCAGACAGTGACCTCTGTTGTATAGGAAAGAGCGCAGTGCACAACAACACCACCCTGATCATTTAGGGCAGACTACAGCAGTTACTCGAGGCTAACGGGTGTTTTCCCCAAAGGCCGCGTAATCCAGCGAGAAAGTGAGAAATCTCACTAAACATTCATTAAAAAATCTAATTTACTCTGTTTCCATCACTGCCCACATACTTCAGTGTGTCCTCTATACTGGTACGGATGTTAAAAAAATGCATTTTTTTAAACTGGAAACTGAGTGTAAGAGCATTTTATGTGATGATCATTACATCAGAGATCTTAAAATGACGACTATCTTAATAATATGCATAAAAATGTAACTGATCTAAACAAAGGTTCTGGGAGTTCTGTATAAACCAGTGTTTCTCAACCGTGGTCCTGGAGGCACCCCTGCCCTGCATGTTTTAAAACTTCCAGCTTTAACACATCCCCTGTAAGGGCTTGTTAATGAGCTGGTTTGTTGAATCGGGTGTGCTGGGAGCAGGGAAAGCACTGAAACATGCAAGATAGAGGTGCCTCCAGGACCAGGGTTGAGAAACACTGGAATAAACCACACACAGTGCACTCAAGACGTGGTGCAAGGTAGTGACTCCTCCACCAACGGTTTAGAGGGGTCCACATATGACAGTCATAGCTGACAGCGGACAATTTGCTGCTATTGGCTGATACCACATACCAGTATTTGTAGCTGCTTAATATTGGGATACGATATCGCTCAGGCCCCAACACAGACACACACACACTGACCATTCTGCTCATTCTACACCCACTTTCATTTGTGCATCTAACTATAGATGCTTTGATGGGCCTGGTTAGGTCAGAGTCTTCAATGAGACAAAAGCGCAGTTTTACAGTAATTATCTACAAAGCAACGAGACTGCGGCTGCTTTTTTCTCTCCCAGATCATTATGTTAATTACTGAGTATGCATGCATGTCTGTGTGTGTCTGTGAGCGAGAGAAAGAGTCTGTCTCTGTCTGTCTGTGTGTGTGTGTGTGTGTGTGTGTGTGTGTGTGTGTGTGTGTGGATGCCAAACACTGACTCACTGTCACAAGACTATTATTCACTTTTTATGTGGCATTGAGATACATACACACAACAGAGACAGGCAGAATTTAAAACTACAGCGTGCATACACACGCACACGTTTGTTTTCCTACATTAATGAGGACTGCGGCTCATTTTTGCATTAGGCAAAACAACTCCTATCATTACTTAGGGTTGGAGTAAGATCCTTACCCCAACCATACTATCTTTAACCCTTAATCCGAATATTACTCAGAGAATCTGAAAACTGAGACGGTTCAGAAACAAGTAACAGATAATGTCCCCGGGTACTGATGGCATTCTATCAGTGTAAGGACATTGGGTCCTCACAGTGGTAGTATTACAAGAACCTAGACACTCCCACATAGGCTTTAGCATCTATCATTTGTACAGCGCTCCGTATCGTTACGTTCCCAGCAAGTGCTCTGGTTTCCTCTCCCAGTGTGAGTCCCAGCTACTGCTTGGGAATTGGAAATTGCTACATTTGGAAGAAGACTGAAGGGAATAAACTAACCCTGAATACATTACAGTGAGCATTAAACAGGTGTTCTCCTGTTGTTCTACCAAGATTAAGAACCTTGTGCGGCAGTTGGAACACAGGGAAACGGTTTGAGTATTTGTTTTGCTCGGCGTGAACTGATAGTCTATCAAACTGAGTACCAGCCGTTAGAAAGTCAGACCTGATGTTTGAATTTTATTTTATTTCTTTTAGAGAAAATAGTCAACATTACCATTATCAGACAACTGAACCAGCTTAAACACTTTGAAAAATAAAGGTTAATTGGTGGTTTGAGTGATTCCATAGACGATTCATGCTGTTGATTCGTGTAAAACATCCATTCAGAAAGTCGTACGTTATACTTGTTACATGTAAAGTGAAATTCCTCAAAGCCTTTCGATTGTGCGTTTATTCAGTACGGCTTATAGGTCAGGAGAACCAGAAATCCAGTTCCTCAAATTACATATTTATTTTCAAGTTGGAATAAGTCACTAATCAGACAGAATTGACATTAAAGCAACATTAAAAAAAGCTGTGAAATTTGTCACATGAATATAAAATTACAGTTTCCTTTCTAATGAAGAGTGATTTTTTTGAGACACACTAACAGGTTGTAACAGGTTGGATGTAAAGTTTCTTTACACAGCAGACATTGCTCTTTACTGATCCAAAAGAGGTACTTCTATGGAAATCAATCCAAGAACCATCTGAAGAATCTTTCATTCAAAAAGTGAAGGGCAATAACAGCTGACATAACAGAATTCCCAGTTAACAGATGTCTGCACTTCTGTCTATTATTACATTTTTAAGTTGCCTTTACTAAACGACTGTCTTTCAAAAACGAGAAGAAACCCTCCACTGAGGTCTCTGTAAAACGCTTTCATTCCAAGTCATTCCGGAGCTTTTCTACTGTTTCTTTCATCAGGAAATTATAACAATGTAAAAAAATCAACTTCTAGTTTCACAATTCAACAAGTTAGTTCAGAAGACATTACAAAACTGACAGTTCTCATTTTTCTTCAAGCTGGTTCTCCTGGCCAAAGATGTTGCGTCAGATGTGGTCTACAAAGAAGCTTTATATGTGCACATACAGCTTTCACCCAACCTCAACCAGTATACATCGGTTGGTGAGGGAGATAAAGCTAGCATATGGGAACTGGATATGATCATAAACAAAAAGCTTGATTGGCCTGGACAACCATTCACATTGGACCTAACTGAGCACAAATGATCTCTGAAGATGATCTCCTGCAAAGGAGTCGCAAATGATAATGAACTCTACAGTCTTCCTCAGACAATCGCGCTCTTTCTGTGAGGGCTATGTAGGGTCCCAGCTGTGAGGGGCATCTCGAGCTGCCCGCTGTTTAAACAGCTGCCACACCACTTCCTTCTGACACACACACGCCACAATCAATTCTTTCAGGATCTAGCCCATACTGCATCATCTTTCAGCCACGTTCTCCTGCAGCGGTCGAGCAGGTGTGTACTGGACCCCTGTCCACAAAGCATGGACACTACAGTGCTGCTTGAAGGACCTCCAAGAATGATAAAGTCCAGAACGGGAGGTCACAGGGTCAATAAGTAGGAAGAGACAGAGGTGGTGCTTTAGAGGATGAAACAGAGGGACCTAACGGTCTCCACTGAGTTACTATTAACTTTCAGGGCTTTAGTCTAAAGCATCAGCTTAATCCCGGCTGCTGCCACAGCCATCCATTGGCCAGCGGAGCACTCGCTGTTCAGGTGGTTAGTGTTCTTCAAGTGCGTAGAGCTGTCCGGTTGGAGAGCTGGAGTTGGAGAAGATGCAGTTGGTTGGCTTTATGTGACATGAAGGAAGCCTATACTATTGAGAACCCTGGTAATTAGAGGAGAGCAGCTGTAGTTAAGAGTATGCGCTATATTTACTTCCAACACGCAGCTCAAAGCAATGATCAGAGAACAATAACTCAAATCAAAACTTTCAGCTGGTATGCAAAAGAGGAAGGAGAGGTTTTAGGACTTGGATAAGATAAGTGTTGCACAGGGATTTAAACCTGTCAGCAAAGGAAAAAAATAAGAAGTGAAAGCAATGCCACACAACATGCTGCAGTGACATGAGCCAAGCAGAACTCTCAGATCATTAGGATCCAGAAAATGAGTCCTGCCTAAGATTAAGAGTAAATATGGAGAAGCTGATTTGAAGATGATAGATGATTTCTGACTTCTCTCTGAAGGCCTCAGAGAGCCCTTTGGAGCTTGGTGATGCCACTTAGTACAACAATCAAGAGTAAACCAAATGAATGTCTGAGGTTTAAATAAGACAACCTCCTCCAACAATGGTCTAATCAAGGAGTGAGCAATCCTGGTCCAGCAGTGCCAGCTTTCTGCACAGTTTACTGATTTCCCTGAAGATCTACACAATTCCCTGATTTACTGATCGACTAAAGAATAATTAACAGGTGAGTTGAATCAGGTGTGCTTAAGCAGGAAAAGCACAAAACTGTGATTGGATCTGGCACTGCAGGACCTGGGTTGCCTACTCATTTGCAGGTGGTTTTAGGCATTTGAATAGTAATGAATGTGGGGGGTGACGGTGGGTTTTAGTTACATAACCTCAAAAAATGTAAAACGATCATATTTTCTTAAAAAGAAAATGATTTAGGGCCCCGAGTGGCATAGTGAGCTAAGGCGCTACCACTATGATCCTGGTACGAATCCAGGTTCATGCTGCTCTCCATCAGCAGCCGTGGTCCAGAGGGAGAGAAATTGGTTTGCTCTCCCTCGGGGTCTGGGTAGACGACGCTCTTCCCACATCACATAAGTGCGCTTCTGGTCGGCGCAGGCGTCTGCCGACCATGATGTCTGAACGAGTGCGTTCTCCTCCAAGCGCAATGGCTTCCTGGCAACGATACAAATGGCGGCAGTTTGAAAAGAGGCGGTAGGCATCCTGTCACATGACTCGGAGGAAAGACGTGAACGATTTCTCCCCCCGGGTGCCGAAAGCAGACTAGTTGATGTCTGAGACAACTTAGGGAGATGGTTAATTGGCATGTCTAAATTACTAGGGGGTGAAAACCAGAAAACCATTAACAATGAATAAAAAAATAAAAATAAATAATATATATATATACATACACACACAGTGGGGAAAATAAGTATTTAGTCAGTCACCAATTGTGCAAGTTCTCCCACTTAAAAAGATGAGAGAGGCCGTTAATTGACATCATAGGTAGACCTCAACTATGAGAGACAAAATGTGAAAAAAAAATTGAAAATAATTTTGTCTGAAACTTTAAAAATTTATTTGCAAATAATGGTGGAAAATAAGTATTTGGTCACCTACAAACAAGCAAGATTTCTGGCTGTCACAGACCTGTAACTTCTTTTTTAAGAGGCTCCTCTTTGCCCCACTCATTACCTGTATTAATGGCACCTGTTTGAAGTCGTTAACAGTATAAAAGACACCTGCCCACAACCTCAAACAGACACATAAACTCCACTATGGTGAAAGACGAAAAAGAGGCTGTCGGGAGGACACAGAAACCCAGCGTTAGGCCTGCAGGCTGGAAGACTGTGAATCTGCAATAGGCAAGAAAGCGGCTTGGTGTGAAGAAATCTGCTATGGGAGCAATAATTAGAAAATGGAAGACCTACAAGACCACTACTAATCTCCCTCGATCTGGGGCTCACGCCAGGAATCTCGGCCCGTGGGGTCAAAAGTGATCACAAGAGCGATTGAGGAAAAATCCCAGAACCACAGGGAGGATCTAGTGAATGACCTGCAGAAAAGCTGGGACCAACGTTACAAAGGCTACCATCAACAACACACCTGACGCCAGGAGCTCAGATCTTGCAGTGCAGGGCGTGTCCCCCTGCGCCACTCCAGTCCATATCCAGGCACGTCCTGAAGTTTGCTAGAGAGCATTTTGGATGTTCCAGAAAGAGTATTGGGAGAATGTCTGTATGGTCAGATGAAACCAAGTAGAACTATTTGGTAAAAAAAGCACAACTGGGTGCGTGTTTGGAGGACAGTGAATGCGAGGAGTTGCATCCAAAGAACACCATACCAACTGTGAAGCATGGAATTGCTTAACATCATGCTTTGGGGCTGTTTACCTCTCTGCAAAAAGGGACCAGAGACTGACTGGTCGTGTACATGAAAAGAATAGATGGGGCCCATGTATTGTGAGATTTTGAGTGCAAACCTCCTTCCATCAACAAGGGCAATGAAAGGTGGAAGCGTGGCTGGGTCTTTCAACATGACAATGATCCCCAAAGCGCACTGCCAGGGCAACAAAGGTAAGCCGTAAAGCATTCATAGTCCTGGAGTGGCCTAGCCAGTCTCCCGATCTCAACCCCGCCGAAAACCTTTGGAGGGGAGTTAAAAGTCATTGTGCCCGCCGACAGCCCCCCAAAACATCACTGCTCTAGAGGAGATCTGCATGGAGGAATGGGCCAACATGCCAGCAACAGTGTGTGCCAACCTTGTGAAGACTTACAGAAACCTTTGACCTCTGTCATTGCCAACAGAGGATATACAACAAAGTATTGAGATGAACTTTGTTATTGACATAGTTGAGGTCTACCTATGATGTCGTGCGGCCTCTCTCATCTTTTTAAGTGGGAGAACTTGCACAATTGGTGACTGACTAAATACTTATTTTCCGTGTATATACATATATATATATATATATATATATATATATATATATATTACATTTATATAAAAAAAAGATCAAGTCAAAGGTGTTTGGGAGGGTGGGGTGGGGGTGGGGTTAATAGGTCCCAAACTTATTTTTCCTAACTCTATGATTCCCCCACGCTACTCCTGAATGTATGAAGTCATTTATGCATTTTCTATACAATCGTAACTATGGCTACCTCAGCACTCACCAGTTTACGTACGTACATGGAACAGTGTGTGACAGGGCTGTCGATACAGGGGTCACCATTCAATATCTTGCGATACTGCAAAGCAAGACAACTTATCACAACGGTCAAAAAAGTTGACTTTTTAAGCAGCCAGATGGAATCTGGAGTCAGAAAACAGCACTGTCATCTAATGCAAAATGAACCACTGTAGGACACAGTCCTTTATATAGATACTGTCTGCATAGTATTGCAATATTTCGAGACATCAATATTCGTACCCCTAACGCGACTGAAAGTGCAAGAAAAGCAGCACTGCTGCTCAGCCACATCATGGAACTCTAGTCAGCAAACTTGACCAGAGCTGAAAATGAAATCAAATGAAAGTGTGTGCCAGTGGAAACACTCGGCTCTTGTCTAACGCCCTCTCATCTCTGAGGGCCTGAAGTGGAGACAGGTAAAGGAAACCTCTTTACACAGTCATGGATAAGCAGCCCCAACCCCTCTCTAATTACAGTAAATCAGATGCTTGTGCAGAAACACAGACTGCCCCCACCACCACCACCACCACCACCACCACCACCACGGGCCTGTATGCAAGCCTCGCCGCCCCCTCACTGCTCCTCTGAAGAAAAACAGCTTTGGCTTCTTACTTTCCAGTAAAAGTTCCATAACTAAACGTTTTCCGGAAACTTCCAAAACCCTATGGGGGCCTCGGATCCGGCCAAAGAGACGTCCCGACACTTTCTGAGTGCCGAGGACGGACAGGCCGTCGTGTGTTTCTCATTTAGCTCCAGCCCTTTCCGCCCACGCAGTGGAAGGTGGGGGGAGCTGTTGTGAAACAATAAGTGCTGCAGGAACATCTGCGATCGTTCTGGGGCTAAGAAGAAAAGCAGCAGGCTGGCAAAGGGAGCTGAGGCTTGAAGCAGGCGAGGAGCACACTTCAGAACGGGAAGTGACCAACAGTGAGGAATATCTGATGAAACAGCAAATCTATTTTACCAGTCTACAGACTGGAAAGGGTGTGGTGTAACGATACGGTCAGCCCACAATTCACTTCCGCTCATGTCACCTGGTTGATGATTCGATGTCAACATTCTTTTAAATGAAGAAAAATGATGGCTGTGTATCCACACTGCCGAGTCCCAATGTTCCAGAAGTTCGCTGGCAGAGTTCCACGGCACAGGATGAAGTCCGAAGTCACAGCAACCCCAACCCGACTCTCCTCATCACATTCAACATTCCCGACTCTTGGATGGTGAAAACAAGCACATGCCTCCTCCAACACATGTGACGATAGCCTGTGCCTCTTTGCCAACTGCTGCCAGTCAGCCAACATACACCACCCAGAGCCCTCTTGGTCCACTGTTAAGCTGAGTGATGAGGTGTCGTCATGTGAGCTGCTCATCACACAACCTCTTCCTGTAGCAGACATCTTCAGTTTACCCCGGGATCCTTCTGAAGGTGTAGGAAACTGTACTTTTAACATTGAGTAAGAGCTTTAAAGAGCTCTATAATGGTCTATCTGCCTTCCTTTGTTAAGTACCTTTATCTAGACAGAATGTGCAGTGATGCCTGAATATTATATATTTATAATATCAATATATATTAATATATAATATATATTAATAAATAATAAATAATATATAACAGTGCCAATTACGCTGTACATCACCACACACAATGCACCTGACACTAGGAGGGCGAACAACTCCTCTGATACACGTGAAGCCAGCCACCGCCTCAAACTGCCACCACTGCTTTATTGCTGGGCAGCGAATGGACTCGGAGAAAAACTAACACACGCCTGTGCCGACCAGCATCACAGGGAGAGAGCGCCATCTACCCAGGGATTCGAACCTGTGATCCTCAGATCATATGGGCTAGTGCATTAAAGCACTGAGCCACTCGGAGCCCTGCAGTACAACTTTCTTACACAACTTTCTAACTAAAGCCTTTGTACCAGTTCAGGTTATTCAAGGTCAACCACAAATGGGTTTTTGGTTGATGCTGGTTATTTATAATCTAATGTTCAAGACGGCTGTTCCATAATGTACTTTATTAGACTGTTCCATGCGCTTGATCCAGCCTGTTACATCACAGTTATACATCGCTGTCGGAACAAAAACCCTTTAACTCCCAAACAGCCATTTCACAGGTGGAGGAAAAGCCCATTCAAGGCATTTTCTATTGGTCCATTCATCAAGAAAACGTTGGAGACCAGCGCAGATCTCAGTATGCATTCATCTGCACCAGTCTGCCTTTTCTGTCTGTAACCCATCAAAAAGGGTTTGATACGTTGGTGAAAATGTGGAACCATGTTTTTCTAAAAGCTCATACAGAATCCTTCACAAAAAGGTTTACCGTCAGCATGAAGACCCCTTTAGCCAGGCTAAGAACTTCTCAACTTTGGGTGCTCATGAGTCTGCAGGTGTGGTCTGGTGTCCTGTTTACTGGTGCTTCGGTTTTGTGAGGTTCTGTTCAAGTGGTGTGGTGTTGAAAAGGGCTGTCCAATCATGGTACTGTAGGTAGTGCTTCTCTGCCCCCCCCCACCACACACACACACACACACAAACACACACACCCCTTTGGTTCACGTATGCAGTGCTGCCCTTGCCATATTGACACCATTAATCTGTTCCTAACCGCCGGTTTGGACGGCATCTTTTGCTCTCCTGTTTCATGCAGTCACTGTTCTATAGCTAGCTGTGCTTTAGTGAACGGTGAGCAGATATGATGCACACTTGTTCAGAAGTTTCGTCGTGAACTTTAAAAATCGGTCACCCTGCAGTTTGTTCTGATGTATTTGAGTGTTTCAGGTGTGTTGCTGGTTTCGATCCAAAAAACAAACCTCTGCTCTTACGGTTCTGAGATGAATCCAAAAAAGGTACATCATAAATCTGTGTCCCGGTCCAATTACTCTGCATCCACCAGGGTCCACACTAGCAGGAGCCAACTAATAAGAAGTTG
The DNA here is from genome assembly GCA_034509495.1 of Acestrorhynchus altus. NCBI lineage: Eukaryota > Metazoa > Chordata > Actinopteri > Characiformes > Acestrorhynchidae > Acestrorhynchus > Acestrorhynchus altus. Next base: position 6,427,007 of record CM067518.1, on the reverse strand, counting down.
AAGTTCTGATCTCTTTTTAACTGGAGCTATAAATCTCCTACCTCCTTGCTCTACATTAGACTGTTCAGCCAAAATATTATTACAGCTCGATCCATAATTGCTCCATGCTCTCTGTTTGCACTTGAGGCCAGAGAGGCCTCGAGTGGCGAGACGTGCGAGTGAAAGCGAGAGTCCGGCCAAGAACCCATTTTCCACCCTTAGTTGATCAGACTTCCGGATATCTTGGCTAAATGGTGATGTACGATCTGATAGTCTGATATGAAAAATACAAGATTAAAGCATATAGCAATTTGATTTCCATTTCTCCTTTATACACACTAATCTTTATCTCCCTGCCACGATGTGCATTTGAGGCAGCCTGGGCAGAGGGGAGCAAAGTAGAGGAGGAGATGATAGAAGGGTCAGAGCAGAGTGAGGGAGGGAGGGAGGAGAAAAAAGGTTTGATATAATCAATATCACCTCACCCCCACATCACACTTTGTTTAGATCACAATATATCAAATATCGATATATCGCCCAGCCCTATTTTGCACAGAAGATATGATGAAAACATCATATCAGCAATCAAGTAATGGAAGCAAGTAAGGGCAGGTTAAGTGTGTGGCATTAGAAAGTTAGTCTGGTGGGTTTACAACAGGGCAGAGAATTGTGGGGCCGAGTGGCAAAATGCTATGAGCAGGCCAGACAGGCCCAGTTTCACACAGGATGGGAAGATTTATGGCTGCGGCCTGCTGGGCAGACGAGCAGGCCAGATGTGCCTTGGTGACGGGGCTGGCTTGTGAAAATAAGCACGACATGAAAGCAAGCCAAAACACAACCACATGTTCCAGTGTGCTAGCCCTCTGTCCATTCACAGTAAAGGCACAGCAGGGAACGAGTCCCACCCTTCTCCATGACATATCAATTGAGAGCTGGATGCACTGACCTTCTCTTAGTCAGGCCTACGGGCCCACATTCCACGGTACAGTCAGAGTGCTACACAAATGATTAATGCAGGCTGCAGTGGAGCTCCGAGGCTATTAAGGTAGATGTTTATACCCCAACATCTACCATCATGCACACAGATCAACGAGACTTGCAAGTGTGGTCACTTTCACTGTATGACACACTGGTGGCACTGAAATTGTCCATCTTTGGGACACTAGACTGGACACTACACAAGCTGCTGGGTTCACTGAGCCGGTCCCAGTGTAATTCATATTCCTCTCTGCTGGCTGGAATGCTTCTGGAACTTTCTCCAGCACTCCCAGTGTCTGGCTGAGCCACAGAGAAGCCCATGCATATGCTTTAGCAATCAGCGCACAGTCAAATCCCTGCGTCACTCTTCAGGAGAGCAGGCCGAGAGTGGTTTCTAAAGACGGAGGAATGCGGTGCAAAACAGGAATCAGAATCGGCTCAAAATGCCCTGCACAACCATTCAGGCTTTACAATTCATTCACTTGTTTATTTGACAGCCATCACATGACCTGCATTGAATTATTTCTCAGAAGGGTACACTAGGCAACTTGGTTGCAGAGGTAGTGAGACGGCCCTAATCATTACACCAAGTGTTGCACCAACCGATATCTCTTTTCCAATTTTCCAATTTTGGAAGTACCAATTACCCATCATTCCATGCCCTGCCTACTGCCTCTTTGACTATGACAGACTGCCATCATTTGTATCGTTGCCGGGCAGCGGAGGAAGAGAATGCCGGATCCCTGGATCTGACACACGGATATGGACCAGCAGCGCACATGTGAGGTGTGGGAAGAGCGCCAAGCCAATTTCTCTCTCCCTCTGGACCCCGGCTGCCGATGGTGAGCAGCATGAACCTGGATTCGACCCCAGGATCATACTGGTAGCGCCTTAGCCCACTACGCCACTTGGGGCCCTGCACCAACAGATTTAACTTTGAGTCTGGACACAAATAGGACTAAAGGCCTCCGCATACGTCTTGTGGAGAAGAGACTCTGTGTTCATCTGTGGATGAAGATGCTGAATGACAAAGCTGTGATTGGCTGGTAAAAAAAGGCAAAAGTAGAAGAAAGAAAACAGGCGTGCCATGACAACTTTGAGGTACAGGTGTATGTGTGATTCTTCCCTGAGAATGTACAAAAACACAGATTGTTCTAAACTCAGAGAGAATTGTGAAACAACTGCCCATCTAAGCTCAGTGATAAAATGTGCAACAGGTAAAAAAAAAAAAGAAAAGAAAGACCCCTTCTGCTGTCAGCTGCTCCTCTACTCTGATCTCCTCCGTCCTCACTTCTGTTCTCACCAACACACCACGGAGGGGACATAAGGACTGTCTTGCAAGACGAATTTGACCTCCATTTCTTCCTTAAGCTCACTATGAGAGATACTACACATGAGAGATAAAAAGATAATGGGGTGTCAATTGTGTAGTCAAGCTAAAATATATCCGCATATCGTCCAGGCCTAGAGGAAGACCTCAGAGAAGCTTTATGGATGTAGTGATTGATGTAACAGTAGAGGAGGCAGGGACCCTAAAATGGAGCAGCCGGAAGAAGACCACGACGAAGACGACGAAGAAGATCGTCCAGCCCTAACAGCCAGCACTGTAGACAGAGGCTCTTACAGATCTGTCTCACTGCTGAGAGCTGCACTTCAGTGGGTCAGTAAAGGCCACATTTGTCCAAAGTTCCACATGGGCTTCCAAATGCCTTCAGAGGCTGAGGAGCATCAAACCCCACCAAATCTGGAGCCTGCATTGGTAAGTGAGGCTCAGCCAAGCCTGGCCAGGACCTGAAAGCATTCTGAGAGCCCTGGGTGGAGTCTTGAGCCAGATCTGGTGTTCTCTTCTCAGATCCCTTTTCGAGTGCTCTGGCGGACAGCTGAGGTTCCGAAACAGACAGGGCGGTGAGTCACGGAAGCGGTGCGTGCAGAGGGGATCGATCTGGTGGGGCTGATCCAGCCGAAAAACCACGGCAGCAGATGAGGGCTCCAGCATACCAAGACCGGCCAGTGACTTCTGTTTTGACTCGGGCGATGTAGTTAAGACTGCTGGAAAGAGTTGTTCCACATGATTGGATTGTGATAACTGTCAGTGTTTATTATTACATTGTTCGTGATGTCTGAAAAAGGCTGAGCCAGCACTGTCCCTGCTTCGTTACTAAATAACAATACTGCAGTACAATATTACGTAATGGCAACCTACAATAAGTCCATGCACAACATAATTCAACGGAGATTACATTTACATGGGTGTTGCAATGGCACAACCTCCTATAACCATCCATCCATCCATCTTCTTCCGCTTATCCGGGGCCGGGTCACGGGGGCAGCAGTCTTAGCAGGGAAGCCCAGACTTCCCTCTCCCCCGACACCTCAGCCAGCTCCCCAGGAGGGACCCCGAGGCGTTCCCAGGCCAGCCGAGAGACATGGCTCCTATAACACTGTCCCAATTTTTTATTACATTTCAATATTGTGACAACATTAAGAGCACCAGTCAGACATTAGGCTGTGATGATGCGGGAACGACGTAATCAAGATCGTTCGAAATGCGGCTACCTTCTCAATTTCCTGCCATTTTGGCCAGTGCCATCAAAACCATGTGGGGAAATAAACTTCAGTGACATTGTTCCCTTTTTATCTGCCCCAATTCAAACACAAAAACATTATGGAAATGCTGTTTCATTGAAAGGAGTACTTAAAAACACTCTTTAAAAAAAAAAAAGTTAACTACGTGACCTAAAACAACCCCAAATACAACAGTGTAGAAGGTCACGCAATTCCGATATCTCCAAACTGTCTGATTTCATTACTGGCCTCGTTTTACTGTCCATCCCTAATTCTGACTCATACATGAAGGGTAATGGTGCTGGCTCTCGCCTCTTGGCTGCTGTTCTCTGAAGCGGGGCTCAGTTCCGCAAAGCCGAAAGCAAAAACGGGACGGGCTGGAACAAAATCGTCTGAGTCATCTTTTCCGGGGGGTCGTGCTGGACAGAGCTCGCACAGAGGCAGCTCTTATACACGTCTGAAGTTCTTCATTAGCAGCAAGTGCATCTGCTAAGAGGAAGGAACATGCTTCCTCAACATATCTGTGAAATGCTTGGGACACATCCTTTCAGGGATCGGTTTCCTGACATTATGGTCTTCTTACATTTCAGAATGATCATTACGACACTGAACGATAACCATGTCCAAAAACAGGCCTATTTTCAGATCTTCAAAGACACTGCCCTTTTCCTTCATGCAGTTTAATGTGTTCTTGGCATTCTCTCAAGCAGCTTCACTAGGAGCCACATGGGATGAGACCTTGTTGGAAATATACTCATACACTGGCATCATCTTAAAGAATTAATGATAATGAGAAAAACGGGGGAAAAGATCTCAGATGAGAGCGTAGCTTATAAGCAACATTATCTTCTACAGGAGGTCTTCAAAGTCTTTCCTTCTTCGTTTCTTCTGTGACTGTACCGTTAAGAAGTACAATAGATGTTTTGTGCTACATTTTCTTCTTTCCATCTCCATTTTCTTTTGAACTTTTCAGATACTGGCACCTCAAATAGTTAAGCGACTAGTTACTAGCCTTCAGGAAGCAAATGATGGCTCCAGGTGGCACATTGGTCACTACCACAATAATCCAAGGATCGCAGGTTTGAATGCTGCTTGCCATCAGGAGCCGGGATTTGAGACAGCAATGTTGGCCACGCTCTCTCTGGGTGTGTAGATGGCGCATTCTTCCTACATCAAATCCGGTGCCATGCTGATTGGCACAGGCGTCTGACAGCTGTTGCATCTGAGCTGCGGCCCTGGTGCTTCCCTCCGATCACCTCGGACATCGCTGGCTCATATGTATCGGACGGTTGATCGGCTGCGTCTCTATTACATTAACACACTTTAACCAAGTATATATGATTGCAGAAGACATGCTTTTGCTTCCAATAAATGGAGATTATGGCTCTTCGGTTCCTCTAGGTCTGAACAGGAAGGACACTGTGGGAGATGAAGGTAACTATGATGCTGGAGGGTGTGAGTGCAATATACAGAGAATGGGAAGAGCTAAAACGAGTACCAGCATCGGGCCAACTCTCAGACATACACACAAAGAGAAACTTCAGTTATCTCTGCTCTACACACACTACATCCAGCCCAGTCTTCTCCCAGCATGCATCTGTGGCTCACAAAGTGGCACATCACTTCCCTTATCTGGCCCCCTGCTTCTGTTTAGCTTGCGTTCGCTTTCTCGCTCTCCATATTTCAGCCCTTATAGAGTTCAGAGCACTCTGCCAGCATCTTAGAAGACTGGGAAAGAGGACAGTGACCCAAGAATCCCTGTGCACTCACCCACACGCACAAAATCCCAAAAGTATTCGCAGGACTTTCCTTTTTTTTTTGCACATTTTGTTATGTTACAGTCTCAGTCCAAAATGGATTATATCCATTTCCCCCTCAAAATCCTAAACAATAGTTTGTTTGAAATCTTTGCAAATATATTAAAAATAAAACCAAAACATCTTTTTTTTTTGACAGCGAGGATAGATTTCACAAATTAAGTAATATAAGGACTGAACCATATATGGCAGACCGCTAACGTCCACCCTATTCACTTGTGAGTTCAAACAATAATCAGTTTTATTCTTCTATTCTAGATTTGATGTGTGCACATGTGTGTGTGTGTGTGTGGGGGGTGTGTGTATGTGTGTGTATATATATCTGCGCTGATAACTGCTTAACATGACACAGAATCAAGCAGCCCTCCCAACAGCCTGTAGAATCACATGTATTCTGCAAAGTGGAAATTCGGCCAAAAGAGGGTGGGGGGGTGTGTGTGTGTGTGGGGGGGTGTTTCAGACAGCCGTGACCTTTCTGCAGCCAGCTTCAAGCCCCAGCCAGACAGTATTTAGTCTGAATGAGCTTTTAGGGCTCATCCATCACACGAGAGCATCCAGTCAAACATCAACAACTTCATCCACTACTTAACAGGCTCTGGTTCAGAGCAATGAGTGAAATGCATACTCTGAATGGAACGAGGTCTGCGAAATCATGGCTGCTGCAGTTACAAAACATGCGGTGTACATGCCGACATCTTCGGCCAATTACGCTTGTATTACGGAAAAAGGTCATTTCCATTTTCAGGGAGAAGGAAAAGGTTTAAGCTCTTTTAAAGTTGGGAATTGTTTTTGCCTTCTGACAAAACACAGTTGAATCAGTTTCTTCAGCTCTGATCACCACTTTATTATGTATATCACCCAGCCTTAGCTTTTTTGAAGGTCAAAACTCATGGCAGCAATGAATCATATCACTGAATACGAAGAGCTGGTTTTCTTCTAAGTCTATTCTTGGGCTAAACCGCCGTGTCAGTGGTGAATCACCTTCGGAAAGTTTTAGTCCAGTGGCTGCCATTTCTGAAAGCCCACTGTTCTGCAAAGAGTAACGCATCACTGATGCAGCTGCATTAACCTGATATGTAATGAATGGGGTGTAAACATTCCTATTTCACATTCTCACTGATCCTAACTGCTTGGAAAGCAACAACAAGTTCACAACCCTCAAAATAAACCATCCTTTGTACAGAAATATTATGAATGCATGAAATTACTATAAGCAGAGTGAACAAGTACAGGCTGTAACTCCTACACATGAGCTCAAACAATCCGTCACATTGCTTGCTTCAGGCTCCTGCAGATTGTGTTGCACAAGCACGATGGAGCTATGAATACCTGCAGGGTCTGCAACGGGATCCATAGGTTCAGAAGAGGTGATGCAGTAGAGTCAAGGTCTCAGTGGATGTGAGGAAAGTAGGTTGCAGAGCAGATGTTAACGACAGGCACCAAAGCTATCGTGTGAGAAAAGTAGCTGAATTTGCAGGTGTAACCAAGCGTATGCTCATCCAGGTCAACCGGCAGTGGCCAAAATCCTCATCGGAAAGTCACCAGAATTGTGGGCAAAAGATGAAACTGACACGGCTTTTCAATGAAAACCACTTCACTTCCAGGTAAGAAGTGCTTTACACGTCAATCCAGGCCCATCATAAGTATTTATATTTAATATCAGCACTCCAGACTAATTGGAGAGCATCATAACAGAGGTTTACGTAGGTGGCTCTCTGTATACAGACTGTAGCCACTTTAAGCTGAAAAATGACATTGATGCACCCAAGAGGGTAAAAATTCAGTTCTGATGCTGTAAATCTGACTCAACTTTGAGGAAATAGTCAGGATTTTTGTCTCCATTACGCAGTGGTGGGCAGAAGCCACCTGAGTTCTGGGGCTTCCACTTTTGTCCTCATCCTGGTGTGACATGTGAAGCAGAAAATTCCCTGATCGGCTTGGTTTGAGCCCTCCTGCTCCTCACTAAGCTCCACCACCACACTTGGAAAGGGGAGAGGCCTGCTGATGTTGAGGAGGATACATTCTTTAAACTCTTTCAAAGTCTGTCTGTGAATGTTATGCAAGCCTGTTAACACAAGACCACCATTATTTATACAACAGTTAGTTCCAGCCGTGGAAGCAGGAGAAGCGTTTGTGACCTTGCTGTTATTTGGCCGAAACAGGGTTTCTCAAACAGTGCATTGCTCCACTGAACGAAGCTGCAGAGCAAATAACAGCAGGAACTCCAGGAGTAACCCAAATGTCCTCAATAGAAGAAAAGAAGAATCACCTAAAAGGAAACTAAAAGGACAATAATAAAAGATAAACAGACAAGACCAAAAGCGGAATGGGAAAGAGTTTAATTTGTTGGTCTGTGGAGGGAGCTGGAGAAGCAGCTGCTGGCTGTGCAGTGAGTAAGTGGAGTTCATTACTGTGACGGAGCAACAAGCTGCGAGTTTAGGAAATACTGTCATTAAAACATACTAAGCGCTACATTCGCAGTCCAGTTTACGTCATTCTTGCGTATTTATTTTCAAACTGTTGTATAAACGTAACAGAAGGTCTTCTGTTAAATAACCGCACGGCTGTGAACTGCTTAACCATCCGTGCTGTTATTTCATAATAACATCATAACTGAAAGCAGCCGCTCAGTTTGAACAGCAGTCAACATTAAAGTGCGATGAGCTTTAATGACCCATTTCTACTGGTCCACTCATCATGAACATAATTCAGTGACTATTAGGGGTATAACAAGCTATTAAAATATAGAATACGGGGCCTCGAGTGGTGTAGTGGGCTTAGGCTATGATCCTGGGGTCGCTGGTTCGAATCCAGGTTCATGCTGCTCACCATCCACAGGGAGAGAAATTGGCTTGCTCTCCCTCGGGGGGTGGGTAGATGGCGCTCTTCCCACATCTCACAAGTGTGCTGCTGGTCGACGCAGGCGTCTGCCGTCCATTGCCTCAGATCCGGGGAAGCAACCGGGGATCTGACGCAATGGAGATCCAGCGATCCGGCGTTCTCCTCCAAACGCGATGGCTGCCCGGCAACAATCCCGGCAGTTCGAAAAGAGGCGGGATGTGGGAGTAATGTGTAATGTGGGGGGCTACTTAGGGGGTGGGTAATAGGCATGTATAATTTAAAATATATATATATATATATATATATATATATATATATATATATATATATATATATATATATATATATATATGTATATATAGAACATGTTCTGCAGTACTGTATCAATTTTCATACATTTCTAAACAAATATAGTTCAGATTCTACTATATAAACATTTCATTTCCCTGCTCCGTAATTTCCCTGAGGGAACCCTCCCAAGGGATCAATAAAGTTCTATCCTATTCTATCCTACATGGACAGGTTCTTGCTGATAAATAGCCTCCTTGATTTACGTGACGACCCAAACAAGTCACTCTCTCTGTCTTACTTCGGCAAACATGCACAGACACAGCAGTGGCGGCTTGTGGTATGCAGGCTGGTATATGACGCGCCGTGTCAGCATGTGACTGGTTTCGTTCACAGGGGAAATGCTTTGGGGAGCAGTCCTGCTTGGATGAGCACTTTTTTCACCCTAGGAAACACGCTCACATGCTCTAGCCTGAGCAGCTGAAGGTGAACTTCCTGCCCGCTGATGTTAAATCAGGATTAAGTGTTTATACAAAACAACTGAGTGTGAGAAGAAACCTCTCCAACAACATGGTCATCTAGGAGCTGAGGGCCACACTGAGGTCTCAGCAGCATGTGAACGCTCCAGCCCTTTGCTTTGACACACATCAAACCAGCTGTGGAGTGTAAACAGCATTCAGCGTTGTTTGTACGTGACTGACAAACCTGGCTTTGTGTGTTGGCTTAAGCAATCGTAGCTGGAAATACATCTTTAGACAGTTAATAGAAGCCTCTTGCCAACAAAACAAGGGGTTATGAACTATGAACCATTAAAAGTTCAGACAGATATTTCAGAAACCACAGCAGTTTGCTAGAAGGAGATCCTAAAGGTGGCCAGGTTACTTTTAATGAGCTACAAAATCTACGGCTTTGGAGCTCTGGAGGAGCATCCTCTGGTCATCATCGTCGTTTAACAGTAAGATCACTAGTGCAGTGCGTGAACTTCACTATGATGGCATCAGCACATCAGCTACCCTCATACAGAAGTCACCAGTGTGGCATTACCACCCAGACTACTGGCCTCTGGTGTAAGTGTACTTAACTACAAGCCTAATCCGAAATCCACGGAGTGCGTTGTTGTGCGCTAATGCAACCCCTACTAACAGTGTTTATGCTTCACCCATGTCCCTACTCACGTGACATCACATAGATTAAACGTAATGTATTGATGATGCTTCTTTAGTTTATAATGCTTCCATTTCTAATGCTGTCGCTCGTTTCGTGTAAAGAAAAATCTATTTTAAATCTACAGAAAAGTAAAAAACAGTGTATTACAGCATCTAATTTAAGTATTTACTCAACAACTGGCAGCACATTATTATCTACTACGCTTCCAACCTGCAATGGCTTGAGTGGATGTGGGTTTTCATGCACAGACTGATACGAATATTGTTTTACTGTGTAACATGTTAAATTAACACCCTGCCCTGCACATGTTCTGCCCATTCCTCGACGTAACTCACCCCTGCAGTTAATAAAGGGCTTGTTGATGAGTTGATCTGTTGAATGTGGTAAGTTGAGAGCAGGAAGGACTCTTTAGAGAGGTTTATTTTGCTTTTTATAGTCTAAACTAGATACGAACATATTCTAAACTGTCTACACCATAAAAAGAAGAGCTAAACATGTTTTGAAGAAATGTTTTGGGACATATATTTAACTCAATGCCAGCTGAAATCTCCACATTTCCAAAAAGGAGTCACACATCTACCATCTGGGATCAACAGTAAACCTTTGATTTTCACCAAACTATGCCATTAAGATATGAATCCTACATTCTTAGGATGGTGTTCCATAGTTGATTAATGGCAGCCTCCAACCTCCAATTGCCAGGAGCTTGCTGCTGAACGCTGGTGTTGATCTTTATTAGCATACTTCACATCAGCACCGTTGCACTGTGAACGAGTAGGCTTACGCTACAAAAGAAAAGGGAGATTAGGTATCACTTACTAAGGAGCAGATTGGCCAACACTTAAACACAAAAGACATTTATGTGCAGAACTCACGGTGCAGGCTGAGGGAGATGTTGATCGTCCTCTCGTCAGTAAAGCTCTTGGCATTGAGGAGCTTGGCGCACTTCAGCTGCGTGCCGCCGGACGTGTCTCCTACCAGGATCCAGCACACAGTCTCCTCAGCATAGATGAAGTCCATGGCAGTGGTCTTGCGGGTGTTGATTGAGACAGAGTTAGCTGCCGTTCAGAAGGTGGCCTGCTTATGTTCTGGGGTTGGCAATCAAAGTGGGAGAATTGGAATCCACTGGGTACTGTCTTGGAAAGCAAAGACATCACTATTTCCATAATGGGTTCAACCACAGCCCCAGTCTTGTCCTCTCCTGGAGACAAAGCTTTCAGTCTGACGATTGTCTTTGTAGTCTGCAGTTAACATGAGTCCCACCATTTGAAGGTTTGCAGTCATTTGCCATTGTATTTTCCACAGAAGTATGGATAAAGAGATGCTGGAAAACTGCTACAAACTCTGCTGGCTTAAATTTAACACTATGTACTCACTTGAAGGTACTGACTGGGCAAAAAAATTCTAAAATAGAAATGTAAATAAATAAACAAAGCTGTCTGCAGTAACTGATGAGATTGATGACAATCTAGAGAAAAACTAGGTCATAAAATAAGTCCATTCTGCCACCATAACAGGCAGACACTAAAATGCAGGTGTATCCCGACGTGTCACTGACTACTATTCTACTAACCCCCAGGTGAGAGGACTTACAGTGAAAATGACTGGTGTGTGTGTGTGTGTGTGTGTGTGTGTGTGTGTGTGTGTGTGTGTGTGTGTGTGTGTGTGCATTTCTACCATTTTTGGCCTTGCAGGAGCGGATGTCTGGCTGTTGCAGGTAGCCCTCCACACAGCTGCAGGTGTAGGAGCCCTCAGTGTTGATTTTAGGTCAGCTTTGCAGTGCGTTACACTCTTATTCATTAAAATCTACCTTTACCAAAACAAACGGTCCAGTCAGCCTCAAAGAACAGTTACATATCCTTTGTTTGCTGTACAATAGAACCCTCCCAACTGGATCAATAAAGTTCTACTGATCTAGATTATCCTTTTCCAGTTTCAATCCCCGCACTTGGAGATCACTAACCCACACTGCTTGTTAAGGGAGAGTGATGCACCTCAGGCCATGCATTAGCTCTGCTACCATTCACACCACAGCATCATTCAGGAGCCTGTGGTTCACTGCTAAACCCACCTTTGCAGGATACGCCATCCTCCCAACCTCGTAACCATTCCTGCAGTAGCACTTGGGTCGAGAAGGGGTGTGAACAGTTATAGTGCAGCCCATGGTGCTGCAGTTATGGACAAACTCTGCAAAACAGAACAGTAGACCAGCAAAACTGATTAGCAGACAGAATCTACTAAAAGAAGAGGGCAGCGTGCAATGTATCATACAGCACCCATCAGCATCCACTGCACTTTCGGCGTGGTTTTCTCGGTTAGCTGGGTCAATCGACCAATTGCTTACTATGAGTCAGTCATTTATTCATCTTTCATGCCAATGTCATTGAAAACAAGTCCAACAGAACTTTAACTTCAGCTGGTCGTTGAGTGTGATTTTGAAGCATCCCTTGGTATCTAGAACACTCACGATATAAGTGCAACTAATTAACTAACCAAGTTAGCTCCTTAACCACCTAGAACCACCGCGATCGCAGGCAGTTCCATACTGGAGCTAACGAGCTGCAATACGCTGTAGCGAATGCAATTACATGGCATAATTATGCTTATTTCTGCAAGTTAGCATTGTAATATACAGTACATTACACACACACACACACACACACACACACACACTATATATATATATATATATATATATATATATATATATATATATATATATATATATATATATATATATAAGAAATAATTGCAGTACGTAGTGATAGACATCAAAGTTACTGCAAAAGAAATAGCTGCATTGTAGATGGAGTCAGAAATGAATGGATGAATGAATGAATGAATGAATGAATGAATGAATGAATGAATGAATGAAGTCCGACAATCTGTGTGTATTCAGAACTTGTGCATGTTCATGAGTGCATCAGTCCTGATAGGCTAGCATGTTGTATGGGGTCTTGGTGGGAGCTGAGAAGTCTAATGACTTGTGGAAAGAAGCTGTTCCTGAGTCTGACAGTCTTTCACCACATGCTGTGGTAGCATCTTCCCGACGCGCAACAGCTCAACAGTCCATGGGCAGAGTGAGTGTGGTCACTGATTATCCTGGTAGCCCTGCTGAGACAGCGTGACGGGTACAGATAGACCTTGTATGGATGGAAGTGGGCTTCTGATGAGCTCCAAGTGTAGCTTCATGAAGAGATCCACATCGCACTACATATTGGATATGCTAGTATTTTATTTACTGCTTATGAGTGGCAAGTCATCTAATCTTAGTGTGTTAACTGCACCAAAACAGAAGACTTTTTGGAGACCTGGCCAACTGTCCAGCCCCAGTTACAGGCATTTTAGCAATGTAACATGGACTCCAGGTCTTTGGTATGACCATCATTTCCAAAGATGCCACTGTATACTCATAATTACAATCTGAGCATGGTGAGGATGGTAAACTCAGGCCTTTTCAACAGCCAGGACCATCCTTACAACATCTCCAATGGAAGTTGGAGCACCAAAAAAAGAGCCAAGGCCTGGTCTGATCCCAGATGATCTGAGACATTCAATAAAATATGGACTTGGGTGACTTCCAGTCTTCTGAGTTAGCCTATAAACTAGGGCATTAAGATTTTACCCAGAGCTGATATCAGACCCTCTGCTTTATCTGCAGTCCTGCATCGCACACAAAGCAAGGAAGGTCAGACATTCAGCTGATTAGGAGAGACAGGCAGACAGAGAGGGCAGGAGGAGAGGAAATAACAGCAGAAGATAAAACAGACTGCAAATGAATGGAGAGCCAACAAAGAGATATTGTGCGAGCAGCTCTGAATGCTTATCTTGAGGATGCATGCATGATGTGCAAAGATATCATTTTGATCATTCTTGCATGATACAGGTAAAATATATGGCATTAACAGGCAGCTGAGGGGTCCGTGGACCTGTGAACCTGTGGAACAGCAGCCCAGGTCACCCGACCTCACACCATTCCGACTTTCATCGATGCGGAGAAAACAAACACCACCTTCAGCACCGCATCGTGGAGGCTTGTGACAGCATGCAAGTTCATAACGACTGGATCCTGCAGCTCTGTGCTCAGCACTTACTGAACACATCAAATAACTGTCCATCACTGGCAGTTGCTGTTTCAACTTTGTCGTACGACAACTTTGAACCACACAAGATATTGTAGATCTAACAGTGGCGATCAACTTCTGAGGCCTTTCTGAGCTTTGTGGATATGCTACATGACCACCTTCCCATTGGAACCACTTGGTCCAATATGGTGACTTTCAAGATAGTGGCCGTTTCCTGGACAAAACATAGGCCTTGTCACCCATGACTTGCTGGGATATTCAGACATGTCATTTTCCCTTTTGTTCATGGAATAAAAGGGTGTCTTTGTGCCATTTGACTCACCCTGTATTGGAGTAGAAGCCTGACATAAGTAATACTACCTGGATGCAACACAACCCCCAAAGCATGATATGTCCCACCCCCATGCTTCAGCAAAAAGTGGGAGGAGCTATAGTAAGGATACATGAATGGGATAAAAAAAAAAAAAAAAAAAAAACCAACAAAAAAAAAAAACAAGCATTTAAACACATGAAAAAAAGGCCACCACCCAACAAAAGCATGAGGAAAACATGCATCAGACTCTTTCTGTTGTGGCACCAAAATGGTGAAATGAACTTCCCCTGGGGGTCCGAACAGCCCTCACTGTCTTCAAACGCAGACTGAACACCCATCCGTTTCAGGAGTATTCAACAGGGTCTAAGCATGCGGAATCTCTATATGCTAAGGATTCTCCGAGTGAACAGCAAAGCACTATGTCGCTATGGCTAAATGCCATAAATGTAAATGTAAATGTAAATATTTGACAGTTAATCTATAAACTGCATCCAAATTTCATAACGAATGGTTAAGAAATGAATCTGGAGATACAAGGTTTTTGTGTGACAGCAAAGATATACTGTAACTACACCAGGGTAAAAAACACACACACACACACACAACTCGCTTTTTGGCCCCTGGTTCCACTAATAAAACTCTGAAATGCAGCTGCTGATCCATAAAACAATGACTACACAGACAATTGTCTGAGCACTCCAATTCCCAGAATTACACTTTGATAGCATGAACCCGCTCTCAGCCAATCACTGATCATCACATTCCTCATCCCTGGAACACTATTTCATGACCTGTTTTTTTTTCCATATACTGGTTTGAGTCACTTGCTACAAAGTACGCCTGTTTATCCAGTGAGGCAATAAGTGTTATCTCTCACCAAATATTTATATTCTGCGAATTCCTTTTTCATGTGCTGGTGTTTTTTTGTGTTTGTACTGGTTTTGTCATTTTCCGTTTCTGGCTTCGCCACTCCTGCTCGGGTTTTGGGATCTGATGTGTAGGACACGTTGCTCAGTATTTTGACATACGCTAATCAGCACCTAATGGAAAGCAAAAAGACAACACACACACACACACACACACACACACACACACACACACACACACACACACACACTTTCCACTGTAGGAATTATCATGTTGACAAACACCGCATTACACTAATTCCAGGAATAGAACAGAACCAAAGGCTTTAAAACGTTCATGATCTGACCGCCCACTACACTCCACAGAGGCTCGTCCCCGAACAGCGAGAGAGCAAGAGAGAGAGAGAGAGAGAGAGAGAGAAAGCAACTCAGCATGTACATATACACCCCCTCAGTACATAAGCAAAACAGACAGAGCCAGGATCTGTGCTCAGTTCTAATCAAGCGATGTAGTAAAGAGTAGCTGTGACCCTGGCAGAGCGTGCCAGATATTCAAACATTCAGTTGAACATTAATTCATACCACACTCGGTGGCACGTGGACCTAAAACCAAGAAACCGAAAGCAACACTCCAACAAGAGAAGGCAGTGTGTGACTGCTCACTCCTTCAACATCATTTCACCTCCATCTGACATGATGCAATAGAAGAGAGTGAACGAGTGTGGCAAAGAGAGAGAGAAAGCACAATAGCAGCAGCACTAAATACATCACTTACTCTTCGAGCTCATGGACTCAAGGACAAAGGAAAAGTTGGAGCCGCTCACTATCCCTCGCTCACCCCCCGCCCGCAAGGACAATAAAGGTCCTGAATACACAAAGGCTTCGGGCCCTCGGGGCCACAATAGGTCTTTTGTGGTGTATACAGAGAGAGGAAGATATGTGGCCAAACGCTGCTACCCGTAGCAAATCGATTCCTCCGGCCCAATGCCAGCCTGTCCAAAGCCTTTCCGACACACTGCCCTCATCCCCGAACACAGAGTACGACCAGTCGCTGGGAATTATGACCTGTAGCAAGAACCCAACCAGACTACATATCAGCTAGGCACGAAGGTGGCAAGGAAACATCTACCCAATGTCTGACCGTTATTAATGTTATTAATGTAATGAAAGTTATTGGACCCTCAGTACTGTATGTTCACAACCTTTGATTCCAGAATTTTGTTCATGAGATACAATTTCAATCATGAGCGGGACTTTCCTAACACATCCTTTGGCGAAATCACAGCAAACAGATGCACGCTGTGGCAGCTGTACGTCTTTCAGTTCGGAGACATTCTTGTCAAACCAAGGATGATGGCTTTCAGTACAGAATAATGAGCCGAAATACAACTCAATATTCACCGTGGACTTCCCAGAGAGAGACCTAAACATGTAACTCTTGGGCCACGATCAAGAAATGCATGGAAAAGGACCTACATTTCGTGAACAAATACCTGGCCAACTGTGACTCATGGCGGTGGATGCATCATGGCTTCTACTACAGGATAATGAGTCAAACACCCCAGAGTGCAAACTGGCACCGAGTCTCCTGACCTCAATATTATGGAAAGACGTGGGAATAGATCGTGCCGCACAGGAGATGATGAGGGCCATTACAAAAGCACTGGCAGTAACACAACCCCCATGCTTCCCAGATGGCAAGGTGTTCTTTTCATTCAATTCTAGTACCTTTTCCTGATTGTGGCCAAAGTGTTACATCTTAAATTCACCAGTACACAGCAGTCGTTTTCTCAAACCTTGGTAATGAGGTCGGCAGGGCAGGCCTTCATAAGATGGATGATTAAACACTCATCCGAAATGCCTGCTGTGTAAGGTTCTAACAGTTGACCGCAAAGTAGACTACAAATGTTCGCCTCCGTAAATAGACAACTGCCCTTTCTGCCATGCACAGCTGATCTACCGAGGTCCAGATAGCTGTGCCGTGATAAAGGGTGTAGCAAACATTTCTGTAATAAATATTTCATTTGTTTTAAAATCTATTCTTCTGAAAAATGGGAAACATTAAAGGAAAACCCTCCTGCAGTTAGAACAGCACTGATAATAGGGTTGTTTCAGGAGATGCTGTAGCTGCTCTGTACAAGATCATTTTACCATGTAATACCATTGTACCCTTCCAGAGAGGAAAAAGCCTACAGTGTAAGCTACAACCTATTATTCAAGTTAAATCCAGAAAACACACACACACACACACACACACACACACACACACACACACACACACACACACACACACACACACACACACACACACACACACACTACCTCTTAGTGGGAGGAAATGGATTGAAGCTTCATACCAACTCACTGGCTCATTTTGGAAGCATTGCTATATTTACCTAAGTGAAATTAAAAATTGAAAAATTGTATTTTACACTGCATTACATGATGAACAGGAAAGTAAAAAAACCCTATAATAGAGACGAGCAGCAATGGTTTCAATGACTGGAAAATGAAAACGGCTGGGGCACCCAGACAAAAATATCACTACATAAACAATAATCCATCAGTGTACTGTTTTAGATAATCCAAGTTACACTAAATGAATCTGGCATTTAGATCATTCTAAAATATTCCTCTTCATTTGTGGCTTTTGTAGCTAACTTGGTACTTGGTCTAATGATTGACACTCGATGCAATTTGTAGACGAAGTTAGCTCAGCAGTTAGAACGGTTTATCGGCTAATCATGTATTAAAACTCCTTTCACCAGAAATTTTAATCATCTTAATTAAAACTGACATTTAGTTCTGTGTAGGGATGCGTAGTCTGATATTGGCTGTAACTGTCTGATCAGTAAAATCGCATGTTTATTTTGACGTTTCGTGATCTGGAAAGTAAACACCCATCACACGGAAGACGCGCGTGCAGTCGGTCTAAACACCATCTTGTGTTTTAATTGTGATTATTACATTTAATTGCATTATATCACCGTTTTAATGGTAAACAAAAAGCAAGTTTAAAGGCATTAGAGAATGAATGAATGAATGAATGAATGTGATTGGTGTAGCGCACCAGATAACACCACCAGTAAGCCATCACACCATGTGGGCAATTGGGGTTCAATTCCCAGTCTGGGCAACTATCCTTGGGTAAGACTCCTAACACTACTGTACTATGAGTAACCTTGTACGTTGCACCGGATGAGATGAGCTTCAGCTAAATGCCATAAATGTGTGATAAGGCAAAAGAAGTAAACTAATTTAAAGTAACTGCTGCACCAACCTTACTGGGATTCTGGCGGACCAGGCTTATCATACCAGTAAAGAGGGGTGTGAACGACCCTCAAATGTATTCTTAATTTGTCACAAAGCAGCTTTACAGTAATCCAGTAATAAGATGCATTTAAAATAAACAGGTCCATTTGTAACTCATTTGTACCAAAGACCTTCCTTACCTCTGTAGACCATCTCAATTAGCCAGATCTAAAGCTGACTGGACATCTGTGATGCCGGACCCTCCAGAAACCAAGTAGTGGAGTCGCACCTGAACCAATCAGATGTGCTTAACTTACAGAAAGTGGGCTGATTCAGGGATGCGCTGTAGAGAAGCCAGCGGTGAGTGTGTTGACATTCCCCATGGCGGAGATGTCTGTGTCTGTGTGTGTGTGTGTGTGTGTGTGTGTGTGTGTGTGTGTGTGTGTGTGTGTGTGTGTACTCATTAGGTGGAAAAGGAAAAAGGGAAAAAGGACAAAGGGAGTGATGCCACTTTTCTATATCTATACCTCTGTTTGTTCTTTTTGTTACTGCTGCTTTAAAACAGGTAGATGTGAAGGACCTCTCGTCCTCTCCTCTGCTCTGCACTCGATTCAATCTGTGCAATGTCAATGGGTGGGGCTAATCATCCGTAGCTCTAATGGGTGGAGCTATATAAATACAAAGCACATTTTCAGCCACTGTCTTTTAGCTGTATTGAAGCACAACACACTCTCCTGTGTCACCTACTGAACCACATTAATGACATTATGAATGTGTCATTACAGGAATAGAGAGTGGACACTGAAGACTTCTTCACAAATATCTAGGTAGATGTTGCCAACTCAGCAGGGGGCACTAATATCGAGGTAAAAGGGCCAATGCAGGCCTAAATACAGGGCAGATACATTTTCACTATTTGTTTCCCCACAAACAGCAGGTCTCAAAATAATCTCACCCAAAAAAACCCTTAAATCAAGAACTTTAAACTACTATAGGTCTGTTTATGTTGTGGTGACAGCACTAGGTTCATGTTATCCACACACACACAACTGGTTCAGGTTCAAAAACAGAAACAATCTTTCTGCAGGATGAACATTCTCTATAGACTAGATCAGAGGAAACATGTGGCTGCATGAAACAGGCCTTGTGGCAGAGACTCAAATCAACCACATACTCCTCTTTAGTCATAAAACTGAAGCGTTACTTTGTTTGTTTGTTTTGGCCAAATGTCCGGCTGGGAATGTGTGATTTATTTTTAGATTTTTGGAATATTTTTATACCGGTTTTCAAATAGATAAAGTACATACAGAGTCATGACTTTACAATGTTTATACTGTATATACAGTCTACAGGGGTTGGACAATGAAACTGAAACACCTGTCATTGTAGTGTGGGAGGTTTCATGGCTAAATTGGAGCAGCCTGGTGGCCAATCTTCATTAACTGCCCCAGTAAGAGCAGAGAGTGAAGGTTCAATTAGCAGGTAAGAGCACAGTTTTGCTCAAAATATTGCAATGAACACAACATTATGGGGGACATACCAGAGTTCAAAAGAGGACAAATTGTTGGTGCATGTCTTGCTGGCGCATCTGTGACCAAGACAGCAAGTCTTTGTGATGTATCAAGAGTCACGGTATCCAGGGTAACGTCAGCACCACCAAGAAGGACCAACCACATCCAACAGGATTAACTGTGGACGCAAGAGGACGCTGTCTGAAAGGGATGTTGGGGTGCTAACCCGGATTGTATCCAAACAATGTCATTCCCAAGAGGAATTGACGCTGTATTGGGTGCAAAAGGAGGCCCTAGTACATCATACTAATAAATTATTGAGGTCTAAAACCAGGTGTTTCAGTTTCATTGTCCAACTCCAACTATTAAGTGCCTTACTATCTCGTTGCTGCTGTAATAATGTGAATTTTCCCACTGCGGGACTAATGAAGGAATATCTAAACTGACAGTATAAGAAGAACTTTTCATACATGAAGAAGCTGCGGGGGGGGTGGGGTGGGGGGGGGCTCTAGTCTGTCGTGAACAGCACAGTGCTAAGCATTTTTGCCCTTTTTTTTTTCCATCATGATGTCAGCATTTTCAAAATACACCGTACATTTTGTACATCTAGGCCTGTCACAATTGCGTTATTGACTTATTGTGCAATAAACTGACGTGACCTCAATAAATTCTGCTGACCGCCACACTGCCCTTTATGTTTCTCTTAGCAAGGAGAGCCCATTAACGCACATGAGCTGGAATATCAACGATGCAAAATAGAATTAAAAAATATTTTTAGATGGGAGTAGTGGAATTATTACACTATTATAAATTGTCTAAATAAAAACGGTTATTATGCACGTCCGCACTAACACACTAACACACAATTCTCCAAACATGCTCAAAGATTCTCAGTTGCCTAAACGTTCCCTGTCCCTGCTAGTAAAGAACCAGAGCACTTTAGGAACTGTTGCGCACATGCACGGATGGGCACAACCCTGAACAGTTCCAATCGTCTTCCACACAACTGACCACATCCTACACCGACAATGGCACACAAAAACAAACATGACAACAGCATTCTGTCTAATGAATACCCCGTCTGCTCCAGAGACTGCTGCCAAATCAATAAGCTTATCATTATTCTCTCGCTCAGAAATGCAATAAGCTTAAGCAAGCTCATCAGTCACTGCCACACAAACACTGTGATTTACAATGTTACGGAGTGCGTGAGCTGCTGCCCAGAACCGTATCCTGCTGCCAGGGCTGTGAGCTGCTTCACAGATAAATTGTTAGGGCTCGGGATTGGTGTCGCATTCTATTTGGAAGGCCTAATCATTCTTGTAGCTGCTGTAGCACAGCAGCACATATTTGCCCGTGTTTTGTGTGCAGTCTCAGCCGAGCGGACGCATGATAACCAGAACCAAACAGATCGTGTAACAACTCGCGCGTACAATAGTGTGTGCATGTACGCAACCGCGCACCACTAGTAACGGCCTAGTGAACGCCAGACTGAGACCGAGGCTCATCAGACAA
Organism: Acestrorhynchus altus; assembly: GCA_034509495.1. NCBI lineage: Eukaryota > Metazoa > Chordata > Actinopteri > Characiformes > Acestrorhynchidae > Acestrorhynchus > Acestrorhynchus altus. The sequence continues at coordinate 6,405,830 of CM067518.1, read as the reverse complement.
TCGAATGCACTTCCTCGGTCATAAAGCCCACAAAGCAACTATGGAATATTATATAAGCTGACACACACACACACACACACACACACACACACACACACACACACACACACACACAGAAGGGCTGGTTCCACAGGTAAGGTGCCCTCCATAATGTTTGGGACAAAGGCACGTTTTCCTTGATGAGCCCCTCACTTTAAACCTTCAAATCAATCCAAACATGATCAAAGGTCACATTCCAGCTTTAAGTGAATTGGCATATGTGAAAAGTCCACTGGTGAGGTAATTAATCACAAATGGACTCTGGTGTGCCAAGGCCTCCACTGTTGATGGCAAAACAATCATTAAAAATCATCGAAAAAAATCATAGAAAATAATCAAATGTCTGTCCAACAGATCAGAAACAGCTGCCGGAATTCTGGAATAAGGTCTTGTGAACAGATGAAACCATATTTAACTGAGTGTGATGGCAAGTGTGGAGATCCAAAGCACATCACCTCATCTATGAAACATGCTGGTGGGGTGTCGTGGGCATGTATGCCTGCCACAGTTAATGTAAGTGCTGAAGGTTATATCACAACTAATTCTGAGAAGGACAGGAAGCTCTTTTGTGCTCAGGTTTCAGTAAATACCTGTCAACTCAGGTGCTTCCTCTTCTAGCAAGATAACGACCCCAAACCACCTGCAGAACGGGTGTTTTTCAGTGTAAAGAAAGGTGGTTCTGTGGTCTAATGGGTCATCTCTATGATCACAGATTGGAATGTCAGGGCATGCTGCTTGCCATTGGCAGTTGGAGTCTGGTCATGCTTTCTCTGGGTGGGTAGATGGTGCTCTCTCCTTACATCACACCCAGTATGAGGGCTGAGCTGGGGATCTGGGGCTTCCACCCAGCAGTGATGCACTGATGACATTTCAAGAAGAGGTGGTGGCTATGTTGGAGACCTGGTATTGGCCATGTTGGAGACATGGTATTGACCATGTTGGAGACATGGTATGTTGGAGACATGGTCTTGGCTATGTTGGAGACATGGTATGTTGGAGACATGGTCTTGGCTATGTTGGAGACATGGTATGTTGGAGACATGGTCTTGGCTATGTTGGAGACATGGTCTTGGCTATGTTGGAGACATGGTCTTGGCTATGTTGGAGACGTGCAGGTCGTCACACTCTTATTGGAAGGACTGTAGGTGATGGGGGAGTCTTGATCAGGCACGTGACCGTAATTCAACAGAGCAGGGTTTCCAGACAACATACGGCAACAAAGCCCTGAAACAAACAAGAGCTGAAGAATGAACTTAGGTACATTAAAGCAGCTATGTTTAGGCCTTTTTTGCATATCTCATCCATGCAATGACTGCTTGAAGTGTCTATCACTGTTATGTTCCAATTCTGGAGCCCTGAAATGAAGTCAACTGCGTGAAATAATGTTGTCATTTCTATGTATAATCAAATCTAAATTGATATTTTGTAACTGTGGAGCAGAGCCGCTTTCTCCGATGGCACTGTGGAGCCATGAAGCTAAAGCCAGGGAAGTGAGTGGACATGCCAACTAACCCAAGTTCAGGGAAAGTGTCCCATAGGAAAGGGGTTACCAAGGGAAGCTTAAAGGGGGTGTTAAACTGCATCTGGTCATTTGACTCAACCAAAGTCAAACGTTAACTATTTATACATCACAGAACAACTTTACGTCTACAATAAATACATCGTTTCACACCTTTAAACAAGCTTAAAAAAAAAAGATGATCAGTGTAGATTTTCCCAATATTCCAAACCAATGTTCGGAATATCAAATATACTCACTATCATAATAATTGATCAACACTCCAACCCTACTGGAAAATTAGCAGGAACCAAGTGAGAAACCTCTACGGTGCCATGCAGAGACGTGGGGTACTTTGTGTTATACCCAATGCCATGCTGACCCTGCTTCGTTATGTGTAGCAGCATTGATTAGTTTTAATCACTTATTGTTCCTGATATTCCTTTCGAATAGCATTCCAATCCAGACATTATGTCATTTTGTCATTGAATAAGGAATTACCAGCAAAACCAATCTATTTGTAACCCTTACACACACGGAGGCACTATTTGGGGCCCAAAGAATGCTTTGGGACACACCGACGAAAAAACATAAGACGGCAGGTCCAGGATTGGTGTATTGATGCACCCCAGAGAAGACATATTAACATTACATTACATCATGCTTGTGCAATTCCCCACGCGCATCACTATTATTAAAGCAGCAGGCAGATTTATTTAGTAGTGATAACATTCCAGCCTGCCATCTCTTCCCAGTCTTCCCCTTTACTCCCCCTGTCAGCAACCTGCCAGTAATTACTCAAGCGGGAAGAACGGCGGACTGCGGGCTGCAGGGGGTCGTGACCGAGCCAGAGTTGTGCAACCCCCCCGAATCTGTTCGTCTAAACAGTGCCGCGCTTGTGAAAGGGTCGGCTTTCCCGTGAAAGCAGATGTATGAAAGCGGTCGGGAGGAAAGGGCCCTTTCAGAAAGTGCACGAGGGTGTGTACGTGTGTCCGAGCAAGGAGGGAGGGCGAGTGCTACGCAGAAGGTTTAAAGGGTCAGCTTATGAGCCGGAGGTACTGTGTGTGCTGAGTGTGTGCGCGTCAAGCAGTTAAGTATGAACTGTAAGACCATTTATGTCTGGCCCTATATCACACTTTCACACCTCGAGAAGGGAAACGGGGAACCTGATCAGAACCTGAACAAACACTGTGTTATTTTACACAATTTGGAAACATTTCATTTGCGCCATTCCGTGCTGCAAATCTCCCATTCTTCCAAAGCCCAGCGCGTTCTTGGATTCACATTCGGCGACTTTGGGAGGTGTCTGAAGAACACTGAACTCACTGCCACAGCTGCAGAAGGTCAGCAAATAGTGGCAAAAAACAGGTCACTGAGTCCACTCTCACTGTTGGTCTGTGGCCATCGAGCAACGACTGACTGATTTTTATTATTTCATTAGTATTTACAATGTTATACAAGGGGATAAAAACGGAATTTGGGGGGGAAAAAATGGGAAATTCAGGGAATTTGGGAAAGAATGGTCAGTATCTGCAAGGTGTTATGCATCACACTGCTGCATGAATGTGTAGAGCAGGTGCAGGTGTTCCTAATAAAATGCTAAATGTTCATTTCGGTGTTGCAACATTTTAGTCCTCTATGCTGGCACTGCAATAAGCTGTGCAGTCAGTATCGGGACCAGTTCAAAAAAATGAATCGGGGTCACCCACATGATCCTGGTGGACTTCTAAAGTCTGCAAGCTCTAAGATTCCGAGATACCTCTGTTTTCTCATCACAGCCCTCCCCTTTACTTGGCCTGGGTTTCTGTGCCTTGTACTCACTTAACCAAGCAGTGCATCATGTTCCAGCTAGTGGGTGGCAGGCTGAGCCAGAATAGCGCAGGACTTTGGACGCAAACATGAGCTTTGGGCACTCGATCACACACGTAGAGTGGGCGGTGAAACGTACCATAACAGCTTAGACAGCCGACGCACGACCCAAACTGTATCAAGAGATCACTCCGTGTCCACATTTCTACTTCGTATCACGTTTTTCTTGTAACCTGCCCATCAGAAGCTGAAGCCACCCTCAAATGTGTGGCCAAACATGGATGCTTATAAACTTGGCGAAAATGCTTTCCTCTCACACCCCTAACGACCTTGTGAAAACACCATTTTCAGAATGGCTATAACGTGGCCTTAAAGTGGATCCGTTTACGTAAACCGGACCGGTTTAGGTGACGCACTTCTACTTTCCGCTGTGCATTCAAGTCACTGCATCGCCCCGAGTTAGTCTTTTATGGGTGTGTTCACAGGGGCTTGCATTGTGGCCTGTGGGCATGTACAAGCTCCAGACTCCTCCGCGTTTAGCACCACCATTAAAAATAGGAACAAAATGTTGGGAGAAGTTGAGAGAGCAGAACCTCTGCATCGCAGCTACCAATGGCATGCTCCCATAGCAACACAGTGGACAGATTTGATCAATCAGGAGAAGTAAGGCTCTGCAAAGCTGATCGTTCAGATCCCAAAAGGTGGAACCATGTGTGGAGCTGTATTTTGACATCGTTTGGCCTGTTGACTACACTGACTGTCTCCATGCTTCAACTAATCTCCAGACAGTCCAGACAGAAATTCCAACATGACGAACAAGCCCAGCTCACCACGGCTTCCAACATGTGTGCTAGATCAAATGAAAAAAAAACATGCCTCTGTTCGAAAGACATGGAACGTCTTCAACTGTCCACAAGAGAGCGTGTACTGCATCCAAGAGCCGATGACAGCAGATATTTATTCTAAGCTGGAGCAGCCTGGAGCCTCCTCTTTCAGCAGCAAAGCAATAAAACTTAGGAGGGGGGTGCACAATGTACCGACCCCGACTTCCGAATTAATTTGGGGGATTTGATTGGAGTCTGCTGTTCCTGTAGGGGATGGACACGTCCGGGTGGGGGGGGAGGCTGAGTGACCAGCAGGTGGAGATAAAGCAGACAGCTCATTAACGTGGCTGATGGAGGTGGAGGTGTTTCCTGGGGAGGGGGGTTATAGTTTGAGGGAGGAGATGAGCAGTAAAGGCAACGATTGAACCCAAAGTTCAAGGTAATTTCCAAATAAATGAGCGTCTGAGAAAGAGACACCCTCTGGCCACCGTCTGTGTGCGTGTGTGTTTGTGTGTGTGTGTGTGTGTGTGTGTGTGTGTGTGTGTGTGTGTGTGTAGGCCAGAGAATGAAAAACGATGGTGAGAGAGAGAGAGAGAGAGCGAGATAGAGTGATAGAGAATGCAGGAGAGAGAGATAAATAAATATACCCAGACAGTGATGTCCTTCGTCACGGCCATCTGTGCAGTCCGAGATGCTGTCACACACTTTACTCAGGTGTATACACACATCAGTCCCTCGACACTCAAACTCATTGGGGGGGCACTGGGATGCCTGGCTTTGGTGACCTGCAACACACAAACACACAAACACACAAATAAATAGATAAATACACAAACCTTTAACTGAACTAAAGTCATTTCCAGTACCTTACGGGATATTTTAAGATCCTAACGCTCATCCCAGAATCCAAAAACACAGCACACTGCACCACAAACAGACCCACAATCAAACACAGCGGCTTTGATGTATCTACAGGTCATGTTGAAGGCTTAAAATGACATGTGTGTGGTGTGTGTGTGTGTGTGTGTGTCATACTTTGCTTCATGTTTACAGAGAACCGTGTCAAACAGAATAACCCACACACTCCACAAACCATTAAAGGTTAAGGTCATGTGATGCTGGGTGAACAGGTGAGCTGATTTAGTGAAACCAATAAGATCATCTTTATTTTCCATTAGAACTACCGCCACCATGCTTTCAGTTGGAAAAGACGTGATAGAAAACAGACCGAAAAAAAGAAGAGAGACAATAATGTCCCTCTGATCTTAATTTCCCTGAAGGAACCCTCCCAAGGGACCAATAAAGTTCTATTCTATTCTATTCTTCTTCTATTCTGAAAGACTTAATACTCAATAACGTCCTGTGACTGTTAGACCCAGTCAAGTCTCCCTCAGTCTGTGCATCACGATGCATTTTGGAAATAGAAGGGGGCAAAATACTCTGCACGTGTGTGTGTGTGTGTGTGTGTGTGTGTGTCCTGGTCTTGTTTGCTGAAGCATTTAAGTGACCCAGCTGATTCAGAGCTAGACCACAGTGCGGAGGTGAATGTGGACGTGAGGCATCTGTTTGCTTTGCAATTTCCTCTGTCCAAACAAAAGGCTGACCCACACCATCCCCACCGCAGACGCTCCTCAACCCGAACCCCCCCCCCCCCCCCCGCCGCCTGTTGACCCCTCAGCCAACCACAGACAGTCAGGTCACCCGAGCACTCAGTCAGTGTTTGGATCTCGAGTACAGCCCTACACACAATATCAATCTGTTTTTGATGTATTTAACAGATAAAGAGCAGGTCACGTATCTTTGAAGGTATTCGTTCAGTACAAGAATGGAGCTCGACATGCAGTTGTAGCCACTTCTTCCACGTTTTTGACAAAATGTCAAACTGGCAGTTGTTCTTTACGTTGTGTCCTAATTTGACGATGATTGGACCAATAGAAATGCAAGAAGGTTTTTCTGTCCCCTGTGAAACTGTCGAGAGAGGGACAATCTGCAGCATCATGCCAACTGAAACCCTAACCTCAAACACGCTCTCGTATTTGGTTTCTGACAGTAATCTAATTGTAATCATACAATATATAATAATATATAAATATATATATCTAAACTATATTTTCAATGCTTCTGACAACAGAAACGATGCACTTGCAGAGTTCCATCACGTGCCTCTTCCAATAATCAAGCGTGAGGATGAGGAGGCAACTACAAAAACGGTAGCTCCGTGAAACAGAACACAAACTGCTACAGACACAACAAACCTAATCAAATCAATAACAGATATTGGAAATGACATCGGAGAGACGTATAAGACAAGAACAGCTAGGACGAAATGACCTTTCCAATGCAGGTGTGAAATTACAAATATGGTCATTTTAATAATCTGCATTAAATAGTTTCAGACATCAATATTTACAAAATCTATATCTATCTTATAAAATCTATCAGTGTAGAGCTGGGTGATATGAACCAAAAAAAATCATATCCTGATATATATTTAACTGAATAGCAATAATATTATATATATATATATATATATATATATATATAAAATGAAATCCTGAAATCCTCTGTCTGTTTACTACACAGTCTTATGACTCTTGCATGGTGGGTGTCTGAGAACCTGAGTGGGAGCAGAGGAGAGGAGGAGCTGAAAACTGGGGAGCAGAGCAGAGCGAGTTATTAAAGACAGCTTATCCTGCTTTTGTTGGAGGACTGGAGAGAAGACTTTTTTTTTTTTTTTTTTTGAGCTTTGGTTTTATACCCCTCTAGCCCACCCCTGGCATGAGACACGGGGTCGAGACTTTCGTGTTTACCTGCTTCCAGATTGTCCTATTCTATTGCCAGGCCTGTGTGTGTGCATTTGCACATCTGTGTCCACAATGAAGGCAATTGAAAGCAGCTGAACTGAGCTACTTTAAACCTTGTCTAAACCTTGTCTTTGGACTGGAGAAGCTGGATAAATGGCTTTTATTTCTACCCTTTCTTAACTATCCTTACATCACGTCGCGATATCACCTCGTCAGCAGCTCACGAGAGTCAACATTTGTGCATCTTACCCATAAACCTCTACAGTCATTCCAGCGGTGCCAGAAGGCCCCGACCGCTGGCAGTAAGGGTTCCATCGTAACAGCCCTTGTGTATGCAAACCACCCCACTGAGTATTCCCATAACCGCCTGCCAAGCACAATAACCCACAGCGAGTAAAATGTAGCGCCGCGACAAAGAGCTATTGTGGTTTTTTTTTTTCCCTCTTTCTTTTACTGACGCGATTAACAATATCAAATGCTGTCCGTCGGGCCAGAATAAGCAGAAAGGAGTTGTGATCGGGGTAGAGCACAGCGGTTCTGCCTCAGCCGTCGCCTTGCGGCCCACACTGCAAAGAAAAACTGTTTTCCTTGGCTGCTTTTTCTTCATCTTCCTTCTCTATCTCTGTCTGTGTCTCTCCCTGTGCGTGTCTCTCTCTCTCTCTCTCTTTCAGCTGCTGACCTATTTAAGACAAAAAAGACAAAAAAAAGAGCGAGAGAGAGAGAAGTGCTTCACCTCCTCTACTCTCCTCCTCCCTGCGATATAGATGGCAGGAGGTCTTGTGGCGCTTTCGCGTTAAATGTATAAGCACAGCAGATTTCAGCCAGCGAGCCTTTTTGCCGTGGAGTTACACAGAAAAAAAAAACAGGGAAAGAGCGATTTGGCTCCTTGAGTGTGTGCGAGAGCAACAGCGAGAGCACCAGCAAGGAAATGGCAGAGCACGAAAGAAAGTGCTTGAAGCTTTCACTGTTTCACTCAGAGTGTGGGAACCTTTCCGTGGGGGCTACCGAACAGCTTTGATTTCAGATAAATGGTCACGCCGTATGATGCCTTTCGATCACACTGTCGGACGCCGGCGTGAGTCATGCAGGTGTTACAGCAGAGGAAGAGGAAAAGCAACTGATCCTCAACAATACTGTTACCCAACTGCTTCTCACCCCGTAGAACATGGACAGCAGGGTGGCATGACATGGGAAAGAACTCCTATTACGCCTGTGAAAACTATGAGTTCACATCCTATTAAAACGGAACTCACTGAACGTATTTCCAGCCCAGCGCTCAGCTACACCCAACAAGTTCTTCAAGGGTTCTTTAACAAGGCAATGGTTCTATACACAACCATGACAACTTATAAAACACACATTTTAATGCTTGATTGGATCTTTAAAGAAACTGGCCAAACGTGCAAACAGAGAAGTGGGTCTAAATAGAGTTTGGGAGTAAAATCGTGAGAAATCTCATGAAGATGGCTTGGAGGGGAGTGGGTGTGGGATGCTAGACTTCACTGCTGAGTCTTCTGGACCTAGTTCAGTGAAAGACCTGCAACAGAAAGTCCTACTTGAAGACCCCAGTGAAGAGCTTGCAAGGTAGTGACTGGAGTTTCACCACTAAATATTCATTCATAAGTGCTGCTGACCTCATCATAAATAGTCACAGTAACTGATGTAGGCGCCTGTATGTACCATGGTTCCAAGACAGCTGATTGGATCCGAAATGGCCACAGCAACTTGAATACATCCTGGACTGTTTCAAGTTGTGAAATGTCAATAAGGTGTTCATAAAGCTATATTAAACCTTCATAAGCCCTTAATAATGTATTAGAAATGAGAGACAAACTGTGCATTCTGAATGCCATAATACCCACCCAGGTCACATGATTTCCAACCACATATTGACATGAAAAGAAGAGAATCAAAGGCCTATACTGTGTTAATGATTAACGAACAGAGTGTTGTGCTCCTTCTCTTCTGTGAAGCTGGGGAAAAAAAAAAAAAATGGTGAAAGCCTTGTTCTTGGACCAGCACTTGGGCGTCAGATTTATACCACACCTGATTCGCTTCACAAGACAGGCTCTATTAATCAGCTGCTAAAGGTCCGGTAAACGGGCTTTAATGGCTTTGCCTTGGGATCTGTGCATAGAGCTGATCTATCCTCGTCTGTCAATTCTTGTGGGCCCTAGTTGTGGGGAAGCTCACGCCTCGCAGCCTCATCACGCTGGTACACTGTATAGACTGTAAGCCATCACTCTCAAAGCACACGGTCTGCTAGCTGTCCTCCAGCCCTTCTTCAGTGGTCAGTTTCTGAACGCATGGTCGCTCCCGGCTGTTGGCTACTCTCAAGCCAGCAGTGACACGAATGTTTGTAAAACCCCAACAATGCTGTCGTGTATGCACACACACACACACACACGCACACTCCTAATCTATACACTGTAGCGTAGGTGGTTCATACTTGGTCCAAGCCTACGATGTGGGTTTACAGTTACTGACTGTAGCCCATCTGCCACATTGTGGTGAGCATGTGGTCAGAAATTGACCACTTAGGAAGAGTCAGAGTATGACTCACTCAAAGGGTTCAGGGCGGATGAGGATCTACAGTGTAGTTGCTGGTACGGTGTGTACTGGTGTACAGGCAGGGTAGGTGTGGAACACAGTGGTCAAAACGTGAGTGGACACGCTAGGCAGGCGTATAACCTTGTATCGGTACAGACCTCTTGTCCTTAAAGTCGCCCAGACAGAACTTTCATTAAGCATGACTATGCAGAACTGCGGGAATCTGTATGCAAGACCAAATCTGTTTCTGCCTGTGTGTGGTTTATTCCAACTTTTTCCCCACCTCTGTGTGTGTGTGTGTGTGTGTGTGTGTGTGTGTGTGTGTGTGTGTGTGTCTTTGTCTTACTGCCAGGCAGAAAGGGAAAGCACAGGCCAAGATCCAGCCCTGAAAGCATAACAAACTCATGCCGAACCCCCACCCTCATTGCACACCCCACCACCAACCCTACTCCAACAGCCACCCCGGAATGTTCTGGAAGTTACAAAACACAAGTATGGAGACGGATGGAGTGAAAGAAAAAGCTATTAAAAGGAAGTGCTACAGATGAGCCCTATTCGTAAAGGATTCGTTTCACCGTGGGAGGAGCACTAATGTAATTTTACTACAGGACGTCTGTAAAACCTAGGACCGATTCACAGGGGAGAAGACATTTCAGTGGCTACAAGATTTGAATGGCCACCTCCTACAGAATCAGACGCACTTGTATTATTGACCACTGTCAAAGGTATTAGAGAACTCAATTTTATAACACTAGAAATAATGCAATTTTAGCTGGAAAACGACTACGATACGTTTAACGGTCCAAAGTTCCTCCATACATTTCATTTGCATCCAAACTTAAAACCTTCTGGAGCTTCTCCGTACACAGCCTATTTTGCACGAGACTAATATAACCTGAAGTTCCTTTTATGGCTCTTTTAACAGGAGTTAAAAGAGTCCGGAATTTTTCCCTGACACAGAAGTGGACAGTCTGGAAAACTGTCCCGGCATATTCGTACGGGACTAAAATCACAGAGAACCTTCAGTAAAAATTCACTCCATCTGCCCATGTTAAACACACACCATCTAAACAGGGCTTTAATACTACTATACACATACCAGGGCTGGGCGATATCTCAACACTTCTCTCTATATCAGGATATAAACAGGGCTATATGGGCTGAGGCGATGTCCTTTACATTGAGATGTGACGTTTTGAAATCATTTTATGATCATGTCTGCTTCCTCATTCTCCTCCACATATAGCTTGTTTTAATAAACGCCCTCGAGTTTTCTGTTACACAGGATAAGATATCAGCAAAAGCATTGTGAAAAATGAGAGAAGAACGGCTAAAGAGTGAGAGCATGGAAGAACAAGATCAAGATCCAGTCAGTTATACAGAGAGAAGAGAGTGAATTAGAGAGCAAGAGAGCAAAAATGAGAACAGACAGAGCCAGAGAGAGAGCAAGTGAGAAAGCATGAGAGAGCGAGCACACAGGGTAGGACAGAGAAAGAGAGAGAGAGCGACAGAGAGGGGAAAGAAAAGAGTCGGGGGCAGTGCTGTGTGCACATTAGAGTGCAGTAAGGAAGTCGTTGGCTGTGTGTTAAACTCACACAGTCAATGAGTACTTCCTTCCTGAGCAGTCACCAACACCTACACACACACACACACACACATACACACACATACACACACATACACACACATACACACACACACATACACACACATACACACACATACACACACATACACACACACACACACACACACACACACACACACACACATACATACACACACATACATACACATACATACACACACATACATACACACACATACATACACACACATACACACACCTCCAAACACAGATTTACGTTTATAATAGAAATATGTTATGTAATATGTTGCACTTCTGATGTCCATATGCAGGCGGACATCCCAAAAGTCAGGGGTCAGCAGTGATAACGTCACTGCTCGAGTCATGGAATCACTCCCACACCTATATAAGCTGTGAGGTTGACCACTGGTCAATGTTCTCATGACCAGGCAAAATGAATTGTTTTTAGGGTGTCAGATGGACGAGACGTTTCATTTCCCACATTGTGTGCACCTTCAACGTTCCTCAGTCCACAGGATCACATGCATAGCAGAAATACATTACAGAAAGCATTACCACCCACAGAGGACAGCACAGAGGCAGGTGCTTACAGATTGAGAGAGTGTCATCTGGCTTGAATCGCCTGTGTGAACAGACAAGCGACTGACAGAATTCACATCCACATTCGATGGAGGAGCAGCTCAATGCAACATTCTTTAGCTTCCATGGGAAATGGAGGTGGAGGACCCACCAGAGTGTCATCACCATGACACCATACACAGTGCTTCACCTGGGTTGCCAACTTGTGGAACTGTCCAGTGAGTCACGGTACCAATTGTTTCAAGCTGATGGTAGCGTTCATGAAACCATGGAAGCCAGCTGTGGTTAGTGGTATCAAAGGTATTCTCGTGGCATAGGTTGGGTCCACTGGTCTGCCTAAACACATCTCTGACCAGTGACTTTTTACATGATTTGGTGACCATGTACCCCAAAAATGATTGGCTGATGCATTATTCTGTTGCCATGCACACTGGCCAGTGTTCAACCCAGCGACTGTATATGAAAAACGGACAGCGCACTGTCCCTCAAAAGGGACACCACCAAAGATCTAGCATCTCTGCTGGGTTCTCAATCAACCAATTAAAATAGGAATAATGACAAACACGATGGAGGAGTTGTGTTCCAGCAACAATGCAATTCTGCTTTTCCAAAATCAAACGTAGCCTGGGGGGGTTTCTTGGTGCCTGTTTTGTGAGAAGACACTTGAAGTCTTACACCCTCTGTTTGAATCACGAATAAACGGTGAAACTTCACATACAGTCGGATGACGTGGGATGATGGGGAATAAGTGCAAATGGGTCCATCAGCATTCCTCGGTGCTCCTCAGGTCTTGCAGATCTCCTCACGATGCTTTATCATATTTTCAGAAAGTTTTCTTAAAATGACCTCAATGACCTGCTTCCTACATGTCCTTCACTGCTGCCCATACAACGTTTGGTGGTCACACCTTTTCTTCACAATCCCACAAGCTGTAAGTGGTGATTGAGTGGCCCTCACCCCATTCAGGACTTGAGTGATGTGGCATCTTGTTGGTGTTTTATATTCATATACAGTGCTGCATGTGGAACACCACCGTCCTGCCTCCAGCTGTCGTTTTGTAATTAATAGCAGCTTCCTCCCAGCTGTGTGCTCGCAGGTCCTTCCCTCTGGCTGAAGCTGCGGCCACAGAGTGAAAGAAAAGGGTAGAGGAGCCAGGAAGTGCACTTAAACAAGCGCTTCATTCACTGCACGGCAATAACTCGAGATAACGGAGATAGAGTTCCCTCTGTAATAACCAGGTAATCCAATCCCTCATTTAGCAAGACGTTAGAAGGACTTTGGATTAAGCAGCTTTGCGAGTCAGAAGCCAAACGCAATACGAACTCTCACCCTACCGATCAGGTGGGTCTCAAACAGGTCCTGTGATATCCGCCCGTGCAGCAAAGCTTGAAGTCTGCGTGCATCTTTGCAGAGACTGCTAATTCAGCTGTTTGAAATTCACAGCGGTCGGGGGTGGAGGAAGGCAGATTACGGAGACAAAGACAAAACGGCAGGGACAATGCATATCGTGCTTTGGCACGTGGGATCTCCCACAGCTATTACCCCCTAAAGAACGGGGCTAATTGCATTATTACAATGAGCTGCCTGATCAGCTGTCTGCGGAGCTGGAATTGGGGGGTTGGGCAGGGGGAGGTCTTTTCTTTGAAAATTGCCAAGGAAACAGCTAAAGACTGATATATGCTGTAACAGTATAGGTCTCTCTTTATTCAATCAACCCAATTAGCCAAGAGGGGTTAATAATTGGGATCAAATAAAATAGACACAAGCAGGGTTGATTGCAGCCAGCCCTGTTGAATCTACATATCATTTACATTTTTTTTTCTTTTCTTTTTTTTTACTTTTTACAAAAAGCACAACAATTTAAAAAAAGACTGGCCAAATACTGAACGTCACAAAAGTTCTCCTCACATTTTACAAAAGAATCCTTGATGACCCCCAAGGAATATTATATAGATCAATTTAGAGCAGAATCTTTTTGGAAGGAAGATGTCTGTGGATATAATTTGACCGGATTCTGTTTACACTTGTCCATTAAATGCATCCGCAGTGTAAACAAATCCGATTTTACGTCACAAACAAACAAAAAACCCACACAAAACCACAAACATCGGTTCCGTTTAACTCCCTGTAAGCAACAGCTATGGCGAGACGTTGCGCCATGTGTTTCTGAACTAGAAGGTTCTTGTATTTCCATAAGTGCTCCATCAGAAAATACGATGAACTATTCAAACCACAAGGCAACGAACGCTCCAACACTGCTGTCTAAGAGTAAATAAACACGTGCCTTTATGTTAATATGAGTAATTAGTCATAATATAATATAATTATAATAAAGTAGTAATAAATAATTACTACTCTTTCACTTAGTCAAAGGTTTTTCCACTTACCTGCAAGAATCTGATTACAGGAAACATTACATGTAAAATGTGCACCGTCTCTGACCACCTCTGAATGTGGTTTGATTCCTCCAATTACGATCTGAACACTATCATGATACATTACTTCTGGCAGTACATGCATTTTTTTTTTTGTATGAAACAAGGTCTTAAATCTGGCGTAAAGCTCCTGCAGCATTCCACAATCAGGACATCATACAGACATTCAAACAGCAGTCTTTCAGAAGACATGCGTATGACAGACACTGACATGCTATTTGAAACATGACCGGTTGGGGCCTGTGATTTCTGCCGTGACATATTTGAAGACATATTTCCTTAATAAATAAATAAAAATCAAATGCTACCTTATCCAACCCGATTTCAGTGCCAGACGTCTGATTTCAGCAGAAAGATCAGACGATCACCTAGTAAGCCAGCTGCCAGTCTGGCAGAGTCTGACATGAAAGGGTCTCCTAAAAGGCTGGAAGGAGAAGAAGGTCCAGAACAACAAGGGACTGGTTTCAGTAATGACAGTTTAGCAGGATCTCAAACCCATTAGGGATGAACGTATCCTCACCTACTCGATCAATATCAACATTCCCGTTTCCATTTATCTTTGAAATCTTAATGCATGGAAACCTTACTGGTCTAGAAGCCCTGCCCTCAACCATACTCCATATCCAGACTGAAGCCTTAAACAGTGTAGCACACCTCTGCAACCCATATCAGATATGGACCCTCAATAAGAGTACTTGAATATTACACTTGGCTGGTGGGCAGGGGTTAAATATGTCTCAGGCTAACATGATAATTAGCTGAAGTGTCTTACACCCCCCTCCAATCAGTCCCACTTTCGTGCGGGGTCCGCCAACCTGCAGTGAGAAGATGACTCACGACAGCATGCTGCTCTCAGCGGCATGCAAAGCAGTCTTAAAATAATCTAACCTTGGTTGATCCACCACTACACACCTACAACTCGCTCACTCGCTCACACTCACTCACTCACTCCCCTGCTTGACCGTGCTACCTTTGACCATAACGAAACATTACTGATTACACATCAATTCAGTCCGTGCCCTCAAAGAACACTGTCAGAAGAACAATGTGGACACAAATGTGGTCAGGTAGCGCTTATGATGGAGCTTTACAGCACTGGGAAAAGCTGGGCTTAAGGCTTTCCAATCAAACCACAGGAAAGGAAAGGAAAACCATCAAGAACATTCAGAGAAACATGAACATGAGTGCTCCAAATCGATTTTATACAACCCAACCACATAAAGCTAATATGCTCCATCTTCTTCTAGAAGATGAGACTTTTCAATGGGGGCATCAAGGAAAGTTCACACTTCTGTAAACAAATCCTTGGGTAACTTCAACAACGTTCAAGATCTTTGATAAAGAAGTCCAGGGCCTTCAACGTTGATTATAATGAGTAATCTATTGATTACTTTTTGAACTGATGTAATCATTGAGGCCAAACAATAAAAATGGACTTCACCCTCTGTTTTCTATTCACCACTTAGCAATGGATGTAATGTTCAGCGGTCATATTGACCCATGCCACCCGCCCGATATTTATTTCATCCTAAATGATGATTTTGTAGCTTTTACAAACCGTACACAAACATCTGACAGGATGGAACGTTCAGGAGGCAAAACGTTCCGTGAAGTTTAGGTTGGGGGACGGACTGTGAGGGCCATAGCAAAACCTTTGGGCTGCACCTATTAAGGTAGTCCACTGTGGATTCTGAGGTGTGTTGAAAACCACAGCCCTGCTATAAAAGCCATCTTCTCTTCAGCTTTACAACAATGTGAACATTGCTCCCAGGTTTCTCAATCATATTACAAATTCATGAAACTGCTGGCAATATTCTAATGACCTTTTCCAGCCTTGTAGAAATCAATTAATACATTTATCTGCTAGACAGCTGTTTAGAGAAGCTAATGTCTACTCATTATTGGAACAAGGTTTGAGGAGTCAGATGGTGCATTCCAACTGTATGCTAATTAGTAATACAAAGCAGTGGTGATATATGAACTAATGTAATACAGATAAAAGTGCTAGGCCCCAAGTAGTCTAGGACCATCGGCAGCCGGGGTCCAGAGAGAGAGAAAATGGCTTGCTCTCCCTCAGGGGGTGGGTAGTTGGCACTCTTCTCACACCATCACATATAAGTGTGCTGCTGGGCCGGCGCAGGCGTCTGCCGACCACTGCGTCAGAACCCGGGGATCCAAGCGAGATAGCTGCCCGGCAGTTCAAAAGAGGCGGTAGGCATTCGTCACATGACTCGGAGGAAACACGTGAACGTTTTCTCCCCCCTGGTGCCAGGGGATACACGTGATGTGGGAGATACGATTGGGGGATGGGTAATTGGCATGTCTATATTAGTAGGGGTGAAAATAGGAAAAATGGCATTTTAAATTTTAAAAAAGTGACGTTCATTAGTACAACACACAACAGTTTATTATGTAAATTTTGTAAAATGTAAAAGAAAAATTTGCATCACCGGTCGTCTCTCAAAAATGACTCAACAAGCCAAACCTCCAACAGGTTAATAAAAGTCTGAGAACTTTTTAACCTTTGTCACAAGCATAGAACTCCTGCTAGAGTGCTAAAGCAAGGGCACTGCACTTGCTTTATAACGGGCCGTTTGGTTTAATAGTTAAAGTTTTAGTGTGAAACATTAAAAAAAATACAATTTATGGCACAACCCTTTACTATAGTCCAGAAAGACCTGAACTGCAACAGCTGTGCTACACCGTTTCTGTGCGAGAGAGAGCGGTGATGCTCCCGCTTCAACACTGCAGATCCAACTCTGCAGTGAGTTAGCAGGTTCAGGTGTTGTGTCAGAGAAATCAGTAAACAGTGCGGGACTCGGGCCCTCAGTTCCCCACCCCTGATCTGCAGTCTAAGGTAAGCGAGAGGAGAGGAGAAGAGAGAGAGAGAGAGAGATGACAGGAGACAGCAGGGAGGAGAAGCAGTGTTGTCTGGCTGATGTGAGAACTGTTGTGCAATATTTTGGTTGAACAAATTGAACTGATGAGGGAGACGAAGCATCAACACATTAAATTTAGTCAGTCGGGATAAAGCTGTTGGCTAATAGAAAGTCGTTTGACTCAAACCCTTTCCTTTGCTCAAAAACAACGGCTTGAGAATGAATAATTAGACTAATTAAGGAGGCATAATTGGCAGTGAAAAGTAAGCTGAAGTGTCAAGTGTCATGGCACTGTGATTCTGATGGTATTCAACCATTCTGAATCTGTACCACATGCTCATAACACATACTTAATATAACTACGCTGCTAATCCCTAGTGAAGATCATTAATGTCATAAATTACAATCACAACATGCTTTCTGAAGATACCACATGACCCCCATGAATACTGTTAATACTTCTGAATAATTAGAACAATCAGTTAGATGGTCGCTCCAGAAGATCGTCACACCAGTCACTCCCCGCAAAAGGAGACGTGTGAAATGGGAAGATGTTGTAGGATGAATGAATCTTTGCTACACACGCGGTTATTTCTTCCCAGGGTTACGGATTTCTGTCCTGCCGAGGTTGGCGTACACATTAACAGTGTATGGCCACAAAGAAAATAAGGAAGTGACAACCAATAGACCAGTGGTCCCCAACCCCCGGGCTGTGGAACAATTGGTACCAGGCTGGCACATCTGTGACCAAGACAGCAAGTCTTTGTGATGTATCAAGAGCCACGGTATCCAGGGTAATGTCAGCACCACCAAGGAGGACCAACCACATCCAACAGGATTACCTGTGGACGCAAGTGGAAGCTGTCTGAAAGGGATGTTGGGGTGCTAACCCGGATTGTATCCAACAAATGTCATTCCCAAGAAGAATTGACGCTGTATTGGCCGCAAAAGGAGGCCCTAGTTCACTAGATAAGGACCTTGCTTTAGGGCCCAACAATATCAGATTAGTGGTTTATATGTGCAACAAGTGCGTTCTTCATTCTGCTACACCAATAGAAGCTAGATCATCACCAAAGCTTCATCTAGTGTTTTGGAGTCTTATAAAATGACCACGTGTTCACAAGATGCCCAGTCTTGCTCCTGGTGACCCACCACCCTGTAGCTCCATCTCTAACCTGTCAGACCTGTTTCAGGTACTGAAGACTTTCAGAGTGAGCAGTGTTGGATCAGGGTGGTAGGTCATCCAGTCATGAGTTCTCCATATCCTAACTCCACCTGGAATGTACATTCCTCAAAGGCAGGTCACCACAGTAACACCCGGTCTTCCAGATGGGTGTTATGGATGGCTGTGTGCACACGCATTATAAAACAAATCACTAAAAAAAACGATCCCCCTATTGTCAGACCCTTTCCTTCACAGTTGCTGTCCTAATCACTGTGGATCCAACTTGCCTTGACACGTGGAGCTTGCACTATAGTAACAGTACAAGCATTCCTACCACCTTGGCCTACATCTCCAACAATCGTCCTCCCATAAGTGTAAATGGCTCCAGGACAATCACCTCATCCCCCGTCTCTTGCTCTGCATTCGAAACAGTAGAATCAGGAGAAGTGGAGCAGTTGCAATTGGCTTATTACAGATACGATCCTTCATCTGAGCTGAACTAAGATGAAAGAACAGCGAGTTTGTTTAAAGGCCTTCTAAACACACACCTGTTAGTGTTTGTTGCCTCAACCTCAATAATGGAGCCAATGTAAGCCTTGTCTGATGACATACAGACCATTTAGGGCTTCCTGCTGTGAGTGGGGCCGAAGTCGGCCTACAGGTTTCACACCTAAAACAATGGAATTAAGATACTTAAATAAAAAAAATAATTAAAAAAAAACACATTTAATGAAAGAAATGATATTTATCACCTGAAACGATTGCAATTCCAATACCATCATGCATTTATTTCGAAGTTGCTGAAGTCGTGATTAAATTTGACCCATATCTGGATTTTGGGTAACCATAGGGAAGAGAAACAAAACTATAAACATCCGGAAAATTAGGAATATTAATGATCGGTGCTAATGAGGACTTCTGGAGAACGCACAACACGGCACAATGTTTCATGTTATATTAATATGCTTTGACCTTTTGAGGCATGGCCTCAAAAAGACCTGTGAAGGTGTCCTGTGGTATCTGGTGTCCTTTAAGTACTGCAAGTTATCAGATTAGCGAGCCATGAGTCAGGGCTGGGCGATCCCCGGGATATAACCCCAGGAAATATCGTTCAGCTCAAGTTTTAAAGTTTCGAAACAAACATTCTGTTCCGATCTTGGGTAACATTTTATCTGTTCCACCCCCTGCGCCGTAGAATTCATAGAACCCCTTGTGCTTACGTAAGTGAAGAACCGAAGATCGAAACCTCTTTCTTTAGATCTTGATGTAAAAACCTTTAACCATCTTAAAGTTTCTCACGCCCACTATTACAATCTATGAAGGACCACTCAAAGAACCATTTGAAACCCCTTTATTTAAGAGTGCACAACGTAAACCCTTTCAAAGCTCCAAGGCCAAGGCTATGATCTGCAGCATCATGAGATAAGGCTATGTTTAAGTGTGCATTGGTGTGTACGTTTTATGAGAGAATGACAAATTACGTCTGGGTCTATCAGGAGGGTCCGTTCTTTGAGACTGCTGGTAAATATGTCTGAGCGGAGTCTCTTATCACACAGCTCCCAGGTTTTGAGAGCTACTGCAGTGTTTGATCCCGTCTGTCACAGTGGTTACATAAGACACCCCCCCCCCCCCCCCACTAGCCGACGGAAGATCCAATCCGGATTACTCTAATCAAACCTGCTGCTTTTCAAAGAGGCCTGACCTCCTGGCATTGTGCTAGGTGGGCCCATCTTTTCAAAGCGGTTCTCATTGAAAGAAGAGAATCTCAAAGAGTTTTCACTCGTGACCCAAATGTAGACGAGCCAAGACATGCTCAGTGCCTGAAACGTGCTGCTTTAGCTGACAGCGAAGATGTTACATTGCCTTTTCTTGTTTTATTATTTCACAACCAGGATTTACAATGGATTATCCTTTCATTTACAGAACTTTTGATTTTTGTTTTAATTGTGAAGCAAACAAGCGTCGGTGTGCATTAACTATTCACCCCCTAAGGCCAGTACATTGAAGAGCCCCCTTTTGAGGCAATTACAGCTGCTAGTCACTTTGGATAAGTCTATATGTGCTTGCCACCGGGATTTTTGCCCGTTCCTCAAGGCAAAACGGCTCCAGCTCCTTCAAGTGAGATGGTTTCTGCTGGCGAACAGCAATCTTCATGTCTGATCACGGAGTCTCAATCGGATTAAGGTCTGGGCTTTGACTAGGCCATTCCAATACGTCTACACATTTCCCCTTAAACCACTCGAGTGTTGCTTTAGCAGAGTATGCTTTGGGTCATTGTCCTGTCGGAAGGTGAGCCTCTTCCCAGACATGTTGTGATGTTTTTCCGCAGCAGGGACAATGAAACTGGGTCCAGGGGAAGATGGATGGTGCTAAAAACAGGGATATTCTTGAGTAAAACCGGTTTCGGTCCATCAGTGATTTGACACAACAGTGGTGTTTTGGGGCCAGAAATGGTTTTCCACAGTGACCAAAAAATTATTTTGGTCTCCCACATGCCTTTCGGCAAACTCAAAATGAGCCTTTTTCTGGTGACACTTCCATAAAGCCCAGCTCCATGGAGTGTACAGCTTATTGTGGTCAAATGGACAGATGCAGGTCCTTCAGTGTTACCTGTGACTTCTGAAGGTAAATCAGTTGCACTAGAACTATTTAGGGGTTTCATAGCAAAGGGGGTGAATACATATGCACATGCCAATTTTCATTTTTTCCAAAAAATATTATATATATATATATATATTTCTTCTCATTTCACGTCAATGTATGTTGTGCAGATCCATCAAAGCAAGCCACTGTAATTGACAGATGAGGCCCAAAAGTTACTAACTAGTTAGAATCAAATCTTACAGACCCCAAAGTCTAAGTCACCACACCTCACACAGACTCACGTATGTGGTTTCATTACAAGAAGCAAGAGAAGGTAAAAACAACAAGAACCCCAAGTAGAGCAAGTAGGTTTCCCAAGACAACTTGCTTGTAGGATTGTTAGAAAAGCACATCAAACTGTGTTTGACTGCAGAAGACCATCGAGGAAGATTAAGGAGATCAAATATGACCTTCAAAGAAGAGTCACCAGAAGAAAATTGTTCCTGCATCCTTCAAAGGAACATCTAATCCTGCGGATTAACAAAGTTACAACAATAGTTTGGCTGCATTTAGTAGCGGAAGAGTGCAGAATTTCCAGCTGTTAAGCATGAGGGTGGATGGATTATGCTTTGGGTTCATGTTGGAGACATTGTAACATGGGTGTCCAAACATTGGCTGGCATCACAACACCTGATCGGGTGAACTGAATCAGAACTGACTTAATGGGGAAGCTACCGCGTAAGTGAGGAGGTGTGAGCAGAGACAGTCAGATGAGAGGACAGAGCAGACATGAAGCGGCAGGGGTGGGACCGGGTAATTTAAAGCCTTGCCCTTCTTGTATACGAAAAAAAAAATAAAATAAACATAAACAAACAGGACGCATACATGCAGGCACAAGCAGATCCGCAGAGCGTCTTAACACAGGCACAACTCAAACACACCCGCATGTAGAAAAGCAGATAATTAGAGGGTTGACTAAGCCCCTTTTACAGCGTCTCCGTGGATTCCTGCTCCAGACGAACAGCTTCTGCTCCTCCAGCGGCCGCCCAGAATTACACATCAAACACAGCTATTGTCCTCCTCCCCACAGCTCAGCACATAGCTGTACAACAACTCCTGCACTACTCCACTCTGCCTTATTATCACCTACTCACACATTTTACATGAAGCATACAGACCAACTGCTACACCTAAACACCACACCGTGACACTTCTTTTCTATTATCTCACTTAATTATTCTGTATCAAAACTCTTAATCAAGAATTTGATAGGGTGGGTCATTAGTGGGATGGGTGGTAGGGAGGCTGGTAGTGTGGGTGGAAGGGAGGTTGGTAGGAAGAATGCACTGTAGAGGATTTTTACAAAACCTTTTGAAAAGGGTCCTATATGGAACCAAAAAGGGTTCTTCTATTTTTTCTTCTACAAGCTAGATCATAACAACAGAAGAACTGAGTAGTGTAGTGCTGCCCAAGGACTCTTATTAGTGCAGCACAATATACAGGGGTTGGACAATGAAACTGAAACACCTGTCATTGTAGTGTGGGAGGTTTCATGGCTACATTGGAGCAGCCTGGTGGCCAATCTTCATTAATTGAACCAGTAAGAGCAGAGTGTGAAGGTTCAATTAGCAGGTAAGAGCACAGTTTTGCTCAAAATATTGCATTATGGGGGACATACCAGAGTGCAAAAGAGGACAAACTGTTGGCGCACGTCTTGCTGGCGCATCTGTGACCAAGACAGCAAGTCTTTGTGATGCATCAAGAGCCACGGTATCCAGGGTAATATCAGCACCACCAAGAAGGACCAACCACATCCAACAGGATTAACTGTAGACACAAGAGGAAGCTGTCTGAAAGGGATGTTGGGGTGCTAACCCGGATTGTATCCAACAAATGTCATTCCCAAGACAAACTGACGCTGTATTGGCTACAAAAGGAGGCCCTAGTACACCATACTAATAAATTATTGTGGTCTAAAACCAGGTGTTTCAGTTTCATTGTCCAACCCCTGTAGTTGCACAGACTGAGAATTGAACCACAGTTGCCCAGATGGTGTGGTGGCTCACTGGTGTTCTGTTGCGCCACACCAACCACCTTCAAACATGTTCTATAACAGAATCATCTACAGACCACTCTCCATCATCCTCCAACCCTTTCACAATGCAAAAAAAAAAAAATCCTTTAACCATGAAAATGGTTCTTTGAGTGTTCATGGTTCTATATCAGGGAAACAGACAGGTTTTCATTCTTAACAACCACCAGCAATACCTGATTCCACTCAATCAGCCAATCTTTTGACACCCCTGTTCTATATAGAACCATTTTCCTTATTAAATAACCCTTGAAGAACCATCATTGTTAGATGTGTAGGATGGGGTGGAAAGGACCTTTGCTAAAGCTAAAACATTCTCGTATCACAACTTTTCAAGTTTCTTTCAATACTCTGATGTTGAATCCAAAGCTGGAATGAAAAATGGTTCTAAACTGCTCTCCCTTCTGGTGAGCCAGGTAGGGGTCCGAACTGCGAAGAACCACCATTAAAAGATCTGAAATGGCTGTACGGAGGATTCTGCTAATCGCAAAACAGAGTGTAATCTCCTCATTTTGTTTGTTTTAATGTTGATACTATCATGCCAACTTTCTTCGTATAACTGAGAGCAAAATGCAGAGAGAAAGAGAGAGACGGAGAGAAAAACAAACCACAACGATGCGAGAGTGAGAGAGAAAGTTCACAGGAGAAAGACAGACCAACCGAGAAACAGACAGGGACGCAAATTCCAAAGAACAGAGTCAGTATGTACATGGGTCTCATCCAGCCCATCCAGTCAGGGCGGGTACTCGAGGAACTGGCCTGAAGCTGGCAGGCAGACAGCTCTGAGCCTGAGTCACGGTGCAGCATCACCTGAGCTCTGAGTAATTGTAGCTTAGGTGAGGTGTCTGGAAACTGCCATGCAATTAAGATCCAAGACAGAATAATGAAGAAGGGTGAAGCTCACCAATGCTTCTGAGGAGTGTTCACACACACACACACACACAGTTTAACTTTGACATTATATCCGGTAGTTGTTCACATTCTCTTGGTTCCGTGAGGAAAGGACCAATAGAAATGCTCCATCTTCTACACTGACGTCCACTGAAAGTTCCTAAAGGTTCTTCTTTCTTCAATGCTGCCACACTGGAGATACTGTACAACTACATCTACATGTACGAGTGCAGGAGACGGAGTGAGAGTTCATCGCCCTCGTTTATGTTTTGTTTTCATAATGAAATATCGACCTACTTAAAGATGTAAACAACAGCTATGTAGAGCTGCAGAAACTGCCAAGCACTCTGAAATCCAATTTACAGACAGACAGACAGACACAGAGAGAGAGAGAGAGAGAGAGAGAGAGAGAGAGAGAGAGAGAGAGAGAGAGAGAGAGACACACACACCTGACACACACACACACACACACACACACACACACACACACACACACACACACACA
Source organism: Acestrorhynchus altus (assembly GCA_034509495.1). Classification (NCBI taxonomy): domain Eukaryota; kingdom Metazoa; phylum Chordata; class Actinopteri; order Characiformes; family Acestrorhynchidae; genus Acestrorhynchus; species Acestrorhynchus altus. The sequence goes on along the minus strand of CM067518.1, from coordinate 6,381,568 downwards.
CACACAGGGTATGAGGGCATGGCTGGTTAGTTATTAACTCGAGCTGGTGAAACTCGAGAGGATAAATTTTCTTGCTCTGCTGCTGTGACCCATAAACAGATCACCGTGGCCCAATTAAAAAAATTAAAACAAAAATCAAACCCTCCTCACTTCACTGATCCACTGGCGCCTTGGAAAAGCCCGAGTTCTGTTTTCCGCTTCTAATTCCAGCCATCGCTCATCCCTGTATCCCCTGGATGAGTTGAGCAGAGAGTCTGTGGTGAATCAGACATCAGAGTCCAACGCTAAGCTGCATCGCCTCCACAAACAGAACGCCTGAACGGAACACGTTCACATGTGTACAGCAGCTTTATGACACGGGTGCTCTGTCCGGAATGCCTCCTCAGCACTCTCCTACTAAACAGCTGGAGCGGACTAAGCTTCCCTCCAGCTCCAGCTCCATTCTTCTCGGTGTCAACTACAGGCGCAGCATCAAATAACAGTCGTCTTAAACTGACTTCTGTGCAGATTAACTGCCCCACCTGAACTTCATCAACTTGCTTGATGTCAACCTGTCCCAGGTTTAGCCCCTCTAACCCAGGTACATCTGAAAACACATTCCGAAGCTCTGAGAATGACGCGTCTGTGAAACCGGAGATTTTCATGCTGATCCCAGTTCCATGACACCCAAAAAATACATTTGCATGTTGGTACGCGTGCGACGAGGAATCACGATTACTACATTTTTGGACACTCCTGTATGTACTGTCCCAGAAATAATTACATCATCATTTTAAGACCTTTTTAATGCCACTGATGATATAATGGCTAACAATTCAGGGTTGCTGTTGTAACGCTCCAACTACCCAGAGAGAATATGGTGAAAGTTCCTCTGACGTCTCGGTGTGATACGGTCATTATTCACACCCTGCAGAAGTTTAGTGTCCACAGTGCGGAACTACTTCCTAACGTTACATGAAACCTGAATGAAATGTTTATGGGTTTAATGCTTTGAGCTTAAGATGCTTTTTCCCCCAGATATTCACAAGCGTTCTGCTGTTTTAGCCAACAGAGCCAGACCAACCTGGAATAGTCGGATTTTTGCAAAGACAGGTATTGTTTTATTACATTGACACGGGAAAACACGCTCTTACCACAATGTTATTCTTGAATTACGGCCATGAAACTAAACGGTGGTGGAAACGCTGCATTAGCTCTGCTACCTTTTATCCCAAACCAGCACTGAACAGCACATTCAAAACAAAAAATGATCATTTTTTTATAAATCTGTGTGTTTTTTTTATATATCTATAAATGTTTGCTAAAAATAAAGTGACTATTTCAGTGTTAACTCAATTATTGTGGCTGTATTATTCATATAAATGCAATGACCAGATTGGAAGGTAATGCAAATGCAATTCCCATTTCACATTCCCATTCCCACTATATTATTATAATTTATTATTATTATTATTCCAACATAATAGGTTGATATTTCAGGGAAAATATTCTGAATTTTTAGGAAAAAAAGATGCAAAATAGAACAAAAAAAGCAGCTTTTGTGTTTTTTTATCTCTTTATTAAAAGTGTTTCTTCTCTCAAACGCAGCTAAAACTAAAAGTCAGTATTAAGGAATGGACACGATGTGGTGTTTTTTCACACGATGAGACCTCTATAAGTGACAGAAGTACATCACTGGGTTAGGAGTAGGTCACTGGAAGCTGTTCAGGTGGCTTTTCCTACCAGGCCACGATCAGACGAACACGCTGGATCTGATATCTGATGGAACAGAAGAGTGACTCCAATTTAATTCTATATCAAATCGAATTCATGCACTTTTAGCATCATAACCTGCTGTTAGAAGCTCAGCTGAAGTCCAGTGAAGCACTCAGAACTGATGCTTTCGCTACTGCAGACCAACAGAATTCCTATTTGCTGAAACTAAATGGGAGTGAATTGCAGTTTAATATCATTTGTTCAAAATTAACCCAATTGCTCTGGGTAGGTGCTGAGTTTGGCTGCGTGCAGCAGTTTCTACAGCAGATCCAATTGGAGTCGTGTTTATTTCGTCCGAATCCAAGCGGATCATTTCTCATTTACATAAACTCGTTTCCACTGATGACGGTCAGCACTGCTTTCGTTTCGGTTCAGAATCAGGGGAAAGAAAAGGTGGGAAGAAAGAATGATTGGGAATCTAACAAGTGTAATTGGGGGAAGCAGATTTGGATAAATGAATGAGCCACAGCTCCGGCCAAATGAAAAGGCACTTTGTCTGTGTGGCCAATTGCATTAAAAGCATGGAAATGACATTAGAAACCATTTCAGATGAGCAGATGGCAAAAGTCAGCAGCAGAAACTTGGCTCGCAGGGAGAGACCCCTTGCTTTGATGTGTCCGAGGCAAGCAATGGTGAATGGGGGGCACTCAGTTACCCACGTACTGGACATAAAGCAGAGGCCTTTCCTGCTTCGACACTGACGGAGAGATCCATTAAAGGGATGGTCTGGTTAAACATTACAGATTTATCATCACCTTACGTGTGTGTTGTTATCGAAGATATGTTTAGTGTCAGAAGTTTGCTCTTTTATTTCTCCACTAAATAACTTTAAGGGGGTTCGGCTCCCTCCTCCTGAGAGGGGGTGTTAAACACTTCCACTCGGTGTAGGTTAAGTATCTCAGGGTCTTGTTCACAAGGGAAGATGGATTTGGAGACCCCTGTCTAACTTTGCTCGGCTCGTTTTGTGGGATGTTTTTGTAGTTTGACCAAAAAATTAAATTTATTAACCAACAAATAAAAATAAAAAAAATGTCTAAGAGATCTTTTTATTTTCAGAAGATCCAAGGCTCCTCAAATGTGTCTTCATTTGAGATGAAATACTAACAGAATTGAATTTGACTGTGTTTATCAAAATTATTGCTGGTTACATTTTGTATTGTTCATAATTGAGCTATAATTAAAAAAGTCTATAATTTAAATGGATTACCGTATTTTCTGGACTATAAACCGCACCGGAATATAAACCGCACCCACAAAGTTTAAAAAAACCCTGGAAAATAACATACATAAGAAGAAAAAGCTGCCCCTCATTATAAGCCACATGGTTTAAAGCATGGAAAAAAGTAGTGGCTTATAGTCTGGAAAATACGGTAATTGTAATGATTAGATTGACAGGGACATTTAAAATATTACCTTCTTCAAAATACATGAAAGTAGTCCACATCCTGAATTATATCGGACATTTATGTATCAGTGTTATCAATTCTCATGTTTAATATTGTGAAATTTGAACACTGTGTACAGAGATAGAGAGCAGAGACTCTCTCTTCTTGTTTTCCGTAGTAACTCAGAGTCAGTGACATCAGCCCCACCCCTCTCTGATCAGTCAGAGTCTGCATGGTCCATGGTGAGTTAGGGTTAGTCTCGTAGTTTGTTATGATGTGTATTGTGTCTGTAGGTTGCTGTGATCCTGAGATATGAAGCCTAGAATGCTCAGGAAATCTGGAAATCTACCGACAAAAAGAGCGAGATCGCAGGTACAAGCAGACAACATAATTGCATGTTGCTTGTTTCAACTGAGGGTTTTGGTGGTTACTTTGTTGGAGAAATTGGGCAGGAATGTATAAGATGCAGACATCAAATTATCCCCGGAATCAATAGAAATTGGGGCAGGTTTCAGACGTCACCTTTCCTAAGCTCCACCCATCCCAACCTACAACCGCTATGGTGTTCATGCACAAGCTAATGTACAAGCCAGCGTGTTTTTTATTTGTTTTTGTTTGTTTGTTTGTTTGTTTGTTTTGGGGGGTGATGAGCAGAAAGTACTGCCTACTTTAATTCTGAGCAAATAAATTAGCGTAGGCGTGGCTTCAATGTTTTGATGCTCATCAACACATCCAGAACCACTGCATTCGTACTAAAGCCAAAATGTCATTTGGTTAATGATAGTAAAAAAGAAAATCACTCATTTTAAGGATCATTGCTATGTCAAAAAAATACTTCAGCAAGCAAAACATGCCCTAACTGAAGAGAGGTAAGGGGTGAACGATGTAAGAGCAAGTGGTCAATACTCAATACAAACGATAATGAACGCTGCAGTCCGATTTCAGTTCTGTATAATCAACCAGCCACAATAGGATGCATGTGAGGATACACTTGTATCCTCAAACGCCACTTGTTCAATCACAGGTTGACGAGAGGAAGTTCACCCTTTACACCCACACAAGCAAACGGTGCTTTCGCTTACACTAGAAGAGAATCAGCTGTTGAGCGTAGCTACAGTAAGAGTGGGCCGAGGGGCTCGTCTGTAAACACTCAGCAAACACTGTTCTCTGGACGAATGATAAATCACCCTCAGTGCACGACGCAAAACAATTCCCTGCAGGTGGAGTTTTCTGCAAGGTGTGACGATCTTTGTGCACGCGTACGTGTGTGTGTGTGTGTGTGTGTGTGTGTGTGTGTGTGTGTGTGTGTGTGTGTGTGTGTGTAAGGTGAAATGGAGCTGACTGCACTGTATAGCAAGGCTAATACTGTATGTCTTCCCTAATATAAGGTGGTACAAACCACAGAACAATACATTTGCGGCATTTAGCTGACCAGAGCTACGTACAAGGTTATTGACATGACAGACGTGGGCCCAAGGACTCATACTGGTGCAGCACAGCATAGCTGCACAGACTGGTGTGGTGGCTCACGGGTGGTGTTATCTGTTGCGCCACCAAAACACCAACAAATCTTGTATCTCGATTTTTGCCATTTTCAGCAATAAAATCTATATTCCCCATTTTCAAAAGTATTGGGACACACGTCTTAAATCACTGAATTCAGGGATATCGCCACGGGTGTATAAAACCTGGTCACTCCCAATCAAAATCTCAGCATCTTCATCTCCGCCACCTCCAGCCTCAGCCTCCTGTCTCTTAGACAGAGCCACCGTCTCCAAACCCTACACCATAGCAGGTCTCACTACTGTCTTGTAAACCTTGCCTTTCACTTGTGTAAGGGTTCTGTTTGGGATCTGACTGCAGCTGGGTTGGCCTTGTGCTGAGCACTTCAATCCTGCCTTTGCTGTGGAGCGACACACTTCAACTGCCGGTGTCATGATCTGGAGAACCATCACATACAGCAGTCTCCACCGCCACCAGTTATATGTGCAGGACATCCAGCAAGACTAGGGTCATCCACGCATAGCAGTGTTTCCCAGGAATGTCTTCGCCAGATTGCAGCACGTGCTCGGCCCTCCTGGTCAACAGATTCATCTGCGTTTGAACATTTATGGGACCAGCTGAGACACCAGCTTCGGCAACCTATGAGGGCGCAGGATCTACGGGCCCAGCTGCAACTATTGTGCTGCAGAATTCCATATGAAACCTGTATTCCTCCACGCCCAACTGGCAGACACATTGTCACAACAGCATTCATCATCCATCACACCACAGATGGCTTTTTTAGACTCAGGAGATAAGAAGAAGGAGACTTGATTACTCACAGATATCCGTGGACTCATCTGAGCCGTCTGGACAGTCCTTCTCTCCATCGCAGCGCCAGCCTTTGGAAATGCACGTCACCTGATCTTTACACACAAACTGCTTGGGGCTGCAGGTCTTCGGAGCTGCAACACAGAACACAGCACATGCTTCGTGAGCTACGGCTGCACTCGAGGACACAAATCATGCTTCAGCTTCTGAAACAGCTGATTTAAGAATGAAATATTTCCAATGAAAATTCAATTCAGTGTGAGCAAACAGGTCTGCTGAGGCGCTCCAACTGCGAAAAGCTCAGGGAAAGCAAGAACACAACAGGGTCAGCGCAAGTTCAGAAATGTGGGCTTTTTTTTTTTTTTCCAGCCAAATCGATGTGGAAGACCTTGTTGAGAAGCCCGATTTAGAAACCATTTAGTCGTCTACTCCAGCACGCTCACTTTTATATGCGTGTTTATTTTCCTGTTCCTCCAGCAAACAGTGGCTTTCTTTAGTCTTTTGCATGCCACAAGGCGTTTCTCCGCCACCGAACACAGAGGCCTTTTCACTGCCCGTGCCAGTGGCCCAAAGTGCGGTCATTCAGCCAGGCCTCAGAGCTAAAGGCGTAAATCGCAGGACCTCAAAGGAGTCTGATTTGATTAGCATCCTCAAAATTCATCTCCAAAATGGAAAACAGAGATAGAAAGGCAGAGTCATCTTTCACTCAAACCATTTTCGAGCATGTCTGTTGGACCTTTCGTTATGAATTTAGTCACATGACGCCACCCCGTCCATTATATCACATAAGCAACATGGAGAATTCAAAAACAGAGGAGCCAAAAGAGCAACACCGGCAGATTGTGCTGCGGGAGTGTTTAAACCCCTCAGTGTCACTGCTGGACTGAGAACAGTCCACCAACCAGAAACACCCAGTGAACAGCATCCCGTGAGCACTGGTGAAGGACTAAAGGATGACCAACACATACTGTGCAGAAACAGATGAGCTTCTGCCTCAGAGTAGTGGAGGAGTGTCTAATGGCCAACACACATCAACACTCCAGCGTCATGTCACTGAGAATGACCCACCATCCAAATGCTACCTGCTCTGTGGTGGTCCTGTGGGCTCCTGACCAGTGAAGAACAGAGTGAGAGGACAAGCACAATTTGAATGTATTTACTTACTATATCATCTAATTCAATTAAATTATATGAATCAAATCACGTTTCAAACGAAGCAACACCTAAGCTATGTTTCTCCTCTAGTCAGTCAGGTGGTCAGCCGGGATTGTTGAGGTGCGCCACAGTGCCGCTGGAGGAGCTCTGGAAGGCCGGCACTTTCCTGCTGCTTGTTTTTTACGCCACACAGCCACCCCTCAAGAAAGACAGGGTGAACCAGCCCCGTAATTACCCATCCCCAGCCCGACCACGCCGAGGCAGCCTTCCATCCACCAAGCACCAACAGCTTTGTGCCAGAGCAGACAGCGTTCTGTAGGTGTGGCTCGCAAGTCCACACAGCTGACCACAAGCTTTTTCTTTGCCCCGAGAGACATTGTGCATTTTTTTGTACAAGCAGCAAGGAATTCACAACAGTACAAGAAGCACAGATTTAAAGCCACAGCTTGGTGAAAAGTTTCGTTGAAACCATTTTCCCAATTTGCTTAATTTCACTGTCCAATGAAAAACAAGTCTCTCTTAATGGTGAATTTACACCAGGAGAACCAGTTTACAGTTTACTTGAAACTGTTCTTAACTTTAATTGGAAGTTTTACGATAACACACAACCTTGAGTGTTCTACAGCTTTTTTACAGTACGGAAAAGAAAGAAAATGAAGTTTTATAACTACAGAGGTTGGACAATGAAACTGAAACACCTGTCATTGTAGTGTGGGGAGGTTTCATGGCTAAATTGGAGCAGCCTGGTGGCCAATCTTCATTAATAGCACCAGTAAGAGCAGAGTGTGAAGGTTCAATTAGCAGGTAAGAGCACAGTTTTGCTCAAAATACTGCAATGAACACAACATTATGGGGGACAAACCAGAGTTCAAAAGAGGACAAATTGTTGGTGCATGTCCTGCTGGTGCATCTGTGACCAAGACAGCAAGTCTTTGTGATGTATCAAGAGCCACGGTATCCAGGGTAACGTCAGCACCACCAAGAAGGACCAACTACATCCAACAGGATTAACCGTGGACGCAAGAGGAAGCTGTCTGAAAGGGATGTTGGGGTGCTAACCCGGATTGTATCCAAAAAATGTCATTCCCAAGACGGATTGATGCTGTACTGGCCGCAAAAGGAGGCCCTAGAACACCACAGTAATCAATTATTGTGGTCTAAAACCAGGTGTTTCAGTTTCATTGTCCAACCCCTGTATAGTATAGTATAATATATATATATATATATATATATATATATAGTGAATTCTTGTTGTGATCTCAACTTCATGAGTCTCAGAGACACACAGGCAGTGGCTCGAGGCCACTTAACTTGTATGTAATCACACTCAGTGCACACGCTGATAATCCCCAAACCATAAACACTTCACTTCACCTACAACAAGCCCTGACCAGATCCGGGTCCCCCTAATCGAGTCTCTGTGTCTGTATGCCAAGAGCGGAGATTTTAAAACGGCAAGGTGATTCCACCTAAGTGGTTGCAGCTGGCCTAAAAGCAGGTCCATCTCAGGATCCACCACATTGTCTTAATCCATTTCATTTTTTTGTTTTTTTGCTCTGAGCATTTATGGTACTTAAGTAGTCGCTGCTGTTGTTTACTTGGCAACGGAGTTATACAGTGTTGGTGAAAAAAAACAAAAACATGCCGTTGTGGTGAAACAGCAGCACAATCAGGTTGTGGGGCCAAAACTAGTTGTTGTATAGAGGAAAAAGTAATTCCAGGGCATTTCTATTGGTGTATTCATCCAGAGTGGTTTACACAGTGTACAGAGCAGCTACGGGGTTCAAACGATGGCAGAAAGTTGAAGTAGAGATGGAGGGCTTTCACTGGACAGCCACGTTATGTGGTTTGATGACGCATCATCTATGATCACATGAAACGATATACATCAATGTGTACTGAAGTGCTCCACTACACTGCATTCCACAGAGGAGGACTGGGCTGTAGAGGACAGCACTAAGTGTCTGATTGGAATTCTCTGCAGGTCTGGGTGACCTACCTCCAGACACACTTGGCAACAGATGGGGGGGACCTACAATAGTGATTCAAGGCAGGCCATTATCACACTCACACTGTCAGTCTTTTTCTTCCTCTCCTTACTTTATGTTTTATGATCATAAAAGTCCTAAACTATTTAATCAAAAACTCTCAGCTCTGGGACTTAGTCTGGAGCAGTCTTGTCTTTAACTGTCAAACACATAAAATACAGTTGAAGGCTCGTCACTGGGGCTCAATAAAGTATCTTTGCCATCTTTTTGGAACTAATAAGGTACGTTCATGTACCAGAAGTGCAAAAACGTTGATGGTACATTTATAAAAGGTGTAGCCGAGTACAAGTTGTACCTCTGTATTTTAGTATATACCATTACATCTACCATTACAAATTGAAATATTGTGGAAAAAGGTCCTTTGTTTTCATATAAATTCATTTCATACAAAAAAAAGTTGGATTTTAGATTCATTACATGTAAAGTGACATATTTTGTACCTTTTTAACAAACTAAATAAATATAAATAACTAAATAACTGTTGATCAGTACAACTTATAGCTTCTGAAAGTCAAAAATCTATTTTTTTAAATGTTAAATGTTAAACGATCAAATGTTCTGTTACGATCTTTGGAAACTTCAGCTCCTTCACTCTCCTCCGCCCCCTGCTCTCAACTCCTCCTCTACTCTGCTCCCCTCCACCCCCACTCACTCTCTCTCTCACACTCACACACACACACACACACACACACACACACACACACACACACACACACACACACACACACACACACACACACACACACACAAACTATGGAGGGGACATAAAGCTCACTGTGTATAAAGAAGGTATGTCATCGTGACAAGCCTAAAGACAGGTCTGGATGCACTCCAGCCATTGTATGGAATAGTGGTTATTGTACTTCAACAGAGAACATCACCAGTGAGCCACCACACCATGTGGGAGACTGGGGTTCGATTCCCAGTCTGGGCAACTGTGCTGTGCTTCACCAATAAGAGTTCTTGGGCAAGACTCCGAACACTCCTCTGTAATAAGAGTAACCTTGTACGTTGCTCTGGATAAAAGCATCAGCTAAATGCCATAAACGTAAATGCAGTTCAGTTCCACCAGCAGCTCATTTGATTTGTTATCATAAAGAATGCACCATCTATGGCTGGTCAAATTAGCACACCCTTAGTGCACCAGCTATATCCCTCTTCCAACATGGCTACCGCAGGGTTGGTGTGCTGGACAGGGGCCTTGTTAGCGCGGTACCTTAAGATGCTGGTTAGTCACGTGAACAAACCCTAATGCTGTCCTGAGATTTCTTCTGAGATTCGGCTGTTTTGGCAGAACGTCATTCACTATCAAAAGACACAAGCAGCAATTACAGCTGCTAATTGTTTCCGGTGCAAAAAAATACTGTTTCTCAGCTTCTCTTATTAACTTTCAGTAACTATACTTCACTATAGTACTCTACACTGCTCCCAAACTGCCACAGTCCACTCTCGGGTTAAAAGAAAAAAGAGAACTGCACAGTGTCCATTTTTAAACAGTTGACCAGTACAAGGCCTTTCCCTCAGTAAACCACTTTGTTCTTCAAAGCCCGCTCAGCAGCGTGGGGGCTGGACAGGCTGCTAGGTGGAAAGCAGACATAAAAGGGAGAGGGTGTGTGATGGACAGAGGGAGTGAGTACGAGATAACTGAACGTGCTGCTTGAGCAGAAACACGCGCGCTGTCCACTCAGCGACACACTTCGGGAGCTGGGCTTTTTAGGTCCAGCAAGGCAAAATCCGCTCCCGGGGCGGCATTGAAATGCCCAAATCTGCCATGAAGGCTCTCACACACACACACACACACACACACACACACACACACACACACACACACACACACAGCTAACATAGGGCAATAAGGCTTTCATTGTTGTAATATACAGCACACTTTTCTGAGTTTATTGTGGACCAACTCAGTGTTTCATTACAATTCCGAAGAAACCAAGGGGGAATCTTTCAAGGGTGCATCAGCCAGCTCAGTACACCGAGTATAAACAAACAGTGATACTGAGCTAAACAGTTCAGTTCACAGGATCTTGCGGCTTCAACGTTTTTAAATGTGAGTCGATGAACGCGATTTAATAAAGGCCCTGTATGATGATGCATTACGTTTTCCGTAAAGGATAACGTGGAATTAAGGCCCACCCTCGATCTGTAACGGCAATCGGCCAACTGATATCGATCGACAGTACAAAGACTGAAACGTAATGCAAATCAAATTCTACAGCTGGAAGACTAAAGCCACGGCATTAGCAAGTTAAACCATACAAAATGTAGCTGGAGCTGATTGGCGTCCGACAATGGTGAGTAAAACAACGCGGGCGCCACGATGACCAGCTGATTCCTTCAAATTAACGGTGGGAGAAGAAAGTCCCAGTTCACTACAAAAGCAATTGAGCACAAAATGAGGGACAGGACAAGGACGCTGTCCACAGCACACAACGAACTGTGACTAATCCATTTTTTTTTCCTCTGCAGCTTCCTCCAAGGCTTCTTCCAATTCACGGGAAACCTACCGAGCACCACACACAACAAAGTCGAGGCAAGTCTCACAAGCCAGACTCGCTTAATATGGCCAGGAACAGCCTACTTTGACAGGAAGAGGCCATTTGACTGACATGCAAAAGGCAATGTTTGGCGATTGGTGAGGCATGTAGTAGGAGGTGATTATGGAACCATCCCACAGCCGTGTGTTGCTCAGAAAGGGTCGTTTTGGAAAACCAAAACCTTATATGCTGCAGAAGCCAAAGAAAAATCTATCTAATCAGTGTGCCCCTAAAATATTACAATAGTTATGAGCTGCTTAAAAAAACATCGGACGCTCTGTTGACATGAGGGTAATGAGCCTGATGCTGAACCGAAGTTGTGGCTAACTTTTCAGAGGTGTGAAACAAACACACAGTTAAACCATTTCGGTGCTTCTTAGGCGAAGGAGAGAAAGGGAGGCGGTAAGGGACTGAAAAAGGGCTTTATCTGCCCCTCTGGGACTGCAACCAACGGCAAACATCGGGAGCATTTCAATAGCAGCAAGCTGACTAAAGCCTCACGCTGCCTAGTTGCTGAGCCACCACCTCAAACCAGGCAGGCCTGCTTTAATAACACTGCTAATACTTGACGAGAGCTAAAACCCTTATTCTCAGCAGCAAAAAAGAAGGAGCTTCTCAAATCAACCATTCGCTTAACATCCTGCCATGATCTCAACGACAATTCTCCTCTCCATTTAGCTCCTTCATCTGACATAACCTTCCTCAGCAAGACAAAGTCTTGGTTTCGGGCCATTTGCAGAGCAGTTTAAGGGGAGGAATTTGTGAAATGCAAAGATTTTCATATCTGTGAGATTACGGTGAAAACCTCTGAGCAATGCCAGAACCGGAGAGTCTACTCATTTACATGCTTTTCCTTCCTAATTTATGGGATTATTCTCGGTGGTGTAGCCTGGTGTATCGGGAATCGCTACCGTATGAAAGGGGACAGTATCTAATAAGCAAATTCCCAAGGAAATGGGACAAAACCCATTCATTCATTAGATTCCCACAGACTGAAAATCACCTCCCCCCCAGGCTAATCTAACGGAGGAGATGGAGTTAAATAATATTCCACCACACACACAGTGGTGACAGTGTTACACAAATGAAACAGTATACACTCCAGTTCTCTTCCAAAGACACACTCTGGAGATGGAGTAACCTACATATCTACTGCCAGACATAAACTAAATAAATCAAGACTCCAGAATGTGAGTCTGAACAGTCACTTGTGGGCAGAGGGAACCGACTGCTTTGCTGCCTGAATGAACCCGGGCCTCTGAGGAGCATCCCGTAGAGATGATATTAAATACGATCGCAGCCGCTCGGCAGCGGAAACTCCCATCCGGGAAGGTGTGAGGTCTGGGCTTGCTCTGTAGAATTTGTCAAAATATTTGTCCAAGGCATACCTGGACGGCAGGAGCCACTTCACACGTCTGCTAGAGTGGGTCAGAGGAGGCCATGCCGAGAATATCTAAGGCCCTGGACTCCAGCACCAACCCCGAGACCCAAACATCTAAACCGAGCGGACAGACTTCAGAGCGCTACAGTGCGCAGTTAGCACTTTCTGTGCTCGCCTCAAACCCACAGTTCATGGGTACAAACCAAGAAAACATTGGGACACTGCACCGCTACAACCATCCTGCTGGAGTGCTGACAGTGTCAGATCAGCCAAAGAATGAGGAATAATAATGTTCCACATCACTGGTTTGATGCACACTGCAGTGCATCGGGGCAATATAGATAAAAAAAAAAAAAATTATATCCCAATATATTGCAATTGAATGGCAATATATGATGTGAAAAGTACAAGTAAACAATTTGATCCCATGAAAATATAATTTTTTAGTGGGTATAAAGAAAAAAAATGAAGGTCAGATTAATATTTAATAAGTCATCTTTAATAAATCATCACTGCAAGACTGAAACAGAATAATTAAAATCTCTAAAACTCAATATAAACAATATCACCTCGGCCCACATCTTCTGTTCCAATCCCGACATAGATAGAAATACCAATATTTATTATATCTACCTTTTCAACAACGAGTCAACTTGGTGAACTAAAATCAGCTTCCAAATTAGCAACTAATTTAACAGTTGATTAGTTGGAGATGTTATCGCATGTCTTTTCTCACTAACTAGGAACGTTTTAGGACACACGGGAAGATTACATTTTAAACAACAAACATCTGAGTAGCTTAGGATCTCTGGAAAATAACAATATCGGGAATAAAAAAAAATACAAAAACCATCCTGCAAATGTAGCAAATGAAGGTGCACGTTCAAAGTTTCATAACCTGCCGCCTCAGCATTCAACCCACTGCCTGACCGCAGGAAAGTGCATGCACGGCATTTGGCCAGTCACTCTCAGGTTTTGAAAATAAACATTTGCTGATATTCGACAAGTTCTTACTCTAGTCCTAAGACTACCACGTCTTTGTTTGCTTCGCTACAGCAATCACATTACGTAACAATACAAAAGCAATCCTAGTGTTTTGTCCATACGGTGCCGTCCTACACGGGGACACTGCCAAAGGTAATGTGGTCCAAAATTAGGCTTAATCTGTGTCTGGGATATAAGATCCCCATGTTTTTAAGAGTCCGACGCCTGCTTTGCAGAACTGTCCCTCAATAAACAAACATTTCATTTATTGTCCCACATGTCTACTTTTTTGTCTAGGAGTGAAAGCAGAGCGGATGTGGTCAGGAAAAGCAGGAAAGCCACATGGGTTCTTCTGTTGAGTAGTTTCTGAAAACGTCGCCTCTGCTGTGTCACTCTCTCGTCCCGTGGCCATTGAGAGGCAGGGGGGAGGGGGGGTTGGTGGAGACAGCTAGGCAGGCTGGGACCAGCCTGACCCACTTTCAGCCACCTCCCCTCCCCACAGATACCCCACACCGCTTCCACAAAATCAACTCCAGACCGCCGCAGCACATTCCAGCACCTCTTAATTGATTGCATCTGCCGGTCGTCTTGGAGGATACGCGCTCATAAAGTGGAACTCTGGGCTTTTTCAAGCCTTTGTAATCCACTCTGGAATTCTGAGGGAAACTGAGCCAAGCTTTGTTTGGACTGATATGTATATTAATATGGCTCGGAATCCGCAGCCACCTCAAGAAACCAATCTTCCAGACTTCCAGAACCTCCCAGTGGGTTGCCAAACCTGGACCTAGAGTCCTCCAGCCCTGGATTTTAGTGTTTTTCCATGCTCCAACAAACCTGCACCAACTAATAAACCAGCAAGTGCTTCCCAAAGTGAAATCGGTGCATCTTGAGCAGGAAAACTCGAAAAAGTGCAGAACAGACAAACTCCAGGGCCACTGGTCTTGAGCTCCTGCCTAACATCTCTGAACTCTTCGTAAAGACCACTTGAACGGCCAGTAAACGGTCTCGGGTTGCAAGGTTTGTAGGCAGAGTTAGGGATGTTCTTGATGCGGGACAGCTGTGCTCGGTTCCAAGCACTCAAAAGAGGCAGGGGCTGCAGAATTGGAGCTGGATCTCATCAAGAAGCACTCCTTTCTTTTCCTTTCTTCTCTTTCCCTCCTCCGCTCAGCCTGTCCGCCACGCCAGTCTGCAGTCCACCACTGCCAGCCAATCACGGAACTATAATTACCCCACTCAAGTCAAATTGTCAAAATGAGGATCTCTCTGTGTCCCTTCTCAACGTCATTTCAACAGAAAGACAACACGAAGGAATGAGTGGCAGATTAGAGAAGAGGAAAGTAACGGCACAAACAGATGTAGAAAGTAGGTGGACTTAAGAAATCGGTTACAGTTATGGAAACACGTCTCCAACAGTGGTTGGAAACTGCTGCAAATTATGGGACCCAACAGAGCAGCCCTACACTGTAATGTCGGAGAATATAATGAGGCAGAAGTACAATTACTCCCTTCACGGTAGTCAAGTTAGAGTGTCCACTGGCCAGTGGTGTGCTTTGGGTTCTTGCCAAAAGATCTCTACTTGGAGGCCTGAAGTGATTTTCTGGGGATGACTGCTTATGGATAGAATTAGTAAAATTAGGGCTGAACCAGGCGTATTTCATTACAACGGGAATCAGCAATTCTAAGCCTGATCCAGTTCCGGTCCTTTGTTTTTACCGCTGTGTTCTGGCAGAGCATTGCGGAGGACTATTCTCAGGAGGTAACAAAACACGCTAGGGTCTGAAGTGTGGAATGTAAACCTTGGACAACACAATCTTAATTAAATCTCATGCAAGTGGATTGTACAATAGACAGAATATTCCCATTATTCAAATTTTGCTCACTATAAGCTCAAAAATTAGTCAACGTGCATGTTCAAGATAGTAACTTCACGCACCTGCAGAAGGCTCTGCACAAGAATGAACAGGCTATAAATATCTGCAGGGTGTGTGACCTGCAAAACTCATCATTTGATACAAGAGCGTCTGAACGAGTTTATAACAGCTGAATCTGAACTGAATTTTATTTATTTATTATTTTTTTTCTGGACAGGAATCTTCATTCTGGTGCAAAACTAATCCAACAAATAATCTAAACATAATTAGTAACTTTTCCCCAATAACTACAGAGCAAACGGATCAACAACAACTTCTGCAGGCCTTGCCAGGTGACGACAATCAAACAGCCGACGGCAGCACACTCTCAATAGAAGCACTGTACTGGGGCCATCCAACAGGAACGCGCTGTGTTCGGTATCTGTGCACCATTAACCGGCTTGCAGCTTGCGCACAAAGCGGTGGCCCCCTTCCAAGTTCAAACCCCAACAGTCATTATCAAAGTGACTGAGCTTTCAAACACAAGCGGCACTTTCTGACGCAGTCGCTGGTCAACCCTGCTGACACAAAGGTCTCTCTGCAGCCATCAGACCAGTTGACCGACCGCTGAGGTGACCTGATGTGGCACCGCACGCTGCACCGCAGTAGATGCAGTTACTGTGGTGCAGGCCTGTACAGGAGACCGTGAGACAGGATGGTGGGCCTATTATCTGAATGTGCTCTTGTGCTGTCCTAACTTGTTTGCTGTTTTGATGACCGATCTCCTCGGTGGATCCTCCCTGAAAGAGACGCTCAGCTCTCGGCGGGACTCTCCTGGTGAACACTGAGCCGAGAAACAAACAAGGAAATCGGGATTTTTCCTTCCTGAAGTTTCACATCAAATCTGCATGATGAACACAATTAAGCACGAGGACGTGCATTTTAGAAGAGGTCGTGGGAATTCATAACACGAGGGAACAACGTAGTCGGAGTCAACAAGGGGCTGTAAGAACATATCGATAACATACCAAAGTAATCCAATGCATTTTGGAATACAGGGAATGGGTTCCAGTCACATGATACGGTATCGGTATCAGTACCAGTACTGAATTCGCCTTTAGTGCTGTTAGTGGTATTTATCAGTTCTGCTCTGCTCTGATACTCACTGCACCAAGCTGAGCGATGTGCTCTCAGTGCGCATCAGGTCAGTGCTCTTTAAAGCCGTCAGTGCTCTTTAAACCTCTTCTACCCCAAGAGGCAGGTTAGTTTTACACATTTTCCAGGAACTATGGCTGAGTTTAAGTCAGATATGTTGGGAACATGGGATCAAACGCAACCCTCGATGGCTGGAACGTTCAGGAGGAGCTGTAAAGACCACATTTTGAGCATATGGTGATGTGCTTTGATGCTATGAAAGTTTTAAAATTAGATAAAAAAAAAACAAACATACGATTTAAATTGTAATATTGCAATATTCTTTACATTATCACAATTTATTGAATCATAAACTATGTATTGAGATTCATATCTTATCTCCAGCCCCAGAGTGCACCAAAATGGAAACCATGGGCTGAGATGGATATCCAAGAATTTTTCATGCATACATTTGCAAATCCCATTTGTGGATTCATGGTCGAGGTGGTTGATTTCTCAATAATATTCCATATAAAACTTAAACAGTGCAATTAAAGTACATTACCATTTAAAACTGTCACACCTACTAACAGAAGGGTTGTTCAACCAAGTCAAGGTTGATATCTGAACCAGGCTTCTAAAGCATACAAGGAGGTGCAGATGAGCAAAAACTGAGCCTTGACCGTCAAAGTCCAAACTGTCATTTCTGTGAATACATGCAAAAATTAAGGCGTACTTATTTAAATTCACTCCATTTAGAGTGAAAAGCTTCATATGTGATTTTAAAAAGGGTCCGAGCATATGGACCACATGCAAAGATTTCAACTAGAGTTAGAACAGTTACCCAAATCTGCTGCCACAGCCATGTGGGGAAGTTTATTTTTGATTTTATAGACTAAAGCAATTCTTGTCCTAAACCACATCAATGTGTCTGCACCAAAAAAATCAAACGCTGGATGTGTTTTAAGTGAGTTAAGAGAAGTTTGAGGAACGCACGCTCAGCAGAGTTTGGTAAAGAAAGCATTTGTTAGCAATGTTGGCCTAAACGCTAGATAAAGGGCCGAGAGACAAATCATTTTTAACTGAACAATGAAGTTAACGGTCATGTATAACATGGAATTTAGAATTTCACTTCATTTTTGACTTTCAAGGCCTTTTCTGATTTACTTTTGGTCCACAGGACCATAATTCAGAAACAACTCAGAAATCCAGATTCTCAAATAATTTGAGTAGTTCATGGGATGTAAAATAGAGTAACGTCCAACCTCTGTCCAGAAGTTCATTTATACACTCACTATTTGGTTGCCGAGATGTTACTGAAGGTTGGGTGTTTCTCTAGGAGAAGATGGAAGCATGAAGTGCTCTAAAATCTGCTGGTAGATGCGGTTTTCACTTTGGCCTTGATAAAACACAGTAGACAAACACCACGCACCATCACGGACTGTGGAAACGTCCTACTGGACATGGGACACCTCCCAGTGCAAAATTCTAAATTTACTTTCATCTTAAAAGAGGACTTTGGAGCACTGAGCAACAGTCCAGTTCTTTTTCTCCTTCAGGAGGGGCTTGATATGGAGCTGTCTGTGTGTGGTGGCTCTTGATGCCATGAGACCAACCTCGGTACACTCTGAAGTTCTCCCAAGTTCTTAACCCAACACAAAGAATGCAGTCGTATCTGTTGCGTGTGCAACCTTTTCACCTTTTAATCACATTTCCATTCACGAGTTTCGATACAGCACAGCAACAACCTTCTGTGGCTGACCCTCTTTGGAGTGAGTAGATGATCCATGCTGGACCTACTGTCAGATCAGCAGTCTTGCCCATGATTGTGGTTGTGCGCACTGGACTAGACTTTTTATTTACACATTATTTGAAATTTTACTAGAGGTCAGATGTAGTTTGGAACTAAACTCTACAAGACAGGGCATCTCCAGGAGGATGGACGATCACGCCTTAAGAGCATGTGTGCACATTCAATCCTCCATTGAGACATTTTCTCTGCTTTGCGCAGTTTAATGTGTTGACATACTTCAATGCAACACTGGATGTTGGAGCTCCAGTAAGGACTACTTGATCTGCTTATTTAGGGAAGGACAGTAACTCCCAATAAGTACCAATAAAGCTCAGCTCCGTCCCACTAACCTCCAGCATTCATCTCAGCAGAAGAAAATCCTCTACAAGACATTCCACCATTTCTAAACACCAAAGGCATTAAAAAGAGTCCAGAGCAGAGGTCGCTCCCGTAGATCTTCTACAGCTTTGCTTCAATGCAATCCTTCTCTGTTCAAAGGACCTTAACAGTAAACACGAGGTGTTTCAAGGCATTAATGAGCCATGGAGTCCTGTAAGTTACAGGAGCTCATTAGGAGGAGATCAAAGCTGTGTGCAGGCCTGGAAAAAGCAGGAGCACTTACAAAACACTGCCCGTACTCCCATCCCTCCGCAAATCCAAACGTACCGAAACGTCTGTAGATCAGGCAATACCTCAGGTTCGGGACACACCTTGGAGCGGAGCATATTTGCATTTTTCTTCCCAATTCCCAGTTATCCGACTCTTATCCCAATTCCCAATTATCCGACTTTCAAAGGAAGGCGTCTGACCTACGGCGGTCTATGACTATTCATTTTCCACCATAATACATCCTCTTACACGCGGTCAAAACCAGCAGCTGTAATCGCAGTCCCCGTGAAGTAATGGCGGTCAAGGATTCATGGGATAATTGAAAATAAGACCTACATAAACCAATCAAACTGCACTCCACAGTTTTACAAAAACACATCAGTCCCAGGCCTGTGTGACCCCTGACCAGCAAATACAGGCCCAAGCATGCAGCTCATGAACCAAGTCCTCACAAAAACCATTAGAGTCTAATGAAAAGCAGCACACACCTGCTTTCGCACTTACACTTGTCATCTTTTTGCCTGAAACGACAGTTTAATGAGGGATGACTTATTACAAAAGAGCCATGCAAGACATAGAAGAATGAAGAAGAGCTATAGGTGAACTGGGGTCACTCTGTTAAGTGGCTTCACCCAGTAACATAAACAGGGCAAACAATACAAGGCATGACATCTCTGATCAATGGCAGGGCTGTCCAGCACGTTTTGTCGTTCAACTGCTTCATACTAGCCAAAACTTTTTTAATGTTATTTTTTAAACCATTACTGTTTTCATTCCAGTTATTAGAGGTAGTCCAATACCATTCCTTCTGGTCCAATGCCAATACCAAAAGAGTGGCTGTGGCTGAAACGGATCCCTATTCCCTCATTAGTATTGAGCCATATAGGGGTAAACTATTTAGTTCACCAAGCATTGGAAGAATGATGAATTTGGACACTTCATCAGGAACGCACCAATCACGAACAGACGAGGGTCTGAGCTGTGTTTAAGCTCCACACACATGCACACAAACTGAATTCTGAATTAAAGTTAATGAATCTGGAATTAAAATGGATTATTTGAGGTTTTGCATCATTACATTTACACATCTACAACTTTGAACATGTGATAGTTTCTGTGAAGTGAACAACAAATTGCCCAAAACAACAGAACACTATTCACGCCCCTAAAGTCAGTACATTCTAGAGCCCCCTTTTATGGCAATTACAGCTGCAAGTTGCTTTGGATCGGTCACTATGAGCTTGCCACATCTTGCCATTTGGGTTTTTGCCAACTCCTCTGTGCTGCCTCTCTGATTAATGCCCTCCTTGCCTGGTCTGAGAGTTTTTGGTGGGTGGCCCTCTCTTGGAAGATTTGTTGTGGTACTGTGTTCTTTCCATTTGATGATGATGGATTTGATGGTGCTCCAGTGGATCATCCGAGATTTGGATATTTTTTTATAGCCACGTACTTCAACAACTTTGTTCGTGACTTGTTTGGAGATCTCCTTGGTCTTTATGGTGGTGTTTGGTTAGTGGTGCCTCTTGGCTAATGGTGTTGCAGCCTCTGGGACATTTCAGAATAGGTGCGAATATATACACAGGTCATGTGACACTTAGTGAAATGAAGTTCACCAGTGTAAACCAAGTATGTGACTTCTGAAGGTAATGGAAATATTTAAGTTTAAATTTGGTTGCACTTTAAAAGCGTATAATTTCCATATTATGGGGAAATTATTGCCCCCAGAAAAGGTTATTGTGACAGGTCTAGTTATCAAGTATCAGGGTTAGACTTCAAATTCCACCTTAAATGATGCAGCAGCAATTAATTGTGGGTAATCTTCACACTCAAGCCTGCTTTATGGAAGCAAAAACAACGGCATTGCTCTGAACCCCCTGAAGAGTTTACGGCTGCGGTCCCAACTGACCATTTAGCATAATCCAGCACGGAGAACTGTCCTGGACTGCGCTTCGGGACCATGACACCCTGGTTTATGACTACCCTACCTCACCCTGCTATGGATGTCTACTCCGTGTGTAACGAGATAAACACAATCTTTATTTGCTGTATTCAGAAGCAGTAAAATCACATCGTCCTTCTAATTCATTAGTTGTAAGCGGAGACTGCGTTAACCAGAGCTCGGGACATGGAGACGCGAGGAATCCCAGAGCTGTGAATGGGGGTGTGGAGATGTAGAGACAGACCACAACGCTGCCTTCAAATTAACACATCACTGAACAACAACCAGCCCTGGGTCCTGGGTCAGGGGTTCAACCAGAAAAAGGGACGAGAGAGAAAGAGCAACAGCGCACGAGAGTGTGAGCGAGAGAGAATCCGACGCAGTTCACGGTTTCATGCGAGACGCCAAGCAAACGAGGCAGTAACACCTAGGTAGCAACGTTTGTCCTTCTTGTGCAACAGAAAGTGGGAAGAGCCCAACCAAAAAGAAGCAGCTGTTAACTCAATCAATATCAATGGGACTCTCAGCTCAACTAAACACACGTTATGCGCGAGTATTATTCAATTAAGGCCTTTTCAGGACATTAAAAGGGGGCCTACATGTGGCCTGCTCAACTGCCACATCCACACCACCCACCTTCCTCTGTGGCACCATGTAGCAAACTGCTCCCCCCGGGTCTTGGCTCTAAACAGAGTAAACACTAATGGCGAGAGCAGAAAACACCAATTACTGCACGCCCTGCCTGCCTCCATCAACAAACATCCCTTCATTGCCTTTCACACACTCAGAAACGAGGAGCCACACTAAAAGGCGCCACTCCTTCACGCTAATCTCGACCATTAGTCTCCGCTCTGAGGCCGGCTATGAGGCAGCAAGAGCAGAGGGTGAGGCTCCCACTGAGCAATGCAGGTAACGCTGTACATGTGCTACAATCCCTAAACAGGTTCATAAAGGAACGGAAAACCTGATTCTCCCTCCAAGCCAGGATTATACCTGGATAGGCCATGGGTGTGCATCAACATCTGGTCTGTGTTTAGCTGATAAATTCAGTAAAGCTGAGCTGCTGGCTGCTTTTTGTTGTTTTCTTAGGGGGTTGTTCAACAAATCATCAGCCCGCTTTGTCTCTGTAACACTCTCTCCAAGAACAATTCTACTCTGTTCATCAAAAAAAGCTTGTTCCTCGTACGAATCTGGAAGCAGATTCAGGCTATTTTCAGACTCTTTCCAACAAAACAAGCAATAACTCCTTCCTTAAAGAAGGCATCACTTCTTTGAGCAGGTCCTTTACTTGTAAAGCATCTTCAAGTACAAACAATGGAGCTCATTAAACAATAGCTTCCCCTAAACATGTTTATTGTTGTTAGGAAAGTCCTAACAAAGTCTGTCAGATTCATTTTAGAATATAGCAAATAATTCTGCGTGTTAACATTCAGGGGTTGGACAATGAAACTGAAACACCTGGTTTTAGACCTCAATCGTTACCCTGGATACCGTGGCTCTTGATACATCACAAAGACTTGCTGTCTTGGTCACAGATGCGCCAGCAAGACGTGCACCAACAATTTGTCCTCTTTTGAACTCTGGTATGTCCCCCATAATGTTGTGTTCATTGCAATATTTTGTGCTCTTACCTGCTAACTGAACCTTCACACTCTGCTCTTACTGGTGCAATTAATGAAGATTGGCCACCAGGCTGCTCCAATTTAGCCATGAAACCTCCCACACTACAATGACAGGTGTTTCAGTTTCATTGTCCAACCCCTGCATAATCTACAAATATACACTCTTGCAACAATGGATCTGACAGTGCTCGTAACTGTAAACACTTCATGATCATGACCATTGGGTGCAAGGCAGGAACACCTCCCGGACAGGATCGCCAGTTCACGTACACCCGCTACCTTACATCTAAAGGCAATTTAGCATAGCCAGTTTATCTACCATGTGTATTTGGAGGTGGACGTAAAGCGGAATACCTGGAGGAAAGAAGGGAGAACACAACAAACTCAACCTGCATTCACACTAGAAGGTAACAGAGCGACAAGGGACCAGACATTTTCGATGGCAGTGCGATTTTTAGTGCTGATTTGGAGGCAAAGAAAAAATCTATATGACGTGGCAAAGCGACATTTCAGACATTTGATAAACATTTGATAAACATTTGATAAACATTTGATTCCAACCAAGTCTTCAGACCAATCACGGACACGAGAATCTGAGGTCCTCCTGGTATTCCATTCCTGTTATCTTCCCATTTCATTTAAGAATTTTAGTTATTAAATACATATTTAATAATGATCAACAGCCACACATGACAATGCAAACAGCCTCAAACACACTCGTAACAGACAGACTTAGGGTGACGTAAGCAACTTGTCTCCTGCTAGTGCAAACAGGGCCACACAAAGAGACCATAGCAAGGATCTCACGAACCCACAACTCCAGGGGCTTATGTGGTGCACACAAACACACCTACACAATGCCTACTGAGCTACCATGCCAGCCTTATACCAGGCCATGCAACCCTACTCGGGCCAACATAAATAAAACAATGTAAACTGATCCCAGGTATCAGTCCATCTAGTCCGTTCAAAAAGACGTGTAAATCAATACACTCTTTAAATAAGGGATTGCAGAAATGTTCACGGGGAAACGTAATGGTTACATGTAGAACTACGCCAGCTGGAACAGCAGTGCCCGAATTGGTTCTCTCTGATGGCAGTGTAGCACCCGAACACGGACTCATCTGAAGTAAGGGCTAATTGCTCATCACCACCAGCGCAATCCTCGCCACCACAACGCTACACATGACCCATATATCAGTAGCAAACCTGTTCCTGGACCCAAGCCATTATTTGAAAACACAGAAAGCACACAACCATAACTGCGTCCTTCACGAGTGAACTGCTTTGACAAACCAAGAAATAATTCACGGACTTGCTGTAAATCCAGTGACAAAAAATAAACAGGGCTCAATGCTGTGAGACACTTTTCCAAGAACTGAAACCAGTTCATGTTTTTCCAAATCAGAGAAGGATTAGGACAGAAGAAACATATTAAACTGAGCAGTCCCAAAATGTGTTGCACAAGAGATTCTCAGAATTATATTAAAACCAGGAGCAGATATTTAGCATCTAAGGATAAACCGATGTAAGAAACGTACTAACAGTAAATTATCAGTCCATCTGGATTTGCGTCCAAAATCCTAACATGAATGTCTGTGGTTTTATAAAAGTGGCCAAATAAAGCACCAGGAGAGAATTTTCCTCCAAGCTGTAGAATCCAGGAGTCATTATGTTCGTACATGGCAATAAACCAAATCAGACTGTACACATACGGGTTTGCAGTAACGTGGAATGTGGATAGCTCATATCCAATCAGAGGGTGGTTGGCTTATTTGACATCGTGGTTATTATAAACGAAACAGACTACGCTAAAGCATAGGGGGCGCTAGTACTTTAAGGAGTACAGAACTATCTCGCAGCAAAATCCTGAATGTCTGTTTCAGTTCAGAAGAATCTGAAAGATTGCTACTGAAATTCTCTCCCATACTTAGATTAGATTAGATAGAACTTTATTGATCCCTTGGGAGGGTTCCCTCAGGGAAATTAAGGTTCCAGCAGCAGCATCAGTACAGTACAGAAAAGAGTAGAAAGATCATTTATTAAAGAAAAACACTATATAAATACAAAAAATATACACAATATAGAGGCTATATATATATATATATAAATAAAATAGTATTGAAGTGCACTTCAACACACATTGCACTTCATCCATTTAAACAACACTAATTACACTCCAAAATTACTCTTGGCAAAATTCCAGAAACGCTCAGAAGTACATATGACAATATCATTTATCTATTTAATATTGTCATATTGCCTATATAACCCTAATCCAAAAATAAAGATTTTATTATTTATTTATAAAATCACAATGTACTGTCTTTACACTACCTTGGTTAAATATCTAATAAGACAGACGCAAGATTAATTTGTATCAAAACAGCACTTAGAAGTAAGCCACTTATGGAACTGCTGTTGGAAAAGTAAGTGTGTGTGTGTGTGTGTGTGTGTGTGTGTGTGTGTGTGTGTGTGTGTGTATATATAGAAACGCTTCCATCAGGTGACCATTTTCCACACTAAAACAAAGACTTCTCAAACAGCAGCTGAGAATGTGATAAAGTGAAGGAAACCATTCTTAGCACTGTATTACACAATCCTTGGCCACAGCTTTTAGGGACACATCGTTTTTACAGTGCAACACTGTGTGACTACGTGGACAGCGCTGTAAAATGACCGGGTAGCATAAACAACCTACATACTTGACAATTTACATATGTGATCAACTGTTTATATGGACATCTGACAACTCAGTTCGCACCTCTGAGGAGAATGCTGGATGTAAAAATGAAGGACGGGTGTGTTGAAGTACAAAATACTGTATTTGCCGCTGCTGTGGACATACGTGCGGAGATGTGTTGTTGACGGGAAGTTATACCGTCGGTCTTCGACCCAAACAAATGAAATGACCTAAAATAAAGTGACGATGGAGAAAACTATTTAATAAACTATTGCACTATATAGGGAGGAACCATTCAGTTCAGTTATTCATGTTAGAAACTAGGACTGTCCATACAAAGGCCGTTTCACTTCACCTAGGGCTGGGCGATATATTTTAGCCGAAAGGCGATGTACGATACGATATATGATGTGAAACATTCAGGAAACATTTTACGATATTTAAACACACCACATTTTGCTACTTGGTGTGTATAAAGAAGAAAGGAAGATCAAATTTCAGTATCTTTAAATATAGTAAAACATTTCCTAAATGAGCAGAGTAGAGCAAAGAGTGGAGCAGAGCGCAGGAGCAGCCCATATCCTGCTCTGTTTGTCCCAATACCGATATAAAGGTCAATAATTGTCCAGCCCTAACTTGACTCAATAAACATGGCAACTCTAAGCATGACTGGATGAGCTCTACATGTTGCACCCATTACTCAGAGTGAAAGTGGATTTCACCTCTTAATACTTCAATGGCCACACTCCAAGATGACAAACCACAGCGTTACAACTGCAATAACCCACCTTACTTGAGGTGTAGCCTCACGTTTAAGGCCTGAAACATTCAACGACGCCAGGGCAGACATTTTGAAATACACAAACTGGATTTTCACCATAGCAGCACTCAAAAATGTCAACACATTTAATAATGCAACACAGGCTGCAATCCAAGGGCTGCCACAAGAGGTGCTACAGCATCAAAATTGGACATACGCTGCTATGATTGGTCCTCCATCTACCCCTCCTCCCCTACCCCTCTGGCTTTTATAATTTATAGCACTTTAGTATCTAGACTCTCAAATGACCCCATCATTCAGAGGACAGAACCGAACACATAGGGTTCCTATCGATTTATGACAGAACGTGATAAAGATTTTTTTGAACACCCCATTTATTTTTGCTATTGAAAAACAAGTTTAGTCCTGGAGTGACAAATATGGACAACTCGGACAAGTGAATGATGCATGACGTCGCTGTTGGTAAGGGCTGTAACCCTATTGGGGGGAAAAGACCCAAAAGTCATATATGGAGACATTGGTGTTCGAGGTAGATAATCAATTACTCCACTCAACAGAAAAAGCCTTCAACTGCATACGCCAACGAACACCACCCCCACCTCCCCCAACACTCAATAAACCTCCACTGATAAAGAGAAACAGATTAGGCATTTTCCCTGTTTTTACCAAAATATTTCCTTATCATTCGTTGATGTACTTTGGCTACAGGAAACATCTCCTCAGATGAATCACTGTCATTTGGATTGGCCATTTTCTCCATTTGTGGTCAGTGTGTTGGTGGGGGGGGGGGTGGACATTCTGAAGTATGGCCTGCTGTTCAACGTGTCAGTGTGATGAGGTTCAGCCTTGTTATTTTCAGTCCAACTAGAATAAAGAACACAAAAGGGACGAGCTTTTCCTAAAAAATTGCGCTGAACACAAGAGCAAGAATGACTTTTAACGTCTTAAGAATGACGATGCCATTTGCACTGAAACGCTTTTAGGATTTGGGCCAAGTGCCAGAAAAAAAAGAAAGAAAAAGAAGTTTACTAATTAACATCTAATCTAAGAAAACAAATGTGCGAGCACCCCAAATGCCCACACAGGCTCGACTCCTACACAGTCTCTTTCCCATGGAAGATATGCGTATCACGTTTTACAAGATTAGTTTGAGAATGCAGCAGGATGGAGTTTAAAGCATGTGCAATACGGCGCTTCAGAGTAGCCCCTGCGCGACCTCGCACTCAGCAATTTTCTCACTCAAGCCCTTACACAGATGTGATCCAGGCAAAGCCGTGGTTTCCCGCTGATGCCACCGGCTTCCCGTTCTCCACGATCCACTCCACCCAAAATTTTGGCAAAAGCAGACGTGTACGTTTGACCCCTATCTGATATCATGAGCCAAAACAAGCCTCTCAACTGTGAAACAACTTTTCTGAAGATAAAATTCTTCACTTGCCAACAAAAGACCACGTTTACACAATTTCCACCTTGTCTAAACGAGGTCTATCAGGAACGTCCTCATTGTTTGCCTTTATTTTGTACTAGTGAACGAAGGAAGACACGGTCAAACTAATGTTTGGTTAAAGAATATCCTTTCCAAGGTTCTACTTCATTAAGGAGAGGGGAACTGTACCATTCCACCAGCAGCTTTGTTTGTCAAATTAATTTCAAATTTTCTTCTTGTTTTTTTGTCTAATATTCAAGTCCATGCGATTTTTGAATGTACGGTTTTGACAAGAAGCCAAAGGAACTGCAGTAAACAGCACTTTTCTAAAGCTACAACCAGATACTGGTCATGAAACACATCTGCAATTTACTGCAGTTAGCAATCACAACAAAAAACTATTTGATGTTCATTTTAGTTCACAGTGCTGCACACCAAGTTATAGCAACAACAACTGCTTAGGCAGCAAACTATCTCCCCCAATTAGTACACTAAAAATCCCTTTGATCATCGTCCAATAATCAAATACACACAATTTAAATACTCTGGTTTGTTAAAAAGCCAAGATATCTGCCGTTGGCATCAGTAGCTAATACAGCCAGTCATTAACTCTTCATATTAAATTAAGAAAAGTGCATAGTCATCGCAGTGTGCACATAGGCCATATTTACCGTATATTCCAGACTATAAGCCGCTACTTTTTTCCATGCTTTAAACCATGTGGCTTATAATGAGGTGCAGGTTTTTCTTCTTGTTATTTGTTATATATGTTATTTTCCAGGTTTTTTTAAAAAAAACTTTGCAGGTGCGGCTTATATTCTGGAAAATACGGTACATGGCAGGATGTACAATATCTTGTGCGATGTAAAAGAGTACTTCAGTAGGAATGTCTTCAGTAAGACATTTTGAAACTACTGTCTATTTTATATTTTCCAAAATTCTGTTGCATTTCCACCCCTTCGTTCACTTTTTTCTTTCCCCATTCAGATTTTTACATGTTTCTTTAAACGAAACCCGTCAGAAAATATCGCACTACCCAAAGTCACAGTGCAGCTGGTTAAGGATGATAAAGGGGAAATAAAATAGAATCCAGAAAAAGTAAAGCGTAAAAGGCCTCGTAAAGCGTAAAATTATGTATTAATTCTCATTCATCCGTGTTCCATTTTTTAATCAGAACTATATAGTTATGCATTTATATAACTATGAGCAGTTATACAGTTTCTATGACTACATAAGCCTGCTGTGTTAGCTAGCTACCATAACAAATGCCCGAGCAAGCCCACATTTTATTCACTGGTAGTTTATGTTTGATCAACAACAAGCGTCGCACCACAACTGCATGAAGCAGCACTGGAGTCTTTATAGGACAGTCCTACTCAGGACCTGCCCTGCTTCGGCTGCACACTTGTATGCAATAAATCCACAAATGGGCACTCAATCATTAACCGTGCTCAAAACAAATCGAAAGCACAGTGTTACAAGAGAGTGGTTGTCAGCTGGGAGATTGTTACATATTTACTAGTAGTCAAACAATTGAGGATATTATTAAAAAGCTCGCTCATGATCATAATTTCATGGCGAAAGAAGCTTGATTTTTGAATTAAATCATCAAAAACCTTCCACAGTATTCTAATTTTCAGATGCACCAACATATTCTCTGAATATTAAAAAATAACCACTGATCATAGGGCTTTATTTACATTAGTTATCCAAAAAGAGCTTAATTTCTTTCTAAAAGTAACAGTGCCCCACAAAAGGCACCGTAAAAATGACAGATGTAGAACTTATTCTGGGAACTCAGGAAACTAGAAAGCTATGCAACCAGCTACACACCTTAGGCACTGATTGGCTTGGTATTGGCTGATGCTCAGAATTACGGTACTCTGATCAGATCAGGTGGGGGATAAACCTGGATCAGGAAATACCTCAAAATTTACGAAGCAACTGAAAGGAAGAAATTTGAATTTTAAAGCAGTGTAGCATTTTTGCTGGCAGGTGTGTGTCTGTGTGGGTGCACATTTCTGTCCCCAGCACATTATAAAATGTTACACCCATGCTTGTGGAGTCACTGAAGTGCCTCTAAACGCCACAGTAGTCATTCATCACCCTCTTAAACTGAGATCATTGTAGGTTAACTTCACGGTTTTTGGAAAACTGGGGCGAGGCTGAGTGTTAAGACATCTCTTCAGGACAGTCTCTCCGGCTCTCCTCCGGTGCAATATTCCCAACAGCGGTACAATGGTGACTACAGACTATAACACTTAAGTGGCTGTTGCGGTTCCCTCAACCACCAGTTCTCTCTTCCACTTCTGGCATGTGGTCAGATGAGTCCAAGTTAAAGAGCCCAATGAAGAAGTGCAGTAATCTGCAATGGCTGCACGACACCAAATCACAGATTCAGAAAGCAGCAGAGGTAGTCTTTATCCTTTAAAAGCGACTAGGCCTTAACTCAAGGGTGTCATCTCGATGTCAAGGAGGCCAGTCCGGACCAAGTTTGGGAAAACCTGACAGTGTGTGCACTTGTTTCCCGATAAGAAAAGGAGTTCTTGGTTTGCTAATTCAACATCAACAGCAAGCTGCTAATAGAACAATGACTGGCTGACAAATGACAGCTTTCTCTGACTGAAAAGACTACCAGACCCCTGACTGATTATCACTGACTCACAGCTCTACAAACAGCTTCTGTCAGCTATAATATCATTTATGATGCACTACATCCTGATAAACCTGTTGATGAACAGAGCTTTCATTCAGCATTTATTGCAAACCTGTGGAATTCACACAGTGGTCGAACTGAGCTAGACATTTCTGGAGAAGATCAGATTCCATCTCTCACTCTGACTCTCTGTTGTGAAGAAATACTTCACTGAAGATGAGCATCTAATGCTGTATGGCTGCAAGAAGAGATCAGAATCGCATTTTTAAGACAGCCCCTAATCCTTCATGCCGTTTTTTCTATATTTAAACGGATTGAAATCTGAAAGTCTTGTGCCAAACTTTAGAATATCTAAACAGCCAACAGAGCGAGTGTGTGCTTTCAACCTAGATTTGTTACAGGATCTGGGATTCGTTGTTTTAGCCTCCCATGTCCAATCCAGCATTTCCTGCCAATGCAGAAATGTCATCTCCGCTACAACAGTTAATCTCTTACAACTACAGTTATGCATTTTCCAGCAACTCTTGCACAATAACATGTAAACAGAGAACCTCCACTCTGTAAACCCTGCGCTTATGACCATTCATTAGGCTTTATCTGTATCATGACGGAGCTTAAACATGAGAATAGTTTACACTGAGGTGACACCCTCGTAACTGTTTACTCGGTCATCCAGGTCGGCCTCTGCTGATAGTGAGGTTTAATTCCATTGTAGTCAAATTGCCCATGGCCCCTACGAAACTAGATCGGCACGGCATAGTAAATGTAGGTTATGCCTTGCAGAATGGTTGCTGGAAGAGAAGAGAAACCAAAGCAAATGACGACATCTGGGTCAAATGTGTGCATAAACCCATAAACATGATTGAAGAAATCATGCGCCTTAGTTATTTCACTTCAAACACACCTACCTTTCCCTGAAACGTATGTTTACTGAGAGTTCGGCCTCTCATTACAGGGACACGTAATGAAAAGGATTTGGAAAAGCAAGACGAAACAAAGATACAAAGCAGAGGAAGAGGACGAGCTAAGAGGCAAGACGTTTAATGCAGCAAGTCAAGCTGAATATTTCGGGATTATTGTGGAATGTTTCCAAGCATGGTACAAGCTGCTGATCTGCATAATTTAATCACGCTGGGCATTTATAAGCCAGTATTCAACGTCAAAGCCTGATGTATAATACATAACTAATGCAAATGTCACAGGAAAGTGTCGGCGGTATTTCGGCACAGGCGTCTGATGGGAGTTGGGACATCATTTTCCTATCGTTCCTATCCAATCCTTGGCCTGTAGTGCCACAATTTAAAAACCAAACCCACGTCTGACACAAATGTGGCCCACAGCTGAGCCACAAGTGCAAAAAGGTGCCCAGATATGACCCAAACGCATTTTAACTGCGTAGCTACAATCTCAGCATAGAGTACAAGCAACAGCTTCCTGCCATCTTTGGCTGTGAAGCACAATTGGGCAGACATGGCCTGGTGGTTAGGGAACCAGCCTGTGACTGGAAAGCTGCCAGTTTGATTCCCTGAGGGCTGCACAACGCTCCAGGCACTAGTGTGTGAATTCACTAGTGTGTGTGTGATTTACTGTGTGGATGGGTTAAATGCAGAGGATACATTCCTGTGTCCAAGCACAGTGGGTTTATGTGCACTATTACATTATTATGTTAAAAATGAACATGAAGCTAAAGCAAAGCAGATGGATATGGATTGTAAACAATTTCTGCACAGCTGTGGAAACACAACGAGCCTGAATTTATCTAAGACGACACCTTCCGGGTTAAAACAATGCTGCTCTGGGGTCGATTTAAGGCCTCAGACCCCTTTAACTCTTAGAACCCGAGATCCACACAATCAGAGTAATCTACAGACATGACACCCCCATCAATAACTTACCCCATCTAACCGATCTAACGTTCTCATCACTGTCTGATAAATTCAGAGACTCATCCAGCTCGAAAAACAGCCACAATTGACTGGACTGTACAACAGTGCATGTATACTTGCTCAATGCATGCAGACTCTGACTGATCAGAAAGGAGGCGGGGCTGATGTCAATGAGGATATGGAGGTAATAGATAATAAAGAGTAGGGAGGGGCTGTTTGTGCGCTCTCTCTGCCCAGAGTCCAAATTTCAGAATTAAAGTCCTGAGCAGGGAGCCGACAAGAAATGTTTTGGACGTGTATTTGGTAAAAACGTATCTTTATAAATAACCTTGTCGATCTAATCCTTAAAAGAAAATCATCAAAATCATTTCATTTTCAGCTCAAAAACCCCTGTGGATGATCAAATCGCAACAGGATTTCTGAGAAGGAAAGTGTTTTTAGTCCTTAAAGGCCAAAAAAAACACAGGAAAATAATCTGGCTAGTGTCACTGTTACTGTTGAATAAATGTACGTCAGACTAGGAAAACATCAGCCTTGGGGTTGTAAAGGTTGTGGAGAGACACAGAGAGGAGACAACAAGCCTCATTTCCTCCTTACTGGACCACCAGCCTCTTTAGGAGGCCCTGAGTCCTCAGAAAGTTGAGCTTTGAGCTGAGGAGAAGATGAAGGTGGTGTTAATGTTGAGGGGAAGCACTGAGCTGATCATAGTTAACATTGCTGCATAAATCTCTCACGACAGGTCAAAGAAATGAGCGCCGGCCTAGCCAGCATCCTCCTCCTCCTCCTCATCCTCAGCAGCTTCTGCTCTAAGTGCCTGAATCGAGCCTGAAATCAGGCCAGAGCCGGTGCTGACCCTCCCGCCGGCTTTCATGTAAACACCCGCCGCAGGTAAACGGAGGCGGATACAGGAGAGCAGAGGCAGCGTTTCTGCCTCCATCCTGCCTTCCGAGGGCGGCTGCAGCGGGTTCGGGTGCCCAGGCCGTCCATCCAGGTGATCCACTCCGAAACGCCCCATAAGCACCTCGAATACCGGCGCAGAGCGGTGGAGCGGTCCGCAGACAAAGCCCCCGCACCGCGATCACTCACCCTCGACGGCTCCGCTGGGGAGCAGGAGCTCCGCGGTGAGGCAGAGCCCGAAGGCGAGCAAGCCGACAGCCCGCATGCTCTCCCGGCGCGGAGGCACCGCGAAGCCCGCTAATGGAAACGCACGAGACGGTGGATGCGGCTGCGCAGGACCGGAGCCGAGCTCCTCATCAAAGCCTCCCGCGTCGTCGTGCTGCCTTCGGTCCGTCCGCCGGCCGGCACCCGCCTGGAGGGGGCAGGATTCGCGCAGGAGCCTGGGGGGGGCTGCTCAAGCCGCGCTCATGCGCTCCGCTGTGTACACGACCTAGTTGACGACAGTTTCAAAGGAACGCATCCGAAATGAAATCAAAGAGCGCTTGCGTCTTGCTTTCCAGCCACACCGGCTCTGATTGGTATAAAAGGGGGGTGCAGAGCCGGGGGTCGCCCCCTTTAACAGACAAAAATAATAATAATAATAATAATAATAATAAAAAAAACAAAACAAAATAAAAGCCCGTCTCCTTTTCTCTGCTGCCGCGCGATGCCGCTGGTTTGTGCTGCGTGTGTGTGCGCGCGCGCGTGCGAGTGAACGACTGTGCGCGAGCCTCTCCACACCACACGGCTCGATGACGTCGCCGCCTGAAGCTGCGCGGCGCGGCTCGTTCGTGCGCATGTGCGCCGCAGTTTCCCGCCCCCCTGCTTTCCTTCTCCAGCGGCGGGAAGAAACCCGCTCCACCTGCGCCGCCATCTTGGCTCCGGCGTTGGCGCTCGTTAGTGAGAGCAACACTTTCTTCACCAAACGCAAGCTGACAAAAGCTTGCTTGCTGTACATGTGTCCAAGTAGAAAACACTCCACAAAAGCCTGAATGCTTTCGACAGCAACCCTGGCCCTAGAGGCACCCCTACCCTACACATTATGGACCTGGCCCTGTTCGTTACACATGACTCAACTAATCATCTCATTCACAAGCCCGAGAGTTACAGGGGGGGTGATAAACCTGAAATGTGCAGGGGAGGGGTGCCTCCTAGACCAGAACGTAAAAATCCACCCAATGATTTTGTTCCGAAACAAATTCCTGGGGTGGACGTTTACGGTCTTGACCAGGATTCCCACTTCTGAAATGATCTTGAATAGTGTCTGGTGGAAGGGTCAGCAAAAGCTATCTTCCTACAGGTTTCAACTCCAAAAACACACACCCCATTCAGCCAATCAGATCTTCTTAAGGTACTAATTAGTTGGATCAGGTGGGTGGGTTAGGGTTGCATCTAAATGTCTGCGGGAAGGTAGCTCTCCAGGCAAAGGGTTGGTGACCCCTGGTCTATGCCTATGTCAACTGTATGGAGCAGTGTTTTACAACCCTGGTCCCGGAGGCACCCCTGCCCTGCATGTTTTAGCTTTAACTCCCCAAGCAAGTCTGAAGGGTTTGTTAATGAGCTGATTAGTTGAGTCAGGTAGGTGGGAGCCTAAAATATGTAGGGTAGGGGTGCCTCCAGGACCAGGGTTGAGAAACACTGGTATGGAGAAACTTTCATCATTCATAACTTATATATGTTGTCGTCATATTGGAATTTCAGTACACAAACGTTCTTTAAGGGTTCTTCTATATAGACCCATGAACACTCAAAGAACCCTTTGCAGGAATAAAGGGTTTGTCAGATTGCTGATAATTGTTCAGATAGCTGTAGAGGGTTCTATGTAGAACCGTTTTGAAAAGCTTTCTATATAGCACCAAAACAGGTTTCTCTCTTGTTATGATGTAGCCTGTACTTATAGAAGAACTCTTTTTGGTACTATTTAGAAGCCTTTTTGGAAAAGGTTCTATATAGAACCCTCTATAGCACATCCTCCATCAATCTGAAGAACCGTTTCATGAAGAGTGTTCATTGCCAACCATCAGCAAAATTGGCGGTCCACTGGCGTATTACTCAGAATTTACTGTCCGCTAGTGGTTAAGCAGAATATTAGACAAAGGTACGTCAGCAGCAATTCAATTTATTTATTTTCCCTTCATTTCTTTTGTTATTCTTCATAAATTAATTCACCATTGACTGTATTAGTCGTATGACATGATAGTGTAAGTGCTTTTAGTTTCAAACAGAACTATTTTTTGAATAGTTCTGTTTGTCTGTCACCAAAATATGTCTAGAACAACACAAAAAGCAGAGCATATGTGTTAGGTGAGCAGTGTTTTTTTCCCAGTAATAAATCAGTATATATTTATTTTCATTTCAGATTAAGTTATAAATGTTTCCCACTAGTAAATACGACTGTTCAATCATCTAATAAATAAGATATTTCCAATACAACTTAAAGCCAGCATAGGATAATGATCCAGAAACACCAACGAGGCACTGAAGCACTGGACTGAGCCCATTAAAAATATAGATATCAAATCAGGTTCCTTCTGGAGCACAGCTCTCCAGTGATTACTGTTTCTCTTCCTTCAATGCTTTGGGAACTACTTTCTTTTAATGCTGTGCTCATTTCCATGTGGTATCTAGGAATTTTCTGATTTCCAAGTTGAAGAATCCAACTCATTCAGAACTGTCAGAGTTTAATAAACACTTTTCTACAAGTTTTATAGACTAACTTTGGTGGTGTTTTTTTTTTCACATATGATTTGCTTTTTGTAGACAATGGTGCTAAAGACCAAATATAAATGAAGGAAATAACTTTAAAGGGGGTATTGTTAGTGTTTCACTTTTATTAAAAGTTAATGTAGATTATGGCAATAAACTGTAGATACAGCCCCAAAAATAACACAGTTTCATTAAAAAACAAACAACATAACCCTTAAGATCTTTCTAGTATCCATGTTTTTAGTGTTTTGTTCACAAAAAGTACAAAATTAAAGCTTCAAATGCTGTAATGCTTTCTATTCTATGAGTACTATCATGATATCACAGAACTGTGATTCTGAGAAGCTGACTGGAATCTTGAGAAATGGAATGGGAATTATTGGAGAGCCATTCCAAAGTTGTTGTTTTTTTCCATTTGTCCTACTTCCCACTTGGTCATGAATGAGGCGTAACATTGTGGCTGCATGAGAGTAGTGGAATGAACCTTCCCTTTCCCAGCTGGTTTCCTTTTTTGCCTCCTGACCTGTCCTCCATAGCCTCACCAAATTCACTAGTGGAACTGACTAAAGCCCTGTGGTGCAGTCTTGGCTGCACAAAGGTTATTCTTAGATGGTAGAGCGAGCCTCACACTGAACACTCTCTCTAGCAGTTAAGATGGAAAGAAGATAGGATGCAGCCTTTAACTTCAACTCTTTGGAAGGCCAAAGAGTAGAATCAGGTGTGTTTAATGAGGCAGATGATGAATGAAGCTCAGTTTGACACTCCATTTTTCAAACATCCCTTTAGAAGTTCTGGTTTTGCCAAATTCTGAAAGTTCCTCCCGTGCATTTTCCATAATGCATGCAGTTAGGAAAAGAGCTCCACTAAATTAGTTGAATGTTGTGTGAGTGAGCACATTCCGACATTTCGGGAATTGCTTGCGTAATGTTTCACAGATGTGAACATTAAGCACAATGCAAACAGCATTTTGGAATTTACCCAACTGCTCTTTCCCTTGAAAATGGAAAATGGAACAAAGAGGTGCTGAGTATTACACACAGAAGTTAAGGGCTGATACCATGGATTAAAATTTTAAAGCCTACCATTCACTCATGTAACTACAGTCCAAATTGGAAAGCAGCAAAAAAAGATTGCAGATTTGGGCCAAATCTGGGCTAATTTCGGCACTTACAGCTCAGATGTGGGCCGCATTTGGGTCAAACATTCATTGCTGTCTGGGGTTGTGTTTTGACCGTGACGTCATATCCAAATCAGCCCCACCATTCATGCTGAAGTCACGTAGAATGTTTCAGCCCAGTCTTCTTTTTGGATATGGTATTATACAGGGTAGCCAATCAGAACGTAGAAAACATAAATGTGCACATAGACCCTCTGTGTTTGCACAGAGGAGAGCAGAGGTGTTGTGTGAAAAGCACACATACATACTAAGAGGCAGTGACCACACTTGCCCAGAGCAGTGGGCAACCCTATCCACAGCACCCAGGGAGCAGCTGGGGCCTTAAGTGCCTTGCACAAGGGCAGTTCAGTCATATCCTGCCCGATCACAAAGCTGGTTCCCTAACCACCAGGCCATGGATCCCCAACAGATCTTATTTACAAAACCAGCCTAATACTGGTGTATAAAGGGATATCAGAAAGTGTTCATGTAAAAATGAATGATGGGTTAAATAAAACCACATAAACAGTTTTAGTGATCCTCAGGAAGATGGATGAATGGAAAGATGTATGTATAGATAAAAGTGTATGATATGAGCCCTCTTGTATCATAAAAAAAAGAGAGAGAGTTATCCGTTCCAAGAAATCATAAATATGTCTGAAAGGAGAATCACAGCAAGGTGTGGAAGCACGGCCACACTCCACTGAATTTGGCTGGAGGCCTATTATGGTCACTGTGAGATTCCTTTGTTTATTTTCTCACATATATGAAATGCTGCCTCCCAGTGGTGAGAACAGTCACTGCTACATAGTCAGTAAAAACAGGGGGACTGTAAAGGTGCAATTTTGATGTCAAGTCATGTACCTTTAGATTTTTGACAGGGTAAGTAAGGTGTAATTGTCGACAGGTTGCAAATACACAGATTTCCCTTAAGCCGCATGTTTGTATCTTTTCATGACCTAAACTTTGAAATACAAAAAATAAAATAAAAAGCTTGCAGTGAAGACCAACATCGCCACCATATGATGACGAGTGAAGTGGTCAGGAGTGAAGACCTGAGTGTCTATGATTAAGGATAAATTGTTAGAACCAATAGATTGGGTCAGAGCATCTCCAAAAGGTTCACCCAAAGCTTTACTTCAGTTCTCCAAGACAAGGGTTCTCAACGTATTCCACCTCGAGGCCCACCTGTTTATAAACAGAACCATAATGAATGGAAAACTAATCTCAACTTTTTATGTGCATTTGCCTATTATGTCTTGAATATTGGAATTATGAGAGTATTAATAGTATTAAAATGTCATGTAAAAACATCTGTCCTAGATGAACCCCACAAAAATGAGTGGCACAGATGCACTGCTAAGATCAGATAACACATCTAGTTACAAAATGTGGAATTCTGCTTCAATTCTGTTTAACTCTGCCATGACTTCTTATGCTATCATACATCATATCTGATGGTCATACTTGTGCAAGATTTTGCATCTTCATTTAAGAAACCTCTACATTCCTGTTTCCTAATTGTCTGCATCAGGTTCCCATAATTTGTCTCTGTTGTCTCAAACTGGTAACTTTTATATTTCCTCAAAATTGTATTGCATTATGTATCCTTTGTGCATTGCTATTAATTATTATATGATGTTTAGAATTTGACTCATGATTTATCTCTTAATATTTACTTTTACTACGTTTACTATTTTTTAAAATTTTTACCACATAGACGTTTATGATTTATATGATTTAAGGTGGCATTATCAGCACACTGTGGACTACTGCCTCCTCCTGAGGAACAAAAGACAGTGCTTCTTTGGTCCCTGAGGAAAAAAAAAACCCTGCTCTAAAGTGATAAAATGAGAAAGATGTACTTACTCCATTATGTAAAGTAACACTCACGTTCACAGCATTTGCACACCTAATGCTGAAGCCAGTCCTAAAGTGTTTATTTTTTATGGTCTACATGTTTCATTTCTGAATTAGGAAGAAAAGGGAGAGAAAAATTACTCATGTACCATTTATCCCCCCTCACACACCCTTTTAAAAGCAAAAGAGCCTTCAAACTATATGTGGAAATCTACCGTGCAACCTCTCCACTGTGAACTAAAGAGAGCAGCTGAGATTGAGCTCAGTTCAGATTGATGCCTTGTAATGTGCCTTGATCAAAAGAAATTCTGGGCTGAAACAGTCCTTGTAACTTCAGTGTGAATGGACAGGGCTAAACTCCAGGGCTAAACTATAGGTGGACTAGGTGGACATAAGTGAATGTGTCTCGTATGGATGGACTGGTAAGAGAATGTTTTTGAAAATGTTCCACGAAGCAGACTAATTGGGTATAATGGAGGAGAGCAATGTCATAACTCTGTGTCAGAGGTTAAAGGTATGGTGAGAAATCATCCAGGCTGTATTTGGACCTGGACCCATCATTCGCCCTCCGCCTCCCTGTAGCTCAAGCTTTAGACATCAAAGGTCTCAGTAAAGGCTGAGGACAATAGTCATGAAAGTAATTTCAGAAAACAATGAAAGAACACGAGGTTCCTCTATTATTCTGAAGTTATTCTAAGACATCCTTCTCTGATCCCCCCACCTCCCACCTTCCATGGTCCTATTATGATTCAGTTTAACTCTTAGCAGTTATTCATTTTGTTCTGCTGTCAAAGTTAATACATAGGTAGTGCAATAGTATGCATGTCATATTATAGTAAATTACACCATTAATTATATTGACATTTGATTGACATTCTATGTGGAGCTTCAAGTATGTAATAACAAAAAGCAATAAGAACAAAAGAGATGTAATTAAAGCAAAGTATAAAATGTAAAAAATGTCTGCAAAAACATCATTTCAAGGGCTCATTTCATAGTTTTGGAAATAAGGCGGTTTGATGTATTTTACAAACAATGCAAAGGTTTGCAAAATATTCAACATATTCACGTATATCCGATTGCCCATTGCTGGGCACTGCTCTGCTCATTCATGCTGATGTTATAGGAAATATCAGGTTGAAGGAAATTATTTTTTCCTTGACTATTTCCATGACCAACCTCAGCTGTACCAGTGGCTTTAAACTACCCTGCTGAAAAAAACAGCTTGGCCAACTCAAGCTGTTTCTGATGGTTAACTCATAAATGCCAGTGGTGAAATATGTGTCACAGACCCTTTAAACCTGGGGTTCTCAACATTTTTCTCCTTACGACCCGACTGTTTATAACCAGAAAGCACAACCGCCCACAAGAAACAAAGCTTCAACAAGAAAACAAAAAATTGCTTTTTGCATTTTATTTCTTATTACACTAAAGTGCTGAGTGAAGCGATGAGAATTAGGGCATGAACAGCTTAAAAATAGCCTGTCTTCATGAACATCTGAACCCAAATGTACCTCACAAAACCAAGCAGACGACAGACAACATGCCTAGTTATGAAATGTGGACATCTTGTCAGATGTCAGATGTCAGATCCCATGTTGACAATCTGTCGACTGACTTGTATCATATGTGATATAGTCTGTCCCATTATAGACTAACCCCCCACTGGTGGTCCCTCACCCACAGGATGAGAAACCCTGCTTTAAACAATGGAAATCATTACACCACTTTTCCTTCACTTATTACTACTCACTTATCACACTGTTTGAAAGCAACGTATACGGAACATCCTGTATGCATCACAGAACAGTGTGTGAATGTGTGAACATGTGACCACATTTACATAATGCTGGTGTGTTTGGATAGTACTCAAGAAAAAAAAAAAACAGCTCATGTAATTTAAATTACCTTCAGCCAGTCCTGACCCTGTTTATAGAACTGAATGTAATGAAATTCTTGTGGTGACATCTGGAACATGAGGTGGAACGAAATTCCCATAAAACATGAGTACATAAAAATAGAAGAAACAATATATTAAGATGTGAGAAAGGAGATACAATAACAATAAATAATATGAATAAGGTGCAGTAAACAGCAACATGAACATGAGTCACAGCTGTGAGCAGATGGGTATGAATATAGCTGCGAGAAGAGCAGAGAGAAGAAAAACAGCAGCATGAATAAACAGCAGCATGGATAAAGTGTCAAGTGTCCAATTAAGGTCTCATTGCAGTGGTTTGTCAAGTTAGAGTTTAAGAGTCTTACAGCTCCAGGGAAGAAGCTGTTCCTCAGTCTAGTGGTTTTACACTTAATGGACTGCAACCTTCTGCACGAGGGGAGCAGGGCAAAAAGTGTGCTGGTGACCCTCTTCCTGCATCTGTAGATGTCCACTGTTCTCCACCACAGACGTATAAAATGTCTGCCTCTGAGGTAGAACAAACAGAACTGTGTAAAGACAATGACTCTGTCCATTCACACTGAAGTTATAAAGGGTGTTTCCACCTGGATTGATTAAAACATATCTGGGATTCCCTACACCAACGCCAAACCTACCGACCTCACCCAGCACGATTGTTAATTTGTTAATGAGCTGAATCCGATGTGCTAGTTGAGGAAAAGCACAAAAAAGTGCACAGTGTGGGGTCCCCAGGAGAGGGTCCGGAAACCACTGATGTAACCCATTTGTCAGCGGCCTCGTTTTCCACCTGGTCTCAACATGTTGAAGCCTTGGATGCAATGAAATGAAGCATTACAAACAAATGATAGTCATTTTGTGTCCCAGTGAAGCTGAAACACTCCAGATGAGGTAGCTGAAGAGAGTGACCGAGTCGTGACCTCCTTTGTGCTGATCTTAGAGGCATTCATGACATCCCCACCATTCTCTGAAGACACACCTCATTTTATTCTGAGGAGAACAAAGACTAACAAGGCCTACAAGCAAAATACACAAACACACACACACACACACACACACACACACACACACACACACACACACACACACACACACACACACACACACACACAGTGGAACGAAGCCAAGTTTGAAGGTTTATCTTAAAAGGTTTCAGGTGGGGGAAGTGGAAGTCCATATGGTGTAGAATGACAATAGATGTTCCCATGAACCCACAGACAGTCTAGAGTCTCTTTCCAAAGTTTTGGAACAGCAGGCCAGTTCTTTTGTTTTTGCTTAAAAAGATCAAACGATAAATAGGAGAAGATAGAGCAGAAATTCAGCTTTTATTACCTGATATTTACATTTGTATGACCGTGTTAAACTACTCTCCCTGTAGTAGACTAGGGTTCAATTCCCTAGCCAGACTAACACACAATGCCACAACAATAAGAACCCTTGGATAAATCTCCTACCACTACATTCACTTACCTGTGTAACCTGATTCAGCTGTAAGTCACTGTGGATAAGAACATTTCCCGTAGTCCAGACTAGCCTTGTTAGATGTTCTTTAAAAAAGATAAACCAACATGAAGACCAGAGAGTTGTTAGTGGGAGGACACGTCTACTCCATCCATTGGGAATAGCCAGTCAATCAGTCATTATCTGATCTGCTTCATCCTGAATAGGGTCATGGTTGATCCAGAGCCTAACTGGAATCATCGGGAGCAAATCCAGGAATATCCTCTGGAAAGGGCACCAGTCCATCATAAGGTACCATTCACCTAGGGGCAATTTTGCATGGCCAATTCCCCTACCATATGCATTTTTGGGAGGTGGAAGGAAACTGGTACCCAGAAGAAACCCAAGTGGACACTGGGAAAAACCACGAAACAGACAGTGACCCAAGCAGGGAACAAGCACACAACCCCAGTCTCCTGAAGTTGCGTTACACTGCTTGCAGCACCACCCTGTTGCCCACTGGGAATAGCCAATACAACAATTTTATGCACATGCCTCACTGCATCATTGCTGGGCTCCAACACAATAGTGTGCTGAGAGTGATGTGGGGAGAGATAGTGCCATCTACCCAACCAGAGAGTGCATGGCCAATTTTGCTCTCTGCATGCTGCATAACCTCTACTATAGAGATAAAAAAAGAGAAAGAATGGATCTGCTTCTGGTCCAAAACGTTGAAGCTCATCGGCCAAACACAGCAAAGCAGAGTCATAATTAGGCTTGCATGGCTGCTTCTGGACTGGGCTCACTGTTCGGTATGCTGTAGTTTATGTAAGTCATGATGGTAGCAGCAGAATTAATTTAGAAGTCTACAGAAGATTTTAAAGGTTCAAGAGGAATTTCAGCATTCCAAATTCCAGAATAATTCAATAGTTAAGTTGCCCAAATGGGATGTTGCCTGATCATGCACTTGAAATTTTAAAAAACTTTTTAATGCAATGCCATTGTTTTTACAATGCTCCAAGGAGGGACAAACCCCAAACTGGTAGAAAGGCTTAGAATCTCAAGACTCATCAATGTGAAAGTGAAATAAAGTTTATGTTGTCTGGATCTGCTGTTTATGTCTTGATGCCATAGAGCGCCTACAGATGTATAGCAGCTGGTGTACCAACAACGTAAAAGGCAACAGGTAATTATAATGTTTTGGAAGTGCTTAGCATCATTGAAATGTAAGACTGTTCCAGAATATAATGATGTGTCACCAACTATCAGATGAGTCTAATCGATCAATTCTGCCTAAAAGTTATCTGTAGATACAAATATGAATCCCATGTTGTGTAATCAGTTTTCTGAGTTTTCTGATAACCATGGCTGCATGGTTAGTGCTTCAATTTTAACTGATTAATATGCATCACTATAACTTCAGAGGCAAGTCAAATCTGGCCAGGGAAATATTCAGCACCAAGTTCCCAAAACTGGAAACTTATGGAAGCAAAAATTAATAGTACAGCGACTGGATGTCTACTATGTGATATGATGAGCCAGTGCCATTACCTTTAGTGAAGCAAGATAAGAGTGGAAATCAGAATTGGGGATGTCCTTTACTATTTATAGAGTCTTGTACAACAGCCATAACATACACAACATACTTACAAATATAGTTCAATATAATACATAGTTAATATAGTTGAAATTAATGCCTGTTACTATAGATCAAATCAATCTATGGTTCATTTAAAATGACTGCAAAGTTCATATAGTTAAAATCAAAGCACAGTTACTCTAGTTAAAACTAAGGCATAGTTACTCTAGTTAAAATTCATGTTAATATAGACACAATCAATGTACTGTTAATTTAGCCAAAATTGCTGCATAGTTAATATAGATACAATTACTGCAAAGTTGATCTAGTTAAAATTAATTAATGGTTAATATAGTTAGATTAATGCATAGTTAGTATAGTTAAAATTAAGGTATAGCTAATATCATTAAATTAACATATAGTTAATATAGTTCAATTAATACATAGTTAATATAGTTAAAAATAATGTATAGTTGATGTAGTTAAAATTAATGCATAGTTACTGTAGTTAAAATTAATGCATAATAAATTAACAGTTAAAATTAATCCATAGTTAATATAGTTAAATTAATACATGCAGTAGTTAATATAGTTAAATGAATGCATATTTAATATAGTTAAATTAATGTATAGCTAATATAGTTAAAATGAATGCATAGTTAATATCATTAAGTTAACACAGTTAATATAGTTCAATTAATGCATAGTTAATATAGTTAAAATTAATTCATAGTTAATAAAGTTAAAATTAATGTATAATTAATACAGTTCAAATTAATGCATAGTTAAAATAGTTCAAATTAATGCATAGTTAATATAGTTAAATTAACACATAGTTAATATAATTAAAATGTATGCATAGTTAATACTATGCAATAGTTAAATTAATACATATTTAATATAGTTAAAATAATGCATAGGCAGTATAGTTAAAATTTATGCATAGTTGATATAATTAAATTAACACATAGTTAATATAGTTAAATTAATGCATAATAAGTATAGGTAAATATATGCATAGTTAATATCATTACATGAACACATAGTTAATATAGTTAAATTAACACATAGTTAATATAGATAAATGAATGCATAATAAGTATAGTTAAAATTAACACATTGTTAATATAGTGA
This sequence comes from Acestrorhynchus altus, assembly GCA_034509495.1. Lineage (NCBI taxonomy): Eukaryota > Metazoa > Chordata > Actinopteri > Characiformes > Acestrorhynchidae > Acestrorhynchus > Acestrorhynchus altus. Next base: position 6,336,900 of record CM067518.1, on the reverse strand, counting down.
AATTAATTCATAGTTAATATAGTTAAATTAATTCAGAGTTAATATAAATAAATTAATACATAGTTAATATATTTAAAATTAATTCATAGTTAACATATTTAAATTAATGCATAGTTTTATGAAATAAATAGCAACTCATACAATCATATTTTACTACTGAGATTTTAACAAAGAAAATATCAGTACTATGTTGAGATTAAAACGGATGAAAAATTCATCATCTAAATAGAAATGGCAGCAGAATTTTAATGACCTTTTTTTTCAAATGCCTTGCATATTTGGATTTAATGAAATTTAATTTGAAGTTTTTAGTTTAATTAACTAAGCTCATCCCAAAATGTGACAGCTTTACTCTCCTTTTTTAAAATAACCTTTTGCAATATTCCACTAAAATAAAAATTCTGAATGTAAGGACTGAACAAAGACCTTCCTGCCATTACCCTCCTGTCCTGCAGGTGGCACAGTGCACCAAACATCTTTCCTGACGCTCTCAAACAGCCCCAAGCTTTCAAATCTTTTCAAACTGTGACTTCACACAAGCATTGAGGCTTGAGAAATGGACAGTGCTCTGATGGATGAGTGAGACAGTGGCTGTGTGGAGACAGCCAGATGAATTCCCACAGTGACACTTTGTATGACAGTGCGATACAAGCTGTGGAAAGTCTGAGAAGCCTGCTGTCCCTCAGATGAGGTTGTTATTGTCCAGGCTAATCCAAATGGAGGCTGAAGTCAGGTAGAGTTTGGGAATCCAAACTTTACACTGAAAGCCAGCCAAGCCTTATATGTGTCCCGGAACAGCACTTGGACTTGTATTGGGAATATAAACAGAGTTAAGTCATTATGTCATTACGATGGTATCTTGCATCATCTACATACAGCAGAGGCCTTTATTCACATTGCACAGGTCACTGAGGGCAAGAGGAGGTCACTCAGAGGTCTGCCCTGTTTACCTTCTTGTTCTCCCAAGAATGTGTCCAATCGAGGTTTTTGATGATACATTAAAGCAATGGTTAAGTGAATAAGAGAATGCGTGCAATTCCCCCCTTGCCTCAAATGTGCTCAGCGAGCCAAAACAAAGTTTGCTTCCTCAGCCTTTCATGGAACCATGAGGCGTAGACTCTAGAAGCGTACACTCTGTCTGTTAGCAGTAGGGGACCTTCACAGAAGGCTTCATGAGTTCTGGGAAGGGATGTTTGTGAAGTTGAGTGTTTTTTTTAGGTGTAGAACCATCATGTTTGTTTCCACCATTTTAGTCATTTCCAGTGCCCACCCACTAGTTCACGCTTCCCCTGCCACACAATGCTACCAGTATTCGGAGGGTCAAGGCTGGCACGTGTCCCTTCTGAAACACATGAAGCCAGGCAGTCGCTGCTTTTGGAACTGACACTAATGCAACATGACTGGACAGCTGAACACACTTGCAGGAGACCACTACTTGTCAGTTCTGTTAACAGCTAACATATACCTTCACTGTCTAGGATTGCACCCGTTATTTTCAACATAGGCAAGAAAGACCAGTGCGCAAAAGGTTGGATGGTGAGAGATTGGAGACCCCAGAGCTTTATCTTGTTTACAGTAATGCAAATTTCAGGCTTTATCTTTTTGTCACATGTTACATGCTTTTCTTTGAATGTAATAGTGCCAATTAACCAACCCACCCAACCCCCAATCACTAGCAATGCTCCCAAAACTACGAGGATGAGGACAAGCACATGCACATGCACATGCCTCCTGCAATATATGTAAAGTGAACCACCACCTCATTTCCAACTGTCTTTTCCAATGTGGCAACATGCTTTGGAATACATGCATACTCTGAGTCCTCAAGCCATCTTTATCCCAACAGTCAGCAGCAAAGACTCCTTTAAGCAGCTGCCTAGCACAAAGCTGAAGAAATCTGTAAGCTGATGATAAATCTTTTTTTTTTTTTCAGGCAAGTGAATTCTGTTTGACTACAATAGACTACAATAATGGAGCGACACCTGCACAAATATGACCTTCATGGAAGAGTCATCAGAAGAAAACCTTTCCTGTCTCCTCTTTAGTGGCAGAACCTTTCAAAGGAACCTCTACATAAGCCCTTTGTCTTGAAACAAGTCTTGGCTGGTGTAACAGAGCTAGCAGTTAGTGATTCCAATGACATTGCTTTATGCTTGGCTCAAATTACAGGATTTTAAAAATGCAAGGTGGCAGGTAGTGCATGTATCACACAGGAATCTGGGTCTAGGGTTGTGGTTTAGTCTCTGCTCTGGTCAATGTCTGTGAGGGGTTTGGTGTGTTCTCCCTGTGTCCATGCAAGTTTCTTCCAGGTACTCCAGTTTCCTCCTGGCTCCTTGTCCAGGGGGTATTCCTGCATTGTTCCCAGTGATTCTATATAGACTCTGGACCCACCATGACCTTGGCCAGGAAGAAGCAGATTTGAGCATGAATGTATGAATGTTGAAGATTCAAAACATAATGAAATTTTCTCAAAAATGTGAGAAGCTTGTACTTGATATCACTGAGAAGTTCAGTTCAGCTCAGTTCTAATTATTGTCGGTTGTATATTAAACGTTTCATACTAACAATTCATGAACACGGTAACAGCAAAATGGTCATTTTTTGAATTTGCTGCATTAAGAAGTCACATTTACTGAAGAACTATTTCATTCAAAAACCTCTTAACATGCCAAGTAACATGTTAACACTGGAGCTCTTCTTTGAAATCACTTTCACAATTCTTGCATCCATTGACTGTTTCTGCTTGAATTTCTTTGCAGGTTGTCAGAACAGCCTCCCAGAGCTGCTGTTTTGAAGTGACCTGCCTCCCATCCTCATAGATCTTTTGCTTGCGAATACTCCAAAGGTTTTTTAATAGGGTTGAGGTCAGGGGAGGATGGTGTCCACCCCAAGAATTTCTCTCCTTTTATACCCATAGCAGCCAGTGACACAGAGGTATTCTTTACAGCATGAGATGGTTCATTGTCATGCATGAAGATGATTTTGCTACAAAAGGCACAGTTCTTCTTTTTGCTTAGGAAGAAAGTGGTCAGTCAGAAACTCTATATGCTCTTTGCTGAGGTCATTTTGAAACCTTCAGGAACTCTAAAGGGACCAGCTCTCTCCCCATGATTCTAGCCCAAAACATGAGTCTTTGTCCACTACTCCATCTGGACCATCCAGGGTTGCACGGCAGTCATCAGTAAACAAGAGTGATTGTAAATTAGTAATTGTCTGGACCCAACTGTTTTTGCTTGTGAGCATTGGTTAGAGGTGGCCGAATAAGTGGTTTATGAACAACAGCAAGCCTCTGGAGCATCCAACACCTTGAGATTTGTGGGACCGGGACAGCTTGAAAAATCTGCTTGCTGTTTTGTAATGACATTTTAGAAGCTGGTTTCTTAATCCGATAGAATTTGTCGGTCGAAAACCTTCCTCATTATGCCTTTATCTGAACTAACCTGTCTGTGCTCTAAATCAGCCACAAATCTCTTCACATTATGATAATCACACTTACGTTTTAGTGAAATATCTAATGTTTTCATACCTTGTCCAAGGTATTTCACTATTTGATGCTTTTGAGTGGTAGAGAGATCCTTTTTCTTTCCCATATTGCTTTAAACTTGTGACCTGCTTATTAATATGGAACATTCTTTTTAAGTAGTTTGCCTTTAATCGAGATCACCTGGCAATCTAATTATCACAGGTGTCTGAGATCGATTACAGTGATCCAAAGAGCCCATCTTTATTAGCATCTTTATGACACTTAAATCCAATTTGCACGATAATTTGGAATGCGTGGTGTGTGTGTATATATATATATATATATATATATATATATATATATATATATATTATAATTAATAAATATCTCATCATAGAAATCACAGGGGCCTAAAGCATATTGTAATGGTTAAGGCTGGATTATAGAGTCACTACAATACATCCCCCCATCACTTGCAATGCTCCTGACCCAAGGAGGTTGAGGACAAGCACATGCCTACTATGATACATATGAAGTGAGCCAACGCAGTGCAGCATCACTGTCACAATCTTGATCATACCAAATTATTAGATCTTTTGCAATTTGGAGCAAATTGGATGCAAAATCCACCCATATTATCCTGTAGTGTGGGGCAGTTTCAAAAGATTAAAGGAAACACTGCTAGCCTTTACCTCCCTAGTAATAGGGAATCCTAGTGGATTGGAATCACTAAAAACTTAACTAGATTCAGATGTCTAAAAACCAAAATAACTAAAAAAAACATGAATAATCCTGCAAATGAGGCACTGGAGATTAGAACAGATGTGGATTTCACAAAATGAAATTATGTGGTCCTCTCTGAATCACATGAAGAAGCCGCTGGGCCTCCAAGCTTTCAGTAGACCGGAGACACCCTCACAGCGGGACGAGGATAGGAGGACATCCATGTCTGTGAGGGTCTGCTGGGGGCCCTTTGGGGCTCTGCAGCCTCCACATTCTGCAGGCCGGAGAATTCCAGATATGTGGAGCATGTGTGGACAGCATAGCAGTGATGTCTTACTGGCCATGTGTCCCAACTTGCATCTCTCTAGAGCTTGTGTTCATCGGGCTTCTTGGAGCACTGATCTCGGAGCAGTTACTGCTGTTGAAATTCCTGCTAACAATTGTGTGAACCAAGAATAACTGATCCTAGATCAGCAGTACTGGCCTCAGCCTTCAGTGTCAGACACTGGATGGCTGGGGGAGATGGTAAAGCTCACTGTAAGGCCGTTGTAAATCCATGTAAACAAGCTAATCTGGCTGACACAATATAGCAGCTATGCATGCCTAATGACCTCATGGCCCCAGGCTGCTATAACAGAATGTCTTTCCTGCCTGACTGAACAGACGCAGCTCTTTTTCAGTTGTCTTTGAGGTTTGTATTCATCTAGATTTTATCACTCAAAAATTAGACAAAAGACAAAAAAGACAAAATTCCATACAAATAAACCACACTGCTGCAAAGTAAAGGCTTGAAATAAATCACAAAGATAAATATAAATAAGGTTGTAAGTTTGATAATAAAAAAGAAAATGGCCAATATTGATTTAAATTACATTTCAATTTTATTTATTTATATTTTATTTTTACATCTATGATTGTCATTTGTTACACAGGTTACTAGCTTCTTAAATGAAGATCATAACCTGTTCTTTATTTACTGAAGATCATTCTGGCAAGTTTCTTCCTCAGTATGTCAAAATCCCTCTTTGGTTTCTTAAAATATATTTTTTCATTTTATAAGATGTGTATAAGAGACAGTATATATATATATATATATATATATATATATATATATATAATCAAATATATTACATTATATTCCAAAATAAATACATTGTTTTAATATCTAAAAATGCCTTATTTGATCGAGGCACTCAAGATGAATTATGTATAATATTTTATTTTTCATTTTGTAGTTCAAATTCTTTGAGCTTCAAAATGTTTGGGTTTTTTTATTTAAATTTTAATTCAGTACCTCAAAATAATACTTATTTGGAATTTAGATTGCATTTCTCAAACATAATGTCTATTTTTTGCTTTTTAATTATTCTGTTTACATTTTCATTTTGTTACTGAAATTAATCACTTAATGACTTAAACAAATATTTGGTATGAATGACTTCCTCAAAATAATTATTTTGTTAACATGAAACAAATTTTGAGCTAAAAATTTGTCATTTGTGTTAATAATCAAAATGATGGCCTTTCTAAATTATAAAAAATATGGAAAATATTAAGTCATTATTTAAAGATGTGTTAATTGTTAAGATATTGAATCAGAATATGCAGAACATGTGTCATATTTGCCAATCCTTAATCAAAATTTGATATTCTTTTCCCAGAAACAGAGAAGGAAGAAAACGAATAATACATAGTTTGTTCTTCATGTACTTGGTGGGCTTCCATGTTCATCACTGGTACAGATAAACTGGGGAACTATCATACTTTACTGGTTATTGTCATCAGTCAGGCCGTCCTTGATTACATAGCTGAACAAAATATCAGTTGACAGAACTTTCATTTTCTCCTTCATTCATTTGTCACCTAAAATTGTAAGAGTTGGCCTTTATTTAGAAGCAGCAGAGAATTTTCATGCCAGTAAGATTATTGATTTTCTACGGCTAATCAGTCATGAACAAGTCAAACATGGGTTTTTAAAGCTAATAAGCAGTGTCTTCTGATCAGTACAAGCGAGAGGGCCCTGTGTGGATATGAATGTGTGTGAGAGTTTGCAGCATCCAGAACGCGCTAGTGCATTGAGCGGGGGTTGGTTTGAGACGGTGCCAGCGTAAACATTCCCAGACCACATGTTCGCTTGGGGCAGAGCGTCTGGCCACCCTCCATGCACATCTGCACACAATCCCCTGGCCTTCACCAGCCCAGCCGGGGTAGAGACGAGAAGAGTTTTCCCAGACTCTCTCTCCTGCAACCTGCTGCAGTCCAGCCAGAAACAGGACAGGACAAATTACAAGAGATCCATGCACTGATTTATGACACAGCCCTGTCGATGATAGACCACAGACATTGTTGTGCTTGTCGAACAGACTAATTAACTAAGTGTAGCACCACTTTCTGCTTTGTCAAATCACAAAGCATACCACATTAGAGGAGCCATAGCGGAGAGGAAGTAACGTGTCCAAGAACAGTGTAGTTTCCCTTTCCTAGGAAGCGGCTCAGGCATGTGAATGAACAAGACCTGAGCTGTTTCCTCTGGTGAGTGTAAACGTTCGGCCATATTGCCTCACTAAGCTGGAACCGAGGGGACCACTGCTGGCCCTCAGGCATGAAACAAGACTGGCCATTTCGTAAATTAGGCTTGAGAACCCCCACCCCTGGCCTGCATATACTGTATATCACTGAGCTTGTCCTATGTTTGCTTTAACCACCTACTTCTCTGCTCTTTAGGCTAGAAGGACCCTCAAAAAGAAGCGACTTTTAAATCCATTCCATTGCAATTTGACTGCTTATAAATATTGTCCATCCTCCACTGGCTGAAATCGGACAAACGTTGTCACTCCAGGTCAGAGTGCTGCTACTGCATTACAGAACCTCTTGCCAGAACTGCATACCCAAGTGAGGATTCTTTCACTTCAGATGCTGGTTCTGTATTTCCTCGCTCTCGAAGCATGAGTGGAGTAAAAGTGAATAAAACACTTTCGTTTCTCATCGTTCCTTCGAGGTGCTCTTGAATCTTTGGGTCAGACCAGACACCATTTAACACTGGTGTATCCGCCACCGTCCAAGTTACGGTCTCCGCATGCAGAAGACTCCTTGTAAGAGTGAGTCATGGTGTGGTCTCCTTCCAGAGTGGATGAATCTGATGATCACAAATTCAGTCAAACTTCTGCTTGACACATGAATCACTCGAGACTGGCGTTACGGTGGGATAGAATGGAGTGAATGAAAAGAAGGTAATCTGATTACCGAACAGTCTTCACACTGGATGCCTCCAACATGGGCTTAATTAACCTAAAACAAAAACCCTTTTACAGACAGAATTTCCAAAGGGTGTTATGACCATGAACACATAAAATATGCTTGCTGTTTGGTTTATGCATGATTTAAAATGCTATGCCATGATGTTATCTGCACTGTCGGTTGATACAAACCTACAATCCTCTCATCAGTCTGTGTAATTTGTCAATGAAAGCCATTTAAATAACAAAGTTTTGCTAGTTTTTACTTTATCTGTTATGGATTCTATGACTGTGTGCTTGCATGTTGTATAGCCTGGCAATGTGCATCTATTAATTTGATAGCAGGGCTTGTAAGGGAGGGGTAGAGTGGGGAATTCAGAGATTCAAATGCTTGAATAAGCAAATGGTAAAGATATAAATTGGTTTGGTGTGAAATACTGTTCTAGAGTTAGTCTTGTTAACAGCGGTTGTGCTCGGAAGCCCCTTTAAAGATCCTTCATAGGAAGATATTAAACAAAATGGTTATGAATATGCTGGATGGTCTGAGACAGTGTTTTAGAATTCTCCTTGTCTACAGTTCTTTATACAACCTTTTATGGAATGTCATAAGGGGATCTCAGGGGGGAGATTCAAAGAAAAACTAGGCTATGGGCCTTTTAATAAAACATTACAGAATGCCTAATACATGCAGTGGAGAAGGTCCAAACTCTGCTCTAATTTTTGTGACTATAGCATCTTCTACGCTGTGGTTATAAATTATTATATTGTGGGTCCACACTTCAGAGCACATGGTCACAAGTTCATATCTTGTGGATGCAGCTTTCTAAGTAGCTGCAGCTCCATAATGAGACACTAAATATCTCATATCTCATGACCACTGGGTTAATGCCACTGGGGCAACAGTGTAGGGGTGGGTAGTTATTTTGATTTGCATTAATTACACATTCTTTTCTGAGATTATAATTGGCGATGCCAATGTACAACCAGTGTACAGAAAAGAATGCTTTATTTTTTGCAAAAGTTTACATAAAAACTCATTCATATTCACAGATTCTCATAATCATCATAGGTTTATTTTAATTGTGGTAATTTATAAGCAGGTTCATTTTTTGTTCAATTTCTAGTTTGGATTGGAGGTTTATGTCTTGTTGATGTTTTTTCTTATTCGCTTTGGAAACATCTGTATGCAAAAAAAAGCCATATACAGATAAATGTGATTTTTTTTTCATTTTTTTTATTTGATTTCATTTGATTTGATTCCCAAACCCAGCCCCAGGTTTCAGTTTTCCTCAGTTCACTATGATGTGTACCCTTTTTCTCTATAGCTGATTAAGAACTCTGATGCCCCCATGTGAAATTATGATGGGAGTCAAACAACAATATATGACAAAACCTTGCATCTCCAAAACGGTAGCTTTATAGGCCTTCTTAAATTTCAGTGAAATTCATTGTAAAAAAAACTGCACACTGCAGTTACACTGACTTGGTGGTGATGTGTTTGTGTGTGTTGCATGAGTGGATCGGACACAGCAGTGCTGCTGGGGTATTTAAACATTGTATCCACTCACTGTCCACTCTATTAGACACTCCTACCTAGTTGCTACACCTTGTAGATGTAAAGTCAGAAACAAGCTCATCTGTTTCTGCATAGTTTGTGTTGGTCATCCTCTAGTCCTTCATCACTGTTCACAGGATGCTGCCTACAGGATGCTTTTGGATGATGAACTCTGGTTGATGGGCTATTCTCAGTCCAGCAGTGATTCTTATACCAGCGCAACACACACTAACACACAATCACCATGTCAGTGCCACTTCAGTGCTGAGAATGACTCACCACTCACATAATACCTGCTCTGTGGTGGTCCTGGGGGGTCCTGACCACTGAAGAACAGGGTGAAAGACTAACAAAGTACTGATAAAATGACCATGACTGTAGAAACAAGATAATGGTCATAATGTTATGGCTGCTCAGTATATGTACAAGTACATTTCAAAATAGATGCCCAGTACTTTATGATATATGTGGATATATAACAATCAGATTTCAACATCAGATTTCTGAATGATCTTGCTCTTCAAATAAACTGTTCTACGTGGAACTGAAAGTAGGTTCTTTGACATATAGTAGGGAAGCTATTTTGTAAAAGGTTCTATTTAGAACCATCTACAAAAGGTTTTCCAACAGTGTGAAGAACACAACCATTTAAGCATCCAAGTGTTTCTAAGAGTAGCCATAGTTCCATATAGAACCATGACTTTTACTAAAGAACCCTTGAAAAGGCATTTTTAGGATGATTATTCATGATTATACACTACAAAAATGTTTGTTGTTGTTGGGTAAATGCAGTATAATGTAATTGTAAGTGACTCATGATATAGTAAATTGCTCTCTTATGAACATAACAAACATCACCATAAATATGAAATGTCATGTCTTTCAAGTATCATCATGTTGCATTTTTGCCACATCGTCTCGCGTCTCGCATGGAAAGTAGGGTGACATCCCTGATTGCATGTGAATTAAGGAGCAGTGGATTGATGAACGTAGGTGAGGAGATGCAGGTGGGTATTTGAGTGTGGTGCATGTTTTCACATGGAGGTAATTGCTGCGCAGGCCATGCTGACAAAACCTGAGGTATTCGAGGCATGCACAAACATTGAGGATATTCCCCACTCCCCACCAGCTACCATAGCAAACCTCCCTCCCCTACTCCACAAGCCAAAGCACCTCTCAGGGCCTCAAGGGGGCTGTTCATGTTTATTAATTACAAAGAGTGGGAAACAGTTCCATGAAAAGGATCGCACATCACAGTAACACAAGATTCCCACTTTCCCCCAATGCAGACATGTTGAGAGGTCTGAGGCTTCTTTGTGAGTAGAGGAAAATACAGTTTAACCAGAAGACCAGGAGAGGCGTATGCAGAAACGTTGTACACTGACCAAAGTTGTACAATTTGAAGGTTAATATTTATGCATAAGATCCTGCCGTGTACAAAAGCAAGCTTTCTTTTTATCTCTTTTTATCTCTTCTTTTTCTTTTTTCTTTTTATTTTTGCCACACATCTCATTAAACAGTTCTCACACTATCGACACCTTTCTAACTGCAGGTTGTTCAGCCTCATTGTGTGATTTGTGCTGGAATACAGCTTCACCCCCCCCCCCCTCTTAAGGAATGAATGGGGTGCACACACCATAGCACCACAGCAACCACATTGGATACCATGGCAATTGCTTTGCAACACCTTAGCCACTGCCTGACAAGCCATAGCAATTACCTGGCCTTACCTAGCATAGCAAACACAACCACAGCAGCACAGCAAACACCTGGGACACCAAATTAACCAGTGGAACCCAGTTTAGCTGTTCATCCTGCATTTGCTTCAGGAAATACACTTATCTAGTTGTTCTGCCTTTTCTTGTTGTTGATGCTGATGATGTTCTCAACTCTTCTGCACAGTCCTATAAATTATTGGCCTGAACTGTATTACACATTGTTTAGGGTCCTGTTTAATGCACCTGACTGAGATCTTATTGATGTCAGTGTGGCCTGCTTTACAACTATTCCATCCCATTCTATCCTATTTCTTCTTTTCGGAACATAAAAATGGCCTTGCAGCCTGCCCCGCCAACACTTTCTGAGAACACAAGTCGTCAAAGAGATTGCCAGAGAATTTTGTGTGGAACAAGGCTGGAAGGGAGGATCTCACCGAGGCCCAACATCTGCACTCAACTAATAAAAGAATTCAAGCCTCAACCAAGCGTTCCTCCCACATGAGCCGCCCATGACTCTGTCTGATGAAGCCTCTCTCGCCGCCGCTGGCTGTGGTGAGGTGAGCTAGCGGTTTGGAACTGGCTCCATTCTGGGCTGACTCATGATCTGCAGTGTTTCTACGGCTTGCCGATGAGGCTGACTTTGTTGGCAGGTGGTCTGGTCCAGGCCCCCAGCCTACAACTCTATGCCAGGTGTGCATGAGCTCCATGCACCTGTGTACAGACACTGAGCTTAGCATTGATTCCACATGCTTCTCCAAATGAAAACTCCTCTAGATCTTTGGGTATGCTCCTACATGGTATATGCACTGTTCTGGTAGTTAGGAGTGGCCATTAACCCTCTGGGGTCTTAGGGCATTTTCTAAGGGCCCTGTGTGACCTAGAGCACTGTGTGATGAGACCATCTAAATCAGGCATGTCCAACCAGGTCAGAAATGGGCCGGTGTGGCTGCAGGACTTCATTCTAAACAACCAGCAGCAACAGTTGATTCCACTCACTTAATCAATTAGCAAATCTTCAAACAACTGATCACATGAGCTTCTGCTTGGTTGGGATGAACCTGCAGCCACATTGCCCCATTTCTGACCCAGTTTGACACCCCTGATCTAAAGGGTTTCTGATGTGACTGGTCAGTTCTTAGTGTATACTGGTGTCCTGAGCGTCTACTGGTAAATTTCACACAAAACATGATGCATGCGTCCACCAAGTACTGAGAAGAGGCACAGGATGCAATTCTAGTAGACATGGTGAGACAGAAGACAGGTTTCCCAGCACTTCCACAAAGTCTAGTAATGCTGGATGTGAGTCACACACAGTCGCACCTCAGAGGGTTAATGTGTGGAAAGCACAGATAAGAATGATACAAATATATAGTCGAAGAGCTAATCACACAGAAAGCAATCCTTACTTTTCTAATTAATCCAAACGAATGTACCTATGTCCTATGATCCCATTCAGAACGGGATCTGTGGACCTTACAGCTCCAAGCCAAATCAGGAGTGGTTGAACATTCCAGCATTTTGCTCTTTTCTGCCATAAGTGGTTCAAATGTAAATGTAAAGAAATGTGACAACAGAACACCTCCTTTGAAGCATGGTGCGGTAGGCCTCAAAGAGTTCAAACCACCTTGTTCCTCACCTCGCCATACATTCAGTGCACTCCTGTAGAACTTTGAAGTTAATGAAAGGAAAAAATGACCCATACTGAAGCAGCATGAACATAAAACACTTCCATCTACTCAAATCTTCCAGTACCTTACTTTCTGGGACACTCCACATTTAGTCACTTCCTCTTTATAGATGTTCTTATCCATAGGGGCTTACAGATGGTGCAAACAGTGATAATTGATAATGAGATTCAGCTAATTGAACACAGCCAGTCTTGAATGCAGTCAGTCCTGCTGACTACACTTTTACCTTTTACGCTTGCTGTCCAGTTGTGGATTTCACAGTGACTGTGACTATGGTCATAAAATCAAGAAAAGATGAGGGAAAAAAGCTGCTGAAAGATATGAGCCTGAAATGGGTTAAAAACATAAGGTTCTAGGCCATGACTGAACCACAGTGATGAGCATTATTAACAAATTGAGAATAATAGGGAACATTGGTGAATCGTCTCAGAAGCAGCTGACCTGTCAAAATTTCACCAAGAGCACTGCAGCAAATCACCAAGGAAATCACCAAAGATGCCAAGGAACTGCAGATCTTTCCAGCTAAGGACAGTATTTATGACTCCACAGTAAAACAGGGTTGGGAAAAGGTGGTGTTAATGAGAGAGCAGCAAGGCAGAAAACACTCCATGCAGGGGTTGGTGATATGACAGTATTTTATCCAGTCGTGGTATACTTCTCTGAACATATTATGGTATAGGATAACGTTTGAACAGTGTTTTGTAAGAATATGCCACTATTAAAGCATTTTGTTTTTATGTGAGACTAGTCAATGTTTAAACATGGTGGTGGTAGGATGGTAGGTGCACCTTTTTCACTCAGGACCTGAACAACTTATTTTTATTGAAGGAACCATGAATTCTTTTCTGTAGCAGACCATTCTGATCCTGAAATATAATTCATTCTGAAGTTGACTGGGCAGAAAGACATTTATTAAAAAATGAAAATCTCTCTCTTTCTCTCTCTCTCTCCACACACGCGCACACACACACACACACACACACACACACACACACACACACATAGTATATATATATATATATATATATATATATATATATATATATATATATATATATATATATATATATTCTTTCTTCCCTCCATATATATATATATATATATATATATATATATATATATATATATATATATATATCCTTTATCTCTCCCCCTTTCGCTCTTTCCCCTCTCTCTGTCCCTTTCTTCTCTCTCTCTCTCTGTCCCTTCCTCCTCCTCCTCTCTCTCTCTCTCTCTCTGTCCCTTCCTCCTCCTTCTCCTCTCTCTCTCTCTCTCTCTCTCTCTCTCTCTCTCAGTGACGTCAGCTGTGTGTGGTGTGTGTGTGTGTGTGTCTGTGTGTGTGTGAGAGAGAGGCGAGTCGTGGATCCGCTGAGCTGCTGGAGAGAGTGAGAGAGAGAGAGAGAGAGAGAGAGAGAGAGAGAGAGAGAGAGAGAGAGAGAGAGGAAAAACACCATGCTGCTCTCCGCGCCGCCCAGGACAGTGGCAGCGCCCCCTCACCACCATCTCCACCACCACCAGCACCACCACCACCAGTACCACCAGTACCAGCACCAGTACCAGCAGCCCCTCCAGCAGCAGCAGCAGCACGGCTACACGGGCAGCAGGACCGGCAAAAAGGTAAACAAACCCGAGCTGGACTGATTCTATTCTCCGAGCGGCTCGGGCTGAGGGCCAGGCTGTGTGTGTGTGTGTGTGTGTGTGGGGAGCTGCAGTGTCCTTGAGCAGCTGAAGCCGTTACCGGACCGAGAGAGAGAGAGAGAGCGAGAGAGAGAGAGAGCGAGAGAGAGAGAGAGAGAGAGAGAGAGGGGGGAGAGAGAGAAACAGAAAGAAGGGGGAAGAGAGGGGAAAGAGAGAGAGAAGGGGGAGAGAGAAACAGAAAGAAGAGGGGAAAGAGACAGAGAGAGAGAGAGAGAGAGAGAGAGAGAGAGAGGAGTTGATTAGAACAAGCTGTTCAATCAGTTTTAAACAGTGAGAAATGAGTTTTGAGTTGGAGGTGATCCCCGTCTGTAATGTCAATAAATAATAAAAACATATAATAAATAATAAACGTGGTATCTTATGTCTCTCCCGTCAGTTTGTTAAATAGCCTAAACCCAGAACAGTCTCAGTCCTCTGCTGAAGAAGTGGATGAGCCTCATTCACTGGTCAGTGTACAGCTGATCAACTGTCACTTGGTGGAACTTCTGCACTTAAAGGGCTGCAGAGTTGAATGTCCTGGCAAGGTCATCATCCCAGCTAAAGACAGAAAAATACCAGTGTGGTCAATGTGGGGACGGAAACATGTGGAGTAATTGATCAGCCATTATTCCAATAAGTATAAAAAAGACTTCTGTAGATTGTTTAGAAGTGGCAGATGAGCAAGCAACCATGATGTGGAGTCATACTTAGGAATGCGTGATGATATTGGAACCATATCAGTATAGCGCGCACACACAGACACACACACACGGGCAGTCCTTTTCCACAGCACCCAGGAATCAGACATGTCCTGCCAGTTCAGGGAATCAAACCAGCAACCTTCCAGTCATAAGGCTGGTTCCCTAACCACCAGGCCACAGCTACCCCAAGAGAGTAGATAAAACATTCTGTAGTATGAGCGCAGAATGAAGGTGAAGGTGGTGATAAATATTATATTTGTCCATAATTCCAGTCCAAGTGAAAAAAAATCCAGTTTTGAATCAGGATCAGCAAAGACATTTAGGCATTTCTGTATCAGCACATCCCTCAGAACATCCAAACTACAGTGGTCCTATACGGAACAATGAACACTCAGAACCCTTGCATAAATAAATGGTTCTTTGCATTGTGAAAGGGTTCTTCAGATGGAGAATGCACTGTCGAGGGTTCTATATAGAACTGTTTGGACAAGGGTTCTATATGACACCAAAAGATTTCTACTATTAGAAGTTTGACATCGTAACAAGAGTACCTAACCCTATGCAGTGTATTCTGCATCAGTCTGAAGAACCTTTACAAGATGTAAGGAACTGTTTATTCATTTAAAGCATTCTTTGAGTGTTCATGGTTCTATATAGAACAATTTTCTTTACAGAAGACTTCATCCTAAAGGAGGATGGACAGGTATATATGGACGTTTTTGCACCATTATCTTTCCATGCTGGTCCAGAGGAAATGAACAGGTTTAGTTTCGGTTGTCCGAAGCTGTGCTGCATTCCATTTGAACTTGGATGTCTGACTTCCAAGTAGGACATTTAGCTGGAATGCCCTTACAAGTTGGATCTCCTACTTGGAGAGTCAGGAGAACCTCACTAGCCTAAAGTTGAGAATCCATGAAGGATGCCCACAGTTCAACAGTAGTTATACCATTTATTAGCCCTTATATCTGTGTGTGTCTTATTAAATCAGTCATTCACACAGCGCTGTCTGTGCACGTGTTTCGTTGTTGTTTGACTATGCAAAATACCAATCATTTGAGGACAACATTAAAGGTCTTCACTTATCTGTTTTTGGGAAATGTTTGAAATAGTATACAATTATATGAATGTTTACCTGGTACACGGTCAACTCGGATGTGAAGACTCCGACATCCGACCTCCGTGGTAAATTTGGGTTTATTAACTAATTACATTGTTACATAATTACATTGTTAATTATATTGTTACATTGTTAATTACATTAGAACTACAGGTGTAATAATAACTGGTAATGATATTGATATATTGATTTGTGGGTTACACTCATATATTTATGATGGACTGAGCTTCAAACTGAGCTATTTTATTCAAAGCAGATGAGCATCTAGATGTAGGCTCTCACAGGAAGGGGTGTGATGTTTCAGGCTTTCTGATATTTTTTATGTTCATATTCAAGTAACTGTTAAAGGAACAGATAGTTGGTTAACCATGGGGAAGGCAGACAGACTGTGACCAGGATTTTGCCTGGTTCTCCCGATGGCCAGTCCATCCCTGCTGCCAGTCATCGCATGTTTGGAGTTAAACAGCTGACACTCACAAGCAGTACAACACAACATTTAATCAGGATTTGGACTTGTTATATGTCCATAAAGTCACATTAATTCCCATATTACATACACAATGTGATGCATGACTACAGTTCATTAGTTTTCTTGTTGCTTTAGATAGCAAAGGAGTGGCCAAAGATTGTGGTGAATGCCATGCGCCGTCGTTTATGTGATGTGAGTTGCAGGGCTTTCTGAATAAAATGATTTAACCACTTGAACCACTATTGGCATGGCTAAGCATATAGTGCCGGATGCTAATGAGGCCATGTTCTGCACACGGCACTTTCTGCTCCGTAAAATTCATGGTTTGCAGAGATGTAGTCGATATTTTCGCTGTTTCTGAATCTGGCTTGCATGAACTTGTGTTTAGCATCTGGCTAAGATGAACTCGAGTAAATATCAGCACACTAACATTAGTTAGAGGAGTAAACGTTTAGGTGACGTCACGCTGGCATCAGACAGAGCACAGCTGGGCATTCTTTGCTTTCTGGGCACTCAGCAGCAAAGTATAAAATATTCATACTTAATTGCAAAAACTAGGAAAACCATCACATTGGCATTGGTATGGATTAAGGCTGGACAATATATTCATATTCATATCTATATAGTTCTAATGCTTTTAATGGGCGTTCTCTCTGCTCCGTCCCCTGCTCTCAGCTCCTCCTCTACTCTGTTCCTCTCCACCCCCACTAGTGTTCTCAAAGACACACCATGGAGGGCGCATGTAAGACAGCTCTGATATGAAGACGAGTTATTGAACTGTGATCTGTGATCTGTGATGTTTAAATGGGGTGTCCTCATTTTTGTTTCACATACATATGGTGTCATATATCATTTAATCCCATTCAGCTAAAATATATTGGGATATGATTTTTTTGTAATAATATTGTGTGGTCTATCTTGAAACCAGCAGAATGATGTACTTTTTGACATATTTTTGATAAGAATTTGGATGGGAAACGGTGTCAATCGAGTCACGGAATAAAGCTGACTTATCATTCAGCCGCATTGGTGACGTCCTGAAATTCACATCTCACTGGTGATGCCAGACAAGAATGTGAGTTACCCACTGGATTCTGTAGAAGGAGAGAGGATTACTTTTGTTGTTGCTGAGAAGATGTGCTTCCTCCTGAGGCAATGAACACAGAATCCTTTATTAAATAAATACATTATACATACAAAGACATTTTATTTACACAAAAATAAAAATGTAATAAATTCTATAGGAGATGTTAGGAGATGGTTTGTAAAAGTGCTACGATAAATATGAAGAACAGTTAGTCACGTGCAGATGTGTAGATAAGTAAATGCACATGCACTCCTTACATTCTGGGCATGTTATTGAGTAATTATTATTATTATTATTATTATCGTCAATTTGAGTCTGACTCCTGGCAACCATATGGATAGGGTTCCTCCCAAATGTCCTATCTTCTGTTTGGGTCTTCAGGCATCTGAATGGTTGGTTCATTATTCCTTGAATTGTGTCTTGTATCTGGTCATCCTCTTCCTCTTTTACCTTCAACTCTTCCAAGCATGATGATCTTTTCCGGTGAATCGATTCTTCTCATAATGTGTCCAGTCTAAGAGAGCTTCAGCCTGACCATCTGGGCTTCCAGTGAGAGGTCAGGCTTGATTTGGTCCAGGATCCATTTGCTTGTCTTCTTTGATGTCCAGGGAGCTCTCAGAAATGTTCACCAACACCAAAGTTCAAAGGCATCTGTATTTCCCTTGTCTCACTCGTTTATGGTCCAGCATTTGCAACCTTACAGAACCACAGAGAAAACCATTATGTGGATAACTCTGATCTTTGTTTTTAAAGACGGAAACTTTACATTTGAAGCTCTTTTAAAGCTCTTGAAAATCTACACATTTTTGCTGGATCCTTTGTTGTTAATAACTGAACTAAGCAGGCAAAAGCTGTCCACCATCTCCACATCTTCTCCATCAGTGGTAAAGCTGGCACTGTTTCCTTTCATCATGACTTTAGTCTTCTTCATATTGAGAGTACCATCTTTTCACTCTGTTCTTTACATTTTTCATTAGAGCCTTCAGATTTTCCAGACTTCCCACTATGAGTGGTGTCATCATATGTGCAAGGTTATTGCTGTTCCACCAATCCTGAATCTTCCATACAGGTTGAACAGGTATGGTGATAGTACGCACACTTTGCCAATGTGGAACCACTGTGTTTGTCCATTTTTTGTCCTGACCGAAACCACAGAACCTCTTATCTAAATTGTCTGTATTCATTCAACAACACAAAAATCATGTCTGTATCAGCCAATACTCAATATTAAGATTTTTTTGGATTGGATTTGGGGGAAAAACACGGGATCAGGAATATTATGAATCAGTTAAGACATTCTAAATGTGATGCAGTGGAATCACCATCCTCGATGCATCAGTGCACCCTGTTTTACACCCTGTTGTTTAAGGTATGCAATTATGAAAGTGACTGGGGGAGAGTGTAAGGAGTTCAAAGGACGCTGGTTTGGCTGTGTGAGGGGCGGCCCAGTGAAAAAAGGGCTTAAGTATAAGAGTGAAGTTCTCAAGTGCACCCTGCCTCTTGGAGAGAGCCTATTCGGCTTCTTCCCGTTCGCTTGGCAGGGATGCAGATCGCTCAAAATAATGACTTGGAATTCCTGGAATTCCCAACTCAAACAATGTGCTCATATCTGGAGGTGTTGGTGGCCACAAAGTCAATTCCTCTCTTTTTTTACCCCTCCATCTTTTTTCTCGGATATTTGACAGGCCTGACACCTTGATAAGTGAGTAAGTCACTCGCAGGGTGAAGGCTATAGTAACGGCCAGTAACAGCGTAACTCATCTGTACGTATAACAAGAAACCGGGGGAGGAGGGGCAAACTTGGCAGACTGTGTGATTTTTTCCCCCCTCTTCATCGCTCTGCTTTCCATTAACTCCCCTCTTGGTGTTTTATTAATCCAAGTGTTTTCAGTTACATCAGGTTTGAAATCAAATACGGCGTGGTTCACCGAGATTATTGAGACATGTCCTTCCATGCATTTCATAAGATGTTCTCAGACCATCTCCTGGTTCCTCCTGCTGGTTTAGTGTGATTTACTAGCTTGGTTCCTGTCCACTTATCAGCGGGAATTCAGTTCAGAGGCCTGGTCTTGGCCTGTAGTAAAACACCATCAGAGAGTTTAAAGACGGGTCATCTATGGGGAATCACTTGCTTTGTGCACGATTAATGCTGAACATTTGATCACCCACATCTACAGTCATCAACCACAGCTAGGTTTAGTCTAAAAAGGCGATTCTGCTGGTCTAAAAGTAGTGAGTATGGGAAGAGTCCAGAATTTATTTTGCGTATTATGCAATAGCGCTTATTTTTTTCGACAGTTCATATATTGGCCGCGAATGTGTTTTGAAATTCATTAATGGCATAAAGGGACATGCAGGATGTTATCAAGCTAAATAGTCTCCAAAATAATAAGACTGGTCTAGTTTTCCTGGCCACTTTGCATCACAAATAAAAGGGCTGTATTCGTTCTGTAGATTAGGGAGATATGCACAAGCTAAGAAGCTGATGTATTTAAAGCCCACCAAGTAATTTAAGCCCACCATTTAGCACTGCTCCACAAGACTACAGAATTGGCTACATTTGTGATAAGGGAAAATTATGCACTTTCTTTGTTGTTGAAATAACTGCCCCTGCCAGAATGAACGTCTTGTAGGCGATTATTGACCATTTAATTCATAATATCAATAAAATGAAATTAATATGTGACTTATATTCAAGCAATAATATCTCACATTATAGCACAAACAAAGTAACTATTACTGCAAAAATAAACCCAAAGTGTGAGTGTTTAGTGTACTGATGTGTGGTTTGGGTCGCCTCCAGTTTTCATTTTTGAATTATTATAGTAATAAATAAAATATAGTAAATTATGTTGATTAATATGTTTTAAAATAAGTTTCGTCCAGAGATTTGTTTGCTCGTTTGTATGTAAGACTGGCATTGTTGCTTGTGGAGTAATACCTGTGCTTTGGTCTGAGTGCAATTATCATTTCTCAGCCAATGACATTGCAGGGTTCATTTCATAACTGTTCTTTTTATGAAGTGAAATGCTGCATTGAGACATAATCGATGACTATCTTCAGTCCTGTCTCCATGACTAAGATTATAGCTATGATTTTTCCTTAGAAGACAAACAAATTCTTTCTGTTCCACTCAAAGGTTACCAGGTACTGTCTCGGCAAATCTGTACACCTGCTCAAATCCCCATTTGTGGGCCCCAGAGAGCAGTGGAGAGAAGGAAACATCCCAGTATGTCGTCGTTATCTCATCCCCCATATCTCTGAGAGGGAGGACAGAGCCTTCACATGTGCACGATGCAGAAACAGCCTGCCTGATTGAATTAGCCAGAGGCCGAGATGTACCGGACATGGTTTGCTCCTATTGATTTGTTGTTGACCAGAGTTTGCTCTGCACCTCGTCACATAGAGCAAAACCTGGCTCAGGAGATGCGAGCAGGAAGAGTCGGAGCAGCCGGAATGCAGGGTGGCTGATGAACCATCACGCCCTGCGAGAACACTGGCGTTAATCTCAGGGTTAGCGCGCCTGTGGACTGTGAAGAATGTCTCTACACAATGTGACATGTGTTCAGCGTTTCAGCTATAGTTTGCTGAGGGCAAACTGGAAGTGCCTGAAAGGCAGTGCCTTTTAGGGAGCGTTGTAAAGTAGGTATGAGGGGTGTGCCGAAGGGCTTGTGTTTATTAAGAATGTTCGCTTAGATTTATGGGGAATAGTGGTTGATGCCGGTGAAAGAAACAAAGTTTATTACTGTGAAAAACACTGTTTTTGAACAGCAATTTGATTGAAGGCATGTATGCTTAATGCTGCAAAAGCCAAGACTTCGGTCAGTTTGCATTTAGTCACCTGATCTGTCAGCTGTTAAAGTAACTCATAGGACTGGGTGATATTACCTCAAATATTATCCCAATTAACGGAACATTTCACCTCCATAAAGATTAATAAACGATTATTTTAATGAATGAGGGATTTGGCTTTTTTCTTTCTACAAGCTGCTCGTGTGGCTCAGTTGGCTCAGTGTTTGAGTTCTCGTCCGTGCTGTTGTCGTGTTGGAGTCATGTGACTATGCATACTCATACATAGTTGACAGTACTTTAAAACACAGTGAGGAAAGTATACTAGGTTTGGCCAAAAACTGTAAGATTATAACTGTAGCTTTATACAGGTTTATGTTGTTGTTTTTTTAAGACTACAAAGAATATTTCATCATGTATGTAATGATGGCTTTGCCACAGAAAATGATACATGAAGGGATCGACTTGGATTAAACAGCTGCATAATGGAAACCATGAATATTTTAGATGACTGTTGATTAGTGTGAATTCCCTTTGAAATCTGTTAAAAACAGTTAAGGCAGAGTCAATGAAGAAAACACACATTAATGGTGTCTTTCAAAATGATGGACTGCGATGCAACATCAGTATTTCTGTGATGCTGAATGTGTTCAAATCAAGCTGACCAACCAGAGCTCCATTATCATGGTTGCAGACCAAACTAATCAAGAGAGAACAGGCCTAGTGTTCTAAGGGGTTAAATTAGTTGGTACCTAATTGAGCCACTAGCAAAAAAAAAAAAAAGAATATATATATATATTTTGAAATTAGTACCTAATAGGTAATAAAACTAATAGAACTAATAGAATATAACTAAACCTTTCACTTTCTTTAAAGTGTTATTTAAAGTTTCTCAAGAAAACACAAAACATGCTTAAAGTGCAGTTTACCCCAGAAAGCCTTTAGTTTCTCAACATTATTGTAGCATGTTTAGAAAGTTGGGGTCCTTATAAAGTGTGCATGCGTGAGCTTACTGATTGCCAGTCTTAGTTACAAAGTTACACAGTTAATTGCAAGGCCAGCATTGTTTTCTCTGATTATTAAAAAAAAATGCTATTTTCACTCCTGATTTTCTCCCCGCAAATTTGGATGTGTCCGTTTCCCAACCCCATTATCCTGACTCTCCCCTATCGCACGCGATGCTCCCGACACTAGGAGGTTGAGGACGAACACGTTTCCTCCGATACATATGGCATCAACCACCGCCTCTGCATCCTCATTGGACGTCGGCTGGCAGCCTGTGCCCACCAGCATCACATTGAATGTGATGAGGGGGGAGAGAGTGCCATCTACCTACCCTGAGAGGCCAATTGCGCTCTCCCTCTGACTCCGGCTGCCAGTGGCAAGCAGCATGACCCCGATCCTCTTCCTGCGATCCTCAGATCACAGTGATGGTGTTTTAGACCACTGAGCCACTTGGAGCCGTTTTCTCTGATTAGGATAATGTGTTAATGATATTCAAGTGGTGATTATTGTTATGTAATGATGTTTGGAGTACATAATGCTTTCAAGCTGACCTCCTTAAGCCCCCCTTCTCAAATGAACTTTCAGGTTTACATACTGTCTTAAAGAATACATACAGTTTTTGAAGGCCTGTTTGTTAAAGGGTTAAAGAGCAAAGAGCATGCAGTCTGATTACAATATAGTAAGAGTAAAATCTAGAATCCAGTGGTGTGTGTGTGTGTGTGTGTATTATGCACTTGGTATTTGGTTTTGAATGGTGGAGTCGAGTTGCAGCTCACCTTGAGCAGGACAGATGGGCATGGTGGGGAGGAGCATTTCAGTCGTCAGGGCTTTCTCATGCTGAGACTAAAGCTAGCGGTGTGGAGCAGTCTTAATGAGACAGTGGCTTCACACTGCACCCAGCACATGAGAGGGATTAGCGCTGGACACTAACAAGCTCAGACCACAATTAGACAAGCCTCTGTGCGCAAGCCAAACCTGAAAAGAAGATGGATGTAGGAGCAAAGGGTGCAGAGGCTTACTGAACACAATATATGAAGACATCAGAAGCATTTTTCCAGAAATGGCAGTCAAATGCTTTTGAATGGGAATAAGGTTTTTGAATGGCTTAGTGAGAGAAAGCAAATTGTCTTCTTGGTTGGGAGATTGTGGTTCTGATTGCTGCAGTGGCCTTTCAAAGATCACAGGAGTGAAAGGACAATACTGTACAAAGGTTTAAGGCCAGCCATCTATTTCGTGGGGAAATAAATGTGGTTTAAACACCATGTTACAGTAGAATAAATACAACGTTTTTAACGTGAATACGTTAAAAAAAGCAAATATTTAGGAAAAAGGAGAGCACCCAGATTTAGACATGCATTAATGCAAGGATTTGTTATCTTCCAACTAGGGATGCACCAGTATGGGAACTGAATCCAGCATTTTTCATGTAAATATCTGTTGATGTTGATAATAAACAAAGTTCAATACAATACAAAATACAGATAAATATAATATAATAAATACAGTAAAATGATAATTAAATGAGATTTAATCCCAGGATCTGGGCTGGACGGCATGGCCAAAAATGTATATCAGGTTTCAATGTACGTATATCATGTGTCAAGACTCTGTAACCCAGTATATCATGGTAATGTTATTATTTGCCATTACAGGGACATTGTACGGGTTTATGTGTCAGGAGTACATGTAATTGAAAACATTTAACGTTCATTATAAGGATTTGAGGACTTGCTTGGCCCAAATATAAACAAACTTAAGTTAGTGAAGCTCTGTGCTGTTCATGGACTAATCCTTGATTATGTTGCTTTTGGTAAATCTTCAGTTAATTGTCCAGCCCTAATTATGCGTAGTACGACTTGGCTCGTAATCTAGCTTACTAGTCATTGTGTTCTACTCTAATATATTTACGTCAGAGGTATAACTGGCTTGTATTTTAAAATCTGTAATGCAATAAATGTTCAGTTTATTAATGGTGCTTTAATGTTGAAGTAAATCCCAGTATAGCATCTAAAATCAGAAAACCAGTGTATGATTGAAGACATTTTTAATATGGCGTGTTCATAATAAAGCAATGAACAATTTGAGGAATAACCTACATCATGTGTAACAAAATGTTGTACTTACTGTACTTTTAATTAAAAAGTATACATTTTATTTATATTTATTTTAAAAATGATAAAAAGCTGCTGCTGCTAAAGTGAAGCTCAATGAGCTTTATTACATATTACAGTTTTTGTACTGATGGTTGTTCTTTTAAATGTATCTTAAGATGACTCAATCTAAGACATGGTGTATCCATTAAATAATGGGACACAATTACCCAACTACACAGTGCAGGCGCCAGGTGAAAGACACTGAATTAGCCTTTTAATATAATGAAATCAGTGCAGTTAAGGTGGAATTCTCATGGTACTTGAATGTGCAAGAACCATTAACTGAACAAATCATCTGATTTTAAAATAACATCCACACAAACCGAAACACTCACAGCTTCTTGTAAATGTCCATAACCAGTCCATCTAGTTAATACAATGACACTCTGTGCTGAACAACATCATTCATCTATTTTAATGGCTTTGTTGCTGGAGTTCAGTGGTTTGCTTCATGTTATTGGCTCTTCACCTTAAAAATTGCAATCACTGTGAGCTTAATTGGAACAGATGATTAATGGATACAAATAAAGTATCTGTTCAGCACAGCCACACTTTTTTCTTAATTTTTTAATGACACACTTTTTTCTTTTTTGAGAGTCTCTGGTTAACTAGCCTGCATCTGAGGTAGGATGGGTCCTCGCTAGGAATTTTTGAGGGGTCTCAAATTTAATTCTTGAATTTAAGTATGTGAAAAAAATGTTTTAAAGGCTTCATTTTTCAGGCTGTTTCTTTACTTTTTCTATTCACATGGTATAAGGAGAACTGTGGGCTATCAAGGACCATACAAGGATATATCAGTTGCGTCTGCAAATTGCTCCGAACATTGGGTGCAAGGATGCTTGACTTTGAAACAGCCTTCTCTGACATTGCGACCAAGAAGCCTGCAGCCTTGTCTTTGGGACAGCTTGTATCTTTCGTGGTTGCAGCCTATCACAGTAAATTGGGTGGAGTGGGGAAGGAGCTTAGATTATGCACTCACCTTTAATCAAAGGACTGGGCATTTATTGATTTATTTACTGATTTTATTGAGTATTTAAGAATTTAAGTATTTGTTATTTCAAGGGTGAACTGCTTTGCTAGAACTGTGGAATCATTAACGTGTTTACCATATAAAAAATATCAAAAATGAAAAAAGTGACATGAACTTTAACATACTGTATGGAAAAATGGAGGTTTTGTGTACGTGATATGTCAAACCTTGCACTGAATGTGGTCTAAATGTGCAGCTCTTTGTAAAATCTAACATACACTTAAACGTATAATTGCATTAATGTTTATATGATGGTTTATTTATTCTAATTTTAACATTTTCCTCCAAATATAAGATGGGCTGTTGCAGGCTTTGCACTGCACTGTAGATGAGAGATGTAGAAATGTATATGGTTGTAGAACCTAGTACACCCAGTTAAGCCCAGGCTAAAAGTACTGGCATGAGTATGAGCGAGGAATGGTTGAGTTTTAGGGCGTATTCACACCAACACTGTTTAGTCGGGTTAAATCGAACTCTGGTCTGGTTCAATTGGGCAGGTGTGAAAATCATACTGGAATTTGGACCAAAACAACTGCACTGAGGCCCTTTAGGGGAGGTGGTTTTGGTCCGGTCCCAAACAAACTCTGGAGCGGTTTGTTTGTGGTGAGAATGTGATCCGACCTCAGGTGTAATCCCCAAGTTGCTCCGCAGGTTAGTTTAAACTGGTATATTGGCCAGATAATCACTGTAGTTATGAACACCACCTCTGCTGCTGCTCTGTTTTAAACTGTACACAAATCTGCACTGGTCCGAAACACGGCACCTTCCTGTATTTACTTTCTTGCTCCTGCCCCAGACCGGTCTGACCAAGAAGCGGAGAGAACATTGTCACAGTTTGTTGAGATGCATTTTGGTGTACTTAGACTTTCCTTCATGTGAAAATAGTCCAAACCACATTCAGACCAAAGCAAACACACTACAGGTGTGAAAAACACACTCGTGGACTAATTGTCTCTTTCCTACAGAAGAGGAAGATGATTTGTGATCACCGTGAAGCTGAAAGCAAAGGACTCACTGCTGAATTTCTTTAATTTTTCTTTCGATTTCAGGAAATACCCTCATCCTGGTTTTAATAGACATTGAAGTAACATTCGAGAGAATACGGTCATACAGGGGATTAGCCCCAACACTCACCCCCCGACCACAACTGTGTCCAGTGCCTGGCTTAACCTTTCTGCCAGCTATTCTGGAGGCTGGAAGTGTGCCTCCCCTTTAATTTCAAACATCCACGGCCAAAACTAGTGATCTTGAGGCCCACATTAAACTGGCCCATTGTTCCCTGTCCGTGGTCTGATTTCACAGGCCTGTCTAATGAAATACTCCATCCTTGCCTGCCCCTGTGACTGATGAGGAGTTAATTGGAAAAGTAAGCAGAGCCTTTCCGAAGAAACAGGGGAGGGGTGGAAGGCCCCTTCCAGTCACACATATGATAACAATTGAAAGGGCTTTGATTATGAAAAGCCTGGTTGTACAAAAGAGCAGTAAACCAACGCTTGGATTTCTGGTGCTTTATTGGCATTTACTATAATTTTATAACAGAATGCTGCAAATAGACTGGGGTTATGTCAGCTGTCAGTGATTTTATTACTGCATTTTATCACATTTTCTATTTGTATGAGTATTAGTGGCAACTTCAGATAACAATCAGGAAGATAAATCAGCCAGTTTAGGCACTAGATTGTGACTTGCTTTCATGGATTCTCTAATGGATCAGCAGTTTATACTGTATTTTCTGGCCATCTTGACCAATCACAGTTCTGGACGCCTGTGCTCTGTGGGTGTTCTGGTGAATGAGGGGATTTACATACTACAGAAGGGGGAAATTACATTATTCAACGTAGCTTAGACCAATCTCAGACCGTTTATATCACACACAATGTGTAGCAATTAGGGCTGAAAATGGTTTGAGATTTTCACAGCATGATAATCGTCTCATGCGAAAAAAATCACGGTTTCACTCTGTATACCATATTTCACAATTCTTCTTCTTAGTATTTTTAGTTACAACTGCCCTAAAAGTTCAGAAGATTGCATTGGCTAAACAATCACTCGTCTGTAGAACATTTTATAATGGAAGTATGTGTAAAATATCTCTTCTTCATGAAGTGACTGTTTGGTTGCTTCAGTCTTAGTAAAGTGTATGAAAGTCAGTATGTTATGAAAAGGTATGTCATCTTACTGAACATAATTTAGTACCTTGCGTGTTTAAGCCTGAAGTTAGTACTGCCTTAAACACACAAGGAGCTATTTTTGTGTCCAGTCAGCTTATTATTTGTGGGAATATGAAATATATTCATTTCTTCTTTTTACACAATAAGCTTTATGCCCCCTAAATAGGGTGCATGTGAGAACGCGAATGCGGGCAGAGGGGAGCAGAGTAGTGGAGGAGTTGAGAGCAGGGTGGGCGGAGCAGAGTGTGGGAGCAAAAAAAAGGTTTCTGCAAGATTGAAAAAATATGTTAAATGTTAAAAACTTTAAGACTCAATATATGTGATATTGCCTCAGCCCAGATCCTGCTCTGTGTATATCAATTTAATAATATAATATCAATATAAAGTAAATTACTGTAAATAAATTACAAGTAAATAAAGCATATGTCATTTTAGTTGGAATTTACCCAGAATTCATCTAGAACTCTGCATTGTTTATTTGCATCTTTTGGATATAAATAAACAGTGCTCTTATGTTTGTAGTATATTTCTGTTGTATCTCTTGGGTGGAACTGACTTCTTACCTGACGTTGTATTTCTTTAGCAGGCTTATGTGTCCACCACCCAACAGATGGCACCGCCCAGTCCCAATCACACTACCACCAGCAGTAATGGAAGCAGCAGTGGAGGTGACCAGCTAAGCAAAACCAACCTCTACATCCGCGGCCTGCACCCTGGCACCACAGATCAAGACCTGGTTAAGCTTTGTCAGCCGTGAGTGTTTTGCTCTTTTAAGCTACAATAAGCAATTTTGATCTAAGGAATACATGTTGACCAGTTATTCTCAAGACCATAGCCATAACATTAAAACCAATGACTTGAAACAATATGAATAACATTGATTATGTTGATACAATGGCACCTGTTTATGGGAGGCATATATATATATATATATGTATGTGTGTGTGTACTTGTATTAGGCAGTGAGGGAGCTGGTAATTCTTGAAGCGGATAGAAAAATGGGGAGCATAATGGTCAAAACATCTGGCAGATTGTGTGGAGTGTTCCCCGTATGCAGTGGTCATTACCTACTTGGGCACTTAATCACATCACAGGACTCATGTCAGGAAAAAGAAACCATACATTGGATCTGTTCTGATCTGATTCGGTTTTCTCTTCTCTCTCACAGATGAACACTGTTGTTTATTTGATGGGGCTATAAGGGGTCACCAAAATAGCTGGTGTGGCTGCTGGTTTATATTCCTATTGAACAGAAGCACAACTGGTCCCACTCTTAGCACAGTCCTAGTTGAAATACTTTGGATGGAGCATATATTGAGGCTGATATAAGAAAGAACTAAAATGAAAATAGACCAATCAGCCATAACATTACAATCACTGATGTAATGTGCAGAGAACAACATTAATCATCTGGTTGTAATAGCACTTGTCAGTGGTTGGGATATAAATACTAGGCAGCAAGTCAGCAGTCAAATCTTGAAGTTGATGTTTGAATTAGGAGAAAAGGTCATGTGTAAGGATATGAGGCAACAAGGGCCAACTTGTAATGGCTAGATATTTAGGTCAGAGCACCTCTAAAATATCAGGCAGGTCTTTGGGGTGTTCCTGCTATGTAGTGGGCAGTACCTACCCACGAGTGCTTCAAGGAAAGACAACTAGTTGACCAGTGACAGGGCAAGGAATGGGACTCTAAGGCGCAGTGAGGTGCATGATGAGGGAATGGAAGCCCATCTGGTTCAGTCCCTCAGAAGAACTTCTGTAGTACAAAGAGCAGAAAAATTTAATGTTGGCTATGTCTTGTGGAGTCCTGAGTGAGCCGAGATGTTTTTGTAACATGAGTTCACTGTGCACAACTGCACAATGCAAACCAGGTGCTGACAGGGTGTGATTATATATATATATAAAACATATTTATAACATATTTATAACATATTTAAACATATATAACTATATATAATTATTAGAAAGGCAACTTTCTTGTGAGTAAAAATTTAGGACACCCCCACATTCATTTCTAATTAAAATGCCTAAAACTTCAAATCAGGTACATCACAACAGCTGCAAATGATTAGACTATTGTTAGAGAGGACTTTGGAGGGGCTTTGTTATTTAAACTTCAGGCATTAGTTTGGTTGGCTGTTTGAATCTGTGAATTTAAAAACATCTCAAAACAAATAGAAATCAGCTGTTGCATCATCCAGAAAATAATTTACAAGTGAAGAAAAATTAAAACAACTGCCCACATTGAAAGGTCAGGACATCCTAGCAAGTTGAGCAGGTAAGAGCAGATCGCAAGATTAATTAAGACGTCTCCCACAACCTTAAAATATCATCACTGGACCTACAGGTAGCTTTTGCCACAGTTGATGTCGAAGTGCAGCATCTGCCATCAGAAAGAGCCCACTTTCAAATCAAACTAGTTTGATCTGCATGGGAAGTGTAGATCAAAACATCAGGCCAAGACTATAGATTGCCAGAGAATGTCTAGACAGACATCTTCTGCAACAACATGCTTTGGACAGATTAATCCAAAGTTGAATGATTTGGGTACAGTAACAGGAGACATGTTTGGCAGAAAGCATTTGGGGACAAGAATCTCATATCAGCTGTGAAGCATGGAGGTGGAAGTGTCATGGTTTGGGGCTGCTTTGCTGTAGCTGGCCTGGAGATCTCTCCATCATGGAAACCACTATGAAATCTTCATTGTATGAGTGGGGGGTTGAGGACAATAAATGACCATCTGTACATAGCTGAAAGAATGGAAAATCTTTATTCCAGTCGATGTCAAAGACTGGTTGAAAGTTAGGAATCTAACTGACACTATTTGAGCCAAACGAGGGAAATAGCAGCTATTAGGATATCGTAACTTTTTGTTCACAAGAAAATCACCTCCATCTCTCAATATAGTTAACGATCAAGTGTGCACATGTGTAAAAAAGGGGTTATAATGTGTGTATATGTGTTATAATGGTTTCAGTGAATAAGAGCAGAAAATCTATTAACTCTAAGCATACATAATTGTTTTGTTCAGAGGAAAACATTCAGGTTGAGAAACACTAGAGTGTTCTTGGAAACTGATGTGAATTTAGGTCAGGGTGGATGGAGAATGGGAGAATTCAGAAAGGAGAAGAGGACTCAGAATGTCCTGAGCTAACCCTGCACATGCTGAAAAGGAGCACACTATTGGCAGCTTGAAGCAAAGCGGTAATGAAATACACTTGATCTCTCGCAGGTATGCGGCGTATTGGTTTCATTAATATAGAGTTTATGTTTGTGCATTGTTGCTTTCTAGATTAATTGCAGCTCTTTAATCTAATGCCGTTCTTTTTTTTTTTTTATTATGCCACAGTCAATGAGCCCACGTCCCTTACCTTTAGCTCAGATGACCCTGTTGTGGAATGAAAGGCTGCAGCAGGCTTTAACTTGTGGTAAAGTCAACAGGGGTTTGGGTTTCAAACAAAGCACTTTCTAGTTGGCAGCCCTAAGCCTTTCCAACAAGTAGGCATGATTGCACCTCCCCTAAAACTCCCTCCCTCCCTGCCTGTCTTTCTTTCCTCCCACCCTCCCTAAGCCTCACTTCCTTTTACGGAGAGAAAGCAAAGGAGGGGTCTAACAAGAAACCCCAGCCGCTGCTTTTGCAGCCAAGAAGCCTTGAGGAATTTCCTTCATCCAGGCATTATAGAGCCATACATTTTTCTCTGTGTTCTTTGCATCCTCTTTGTGTTGAAAACACATGGCTGGTACGTCATGTGTAGTGCTAGATCCTTCACACAACACTCTGGATCCTAAAATGAAGCTCCAGATCCTTCTCTAAACAACCTATGCTAATTGAGAGCTTCTTCATGGAACCAAAAGTGTCCCTTCTATGGCTTTGCTACAAATAACCCTTTCTGGAACTGGTTTTTGAGAATAGCATGGAATGGGAACTGGTGCAGTCATAGAGTTGCCCCCATTTAGCAGGCCTTGTGATTTCCATCAAGTTTAAGACCTTGCTGAAGTCATTCTCTAATCCAGGAAAGAGACCATTCGCCTACAGTTGGTGCATTCAGGCAGACTGTTGTAGAGATGCTTTCCCAGAAGATGAGGGGCCAAGAATTAAAAGTCTATTGAAAAGCAGGAAGGCTGAAGAGGTGGAGAGAAAGAAAGAAAGCAAGAAAGAAAGAAAGCAAAGCCAGAGAGAGGCCCTTTCTCGCTCTCTCACTGCAGTCTGGAAGAAATGGCTTTCGATGAGTCTGCCCAGCCCTACAGGAAACTCAGAGCCCAAGGGGAAAGAGAAAGACAAACAAGGGCAACAGCTGGGAGGGAGAGAGAAGACTGAGAGGGAGAGAGAGAGAGAGAGAGAGAGAGAGAGGGGGAAAGAGAGAGAGGGAAAGAGAGAGAGATGGAAAGAGAGAGGGAGAGAGATGTATGTGTCAGGTGTTCTTGAAGCTGTAGCACCAGCTGGTAAAGGGGATGTTTGCAAGGGTAATTACTTTTAAAGCCGTGGAGCATTCACTACATCCTGCTTTATTCTACAGGAGAGTGGCATTTATAACAAGATCACGAAGCATAGGTTTGCCAAAATTTAAAGCCGTATGAAAATAGCAGACTAGTTAAAGCTTAAACTGTCCGGAGTTATTTTATATTGTTTCGTTACAGTGTGTAATAAGGGGAAGCGATTTCTGCACATTTTGAAAAATCAGATTTAAAACTGTACCAAAAGGTAAATTTGAGGGCCAGTATGCACCTCGCTTTCTTCTGAGGATCATCATCTATTATTGATACAACTTTCAGCAATGCATCTGGGCACAGCCTATCAGAGTAAAGCAGGCAGGGAGATGGAGGATCTAATGTTATGCACATACTCACTCCCAAACGACTAGACCTATTATCTACGTATAATCCATTAGCTCTAGGTTATTGTAGGTGTAGGGGTTTGCTTTGTTAGAGGGCAAAGCAGCAGGCTATTGGAGAACTTGTGAACTGTAGAAAAGCATGAGCCTCTCAAAAGCAAAGTCACTACAGGTCTAGCACCTCTGCTGGCTGCTTTCAGTATGATATGAAGTGCAACCCATCAACAGTGACAAAATAGTCCATTTTCCATCTCATTTCCATCATCTGTCTTTCCGTCTCCACTGTTTAATTCCAACATTTGTTTACCCTAATTTTGGTGCATTTTTATTTTCACCCAGAAATGGAAATTCAGAGCTCTGTTATTCTGTTGTAATGTTCTGTTATATTGTAAAAAGGCAAGATTATGCAAACATGTTAGCATGTTGGCCTCCCATGGGTTCAAGTCATCTGGGTGGAGTTTCCATGTTCTCCCCTTATTTGCATGGGTTTCCTCCAGGGACTCCAAAAATATGGAGATCAGGTGAACTGACTACTATAAATTGCCCTGGAATTGCCCTTGTGTATGTACAGTATGTGAGTGCCTGTATACCCAAGTATGTATTAGCACTCTATCCTGGGTGATGCTTGATTGCATCCTCCAGGTGGATGGTTGTTTCCAATAGAGAACATGCTGTGTGCATTTTTGCTGCTGCTTCTTGCTGGTGTCGGTTGATTGAATGCTGAGTGTAGTTGTGAAGAGTGCTGATTGTACAGTGTCCTTGAGTATCTTGAAAGGAGCTTTGTAAGTGTGAGCTTCATTCATTTATATATGGAATATCTTGAGTTGTAGAGGAACGTACATGAACTTTTACTGTTGAAATAGTTTTGTTTTGAGCTTAATTAAGGTGATCTGAGATTCAGACTAATAAAAGAGTAAGCATGTATGCCTCTGCCTCTTCTGCTGACTCTAGTTCTTTTCTATAGAATGGAAGGGAGTGGAATCACAGAGCTGATGCTGTAATATAGTATTATTTGTTTATAACTACATTCTTTAATATTTTGATCGGAATCAAATCTTTACCCCTGAACTGACCATCATACTAACCCTGAAAATACACTCACCGAGCAGTTTATTCGAAAAAAAACAGTACATGAACAAATTCATGGAATTATCTGATCAGCCGTTTGTATGCAGCAGTTTAATGCACACAGTCATGTAGATACATGCCAGCAGCTTCAGGTAATGTTCACATCAACATCAAACTGGCTTACATAATGTGATTGTGGGTGTGGCATGATTGTTGATATCAGAGTCTGAGTACTTCTAGAGCTGCTGATCTCCTGAGATTTCCAACAGAATCTCTAGAGTTTACTCAGAATGGTCTCATAAAAACATCCAGTGAGCAGAGAACAAGACGTCAACAAAGAATGGCTAGACTTGTTCATGCTGACAGAAAGGCTGTGGTTTTAAGTTTCAAGTTTAGTCTATTTATGAAGCACTTTTGAACATGTTCTGCGAAGCACTTCACAAAGAATAGGAACATTAAGAACATCCATAAAAGATTAATAGAGGAAAGTAAAATGGTACATTAGCTCAGATAATTCACAACATTCTGAACCTTAATGCAGATGGGTTACGCCAGCAGAAGACCAGTAACAGACAGTTGCAGACTGTCAGAGATTTCTGATGATTCATGGACCTTCCCTGTCAGGTGTATAAAGGCCAGGCTAGTGGTGGTGGTCTAACGAGGTGGGAAAATTTTATACACTGGGTCCAGTTCCACTGAAATGCTACTTAAATGCCACAGAGTATTGTTGCTGACCATGTGCATCCCTTCATCGCTACATTTACCCAGTTTCTAGTGGCAGTTTCCAGCATGATAATGCACCACTTATCAAAGTCTGGTGTTCTTCAGAGGTCTTATCAGTCACGGGATCTATATCCAATAGCACACTTTTGGGATGTGGTAGAACAGAAACTTGCATGGAATTTGTCCTGAAAAATCTGCAGGAATTCCAAGGAATGTTTCCAATGTTTCCTTTCAGTGCCATAAAGAATTGAAGATGTTTTGGAGGAAAACAAGGCCCTACCCAGTTTTAGTTCCTAATAAATCAGTTCATAATAAATTCCAACTACGAAAGGTCTTGTCTTCATACCTAACAGCAGCAGTAACAGTAACTGTACAATTCTAATGTGTGCTTAAATTCCTTCCTGTTGTGAATTTAGACATGGTATTGATGGAACATTTAGAATTTAAGTAATTGGTGACATTGGTGTCAGGGACTGAGCAATCAACGTGAGTGGAACTTGAACAGGGCTTCTTCCCCCTACTAAAGCCAGAGTGCTTGTTACGCACAGAGGTACAGAGGTCAAGCCCTTGTTATATACACCACAGTTCTGTGTCACAGTGCTTGGTTGGCCGTGACACTCGGTCCTCACACAATGCCACCCCTCCGTCCACTGTGCTTGGAAAAGGAAGGCTGCATGCTCCAAGCAAAATGCTTCACATAGACTGTGCTTAGAGTCATGCAGTGGGTCAAAGCGAGCTTGTATACATGGCCAAGATGCACTGATGGACATTTCAACCATTTCTGAATGCTGTTTGAATAACCCCATAAGAAATAATTTAATAGAAGATTAGAAAAATGGAAAAACAAGTTGTGCCTGAATGTTTTAATGTCCATTTATATTGACATTTATATTACTGTATTTATTAAAAATATTTTAAAAGTTTCTCCAAAGTATTAATATTACACAGAATTAATTTATGTTTCTTTGTTTTTCTTTGCATGCCCCCTTTAACAAAAAAATCCCTAAAATAACGAAGACCATTAGGGCTGGTCTCCTTTAAAGGATTAAGCCATTTATATATTAATACGTTTATATACTAATACATTTATATATTAATACAAGAATGAATACATTTTATATTTTTTATTTCAGTGAAAAATGTCCACTATGCTGGGTAGTACAGGACCAGGCTTAAAGGTGCTATGGAATGCATTTGCATGTTCTAATTTGTTTTTTAATGCATGTGGCTTTGGTTTAACAAACCTCTTTATGGAGTTCACGAAAAAAAAGCCTATGCACTGTTTGCGGCACTGCAGCAGTTCACAGGAGCCATGTAACAGAACATGACATATGTTGTACATTCTGTTGTTTTTCCTATTTTTTTGTAGTTATTCTGAGTGGATATTGGCCAAGGATACGAGGCCTGTTTCACACAGCAAGCCATATCCCTTGAAGTAGCAGAGTCTGGTGGTCAGATCTGGATAAAAGTATCAGAAACATTGTATTCTCCCAAAGTGGATGTTGCCTTATGGTACATATCCACAGCATGCACATTTGTGGAGGGCAAAAAATAAACCATAAATATTTGAATAATTGTCGTGCTTAAAAGAAACATTTCCTTCAAAAAGACCTTTTTAAGATCCAAAAAAGAGAGTATTCTATTCAGTATTTATGAGACTACTCTACTTGAAAAGATAATTCATTTGAAATGCATTTGAAATCCACCACTTTGTGATTGGCACGTTCCTTCTTGCGCTGTGTTGTAGACAGACATGCCCTTCAAGCAGCAAGGCTTTGTCGAAGGAGGCAGACAACAAATTCTGGGCTGGGTGGAATAGATATCTACCATTGCTTTTAGAGCTTTGAGGCTTGAAAGGGTTTTGCTAGTGAGTTGGGAGTAAATTTTTGGGGCGTAAATATGGCGAGTGGAGATTTTTTTAAATGTTCTGTGGTTTTAGAATTGGCCTGGTTTCCGGCTTCTTCATTGATATGTCGGATTGTCTTTTTAATGAGGAGACAACAGTGTTTGATATTTATGGTACATCACTTCCAAACTCTATGCTATGCCAAGATAAATACAGTTTTGAATTGTAGGACACCTTTAATCCCTGTCTGGGAAACTGCCCCCTAGATTTTATAAGATCATAGGAAAAAAAAAGCCCAGTCATTTCCTCGTGGGTGCATGCATAGCAATATTTTAAGCAAATGTTAGCTGGTTGACAGGTTTTTTTTTACCACAGGTAAAAAAAAACCCTTTTCATTTCAGGTTTCTACTATCCTACACAGTCACTTGATCTGAGTCGCTCACCTAAATATTTATTTTTTATTTTATTTTTTATTTTATTTTGGCATACATTGTTTGCAACCATGTCCTTTCCTACCAGCACATCCACATGTTCATCACAAGGCGTTTAGTTTCTCTAAAAGACTTCAGTTCCAGATCTAAGCTGTTCTGTTAGTGTCCAATCAGTCGAATGATGACACAGTAGCGATCAAAGTGTTGTCAGCATTGTTGACAGCACAAAGAGCATTTTAGATGAATAGAATAGTACAGGGTTTTTATATCTTTTGATGCCTCTTGGATGGCATCTGTCTGCTGATGCTCGTGAGCCAGCTGTGTATCGTGTAGCTGCTGTACATGGCTGTTCCTGTATCTGGTGCATTAGGACCCAGTGGAAAGTGGCAGAAAGAGAGACCGTTAACATTGTGGAGCGGGGCCAGTGCGGCGCAGGGCAGACAAGGAGAACTCTCAGGTTACACTGCAAGCACATGCCAAGGGAAAGGAGGCCTCCCTCTCTTCCCACTCTGTCTCAGTCTCTCGCTCATCCTTTCTCTCTCTCCCTCTCTCTCCCTTTGACCCCCGTCCCACAATACCCAGGGATTTGAAGAAGCCCTGCATCTAATCAATAGACACGTACATGCAGCCATGACCATATATCTCCTATATCTGTGTACCAGCATGGCAGCAAACTCCCTTTAAGATATGCAAAGGAGCCAGAGCACAATAGCATCCATTATTCAGAGAACACAGCGTCTCACGGTGTCCCTCATAAACACTGCATGCAAATGATGGCAGGACGTGGCGAATGCATGGCGAATGAGAGAGGGCCAGTGAGGCGCGGCCATAAAGCCAGAGCCAGGAGTCTGCCGGCGGCTCTATCATCACTGGAGCGCTTTATAGAGCTTCATGTGGAGCTGTGACATTGCCTCTGACTTCACAAAGTCACAGTGAAGCCCAGAAGGGTGTAGTCCTTCTGTATAGTGGTTAAGGTGTTTTACATAATGAGGTTAAGGTGATGTGAATGGGGTTCAGCCAAATCAGTTTCCATTTTTTCCCCAGTCTTATAAATAATAGTTCTTCAAGAGGATATATGAGCGATACCATAGAGGAACAACTTTGGTTTCATACAGTTTGAAGTTTGAAATATGCATGCATGAGTGCGAAGAACCTTATTTTATCTCGAGAAGACATTTCCTTTTAATACCCACTTCTGCAGATTCTGGCATTCACCACTGTTTTCATATGGAGATTGGAGGTTTTTTAAATTTATGAGCACAATGGAACTCATCATTATAGCCTGTAGCTCTTGTGCAAAAAAAGGAAAAAGAAGGCAAACATAAACATCGCAACACCAAATATGTCTTGGCTGATTGAATACATTTGAGGTACACCCTGAAAAATACTACTTTTAGTAGTTTTCATAAGAAACAAAGAGCCTCATTCAATAACCTCTCTGAAAGTGAAATTTCTTCTTTACGAAGAACCAACTTTCTGAAGATTCTGACATTCTGCAGTGTTTTCTTATTTGGAATTCGTTCTGGTTACCATTACACTGAGATCCATTATTATATGAACAG
This sequence comes from Acestrorhynchus altus, assembly GCA_034509495.1. Lineage (NCBI taxonomy): Eukaryota > Metazoa > Chordata > Actinopteri > Characiformes > Acestrorhynchidae > Acestrorhynchus > Acestrorhynchus altus. The sequence goes on along the minus strand of CM067518.1, from coordinate 6,298,856 downwards.
ATCTGCAAACAATTCCGTGGTTTAAAAACACATCATAAATCTGACAGACTTTTTAGGCCTGATTAAACCCCTTCGTTCTAAAAATGTTCTGAAATTTGTTCTTGAGAGAAGTCCTGACAACAGGACAGATGTGTTTTAAACAGAGGCTCTGCTCCAACTGACCAACTCATCCAGTTTGCATAGTTTTGCATGTATTTAGCCATTATTAATCCTTATGGTGTAATAAAAGTCCAGGAGGACTAGACTTTATTAGAAAACGGCTTTTCTTATGAATATCATTTATAATTGCTCATTGTTTTTAATTACAAAATAATTATTTTACGATTCTTTTATTTATATGATTTCCCTTGTTCTTTTTCCAACTGGTCTGTATCTTCTATTATTGCTGTTTTGATGCTGTGCATTTTAAATTATTAAAGTTTTATAAAGTTTTAAAATACATGTGTTTGTTTTGTTGAATTTTGTATTGTTAGGACTATTTGAAATCAATTAAATTTGTCTGTTTTTTGAGTTTCTCCCCCCCCCATTCTTATTTATTTATGTATGTATGTATGTATTTATTTATTTATTTATTTATTTAGATGTCATGTTTTGGTAATGCATCATTATGCAACTCATATCTGCTTGTTTTACTCTTTTTTTACTGATTATGCTTCTTAACTTTTTAAGTTTAAAAGCATTTTGAGCTGCATCCATGTTTTATGGGTGCAATATAAATATTATTGTTGTTGTTGCTGTTCTTGTGGTTGTTGTGGTTGTAGTTGTTGAATGAGACCCAGTAATGTTCATGAAACTTAAAGCAATAGTAGTTGAAGCACCTTTTGAGAGTATGCCTCAGATGTAGTCAGTCAATCAGCCAGGGTATATTGTGTTTGTTTAAGGCTCCTCAGTTTTGCACCAGAGCTACAGGCTATAATGGTGAATTTCATTGTGCTTGCTAATTGAAATAAATAAGTAAACAGTGGTGAATGTCAGAGTTTCTGTGCACATTGCATCAGTTAAGATATATTAGGTGTGACTGTTTTGTTTAAGTTTGACTTATTTAAGTTTTGCACAAGAGGTGCAAGTCCAATGTAGCCTGTGGAAGTAATGGAAGCTAGTTTACCCAAATTAAAATGCAAACTGCATGCCTAAATCATCCCGCACTTGCCTTGAACCACTTGCCTGGAGTTGTTAGGTGATATCAAACAGACTTGCTTTTTGTAGTTTTATGTCCTTTTGCCCATTTGTTACAGTAACATTTTGTTTCAGTGTCTGAAACCTCATAAACAAGTCTATTTGGGCAGTAGCAGTCTTTGGTGAGGGCAGAGGCTGAGCTTTTTCTAAAGGGCATTTCATGGGGGCACTTTTGAAAGACAAAAGCTGAGGAAGGCTGTTTCTCAAGCCTGACGTCACTGAAGGCTGTTTCATTTTGTATGATCCTTCGGAAACACATGAGAAATGGCCTTTTGATTCTGAAACTAGAAAACAAAGAATGCAACTGGTGTAATCAGACTGTTTCAAAATTGCACGATCTAGGCCTGAGGAGGGGCCTGTCCTGTCCTACAACAGCAGTCTAATTTATGGTACACACCTAGTGTCTCACACTGTGAGTTATCATTGTCTTGTTTTTTAATTTTTATTATTTTGTAAATTTTCATATGCAGCCAAACATTCCTGTTCCTGCCCTTCAGGTTTGCTCAGGATATAAAGCATTTAGAGCCCATCAGAAAAGGACACTATTCATTCTGAGGGAAAGGCACACGGGCTTAGGCACAGTAGTGGCCTTACACTTTCTGGGTGTAATGAATGGGTTGAGACAGGCTGCTTCTGCAGAGTCTTAATACCATCATCAGGGCAAGCATGGGTCAGGTAACACAGGTATGGCAAGAAAAACACAGGCCAGACAGGTCCGTAATCCAAGTTAAAATGATAAAAGCAGCCAAATGCAGATTCTCCAGTAGAGGACCAGTTACTCAGAACCCAGTAGAGGACCAGTCTCTCAGAACCCAGTAAGACAGAGACTTCATGAATGACAGACTAGACTAAGGTGCTTACAATGGAAGTCTGGTTAGTCCTTGATTGATTTGCCGCTGTAGCTGAACAGTGCACTTAGGTGAGAGGTGGAGCCTAGTCGAGGATATGTTCCATTCACATCAGTAGTTCCCTATGAAGTGGATTAAGTAGGAAGTTCAGCCATTTTAAATGAGGGTCCAAACCACAGGGAGTGAAAGCGTTACGTTGGAAGGGAGCTTTGAACTGTGTAAATAGTAGAGAGTACCACTTAATCACTGCACAGGAAGTTGACCGTGAGTTCACTGGTCAGTCACCAAGTCTTAAGGGTTCAACAGCTGTCTAAACACAACACAAACCTGTAATATATCCATAACTCCACATTTATTCCCATAGTATATGCATAATATGATGCATTGGTGCAGTCAATTAGGAGCTGCCAAAGATTGTGATGAACGCCATGTTCTGTTTATGTGACGACATAGCAGGGCATTCAGAATGAAATAATGCTGATATCACATCATTACTGTGTAGGGGATACAAGTGTACTGCTTACATAACCTAGAGAATGGAATACAGTTTGAAGCACACGCCCTTTTAATGTGCTATCCCCACTTAGGTCTGCAGAGGGTGGGTTTGTAGGATGATCTCACATCCCTATTCAGTGTGATGCTAGACACCATGGGTATCTGACACAACAGAGCCTCCAATGTTGATTTAGAATCCATTCAAAAGGTTTGTGTGAACAAGATGCTAAATTTTCAATGTCCCCTAAAAATCCAAAACATATATAAGCTCATTTAAGCAGCATTATTTTAGAATTTGTGTCCCAAAGTTGGGGGTGTAATTCTCTTTTATACCGCTGTCCTGAATTCAAATCACACTTGGCCCTTCTCCCACATACGTAGCTGTACACGTAAATTTGTTGACAAGCTGAAGGACCGGACTGAAAATTCAGCAGTTCACATGGATTAACGGCAGATATTACATGATTTTTGCAAATATACACAGTGTTTTGGAGTCTCCTGAGAGGTTTCATGCTTGCTCTACAAACCTGTCGACCATCAAAATTATTTTAAAACTGTTGTTAAAGATGTTGCTTTACTACATTTATGGGCAGATTTATTTTGCTGAACTTTAACACTTGAAAAATTTCTCAATGTGTTCTCTTGTGCTTCAAAGGTACGGCAAGATTGTGTCCACCAAGGCCATCTTGGACAAGACCACCAACAAGTGCAAAGGTAAGCGGTGATGCTGTCTGACTTTTTCTGCATGTGATCACTCTTCAAAGGCAGCAGGGCTGTTTCATCTCAGGCAGGTGTGTTGTGATGTAATGGCTTTGGGGCCACCATTGCATAACTGCACATCTGTTGACTGGACCGGTGCTGCCACATTCTGTAGTGTGCATCCATAGATCTGTGTGTGTGTGTGTGTGTGTCTGTCTGAGTGTGTGTGTGCATGAGTTTTAACACACACATGCAGCAGTTAGGCATCCACGGTACAGCAGATTAGCAGGAAACACCGGTGGCTTAACCTCTCAACTTGACTCAGTGGTCACTGTGCAGTAGGAGTGCTCTGATAAAAATCCTGTTCTGGAACTGGACATATATTAAGCATATATGGCAGGAAAGAGGGGAGTGCTGTCATTTCAAAATACAGTATAAACATATTAGCTCATTTAAGCAGCATTATGTGAGAATTTGTATTTTGTGCTCATGGGCTCCCCCTAGAGTTGAGGGTTAGGGTTAGGGTTAGCTATATACTCGAGATGGAAGAATGAATTGACTGTGTGTCAGTATCCTGGGAGATGGTCAAATCATACTGTAGTTGCTGCAGTTCTGTGCACGGTCACAAGACGTTGCAGTTCCTCAGTCAAATGCTAGATGGCAATTAGAACCTCGAGTTTTAAGTTTTGCCTGTCTGGCAGCAATGTGGACAAAAAATGTGGACAAAAAGGTTGTTTTTGGCATTTTGGCCTCCCATCCACAAAAAACCCCCATAATTTTTAGTTACTGAAAACAGTTTTTTTAATATTCGCTCCAAGGTTGAGATTTTTTTAATCTCTGTTTGCATTGTTTTTGGGTGGATGAGGAAAACAGGAACAGGTCCAAGAAAATGCTGATGTCACAACACATGTATGGTTCTGGCTGAATCTCAACTACCTCCTTACTCACTATACAGTGAACTACATAAGCCATAAAATGACAAAGTTAGCACTAAAAGATAGCACTAGATTTCAGATTTCTATATAAGAATACATATAAGAAGAATGTAAATACTGTTCTCTTACAAATAAATAATGCTCTGTTTAGATTTTGAATCTGTAATTTCCTGACTTGCATGTAGGACTGGGCAATATATCATAAGTACTGGTATACTGAGGTACATTTTGTACGTTGTATGTATATCATAATATAGCATACTAGTGCATCTCAGATAATTAGAATATTGTGACGTTCATTCGTGTTCATAATGTCATACAAAATTTAGATTCAGATTTTAAATTATTTGCATGTCAAATGACATATTTCATACTTTTTTAAAAACGACTTAAAATGACTTGAACAGTACAGTCACAGATCACTGGGAATCAAACCAACGAGCAATGGAGCAATCTTCCAGTGATGGGGTTACAGCTTTAGACCTCTGCACCAATCAAGAGCTCTTCCACGTCTCGGTTGTGTTTTGAACCATTTGTCTTGGTTTCATTCATCATTTATCAAGCTGTAAAAAAGTGTTTAGTGTGCGTGTATTCAGATGCACACTGACTCATATATTTCCCCTCTGTGTGTGTGTGTGTGTGTGTGTGGCTGCAGGCTATGGGTTTGTGGACTTCGATAGCCCAGCATCTGCACAGAAAGCTGTGACTGCACTGAAGGCCAGTGGAGTTCAGGCTCAGATGGCGAAGGTAAGAAGTCCCCACTCTCCCTAAAAGCACCTGCTCTCATCACTCTACAGGGGTGGGTGGGGGAGAGGGCCAGCAGTTATTTCAGAAAGTCCTGAAAGTCAAACTTCTTCAGAAGTGCTGGCTCTGTTTAAATACTGGAGCAGGGCTTTGTTTTAGTTTTTGGACAGCCTTGTCTCGGGCTCTAATAAACACACTCGTAACAGTTATTCTTTACCTAAAATAGCAGCAGGTCCTGATCCCCTCAGGGCACTGAAGTTAAATAGCAGTGCAGGAGTAAAAAGGAGTGTGTTGCGGGGTGTAGGGTGCCCAGTGTGTGTGTGTGTGTGTGTGTGTGTGTGTGTGTGTGTGTGTGTGTGTGTGTGTGTGTGTAAAAGCAAAAATTGACAAAATCCAAAGGAAAATAACTATCAAATATGCAGTTATTTCTTTAACACTGATGGCATCCAATTTTTTTTTCATGATAACAAAAAGTATCATTTTGTCATTTTGTCATATTGTCATATTGTCATATTGCCCACCCCTACTCACACATCTCTTTACAGAGTGGTTGGAATCAACATTAGTTGTTCAGTGGCATCCCTCAAACAATCACTTGTAGCACCTTTATTTGTAAGAGTCTGTCTCACATACTATCACATTGTCTCTGGCTCAGCATTTCACTTTCCATCTCAGTCTTCCTTTCTCTCTGGTTCTTACCTTCTCTTTCTTACTGTCTCTTCCTCTACATTTCCTTCTTTATTATCTTTCTTGCTTTCCAAGGTTCCGTTCCTTTGTTGTTGTTTTTTTTTTTTTTGGCAAATTTTAAGTGCTTTTCCAAAATTGGTTTCCATGCTTCCAACACACAGCTCCAACAAGACTCCCCCTCACCATGTACGGCGCGTAGAATAGATGGGTTCAAATATTCATTAGCTGTCTTAAGATCAGTTTTACATGGCTGTGTTTCAGAGATTACTGAGTCTGTGTTGTCCATTAAACCTGCATTTGCGACATCTGTTTCCATCACTGTTTTTGCATTTCTCAGACTCACCTCAGTGCAATTATTTTTAAAAATGTTCTGCTTTCCCAATGTTTTTTTTTTTTTAACCTGCACTCTGTTCACACTCATAACTACAGGGGTTGGACAATGAAACTGAAACACCTGTCATTGTAGTGTGGGAGGTTTCATGGCTAAATTGGAGCAGCCTGGTGGCCAATCTTCATTAATTGCACCAGTAAGAGCAGAGTGTGAAGGTTCAATTAGCAGGTAAGAGCACAGTTTTGCTCAAAATATTGCAATGAACACAACATTATGGGGACATACCAGAGTTCAAAAGAGGACAAATTGTTGGTGCACGACTTGCTGGTGCATCTGTGACCAAGACAGCAAGTCTTTGTGATGTATCAAGAGCCACGGTATCCAGGGTAATGTCAGCACCACCAAGAAGGACCAACCACATCCAACAGGATTAACTGTGGACACAAGAGGAAGCTGTCTGAAAGGGATGTTGGGGTGCTAACCCGGATTGTATCCAACAAATGTCATTTCCAAGACGAATTGATGCTGTGTTGGCTGCAAAAGGAGGCCCTAGTACACCGTACTAATAAATGATTGTGGTCTAAAACCAGGTGTTTCAGTTTCATTTTCCAACCCCTGTACATTGCTGCCATAACATCAGTTTCATTGGGCCTAAAATAGAACCCTATAGAACACCATGAGGTTGGGTATATCTCAATATAGCATCTGCATTAGGATTCATAACTAAATAATAAGGTTCAAGAGTTATGCCCATTGTCTCTTCTCTTCCACACTGTTCCAGTCTCTGCACATCTTTCTTACCACCCATCTCTCTATCTCATTCTTTCTCTTTCAATCATGCTGCTTGTTCTTCTTTCACTGTCTGTCACTCTCTCTCCCATTTACCAGTTCCTTTCTGTCACAGTTTCTCTCTCTCTCTCTCTCTCTCTCTCTCTCTCTCTCTCTCTCTCTCGCTCTCTCTCTCTCCACATCTTTGCTCTCATCATCGTTATCATATTTTTTCTTTCTTTCAGCGAAACTGTTTCTCCTTCTTTCACTTCGTCTTCACACTTCTGTTTTCTGTTTTCTCTCCTTCTGTCCCTCACTCTTTGCTCAGTGCATGTTGTTTACACATCTCCCTCTCTGAGTCAGTCAGTGAATCCCCTTTCACTCATGCTGCTTTTACCTGGGTATTTACTAGCGAGGGTTAAATAAGAAAGCAAGTCATATAAATCCCAAGAAACGGTCCAGTACAAAACCAGGAGGACTCACTTGTGAACAGAAATTGATGCATTAGCAGGAAAAGGTGATGCAGTGATGTCTATAGCACAGCTGCCAAATTGAGACTTCCCCGTGACAAGTTTATCCATTTGGAAGTTTATTTTTTTACTTTAGTATTCGGAGAAGCAGCAACATCTACCCTAATGGTGTGCCTGCAAGTGATGCAGCATTTTTTTGTTATTACACCTGAGTTTTCCATTTTGAGAATGAAAATGAAGCTGTTGGCAGATCATTCTGAAGACGTCACATTTTATTTTCTGGGGCTTTCCTGGTAAATGAGAACATGTGCTTTTCAGTTGCTGCATGTGTCAACAACGCAAAGCTCAGACAGAGTATGTCCCAGGTTGTGTTAACAGTGCTTAAAGGCCAAAGAAGGCATTTATTAATGTAAGTTGTTCTTGGATGTATGAATAAGTATAATTATACTCAGACGCAATTTAATGTTGCGCTGATCTCAGAAAGCTGAAGAGACTGTAGCTGGTTAGCTTTGATCCATGTGCCTATTTTGCTTCCCGCGCAGAAAAAAAATATGCAAGCGCTTTCCCCTCTGACTTGTGTTTACCTCCAATTTGGTTCAGCTAAGGTAGTTTATTTTCCGACATTGGAGAGAAGAGTTGGGAAAAGCAACTCACTTTTAGGCACTTGCTGAGTTTGAGCTCTCCTTTTGTGGACACTGCTCCAGGAAAAGCCACCATCACAACGCCTGCTTCGAATATCAACCTGTTTCTCGTATCAACAAAGCCATATTTCTTGAAGTGGTTGCTGCATTTCACTGCTTCACAGCTGTGATGAAAAGCTTTTGATACGTTGTTGGTTTTATGTAACAGTTTTGAGGTTTTGGAATTAGCCTGTTTTGCAACTTAAATTACGTTATGCCAGATTTTCTTTTCGATAAATAGTGTTTGAGGTTAATGGGTACCTCAGTCCCGCAGAGCAGGATTCAAATATTTTACGCTAGATTGAAGCAGAATGTTATTTAAAAACTAAAAATTAGATATAAATAATAACGCTTCGGCCCACATCACGTTATGTTTATGTCCAATATCAATAAAATCAGCCCTATTTCCACATTTTGCAGGGTTTGGTTTTTGGTTAGCAGTAAGGTTAGATGCAAGGTTAATATGTGTTGGTAAGGTGCCCTGTTTCCAGCACCGCTCTCCCCCGTTCTCATTCTCAGTAAAATATAAATCCACTCTTTTCTCTGCCCTCAACCTTTCTACCTTCCACCACAGACTTAATTACAGCCATTTCAGGGCCTTTTAGCGGCCTGACCTATTTAGGACCAGCCGTGTTTATGTGGCGAACGCCGTGGGCTTTCCTGAACCTCACGTTTGTAGTGTGGAAACACTCCTCATCTCAAGAAGCGATGAGATTGGTGAGAAAAAAAATCACCTTCATCACAGGTCACTGCAATTATGCATCCATTATTCATGACATGGAGATGAAGTGGTAATGAATTTACAGCTTTTTAATCTCATCTGTGCACCAGTGTAATGAATATGCAAAGCGGTGCTGGGGTGAACCGCAGGTTCGGCATCACTCCACTATCTTTATGATCCTTTCAGTTTGTTTTAGGCCAGTGACACTGAAGAGTCTCTGCAGTGCTGAAGACCAAAATGAATTTGAACAGCACAGTGTAATTAACCCTGTAAGGCTTAAGCTGAAAAAAATGACTTGAATAAATCTTTGTGACACTTCAATCAAGTGATCTGTGTCTTTTGATTCAGCTCAAATTCAGCTTTTCCTTTCCAGTGTAGATTAGAAGTTGCTGTGAATTCGAAATACATTTCTATTTCTTACGTAATTAGGTGACAAGGTTGGACGTGAGAGTAGTAAGACTAAGTGATGGTCTCTAAGCTAAGTGAGTATTTTTGCTCGATGAGAGCTCAGAGTGATTCCAGGGAGAGGTGAAATATGAAACAATATATTTTTCCAGTCTTTTGGTTTATGGAGGCAATCCGAATTCTGAAGTCCAAAAAATGGGGTTACAAATAACATGAATTTTATATTTGTTTGCTTTCTTGTTGGAAGATCACTAATCCTGTTCCTGTGATGCCTTGGTTGGGAGTTCAAGTCCATGTCATTGGCTTTTAACTGATGTAATTGTCAGTTAAGAGTCCTCCTATATGTGTGTTGAGTTGTTCTGTGATATTGTGTTATCAGCAGTTACACAACTTGCTCTATTCATGTCATTTTTGAGCACATCCACAGTGCAGGCTAGAAAAAGTAAGTGAACAAGGTCGGCCTCACCTCTTTCAGGATTGCCCATTGTGCTTTTTGACTTATTTTAGCAGGACCTGCCCACTTTTAGGGAGTACTGATTTTTTTTAGTTTGTGGAAAAGTTGTCTAACCATGAATTGATGTACACCCAGCCTTGCGGCAATTTTGTAGCCTTTTCCAGCTTCATGCATCCCTGTAACTCATCTTCTACTGATTTGTCAGTAACCAGATGTTGCATGTCTCAATGGGCAAAGCTCCATGTGTTTTTAACACATCTTGCCAGTAAGCACTTGAAAAACACAGAGGTTCACTTACTTTTTCTAGCCTGCACTGTGAATATTCACTCAGTGTGCTCAGGAAAAGACATGATTGATAGAACTGTTGTGTGTTATTAGTGTATTTATATTGTGTAGTTTGAGCCTGATAATTGCAAAGGATTCACTTTATTTTATTGTAAATAAACAATATATAACAAATGTTGCACATCTATTAGAGTTTGGAAAGAGGACCTCCTTCAAGAGGATGACTGCGCCAGCACTGGTGGTGGTGCTGATGAACACAGAATGCACTTATGAATGTGAACAGATTGCTGGCCAAGCAATAATTTCTAGCATCATGGGGCCTGTTGTGAGAGAACCTTCAGCATCTAATCTGACGTGCAGCACACCAGCATATAAGTTATATCACAGTCAGCCACAGAAGATGGCCAAGATTTCACTGCCTTTATCTCATACATTGTGTCATGCAATACAATTCAAGACAGCTTTTATTGCAATTTTTACTGGGTTAAAAGGTAAGAAAATGCCTCCAGCGGAAACCTAATGGCCCAAGGACATGCACTTCAAGACTCCCAGCCTTGAAGCTGCAGTTAACTCAGGCTATGTGTGTACTAGTGCATGCATTTTATACTATAGGCTTTTATGCTGCAGCACATGGAGCCAATTAGGATGTGTATATGGTAATAAGTTGACAACCTGAACGTCTCCCAGCCAGTTATTTTGACACCTTTTATCTGAAGGGAGAAAAAAAGCTGTTTCTGAAGCCGTTAGTCACTGCATAATTGTCTGGACTTCCATTTAAGGCTGCTGTGAAAAATGAAATATTTCAACCACACACCCACCCACCTATACACACACACAGACACACACACACATTCTCCTGGAGCCTTTGTTTTCTAGAGCACTTTAGATTAACACCGGGTTGTGCAGGGAATGTGCAGTAATCCTGTCTCACTCCCTGCCCTCTGGGCTTCACACTGTCAACCTGTCTGTAGCCTCAGACGTGCTCGAGCTTCAGTGGTGAGGAATGAGCAGCCTGCACTTCTCTAATAGATAAGAGATCAGAGAAGCTACAGCCAGGTGTACCTTACATCTGCATTCACCTCCCTTTATGACATTCGCTGTCTACAATCTCCCTCTACCCCATTCCTCCTCCACCTTCTGACCTACCATCCTTTGTCTCTGATGTGTTTGCCTTCTTCCAGAAGTTTGGTAAAAAAGTACACCATCAAATGTAGCTGGTGCATGATGGTTTAGGCATGCAGATGCTAATTGTTTCCATTTGTAAGTAGGGTTTGATTCCAGAAAATGTGGAGTCATCTTTGATTCTGATGATCTGTGAGTTCCACAAAATTCCAGTTTATTTATATGACCTTATTGATATTAGCTGATGCTGCGTTAGACCCACATCATACTGAGAAACATCGTTTTTTAAATTTTTTTTATATAACCTTTATCTTTATGAATCTTTCAGTGGCATCTGACACTTCCTTTTGGGTGCTGTTTGTGCAACTGTTGTTTTCACAGTGAATATAATATTGCAATAGTTTGATACATCAACATTTCCTTACACCCCTACTGGTTAATATAACCTTCCCCTAGCCTAATTCATGGTGGCTTAGTCAAACATCAGAATGCATTTCGAGGCAGGTAAAAGTCATTATACTTCAAAATTTACAGAATCTTGTCCTTGAACTGCACTGAAAATTGAATCCTCAAACTCTCTCCATCTTTGTCCTTATCTCTTTCCCTCTGCAGCAACAGGAGCAGGACCCCACCAACCTGTACATCTCCAACCTGCCGCTCTCTATGGATGAGCAGGAGCTGGAGAGCATGCTAAAGCCTTTCAGTCAGGTCATCTCCACGCGCATCCTCCGGGATGCCAACGGTGCCAGCAGAGGTGTAGGCTTCGCCAGGTATACACAAATGCCCTACGACTCTGAAATAAGATGAGACATACAGCGCTGAGGTGTGTTAAATTACTGGTATACCATTTCTAAACAGGATGGAATCCACAGAGAAATGCGAGGCCATCATTCAGCACTTCAACGGAAAATACATCAAGACTCCACCCGGAGTGGCAGGTTCATGACTTTTGAAATCCATTTGTCGGGTATTTACTGTAATTCTGGAGGAGGCTTGTGTTGACAAATGATTTTCGGATTTTTGCCCAGTGCCTACAGAACCACTGCTGTGCAAATTTGCTGACGGGGGTCAGAAGAAGCGCCAGAATCCAGGCAAATATCTTCAGAATGGGCGGCCGTGGACGCGAGACGGGGACACGGTGAGGTCTTAGAAAGAACTTATTACTTTCAGTCACTTAAAGAATTAAAATGCATTTCCTTTAGTGGCAGGTTGTTAGATGCACAATGTTCTGCTGTCAGAATTCCTCATATTGACTTTCCTACAGGGAGGAATGACACTGACATATGATCCCACTCCTGCCCTGCAGAATGGGTGAGCTTGTGCTTTCTCAGCTTGATATGTAACAACATTCGATATTGATTTGAGACAATTTGTGAGACAGTCTACAGTCATGTGCCATTGCTACAGATAGTGGTGAAAACTCTTTTTGCCACCAGTGTGAAAGTGTGCATGTGTGTGTGTCTCCCCCTGTAGGTTCTACTCCTCTCCCTACTGCATCGCTCCCAACAGAATGATTACACAAACCTCCATCTCTCCATACATGCATTCTCCTGTATCAGCATACCAGGTCAGAGCGGTCACTGTGTTCTGTTATTCCTGTCTGTTTTAAGGCTCTATTTGCTGTCATTTTTCTTATATTCTATACTTTACTGTAGAGCATGGGTTTTTGTAGACTATGCCTCCTTGTCCTAATTGTTAATTCTACCATGTAAGGTTCACATAGATGTCTTCAGATTGTACAGTTTCATTTTAGGCCACTCTACTGCAAAACTGAGCGCACATTTCCACATTACAAAAAATTAGGACACCTTTTTTTTTACTTTAGTAAACACGTTATGTCCCTTTCATGGTGTGTGTGAGAATCTGAGTGGGGGTGGAGGGGAGCAGAGTAGAGGAGGAGCTTAAAGTAGGGTGTGGAACAGAACAAAAGAGCAGAGCAAGGGATCAGACAAAAGGTTTTCAGAAGATTAAAACAGAGTGGAAGTACGTCGGGTGAGTGGGGTAATCCGTACGAGGCAGACTGATGTTGGTAAGACTGTTTATCAACGTTAGTCTAGCACCTTCCATTCCAAGCCACACCCATCAGAGATACCTCGTACTCATATGGTGGACAGTATTGGGCCATAATGCACCATAAAATGGAAAGGGAGGAGGTTGCCATGTATGTACAAAGTGCAAGCACAGTGCTGATGGCAGCGGGAGAACTTTCAGTGATGTATGTTGGAAACACTTCATTTCTTTTTGTTACTACACAGTGTGTTTGTATATTAGTAGTTTCATGTAGCAACCTGTGAAACCTGCACTTTTAAGATTGGTATACACTGATATGCTGAAGTCATGGGATTTCAGTATTTACAACGTATCTTGTGAGTGAGGTTGAACACGGGCCAGCGTGCTCATGGCAAAGTGATGTGAGTTACTGGAGTTTAGGTGACAGTTGTGTGATCATTTCTTATTCCTCGAACCGCAGTGTCACGTGTGCACCCGGAATATGACAAAAAAAAAATAGTATTACCACCCACAGTGGACAGTGCAGTGGGTGGTAATGATTGTGACCAGCAGTGTCTGAATCCAGAATCCAGAATCCACATTCAGTGCAGGAGCCTCACACACATATCCCCCAGGTCAGTGCAGTGTTTTTAAGTCACGGGACATGATAACTAGGTCCTGTTCCACTTTTGTAAGTGTATAGTCTATATGTTATAGTATTAGTGTGTAGTACATAACTGGGACACAGCCTAGGTTTTTCTACAAAACCCTGTAGAAAGATTGTTGGTGAAGGATGTCTTACTTATTTAAAATTTGAAAGTGCTGCTTCCATGGATGGGTTCTACATACGGCAGCCTGTGGTCGTTGAGTGCAAACTGCGTGCAGTTTTTGTGGTTCTAGAACATCATCTGCATTTCAGAACAGCACACTGCATGTTACAGTGTGAACAGCGAGCAGCTGAGTCTGCATGTGTATACTCGTCATCTACAAGGAGTATTATAGCAGACCTTTTCAATACTTAGCCCAAATGTAGTGTCACAAATCCTGATACCAAATTAAAGGGGAAACGAAACGTTTCGAAGTAATCTTGGAATAAAGTCATCATTACATTCAACTGAACCATCCATGACACTAAACTGATGTGTATATGCAAAAGCTCAGCTCCCTGAGGTTTCATTTTATTTTCACCAGCATCACAGGAGAGATCCAGTGGCTTACAGCTAGGCTTATTTGGCTTATCAACCAATGAAGCGGTCAAGGCTGAATAACATGCCCTTTTAACCAATAGTATCAGCAGAGCTGCAGTATTGTACTTTCAGCCCCTTAATGTCAGCCTTGCACTCTCAGACCCAGATATCCCTGTTAACATTATTAACTGCATACTTTTTCAGAAACCCTGAAATATAAGCGACATGATTATGAAATAACCAGTTTATATTTCAAAGATTTAAAGATTGTTTCAATATTCTTTTAAATTCTGTTATGAGTTTACATTTACATTAATAGCATTTGGCACACACTCTTATCCAGAGCGACTTACAAAAGTGCTTTGCTATTCACTCGGAAATTATCCTTAGCTAGTTAGGAGAGGCTAGAATCCAGAGATACCTCAAGCGGGATGCTGCCGAAACCAAACTGGAGATTGGAGACCTTCATACCAAGCAGTTTCAGTATAATTATAATCCTTTAATGTGTTAAGTGCTCATGAAAGAGATGGTCTTTAGTCTGAGTTTGAAGACAGCAAGTGACTCAGCTGTTCGGACCCCCATCACAGAAAAGTGTCTAGATGCTTGTCATACTTGTGACTTGAGGGATGGTGGGTCATGGCGAGTTGTTTTTGATGCTCGAAGGGCTCTTGGAGTTTTGACCATTGTCCTCAAATATGGAAGTGCTGCTCCATTTTTGGCTTTGTAGGTCATCATCAAGGTTTTGAACACTGAAGATATGTTGTGCTGCCTCATTTTGGATCAGTTGAAGGGAGCAAGGACAGCTAGAAGGGAGATGCAGTAGTTAAGTGTTGAAATGACAAGAGAACCAACAAGCTCCTGAGTGGCCTCTATAGACTGAAAAGGTCAAATTCCCCTGATGTTCTACACCAAGCCTCCGTGCTTCTGCCAGTGGAGTGACCAGTGAGTTCTCAAAGGAAATGGCAAGATCAGGGTGAGGACCCGTGGTTCCAGGGATGTATAGCAGTTCAGCCTTGCTGGGGTTGAGCTTGAGGTGATGGGTTGCCATCAATGATGAGATGTCAGCGAGGCATGCAGAGATGCGAGGTGAAACCTGGTTGTCAGAAGGTGGGGTGGTTGGGAGTTGAGTTCCATCAGAATAGCAGTGGTCAGAAAACCCATGAGAGGATACTACGTTGCCAAGATTAACATAAAATAGCACAAAACTGAAGTTACTTTCATATAAATGGTGGATTTTCGTATTGGTTATTATTGTACTCTCTACAATCCACAGTCATTTTTATTACCATCAGAACCATGGTTCTGAACAGAACAGTTTCTTTACTAAAGAACCTTCTTTTGGGTTAAAAACATCAGCAAAGCAGACTAAAGATAAATACTAGGTAGCTAATACACTACAACACCCATTTCACAACAGTGTTCTCTATCGGTCACTGAAACATCTCAAACCATCGCCCCACTTTGCACATGAAAGCAGGATTACGACGTGATTTATACACTCTGTGCTTAAAAATATGATTCATTTTCTCTGGTTAGGGCAGGAAAATGTGACTGCAATGCTAAAATAACAGTTATAAGGAGCTGACAGTGCAGGTCTCACAGTGAGGAGGCTCTGCTGTTAGATGCTACTGGTAAAAAGGTCATGTTATTCAGCCACGCCCACTTCTTTGCATTGTGTTCTCAATTTCTTAAGACTTTTCTTTTCCTTTGACACTGTAGCCTTGTTGTCACATATCTGCCGTGTCCCTCTCTGGTCTCCTCCTTTTTTTGTTTATCTCCCCTCCTGCTTCTGGGCACTGTCCTGTCTCCGCCCCATTCCCAGCTGTATCTCTTTGGTAATGATGTCCAGGTGTCTGTAATACGTCCTGTTATTTAAGCCCTTCTGTTTTAATCTGTCCTTGTGAGTCTGTGGGTATGTTACCTGGTTTGTTCTGTGATTTTGTGACCGTGTTGTCTAGTATAGTGTATGTATGTCAATAAAACCCAGGCGTGTACTTCCGCTTCCTCCTACGTATGATCAGCACCCCGTTTCGTGACACTTGTCCTCCATTCTTTTCAAATTTGGAGTGATTGCTGTATAAGCCTGCAAATTTTGTTTCAACAGAGACATCCACACAAATATTTATTAGTTACCTGTTCCCTCACTATCACATCACTGAAAGCCTCCCTGGCTGCTCTCCTCAGCGCACGTTTGTGTGGAATGTTGAGTTGGATTAATGCAGAAGTTGCCTGAATTCCAGTCTGGCTGTTCAGACTGAGTCACTTTGCCGCAAATCAGATATGTATCCTATTTCAGTATCTGTTAAAGTGGCCCGATTCAGAATTGAAAATGTCATACAGATAAAACTGCCACGCAGATAAACCCATCTGTGTGAATTATGAAAAGGAACGGATTTGTGCCACTTGCTGTGTACGCAGCCTAACAGTGATCTGGATCTTTATGAAGTCACCAAATCATAGCTATTATCTAACTGATTCGTGTATTGATTGTTATTCATTAATTAATTGTTATTGAATGTATGTTAACCCTTTCATGCATGAATTATGATAACATGAATATGGTAAGGATTTCTCCCCCAAACGATTCCTTGTTTGAGTTATTGATGTGTCCACTCAGATGCTCAGATACTGCATAATTGGGTCATTAAATGGACCAAATTTTTTTTTTTTTTTACAAGTTAATGAGGTCAAATTGAAATTATTACAGCCAGTACTGGTCTGTCTGTGAAAAACACATGAACCACAACCACTGCCCTGTGCTTTTCAAACAAACAAACAAACAACAAACAAACAAACAAACAAACAAACGTGTAAGTCTTCAGACAAAAAAAAAAGCAATGCACAAAATAATGACCACTGTAGTGGCCACCAAAGGGTTAATTATGTTTAATTTGTTACTTTTCCTTTTGTGTATGTCATCTGCGCAGTGAGCACGTCCTTTGTTATGGAGCAGCCACGTCACACTCGTTTTTTCTTAACGTCTAAGTGCATCATATGAACATTTATAGAGCCATATAGAGTGTTCAGAGACACGCTGTAGCAACAATAGAAATCCAACAGACAACAATCCAAGCCAAAGTCAACTAATCATTACAGCTGTAAACCAGTGTGTTCACTTGCCTGATCCGTGCTGACCGTGGCACTTTCCTGTAATGCAGGTACACAATCCATCCTGGATGCACCATCAGTCATACCTCATGCAGCCCACGGTGAGCCAGTCCATTATGACTGCACACTTATTTTAAATCAGCACTCCTGCTGTTTGCTGCAGATCCGTCTCACCGTCCCTCTCACTCCATGTCTCTTCCTCAGGGCACAGTCCTGACGCCCACCATGGACCACACCCTGTCCATCCAGCCTGCCGCCATGATGGGGCCTCTCACTCAGCAGCTCAGCCACCTGTCTCTGGGCAGCACCGGCACAGTAAGGCACTAACGCACACAGCACTACCGAAAAGTTGGACATCTGTCATCATCCCACAGTTACAGTTGTGGCCTCTCTGTTTACAGTATATACCTGCAAACACAGCTATGCAAGGGACTTATATACCCCAGTACACCCAAGTGCCTCCTGCCAGCGTATCAGTTGAGGTGAGACAAAAATAATAAGGATCTGAAAAAGTGTATTTAAAATGACTTTCATAGCCCGATTTAACACTCACCTCATCGAACTGCAGGAAAATGCCGTCCAGCAGCAGCAGGTTGCCATAGAGACGCCCACAGAACATACAGCGTACTCCTACCAGCATGGCAAGTGAGGAGGAGAAGGAGGAGGTGGGTTTCACTGCTCTGTATCTATGTTTTTGCAGGAGGTTGTGCTACATGAAGCTGCCCACTGCTCCCTAACGTCCTTTAGAAACTTCTTAATGTCTAAGCCACTTTAAAAACCAGTGGAAAACTGTGCATTCTGAGACCACGTTCTTAAACTTTTAATTAGAAATGATTTTGGAAAAAGGACAAATTATTCTCGTCTATCAGACGAGAAGAGATTCTCCTCTGTGACACCAGAGCTATGAGACTAACAAGCAGCGGAGGCTTATTGCCACCAATAAGCATAACTGCAAAACTGCATACCCCGAAGGAACCCTCCCAAGCGATCAATAAAACTCTACTCTACTCTACTCTACTCTACTCTACTCTACTCTACTCTACTCTACTCTACTCTACCACAATCATCACACTCACCTCAGACTGCGTCAGACGGCCAGCACCTTCTCCAGCCTTAATCCAAGTCCAAAGACTGTCATTAACACAGCTAGTCTGTAGAGCATAGCTTCATTCCTGGATGCCCCCAGACTGCAACCGGGCACTCGACACTTTATCCAGGCTGCTGTTTTCTTCCTCTTTACTCATAAGCTGCTATATTCATACCCATCTATTAACATCTGTGATTCATTCGTTGCTGTTTACTGCACCTTATTTATTGTTTTTGTATTTTCTTTTTCCCATATATTTTTATATAATTATAAAATGCTTTTTGGGGTGTAATTTCGTTCCCATTGAATCCTCTAGTCCTTCATCAATAGCCATGCGGCCCAGTGAGGGGTTTACCACTCCAGCAGCACTGCTGTGTCTGATCCCCTTGTACCAGCATAACATACACCAACACACCACCACCATGTCAGTGTCACTGCAGTGCTGAGAATGACCCACCGTCCAAATAGTACTTGCTGTGTGGTGGTCCTGTGGGGTCCTGACCATTGAAGGTCAGGGTGAAAGGAGGGTAAAGGAAGCTGGGAAACAGATGGATTAGAGTCTGTGATTGTAGAACTAGAACATGGTCCTGTTTGGTAAGAGGATCTGATAAAATGGACAGTGTAGAAACAAAGAGGTGGTCATGTTATGGTCATGTTAGGGTTGGTTGGTGTATATATTGTGTATTCATTTTTCACTCCTCTCCACATGTGATGTGACAAAAGGGATTTGATTGTAAAGTCATGCAATTCTGTTATAAAATATGACAAAATTGTGGGTTGTTTAGCTCTGCTATGTAGATCTGAATTTGGATTCTAACAGGAAATATTTCCCTGTAACTGAAAATTAATTGAATATTTAGAAAAGATTAAAGCTACTGTTGATTTGCCTCCCTTTGCATTCTGAGTGTGTAGTCACACTGCTTCTCTTTCCTCTCCCTCTCTCTCAGTTAATCCCTGCAGGGATCAGCGGACAGGAGCTTTAGCGTAGGACACCTGCCTGCAGCGTCTCCTCTTTCTTGCTGCTCTGGACATCAAAGGAGCGGGCAATGCTGAAGAGGACCAAAGGATCCTTTCCCTTTGTCAATAAAAGGAAATAAGACATTTATTGTGCTGGAGACGCTTTTAACGGTGGGAAAACTAAGCAATGGACAGCTTAACCTTTGGGCAGCAGTAAAAAAAAAAAAGAAAAAGAAAAAAGAAAAAGAAAACCAAGACAAACCCAGAAGATGAAGGAAGCTATGGACTACAAGAACTCAAAGCAGCAAACACACACACATACACAGAGCCAGTCTCACACACAAACACTTGAGAAACATTATTTTTCTGCACGCAAAATATGACTATTTTCTAGACTGTTCTGAGGAGCCAGAACGGAACAAAGAGAAAGGTTCTGCACCATGTCATTTTAGGACTGTAGTGTCTTTTTTTTAATCCTTTTCATTTCTTCCCTTTTGAATATTTTGACTGCTTTCTAAGTCTGTTGTAGAGGTAGAATTTTTTTGTACATAGAAAAAGACAAATGTTTTTGCAAAGGTTTTGCTGCCTTTTTTTATTGAATATCAAAGAAAGGTTTTAAATGAATAAGAAAATGCTGAACAAACTGCTAACGTGTGAGTGTAGAGCAGATGTGATTAAAGTATATAAATAAATGTTTGAAACGTCCGCGTCACCAAGCAGTACGACTCGACTCACAGTCGCTACCTGCGATGAAGGTCAGAGACTCGGTTCATTAACAGCTGGACTGAGATCAGTGATCCTTTGGCCCCCTGCTGTTCTGCCTCTGTCCCTAAAATGCTGCTTTGTCTCAGAACCGAGGTCATACTGTTTTGAGAGAATTTATTTATTTAAAGTGATTTTTATTTCCATCAACTCGACAGGAAACTTTACTGACGTCATTACGTTCATGTGGATCATTGCTTTCTGCATATACTTTTCTGATGCTTCACTTCTGTTCTTTTTTTCAACACTATTTTATCATCACCATCCTTCATTGGTGATGAAGATATTGAGGGCTTTGTCTGCCAAGTTGCAAAATTCAAAGATAATTTTCCACGATTCCAGGTGAGTCCATAGCTGCCTCAACCAGGAAGTTTCAGAACATTCATTCATGTTGATTATGCTGATTTATGAGTGCCTATGTTTAGGATACACATCCTATTAGCAATACCAGTTTTTAACCCATTCAGAGTTTATCCAGCGACCAGGTCCTCAAACCTGGCACCAGGGCTCCACAGTTAAAGCTAAAGCATGAACCGTCTCCAGGGGAGCTCTGAGGACTGGTTCAAGACCCATAGTCTTAAGATCATTTCAAGGAGGTTTAGATTGGGTTCTATGGATCTTCTCTTGAAAATCTTTCCAAGCTTAAGAGAAACTATGTTCTCACTTTAAACATCAATGTTCTGTGCTCAAACACCCCTTCAAAGACCTGAAGCTTCTGTCTTTTTCTCAATAAAGCAGCTTTTATTTCAACTTCTTTTCCTCAGCACTCTGTCTGGTGTCCATGTAAAATCCAACTTCTAGACTGTTCTTCAAACTTCCTTGTGGGAAAACCTGATCTCAATGAAAGATGTTTAAAAAATAATAATAATTAAAAAAAACAAAAAAACAAAAACCCAAGAAACAAACAAATAAAAAAAGCACACATCAGTCCAGTACACACACAGCCTCAGGGATTTATTTCCAGGAAGACCAGAACTACGTACAAAACCATAATAAAAGGTACAAAATGTGTATTAAATATGTCTTCAATTAAACTGTGAGACACTGTATGTACAATAACTTGTAAATATAACAGGGAAAAACAACTCTAGAAACAATCGCAAATTGCTAAATAGTATACTTACAGAAAGAGAGTCGAGTGTCCCCAAGTGTCAGTATAAAACAGATGCCTTCTTGCTGGTTTGATTTCTACACGGCTAAGCTCGGCCTTAACATTTCTTTCTGAATCCATATCTATAAACATCTTGACTGATCCACTCTCGTGTTTTTGCATTTACCATCTTGTAACAAATATAGCAAACACTAGCTGGTGTTTCTTTGCTACGCGTGTGGAATTTTGACAGAAAAACGAAACAAAACAGGAAGTCGTACTGTGTCAAAGTCCTACTGAATTCAGATCTGTCCTTTTCAGAAAAAGGCTGAATGCAGTCAGGTCATTTCAAAATAATAAAAAGTAGACCATCTTTCTGGCACATGTACTACAAAATGTGCTGTATATTACAAATCCATATTGACATCAAAAATATACTGTTATCTTGAATTATGCTTGTTCTGTAGTTTAATTCTTCTAACCCATCGGTTTACAAAAAGCCCTGCGATTGTCAGCTTTAGCTGGATTACTGCTTGAGAGCAAACAGCTGTTGGTCCCACACTGCCTTCTTTTGCAGCATTGCGTCAATGCAAAAAAAAATTAAGACGTTAATAATTTCAACAAAGGTTTTGAGGGAGAAAAAGCTGAAATTAACACCTGCACTAAAACAAAAAAGTTGATAATGCATTATTTTTACAGGTTGATCATGGAGGGCATTGGCAAAAACAAAATATAAAAAATAAACCTCCACAACTGAAAGCTCAAATAAGCCATAGAATGTTAAATGTTGTAGAGAAGGGAGACACCAGTGAATTATACTAAACTGGGGCATCACCAGCATCCTTAACCTGGGCTGTCAGTCCAGCAGCACATACTTAGCATCAGCAAAACGGAGCACCAGCTGAGGAAGTGTTAAAGGCATCCCTTCTATGTCTGTTCGTAGTCAGACTGGATTCTGCAGTGCAGCACAATGCAGCAGCCCTTGTTTTCCTCACGAGTCCATGACCAAGGTCTCCTATTACAGAAGTTTCCGATTCAGGATTTCCCACACCATGCGCCTCCTGAAATATGGCATGTGTTTCTACAGAGATTTAAGGGAAGGAGTGAAGAAATTACACAGTGCATCAAAACCAGCCACTGTGACACATTTATCAAAGAAATTCAAAAGCTTTCCACAACATGCCCACCTGTGTAAATGTAATTGGCTTGTCTTTGGTGATGTATTCAGCGTATTTACATGTGAACATTCCGCAGTCACTTCCATTCATTTGCTGAGGGATCTCCTGAAAGGTGAAATTCAAACAAACTATTTATCATCAGGAGTGTGAATGACATACTGAAATGTATACTGGATTACACAGAGAGGAGCTAATAAACTTTAGAGAACTCAGAGGACTACTATTACAGCTACACTCATAAAGGGACATTAAATGTACAGGTATAAAACTTGAATTTATATTTAATACTGGGGGGGGGGCACTATTTAGCAGTAGTTTAGGGGCTTGTTTTCTGAAATACACACAGGGGCAAATTTAAATAAACATCATTAATTCTGCATTGCTTCTGGAATGCATAACAAATGCATCCTGTTAGCTGGCAGTTTCTCTCTGCCCACATAAAAATGTTTGTTTGAAAAGACTCACTTGGACTGATCAACTCAACAGTACAGTTGAAAGGTCCAAGGAGCTCGGTGGATGGTTGTGGATTTACGAAGTCAGGAAAGCCTTTTAAAGAGTCGTTTATAAACGACTGCTGATTCCAAGATCAGTTCTAATAATTGTACTCAAGCACGAGTTCATGTGAAACTGTAAACGCTTTGCCCAGGTCTAGAATAAGACTCAAATGGTCACCCTCAGTTAAGAGCAAAACCCATCAAAGCACAGGCCAAACATAAACTGAAAGCTGCTGCTGTGACAAACTCTACAGTCAAAAGTTTAGTTTTGCTTTGGACTGAGAGACTGCCATCCAAGGAATTCCCTGCACCAAAAGCAAGACCTTCAAACTCAAATTTGTCCACATGGGTAAAGACAATAATACTTCTGAACACAATGAAGCTGTTTGTCCTTTTGGAACACCCACTTTTAGGCTCAGTTTTATCTTCCTTTTGTCCCAGATATATGTAGACTGTGTTTAAACCTCAGGTTTGGTCTAAAAAAAATCATGAAATTAAATTCTGCCAAGTTTGTTGAAGGCTACTAATAGCATCTGCTCAGGGTACTTGAAGAGCATTTAACCAAATATTATTATATTTGCTGGACAGACGGATGGTTTCTCTACTTTTTTTGCCTAAAAATTCAGTCAAATCAGTGTGTTAGTAGTAATAAAACAGGTTATATAACCCCAATTTTGGAAAAACTTGACTCCAAAAAATCTCTTACCAGCTACATTAATAAATATTGTGGCTTATCCCTATTTATGGCCCTATTTATGATGTAACTTATGTGTCAATGGAATACATTTTTGACTTCAAACAAAAAAATGACTCACATTGCGTTTTTTACTTTGAAGCTTCCAGTTTGAGGTATCAAAGTTTCGTCCCCTTTTATCTTCACTTTCTTGTTCTAAATATTTTCTGTGGAAGAGAGGCACATATATCGTATCAGTTGATTACCAGGTTTAGTAAGTGTGTTACAGCATGGAAATCACCAAACTGTGCTATACCCCAGCCCCCCAGGATCACAACTATGCAACCCTGGTCTACACAAAACTAATTCACAAGCATTGGGCTCCCTAGGGAAGATATATAAAAGCAAAAAAAATATGTATGCGAAACGATCCACCGGTTGCACCCCAGTTTCATCATCTCACTCTCAAGCAGCACTTACAACAAAATCCTGCATGCCTCATCATTGTTTCCTCCCATGGAGTCAAAATACATGATGCTCTTCTTGCGGAAATCCACAACCTACCAGAGCGAGACAGAACAGACAGAGAAGCATGACTCAGAACCACTGAGACAGATGACCTTCACGCTCATGTCATTTAATCTCAGTGTAATTATTAATCTAATCAGGGAGAAAGAACAGTCCCTAAATCAATCTAATACAAAACCAGGCCAATAAATAGCATTACTTTCATTCACTCAAAATAAAAAGCATCTCAAGCCCTTCTCTACCGAAAGGCCATTTGTATTCATCTGTTCTGCTTTATAACTTACAGAGAGACACCAGTGCACCCCCAGGTGGACAGGCACTAGAATGATGTCTACAGAGAAGATGTCCACTTTCTTGGTCCAGCGGCGCACAGTTGAGTAGCCAGAGCTGCGTAGCTTTGGGAAGAAGAAGGTGTTGAAAGTATACACGGATGGCAGGTGAGGTGCCTTACTGCGCTCCACCAACATATTCATGTAGAAGTTTATCACCTGCAGACAAGGATGAATGACCATTACGACTGAACAGAGGAACATTAAAAGAAATTCAGCCACTTTAAAAGGACACTATTCAAATTAAATATGGCGTAACACAATTCAGTAGTGTGGAACTGAATTGGTCTGAATAAAGAAATGTTTCTAGCAGGGCTCCAGACGAATGTTTTCACAACCAACCCAGAAGCATCCTGAAACTTTTTCAGCCATACCGATCTGAAATTTATTACTTTCATTCATTTATGTATTTTCATTTCATCATAATGTCATTAGCTGTTTAAATAATCTTGTCTATATGCATTTTATACATCCATGAACAGTAGCAAACATGTACTGGTAAGAGCAACACAATTACTCAATTATACCATATTTGTAATTACAAAAAGGCTGCATTTTACATGCTGTGAGCTCATCACAGCATGTTAGTGGAACTGACTTTCATACAGTGTGAAGATAAATTGCAGGCTTTGCAAAAAGAGGACAAATGATTCAGACGTGCGGTTTGAGTTACTACTACACACAAGATTTCCAAACTCGCGCAGTGTATGCCTGGCTTAAGACCTGAGGGCGCTTGTTTAAACAGTGATGTTACCCTCATTATGTGCTAAAAAACAGCAGAAACGTAATAACCTCAGTGTTACATTTGACAATCAATGTTGACGTATCACACTTTAAACAAAGTTTCTGTTATGTCCAACACTGTACTGCAATACTGACTGTATCATTTACAAGAGCTTCACCAGTACTCGCACACACACGATTTACCAGTTTACTTCAAAATGTACACAGTTGACCAAACGTGTCAGACCTTTCTTGTTTTCACTGACTGTCACAAGGACAGCCACACTGACTTTTTTTTAAAGCAATCAAGTAGGGTGTGACTGAGGATGAGAGTTCATCTGAAACAGATTATATTTTCTCAACGTTGCCCAGCAATAAACAGCAAGCTGATTGGCTTCATTTGTTGAAGGCCGGGACTTGTATCTGTAAACCTGTGCATCTTTCCAGCATTCCAGCTAGAGGTCTCCTCATGTACAACATATCTGCTTTGCCACACAAAAAGCTGTCATCCCAAAAGTTGTTGTATCTCATCACGTGTGCGATTTTTGCCATCCCTGGTATAACGTTAGTCTTGAGCCCTGGTCTCTAGTTAGAGTGTTGACAGTTTACCGAGGGTGATGCTGACAACTAACCTCATCGTTAAGCCAATTGAGGTGGCTGAGGGTCTGCAGGTCTTTCCTTGTAATTGTGAGGCGGAACCCCTCACTGAGCACTTCATCCTGACCTCCTCCTCTCAGCGCTCTGTTCACCTCATTCTCCATGGCCTACACACATGCAGAGTCACAAAATGAGTGACAAAAATACAGTAGCTGTCATCTACAATCCCACACACACAAGAAACCATTTACATCATTTCTGGACTTTATCCATTATACAGACATGTATTTCTCAGCCCTGGTCCTGGAGCCGTCCCTACTCTGCAAAGACACACCTGATTTAACTAAAGAGTCACCCCACAATGACAAAGGGAGAAATGTTTGTTTGAAATCTGATAAATAAAACACAAAACAAGTATTCACAGCCTTTCCTCAATAGTTTGTTGAAGCACCTTTGGCAGCATGACAGAATTACAGCTTCAAGTCTTTTTGATTATGATGCTGCAAGCTTTGTACACCTGTTTTTGTAAGTTCCTCCAATTCCTCCTTTGCAGAACCTCAAAAACTCCATCAGTTGCATGGGGAGCATCGGTGCGCAGCTTTTCAATTGTGTTCAAGACTGTGCAACTCACAGACAATCAGAGTTGTACCAACTTATCTTGACTCTGAAAGCCATTGTCCTATTGAAAGATAAACTTTCTTCCCTGTCTGAGGGAAGCGCTTTGGAGAAGGTTATTGTCAAGGATGTCTCTGTACATCATTGCAGTCATCTTTCCATTAACACTGGCTAGTCTCCCAGTTCCTGCCGCAGAAAAACATCTCCACAGTGTGATTCTGCCACCACCATACTTCACTGTAGGAATGGTATTGGCTAGGTGATGAACAGTGGCATTCAGTCCAAAAAGCTTCATCTTTTTTGTTCTCATGGTCTGAGAGTCTATGATGGGCTGTCTTGTGACTTTTACTGAGGAGTGGCTTCTGTCTGGTCACTATACCATACATGCCTGATTGGTGGAGTGCTGCAGAAATGGTTGTCCTTCTGTAAGTTTCTCCTCTCTCCACAGAGCAGGGTAACCATTTGGTTCTGGGTCACCTCCCTGGCTAAGGACCTCCTAACATGATCATTCCATTTGGCTGGGCGACAAGCTACCATTTATAAATGTGGTCAATGGGACCTTAAATGCAGCAGAATTTTCTCTCTCCTTTCTTTGTTTTTTAAAATTATTCTCATTTGACCCACTGTGTTTTGCACACACACACACACACACACACAGTGATACACACACACAGTGATACACACACACAGTGATACACACACACAGTGATACACACACACAGTGATACACACACACACACGGGGCAGTGAGGCCTGGAATGGTGGGCAGCCCAATCCTCAGTGCCCAGGGAGCAGCTGCAGAGTTCAATGCCTTGCTCAAGGGCACTTCAGTCATGTCCTGCCAGTTCAGGGATTCGAACTGGCGACCTTCCAGTCACAAGGCTGGTTCCCTGACCACCAGGCCAAGCCTTCTGTACCCTTCCCTAGATCTGAGACTTGATACGACCCTGTCTTGTAGGTCTACAGATGATTCTTTAGACTTCGCGGATTGGTTTGTGCTCTGACATGCATTGTCTACTATGGGATCTAAAATAAGCAGGTGTGTGCTTTTCCAAATCATGTCCAATCAACTGAATTTACCATAAGTGCATTCTAATCAAGCTGTAGAAACATCTGAAGGATGTGGAAACCAGATGCACCTGAGCTGAATTTTGAGTGTTGTTGCAAAGGCTGTCAATATTTATGTACATTTTATATTTGAGTTTTTATTTTTAATACATTTGCAAAGGTTTCAAACAAACTTGTCATTGTGGGGTATACTATGTGTTATTTCATGGAAAAATGAATTGAATCCATTTTGAAATAAGGCTGAAACATAAAATGTGCAAAAAGTGAAGAGCTGTGAATACTTTCTGGATGCACTGTATATGCAGAAGAGAATGCAGTCCATGCTTTACCTCAGTCAGCTCAGGGAATTCCTGCTCCTCTACAGATGGCTCTGTTTCCTCAATAATTGGTGCTACAGGAACCTCTTTTTCCAGAGGTACTCGCACCTTCAGCTCTACGCTGGTCAAACCAGCTTTCTCCTCACCAGACAGACGCTAGTTTAAAAAGAAAATGCTGTCAGTGCAACAGTGTACAGATACACTACGAGGATATGAAAGAGTTGCAACTCACCTGGCGCAAGAGCTGAGATGTCAGAGCTTCTTGCTCCTCAATTAGCCGCCGCCTCTCTCGAGCACGCGAGTCATAGAGGCTAGTCCTGTGTGCAAATTGACGTTGCACAATGTAAAGGTTTTTTTTTTTTCTATTTTATGATCCATTTATGATCCGATCAACATTCCTGTTATAATCTGTCTTTTAACAGTACTATAATAAAGCCCCTACACCAAAACTCTAAAGTTGCTGTGGCCATTTAAAGCAACTGACAAAAAAGATCCAAGACAGAAAACCTGGAAATGATAGGCGATGAAAAATGACACTCACAGTTCTTTAATCCAAAGTTCAGCTTGGAAACATGGCACACTGCAAGAAAGCACATAAACATTATGAATGCAGTGATGACTGATTCTCAAGACACTTAAGTCTAATCTAAACTTTTGGTTGAGAATTTTACTAACTATTTGAGAACAACTGTGAGACGCACACCTACAATATTGTCTTTAAACATTTTCAAAACATGAGAAAAAAATTCCATAGTGGTTCCAAGTGAAATAGACACACAGACAATGAGACGACAACCATTTTCTTTCTTACCTGGAACTCTCTGTCCTTTTGCCCTGTTGTTCTTTTACAAAAATGACAGAGTCTCCATCATGAGCTGTAGAAAGGAAAGCAAAGACCTCAAACTTATACACAACGACATTACATACTTGACAAATATACACATGATCTATTTAAATCTGATTCTGTAAAATAAACTTACAGCACAAACCTGATGACTGCGTGTCCTGAGAGGAAGCATCCTGAAGGGCAGTCGGTGACAGTGCTGACCGCATGGCTGTTGGTCTCCTCAAGCCTGACTCACTGTCAGCGTCACAGGTCCAGGGCAGTGGTTCAGGTCCATTAGAGACTGCCCCAGGGCTGGGCAGCGCACTGGAGGTGTGTGGGCTGGGAGGCAGGCTGGATAAGCTATATGAAGACTCTCCTGCTCCTGAGCCTTCAGGGGAGGCACAATGCAGCAGTCTACGGCTTGACGTCAGAAAACTGGTGCTAGGAGGTGAAAAGAAAACAAATAAATAAACAAACAAAACTACACTCTTACTAAATGCCATAGTAGTAAAACACCACCATAAAAATGAAAAGAACAGATAATATGTGTGTAATGCTAAGACACTCACAAATCCCGATGTGATCGGATGCCTGGATGACTGCCATTATTGAAGAACGATGACTGGCCATCGGATACCACAGACAACAACTGTCTGTATACTTCTTTCTCCTCCTCACGTACTGACTGTATACAGTCAGTGAATGATAAGTACAAGCAATACACAGTATGACATGCAAACAACCATGCATTACAAAAATGTTAATACAAGGCAAACTGAATTAGTACTCAGACCTCTTGTGCTGTACAGTGAGGTCTACCTCGCCACTGACGACTGGAGGTGCCATGGGAAGGGCTCTGGACCACGCGAATGGGAAATGTCTTCTCATACATGCTGGTGTAAGACATATTCCCTGTGCTTGACCCAGGTGTAGAGAATCGGCTAAGGAAAAGGAAAGACAATAGATAAAAAAAAAATGAATAATATACATGCTCAACAGTGCAATATTAAACCTTATAACTAGTGCGTTTCATAACCTCATCACAGGGAAAGTTTATACACAGAATACAGAGTAAATTGAAGAATCTGTCAAACATCAAAAAAGCAATGACACACCTTGGTGATCTATGTGGTCTGAGGTACAAGGGCCGACCAAGCCGAGGGGAGGGGCAGGGTTTAGAGGTGCACATGGGGGGCAAGTTGACCGAGTGACCATTAGTTTTGTGTGTATCATGGTGTGGAAAGCTTGAAGAGAACTGCCGTCTGCTGACCTTTGATATGGTCACCGACTGCTCAGTCCTTATAGAGCCTGCAAGAAAACAGAAATTCAATAAAAAAATTTCACTCAATTATATTAAAATGCAGTGACAACATTAAGCACCAAACATGAATTAAAGCAGTAGTAGATTTATGTCTCATTACCCAACTTAACAGTGGTCTTCCACTCAACAGCAGTTGAAGGAGCCACAAAGGTGTCCTCAAGTGTTTCAGGTGTTTTTTCAAGAAGCTGAAAGGATGATAAAAAGAAACATAAAATTGTCTTTTGAACAAGCACAAATGTTCAGCACTAAACAGAGACATTTTCATATTAGCACAGAGTGTGTAGTGCAGAAGTCTATTAAGTTCATCATATGTATTGGCTGGATTGAGAAAAATATACACACAAACAAACAAACAAAAATAAATAAACCCTGTTTTTGCAGAAAACAGTAACATAAAGACAATTAAAAACAACGTAATTTATATAGAAACTCTTGCTACATCTTTAAATCTACTTAACTATTAATAAGAAAAAAAGAGCACAAAATTATATGTGAAGGAACATGCTGAATCTGGCTCATCTCACACAGTAGGTATTTTCTATGAATTTACTGATATGGTATTAGCAAACTGATGCCTCATTATTTTAAATGTACATATCAATGCATATAAAAAACATTAATAAAATGTAGACATTATGACCAACATCACTCACGCTAGTATTCAAAATAAAAATAGTATTTATTTCTAGTTACCAATGTAAAACCCAGGATCACCTAAACACTGTGCTTTTCTGGATCACAAGTATACAATTAGTCTAAAATAGTTACTACATCTAAACATCCGTTTGACGCAATAATGTGTTCAAGTGTTCTTGCAGCGCAATATCTATTGAAAAATACAATTTTATTTAACATTGACAATGTTTTGATATGGTAGATTTCCAAGCATTCCACCAACTGTGAGTGTATAACGATGTCATAGCTCAGCTCCTATGAAAAGTGAAATACCTTGCTTTCAGTTGATTCAGATTCTGATGCATCGGCTACATGCAGAGATGTTTGTGGGTGTTCTGACAGTGGTGGGCCAGGGGAGGCAGGCAGCATGTTCCTCAAGGTTGGACTGACACTGCTGCCGAACCACAGCGCAACAGTAGAGCCATGGGTCTTCACCCCTTCGGCCGCATTCTTCATCGTGTCCATTAAATCTCCTGACACACATGAATGTTTAGGTCAAATGTCATTGTATTTGTGTACACGCACACAGGACCATGGTGCACTGTGGATTAACACAATACTACACAAGGCTGCAAAATGTGCAATGTGAAAATAGAGCACATCCAAATCACGCCAGTCCAATTAGCAGCCACTTTGAGAGTCTTGTTCAATTTATCTCTCCCACTTTGCCAATTGATTGTGGAGAAAATTCCAAGGAATTTCCAATTTACTCAAATTGACAAGCTAAGGAAATGAGGGGAACTAGGTGTGACTCCCAAGTAGCCAAAATTGGGGACCTTTTTGAACCAACTGATGAATATGACAAACATGGGTAAAATAACCAGACCATGTAGCGCTGACAACACTCATTCCTAAACGTGTGTGGGGAGGACAAGGTGCACAGATACGAAACAGACTGTGATTATGTTCAACAGAGATTATAACACAAACAGTTACTCAGGTAGAAGAATACAGTATCCAAACAGCCTGCTTTTCTAGACTACAACAAACGTCACTGATTCATACATCACAAAACACTGGGATTTATTCACCATACATTCTTCAGATGTTTTCACAAAGATTTGGGATTTGTTCAGTTTATGAGTACAATCGGATCCATCATCGTCAGGATGAACACAGCTGTCCAGTTTAAACACATGAATCTGATGTAGACTTTGTTAGGACTTTTCTCAGGAAAATAATTAGGAGGACAGTGACAGTGACTTACCCATTCTAAACTTCTTGACAGCTCTGTCTTCTTCAATGCCATCCATATCTTCCAAACTGTCAAGAAGAAATTTGTGATTGATAACGTTACATTAGAACTGAGATAGTTACTAACTAATTAGTTAGAGACGGTTCGAGACAGATAAGAGACAGAGATGATTCAAGACAGAGACGGTTAAAGTCAATTAGAGACAAATCCATCAGTTACAGACAGTTAAGGGAAGGTTATAAACAGGTACAGACAGTAACGAGACGGTCAGGGACAGTAACGTGACTGTTAGGGACAATTAAGAGATCGTTACGAGGCAGTTAAAGACCGTTAGGACAGTAGTGCTTGGGTTACAGCTAAACTCTTGCAGTGGAGTTTTTTTTACAGCGCATTTCAGCTCTAACAGTCGATAAACTCCTCTATCCCTCGCTCTGTCGGACACTACCCGTTGATAAACTCCTCTACGCGTCGGTAAACTCACCAGTGGACAGCCCTCTTTCTGCGGGGAGGAGCACGCTGCGGAGGCCGGTCCTCTCCAGGCGGGACTCCGTTGCGGAACCAGTGGTAGAGTTTGGTAAACATGGTTAAAGCTCTTAAACGGTCCCACCTTCAGCTCGCTCGCGCCCGTCATTCACATGCCCGCAGCTCGCGCAGGTCCCACAGGAGCGCGAGCCCCGCCGGCCGGAGCGGGTTAGTGTGGACCCGCGCAGCGCATTCTGTCCGTTATGACGGTTGACCGTAACCCGTTACCCGAGCCGCCGTTAGCTACCGTTAGCGCTAACGTAGCCAGCTAGCCGCGAAGCTAAGAGCGGCTAGAAGCGGCAGCGAGCTTCGCTCAGCCTGAGCGCCGCCGCCGGCCGCCGACCGCCGTGCACCCTCAGCCCGAGCCCGGCTTCACAGCGTCCTGAAGGGCAGTTTGAGGGGGGGAGCGGACTGTTTAAAACTTGCTCGGTCGACAACCTTCTCCCGCTTCTTCCTCATTTAAAAGCGCGACATGGCCGAAGCTCGCCTCGCTGCGTCCGGCGCGCTCATTGGCTGCGCCGCGGTGACGCGTGAGACCTGCCTGCAGTGTTGTCGAAGGCGAGTGGCGCGAGCCGCTTCAGTTTGACTCAATTTGGAGGAACCGATTCTCTCGAATGGTGCGACTGAATGAATCAAATAGCTGATTCAGTGATTCATTCTTTTGCCAATCACAAGTGAAAGTTGGTAGAGAAATTAATACCGTTTTATTTTGTGTCATTGTTGTATTGAAATGAAATAAAACGGTCGATTCGCTTGTTAAAGTACCTGACTGGTTTATTTTAAAGAAGAAGTTACGATTCATTTTCAATCTGAATCATTGTTCGGGCGCTTTAAATGTTCGTTGAATTATTCGAAGACACATTATTATTATTATTATTATTATTATTATTATTATTATTATTATTATTATTATTATTATTATTATTATGTTATAAAAATAATTATAATATAGTTATTAATATTGATTAGCTAACTAATTAGAATGAATAATTCTATGTAGTAATAATTATATTTTTTATAATTATATGAAAGAAATGTGTCTTTGATTCATTGAATATTTAATAAACATGTTCAAAAACAAAGCCATTGTGTTTTATTTTGCAACACGTATATTAAAAAGACCATCATTGCAAAATAAGCTAGCTATTTTTTGGTTACCTATTTCCACCAAAATAGTTGCAGAGTAATTAATGAGATAAAAAGTCATAGTTATGCAAAATCATAATGATGAATCAATATTATGACTTCCCAACTCATAAGTGACTTAGTATCTCCTTACTATCTTATTATGACTTACTATCTCATACGTATGACATTTGATTAACTCCACTGACCATACAGGAGCACTTTATAATTACAGACTGTAGGCCATCTGTTTGTCTGTATACATATCCCTTCACTCTGATCTTCAATGGTCAGGACCCCACAGGACCACCACACAACAGGTATTAGTTGTGTGGTGGGTCATTCTCAGTACTGCAGTGAGATTGATACACAGCAGTGCTGCATGTGTGTTCAAACTCCTCAGTGTAACTGCTGGACTAAGAACAGTCCACCAACTACAAATATCCAGCCAACAGCATCCTGTGGGACTTCACCACTGATGAAGGACCAGAGGATGACTAACACAAACTGTACAGAAACTGACAATCCTTTGTTGCTGACTTTATATCTACAAGGTGGACCAACTGGGTAGGAGTGTCTAAAAGAGTGGACAGTGAGTGGACACCATGTTTAAACACTCCAACAACACTGCTGTGTCTGATTGAGCACAACACACACTAACACACCATCACCATGTCAGTGTTACTGCAGTGCTGAGAATGACACACTACTCACATAAAACCTATTCGGTGGTGGTGGTCCTGTGAGGTCCTGACCATTGAAAAACAAAGAAGGCTAGCAAAGTATGCAGAGAAACAGATGGAGTAATGTTAACATGGTTAACACTTGAGAGACAGAAAGGGATTGGGTTTAAATTGATTTATTTGACCCTCAGAAAAAAAGCTTCAGCCTGATAAACTATACATTCAGAGTAATTTCTTCTGGTTTTCCACAGCAATTTCTTAAATGATACAGTATATTAATCAAAAATATTTATGAAAGCCAGCTCTACTGTTATTCCACTCACTGTCAAATAAGGGAAAGTTAATCATACATTGTACACATTGAGACCATGGGCAAGCCCTGTGATTATGTGCACTATATGTATTTCCCACACTTCTTAAAAAAATAATAAAAACATCAAGTTCACTTTCAAGATTCCCCACTGTCCTTCTTCAATAAAATACATACTGGACTGTGAAAAGCTCCAAACTGCTGAGAATGTTGGCAGTAAATATGCAACTGTTTGAAAGCTGGGAGTCCATGATAATAAGATAATTTGTATAAAATGATTGTATGGGTCAATCCATTGCACTTTTAAAGGTCCATAAGGATGAGCAGAGCTGTATGTTTCTAAAATGACTGAGCAACCTGTAAGAATGAGGTTCTAATAAAACATCCAGAATTTCTGTTACTACAGTGGCTAGCATTGTGCAAAGAGATTAGGGAGAGGGAGTCCTTGGAGTCCAGGCTACAGATGGCTGTGGCATCACTGTATTTTTGTCTGACTCTCTTGCACATTGTAATAAAATAGTAAATATAACCACCATTTTAAATAAATATATAATAATCACCAGTCCTACTGCCACCTACTGTGTAAACATGTATCATCCTTAGAGGTACATTTACTAAGTTACATGTATTCAAGTAAATAGTCACGCAGCTACATTAGTGAGGAAAAAGAAAATTTACCATTATATTAACCTTAAGTTTTCTGCTTATTTCATTATGTTAGATTAGTGGCAGCATCTGTATTGCACTGTAATTGGTCCCATTTCTCAATTAGGCCACAATTTTATCAAAACAAAAATTAAAAAAACATCCTATGTTTTTCTATTCCATGTTCCTCTGGTTGTCATGGTTCATGCTTTACTGAAAACTGTAGGCTATTTACATCCATTATGAATTTTTTGTTTATTTTAAATGATTTAAATTTGGAATTGGAACAGAAATGTGGCTTGGAATTGGGGATTCACTGGGTTCTGAAACAGATTTATAGATTAGAATTGTGGATATATGGGTATTGGATTCATTTGCTTTTTTCATGTCCACAGTTTGCAAAAAAGGTCCAGTATCCATTCTGTATGAAGTATTCTCTGGCCAGTGAAGTCCCACACATGCATGAAGGATGTCCCACACATGCAGCTGTAATAATATAGGAACACTGCATTGTTAAATCTTACTGCTCATCATTTAGCAGCTAGTAAAATCTAATTTGTTGCTGCATCACACCAATCAGTACAGATTTTTGGTAAATTTACCATGCATTCCTTCAGTTAAGCACAAGAGAAACAACATAACTGTACACTACACACACAGAGGTTCCCTGTCTCTTTTGTTTAAAATTACACTACACTTTATTTAAACTGTTGCATCTACTCTGGGGAATCTACACCAGGAACCTGACCTGTCACAGATTCCTCAGAATAGAGACATGACAGATCAGAGCAGGAGAGAAGCCCAAAGCAGAATGCACAAGACAAGCAGGACATGCTGGAGTGGGCAAGGTCGCTTGGACTGGTGTTAGGGACCAGAGAAACAGGGCGGCTAGAGCTCATGTTGAGCATTAGAAGAAAGCTCAAGTGCTTTCAGTCCTGCTCACATCCAAACAACAGGAGGAAAAAGGAGAAGATGTATGTTATGTCAAGGTAGATATTGAGGGCTGCAAAGATGTACTCTTCTGGGCTTATGGTGCAGCGCCTTTTCCCCATCAGAAGCTGTGTGTCGAAGGCCAGAAACTTGGAAGGAAACAAGAGAGCCATTAGCTGCTTAGATATTATGTGGTCAGTAGTGGTCCTGTTGTCAGAAACAAACAAATGATGAATGACATAGATCAGTGGTGGGCAATCCCAACCCTGGAGTGCTGTATTCCTGCACCTGATTATGGGACCTACTGAAGCAGGTAAATACCAGATAAGTTGAATCAGGTGTACTTGAGCAGGAAATACACAAACCTGCAGTCCAGGATTGCTGACCACTTACTGAACATAAGGTGATTCTGCATGGCAGCAGAAGAGCTGTCTGTACCTGTACACCCATACAGTCAAGTTATAGTTAATGGAGTCAATAAAATGGCCAGTAAATGGAGTACAAGGTAAGTGTATAATGAAGTGAATATGTTTCAGTCACAGCACTGGACAGACATTACTAGGTTTCATGTTAGATCCTTACCATGCAGAACAGTATTGCTCCCAACCCAGCAAACAATGTTTGCAACCAAGGAACCTACAAAGCAGACAAAAATGCAGTTAATATGCAGCAAGCAGTAACCAACAACAACTTGTAAGTCATACAGTATTTGTTCAGTGTAATAAAATATTGGGATTGGTCTTTTTGTATGCAAGATATAATGGTACTATATGATGATTTTGCTTTTATTAGAGCAAAAAAATGTTGTTCATTAGGATTTAAGTGGTTATTGTGGTTAAATGGGTTTTGGTTTTTGAATCTTGTTCCCAGTTTTCTCCCCAATGTAGTAATTTCCAGTTTTCAACACTAGCATGGATTCCCACTATCACACAATGGTACCAGCACTTGGAGTGTCAAGGCTAGAGTGTTGCTTCCTGTAAATCACATGAAGCAATGCACATCACTGCCACTTTTTTTTACATCAGATAACAGATATCTGCAGCAGTTAGTATTGCCCTGAGTGATGGGCATGAGTGATGGTTTCTCAAGAAGTTTTTCTCTGAACAAAGATGTATAATTACATGTCCCAAAGGCAGGATGAGTGCCAAAATGAGGCCACAGATGCACAAAGCGATGCAGAAGGTGAACAACATGCCCTGACACGAGGTCACATCAATCTGTCAGAGAAAACATCATGTATTAAGGCACTTGAACACAATTTAGATTTTCCCATGAGTGCATCTCAAACTGTTTCCAAACTGTTTTTTAATGTGAGATAATGTGGGAACTGTGTGTGATGATAGGCCTGTCACAATAATTATTTTTAGGGACAATAAATTTTTAACAGACATAACTGTGATAAAACAGAAATATGTTCATGTGTTTTCCCCAGGATAATAAAATAGCATAAAATTGTAATGAATTTTTGATAATTAAGATTATTCAAAAATTACAATATATTAACATGGTTAAATACCCTGCATTTAATAACCTGCCTTTTTAACATCCTTACAAGTTGTGCTACCTTGTGGAAGGGTGTTAACATAGTGTGTATTTAAAAGTAAAGATGCCTAAAGAAAACTTTAGATCATTGAGCTAACAGCACTATATAAGAAAATGCTCCCAACAGAAGTATAGACAGGATATTTGGAGCCTAAACCACAATATAGAGTGAAAACAAGGCAACTGAGGTGATAAGAGGTGATAATAGTATATTTAGAGTGCACACTGCACTCATGCAAAACAGAAAAACAAGGGGAAAAAAGTCACGGGGCAGTGCCTGCAGAGTACTGCTAAGTATCACATCTCGACAGAACACTGGCTCATTCATATTAATGCACTCTCCTATCTCATTCAGAAAAGTTCCTACACGTCCACGTTTGAGGCTTTAAAACAAGTCCATTTTAACTCACTTTTACAAATATTCTTGGATGGAATTGTGCAGAGGGGGCATATTTACTATTGAAGTATGCAGCGAAATGCATCCACATACAAGGTCAGGCACTACGTGCACACCTGGAACCCTCTCACAACCTGTATTTGCTCTAAAATGGGCAACCCACAGGCTACAGATGTTTTTGTATTTCTTGAATAAATAATATAAAAACACTACAGCAATGATATCCCAGACTCAAACTCAAGTAAAACTTTGGGAGATAATTCGTAATGCATTTGACAAACCATGGGGATCAGGGAGGGGAACGGTGGAGTTAGTCTGCTTTGTGTGTGTGTGTGTGTGTGTATGAAGTAATGCACAATAGATGTCACTGTCTGCTCAGACTTGAGCTCGTCTACGGAAGGTGAAATGAGGACTTGATTGTAAATATTCGCCACTGACGTATGTGAAGGATGTGGTTAAACCAGGCCATGTGCAAAGCAGAGGAAACCTGTAAAAGATCCAGTGCTGACCTTGGTCTGGAAGCTAAAGAGGGTGATTGCGAGACACACCAAAACCGTGATACCCAAACAGATCACTACAGACTTGGTATTGTAGTAACTGAGGGAGACAGAGAAACAGTAAACACACATTTTACACATAGATCATTATAAACTGCACATGTATAATTTACAAATGCTTAACCTGCTTTGTTATTGGGACACATACACCTTAAAGGAATAATCTGACAAAAATTCAAATGAACAGGATTTATCACTGACACCATGCATTGAGATCTGAAATGTGCTTCTTTAGTTTGGAATGTGAGATGCTTGGTTAATATATCTTACAACAACGGACAAGCCTCGTATTTGTAAATACACAGAAACTCCTTCTAGTTTAGGGTCGCAGTGGGTTTAGAAATGACTGGAATCACTGGGCGTACAAGCAGTCACATACACTCAAACCTATGGGTCAAATTAGCATGGCTGCTTCACCTACCACTTGTGTTTTTGGAAGGCAGGAAGAAACTTATCCTCACAGACAGTGACTGAAACAGAGATTGAACCCTCAATCCCAGGTTCCTTCAGTGCCACTGTGCTACCTCAGGATTTAGTCTGTGTCCAGATTACAGGCAAATCCAATTTGTTTCTCAAATCAGATCTGGTGAGATGACTGTCTGCACAAATATTTGCAAGTGATCAGATCGGATTTGGGTGTCTGGACATCACAAACCTATCAGCACTGGTTGCTGTGGCAATGATGTAAGCATCTACATACTCATGCTGGTGTCAAGCTCTTCTTGGATTCCTGCTCTTCCACCATTCAGGATTTGACGTGTGTTGATGACAAACATCAAATCCAGATTGATGGAAGAGCAGGGATCCAAGAATGGATCCAAGGAGAGCAATAACTCTTTGAAATCTGGTATGAGTGGCCACATCTGTCCACACATCTGTTCAGTTCCAGTTGTAATCAGATTTTAAAACCACATCCAAATGTGGTTTGGATCTGATTCTCATAAATCGGATTTCAAGGGGTTTTGTACTGACTAGGCCACCAAAAACCAACCTGGATACCATCTAGATAGGCCAAAATTGGACTTGGACTGGCAGTCTGAACAAAGCCTAAGTGAAACATTGTAAATAGATCTTTAACTTAAACCTTTAAATGATTGGACTGGCTACTCAAA
The DNA here is from genome assembly GCA_034509495.1 of Acestrorhynchus altus. Taxonomy (NCBI): domain Eukaryota; kingdom Metazoa; phylum Chordata; class Actinopteri; order Characiformes; family Acestrorhynchidae; genus Acestrorhynchus; species Acestrorhynchus altus. The sequence goes on along the minus strand of CM067518.1, from coordinate 6,259,494 downwards.
ATAACTGACAGGTCATAAGGTCCAGAGAGAGGTTTAATTTTATACACTACATTAAACCTTCCTGTGACCTAAACCACACCGATTAGTCTGTGTGAAACAACGAACACCTGGATGTTTTTGCTGAGACTAGACCAGTGTTTGTTAACAATGTTTGCCTGGTCTCTTACAATTCTAAAGTAAAGAAGCAAATGTCAGTTGCAAAGATAACTTGTTCTGGAGGCAGCACTAACTCTGAGGCAATTAGTTCAGAAAATAATCAATGAAAAAAAGCAGTAGGCAGAGCTTTCTATATATTTCTATATTATTGTGTTAAGTGGATGCATTTTGTAAAAGGTGTGGAATTAAGTTTGGGATTTTGTTGTTTTTAAGACATTCTTGTCATATGATGTTGGTTTCTCAGAAAACTGCATGAAAAACTAAAACTAGTTAGGCAGCATTTCACAGTTTCTACCCAATCTTTTCTTTAATCTGAGAGAGTCAGGAGACAGAAAGTCAAATGGACACAAACACAAGCCGTCAAACACTGTACCTGGAAAACATTCCTGTCATATAAGAAAGGGCCAAAGTCTGCAAAGATAGAAATGATGAAAATTAACAGAGAATCATTGAATTATTAACATATTTTCCTCTTAGAATGGGCTTTAATGACCTGCTGTATAAACTAATTTATGCCTGTGGAAGAATGTAGTGTATCACAGACATTTGTCACAGTATCTCTTGTCTGTAAGATGATTTTTACACTCACAAAGACTGCCAGCAGAATCAGGTTCCATGGAAACGTCCTCCTAATGTGGAGATGAAGAGAGAATTTCAAGCTAAAATGGACAAGTTCTTTAGATTTCAGTTGTTGCAATTATCTGAAATTGCTCATAAAAGTTAAAGTTAAATTTAACATAACCCATAATGTGCTTACATACATATGGACATTTGCTTTTTTAAACAAAGTCTGATTAACACTGGTAAAGCACTGCTCACTCCTAAGTCCATTCAAGGAAACAGAACTAAATTTGTGATGTCACAAAAACCAACATGCACACCTTTCTGCCTTTTTACCCTTTCACTCCAGACTGCTAAACGAGATGTGTTCAAAAAAAATATCCAACCTTTATTCATAAAAATAAATCTTACACTAATCTCCTTCAAAGTAGTCCCGTTGGGCTGCCACACATCTCTTAAATGTCTGATGTTTAAGAATGGGGGACGAATGGGTGGGTGCGTTATTGTGATGGAGCTGCCAACTGCTTGCTGCCCACAGGTCCAGCCATTTGTGAATTTTTTCCAAAAATTATGGTGGGACATCTTTTGAACATACCTCATGTAACAGACAGCGGACACGGTAATGTTCTTATGTAAACATGAAAAAATAAAAATGGAAAAATAAAAAACAAGAATGGTATGGGCACTCCTAGGTATGAAAAGTATCAATGTTTATCACTGGTCAGGACCCCACAGGACCCCCACAGGGCAGGAATTATGTGGTGGGTCACTCTCATTACTGCAGTGACACTAACGTGGTGGTGTGTTAGTGTTTGTTGCGCTGGTATGAATGGATCAGACACAGCAGTGCTGCTGAAGTATTTAAACACTGTCCACTCTATAAGACACTCCTACAATGCTTGCAGATGTAAAGTCAGAGACAGAAGCTCATCTGTTTCTCCACAGTTTGTGTTGGTCATCCTCAAGTCCTTCACCAGTGCTCACAGGACACTGCCTACAGGACACTGTTGGCTGGATATTTCTGGCTGGTGGACTATTCTCAGTCCAGTAGTGATGTTGAGCAGTTTAAACACACCAGCAGCACTGCTGATCAACTCATACCAGCACAACACACACACACACACACTACCATGTCAATTATAAAACCACACATCTAAACGTCTGTCTAACTCCTAAAGGTCTAGTCAGTTGAAGAGCTTGCTTTGCCTGTATCCATGTGAAGACCTAGAAGCCCCTAAGACTTACCAGTGTCCCTAATTATTCCAGCTATAAGGATTAAATTAAAACTATATAAAGTGCTAGCTGCATATTTGACCTTCATGAGTTTATTACACAGTGCCTACCTTGGTCCAGCAAACAAGGCCATGGTCATGTATGTTGCAATGAAGACCACACTACAGGAAACATTGTTATTTAACAAAGTATAATACTTCAGCAATGTGCATTGCTTCAGAAAACAAATGAAACTGTCCAAGACATTAATGAGAAAAGCATTGAACATCTGTTAAAACTGTTCATTTTCCACTTCCAGTTTCTGTTTTCTGTCGTATTGTTTAATAAAACGTTCCTTCATTTCAATTCATAAAGCAGCTAGTGTGCTTGAAAAGTGACAAAATAAGAGTTTGACCTAAATTTAAGCATGAAAAAGACACTTACTATGCTGCCCAGTACCATCCTGGGTTGGACTGAATGAAGTCCTTTACTGGATCACTGAGGTAGTAAGAGAGAGAGACTCAGACAACTCAATTCTCCTGGAGCATTGAGTCCCCCCACACCAACAAGGCTTAGACAGTGGAGAACATCATTTCTCCACATATACCCTCTTTTGGAATTGGAATGGATTTTACTTCTGAACCACTCACCAGAAGGTAAAAAGAGAGACGATGGCGAGTGTGACAGAGAGCTGCAGTGCCAGGATGGCATATACCTAAACACACACACACACACACACACACACACACACACACACACACACACACACACACACACACACACACACACAGACATATCAGCAAATATTAATAAATCAACACTGAAAAAATGAACCAGCAAAAACCTACACAAACATTCACGTGACCTCTGTCTTCTTTAATACCTTTCTAATGAAAATACGTCTGATGTTCAGGTCATCCCAGCAGAACTCGTCCACATCAACAGGAAAACCACCATTGTAACTGGGGCTTCCACCTAAAAAACATCAGAAGCTAGGTACTTTATTTAATAGTTCATTTAACAATATTGAAGGATGGTGATATAACTAAACACATAAAACCAAAGACTGAATAAAAAAAATAGATTAGAAATGCTATTTTCTTGTGAGGATAAAGTTAGGACACCCCTGCATTAATTACTACTTAAAATGCCAAAGAACATCAGCTACAAATGACTAGACCATCATTAGAGGTGATTGTGGAGGAAGTAAACAATCCTAAGGCATTAGTTTGGTTTGCTTTTGATCATTGAATTGAGTGGTATAACCATGGCAAGATCCAAAGAGCTCTCTGAGGCCTTCAGAAAGAAGGTTGTAGATGCAAACAAGTCTCAGAAGGGATTTAAAAAGATCTCAAAACAATTAGAAATGTATTCTAGAAATGAAGAACATTTAAAACAACTGTGAACTGTGTCAACATCATATTATCTGCTAATCCCAAATGTTCACATCCTTCTGGACCCTCACAGATATGAAACTTTGGATAATTTTACTCAATAAATAATTGAGCAAGAGTAATATTTGTGTTTATCTCAATTGTTTGTCTCAATTGTCTCAATTTTTTACAACCTTTCTCACCATAACATTTTCTTATAATTATGTTATCCCGTGATAGCTACGTGTTCTCATAATAATATGTTTATTTTCTCATCACAGTATAAGGTCTTGTAATCTCAACATTCTGTAGAAGATTTTCAGGAGTGTCAGGGTTGAATGGATAAACCAGCGTTTCTCAAACATGGTCCTTGTGCCCCCGACCTGCATATTTAGTGGATTCCTTGCTTGCAACACACCAGATTCAAGTAATCAGTTAACAACCCTTTTCAGAGTCCCAGATGGTGTAGTAAAGCAGAGAAACAACTAAAATATGCAGGGCAGAGGGGAACCAGGGCCAATCTGTGTGTAATGTACTTTCATTCAATGGCTACAGAGGGCACAATAGAGCAGCTCTTTGGGTCAGCTTGGCAATTGGCCAGGTATAATGTGAGTTTAAGCTCATTTAGGGAACAGTCCTTCCACTGAAACCTAGTCTTTTTGATTGTGTAGGCAATAATGTGTTGCTCTATTTGGTTTATTTTGCAGTGTGTTGTGGTGTATAAACATAAGAAGTTCTGCATACAATTACCTGCAGTGGCCTCCTCATAGCTTAGTGGGTCTAAAGGGACTGAAGGGTTCTCATTTGTCTTGCTTGCTACTAAAGTCTGCAAAAAACATCAGAGAAAACACAACGGTGTACAGGAACAAGTCTGAATATTTATGAATTTGGACACCATTACGTACAGCACTTCACCCAAGCAAACCAGCCAAACAAACAGAAACACATTGCTCAAGGCCAAAAGAGACCCATGTGGTCTTCAGCAACTGCTAATGAACCTTGCTGTGTGAAATGAAGTCAAGATGAAACAGTTGTGGGTGAAGAACATGGCTTGTGCTGCCTTAGGTCTATTACTGTACAATCTCAGCAAGAAGGCGAATGCACTAGTGGAGAAAATAAACAAGATATTGAAGGCACTTATTGTGCCTTTCTACTGTATAAGTCATCCAAACTGGTCTGATGTAATACCTGAGAAACTTATTGAATCATAATTGTTCACAATGGTGCTGATGGAAACCAGCTACACCCACTGTGGCCCATAGCCTTGCAACCATAGCAGGAGATCTGTCTGAAGAACTTGGATATAAAGGCTTAACCTTTGTTACTATTTATGACTTGTTGCTCTCTCTCTCTCTCTTACTGCACATTCAGTTCTGTTTAATACTTGGATTTGATTTTATTGGTAGTGCTTTTGTAATTGTAACACAAATGAAACAAATAAAGTAAACGATATTATCAGTTGCAGTCTGACACTATAGACTGCATTATTATTATAATTATTATGATTATTACGATACAATTCACTCTTATGACTGCCATCATATTTTCTCTTTTGTAATGTCATTAGTATGTTCTGTAAACCACAACATACATACTGTGTTTATATTTTGCTTGTCCCAGTGTTGACTACATCCACATAAAAAGTTGTTCCCAAACTTTCTAACATGCTATGCCATTCTGTCCCCAGAAAGTGTTATGACAACAAATATGTAGCATTTCTACCTTAAAACAACAGTTTCGAAATCATGGTGATGATCCACTGACCTGTAATAGGAATATGAGCATAGGGTCCCTGCATTTAACTCTGTTGAAGCAGACAAGAACTGTGACACTGCATAAACTAGTCCTATTTGTGTAAAATCCTGTGACAGTACTGCAGCAGTCAATGTGATTCTTACACATTCAGTGACATTCTGTGTCGCTCAACAATACATGTGTAAAATGTGTCCTTCTTGAGGGGTAGCTGAAAGCACAAATTCCACTTCACTTTTATAAATGGCTTATTTCATGTCACTTGTCAAGAAAGGCTTATGTAGGTGTCATATACTGACGCTTTAAATCCATTTGTGGCAGTGAGGTACATGCAGGAATGGAAAAGACGTTACCATTTTCAAGTTTGCAAATCTTAACTATTGAAATTTTACAATAACAATAGTTATCATGGTTGAAGGTCCTTGGTGAGGTAGGTAACTAAGAACCCAATGATCACTCTGACAGAGCTCCAATGTTGCTCTTTGGAGAGAGGAGAACCTTCCAGAAGGACTACCATTTCTGCAACATTCCACCAATCAAGTCTGTGTGGTAGAGCTGCCAGACAATAGCCACTCCTTAGTCAGAGGCACATGACAGGGCATCTGGATTTGCCAAAAGGCACCTAAAGGATTCTCAGACCACGAGATTCAAAAGATTGAACTTTTTGGACTGAATGCCAGGCACCATGGCTGACTGGGAAGAAGGATTACATATGAACAGGACGACCCTGAGCACATAGCCAAGATAACAAAAGAGTAGCTTTGGAACAACTCTGTGAATGTCCTTGAGTGGCCCAGCCAGAGGCTGGAGATATCTCTGGAAATATTTAAAATGGCTGTATACTGAGGCTCCCCATCCAATCTGGTAGAGCTTGAGAGGTTCCACAAAGAAGAATGGGAGAAGCTTCTCAAAAACCTGTGTGCCAAGCTTGGAGTATCCTACTTAAAAGGTTTGAAGCTATAAATGCTGCCAAAAGTGCTTCAAAAAGAATTGAAAGACTGAGAATACTTATGTACATACATATTCTATTTTTTCTAGTTTTAGTTTTAATAAATGTGGAAAGATTTCAAAGAAACTTTTCTCACTGTCATTGTGGGGTATTGTGCGTAGAAGTTTGAGGGTAAAAATGAATTGAGTCAATTTTGGAATAAAGCTGTAACAGCACGATGTGCAAAAAGTGAAGTGCTGTACATACATTGTGGATGCACTGTATATGTTATTTCATGTTCATTTTTAAACTGGACACTACTGTGAAACCTGGGCAATCACCACTGTGATATTCAAGTAATAGACATGTTTCCCCACATACTTTAAACAGGGTTTCTCAACCAGTGGGCTGGGGACCACTAGTGGGCCGTGAAGTACTCTGTAGTGGTCCGCAGGCCCATCCTGAGGGAGAGACAGTAGTCTGTCAGTCATTATCAGTCAATATCTAATCTGCTTCTCTCGGTCATTGAGTCATCGGGCAGGAATACCCCCTGGACAGGGTGCCAGTCCATTGCAGGGTACCACATTGCCACACGCACATGTAGGGGTCAATTTAGCATGGAAACATACCCACAACCTAGGACCCTGGAGCTGTGAGACACAAGCACTACCTGCGGTGGCATTGTGCTGTCTGCAATGTCACATTAAATCATACAAGTCTACACAAGCTCCTGTTTGGTTGGAATTAAACATCCAATAGCACGCACATCCATCCCGGATGTTACCAGGATTGGTGGACAGGACTGGTGACCACTGCTTTAAATGAACAAGTTAATGAACATCACATGGTACACTTGAAGTGCCTTGTATCACAAGTTCAACTGTCAACATTACAAATGCCATTGACATCATTAATAAGTTACAAAATGATAAATAAAAGTCCTTACACTCCGTCAGGGTTTGATGAACACATTCTAGATTTAGACAATGGGGCAGATATTTTACATAATTATTTATTTATTTTTTACACAATGTAAACAGGTGGTATTGAGCAGTAGTGGATGTGAACACAAACCATGACACTGCAACTTTTAGTCTTGCTGGACTAAAATCATAATAAACCTCAGCTGGGCTCCCTGCAGAGAAATGAAACTGAACAGAGCACATTAATCACAGAACATGTCATCTCAACTACTTAATTTGTTTTACAGACAAAGGACTACTGCACACAGCCCTATGCATTACACAGCAGTGTATCATGAAGTCTTTAAGATTTTACCTTGCCTTGAGTCATGATGACCATCTGCTGATGCCTGGTTTATTTCCTGATATGTGCTTTTTTTTCTACAGTTCCTCCAGATCAACCTCTTCTTCACACAGTTTCCTTGATCTTCTCAATTAAAGCTCGAATAGTCTGATCTCCCTGCCTGCACTTCAATGAATCAGAGTGACCCCCGCCCCCCCATCCAAAACACACATTCTAGCAACATCCAGCACCAGAGTACAACTGATGCAGTGAAAGACTAGACCAAACCTAGCTGGAGAAAGGGGGTGATTTTTTCACACTTTAACATGCACTCCATAGTGAATCAGTGATGCAGTGTTTGTAAACAGAAATCTAGAACATTAACACAGGAAAGTAATGACTGAAGTTTATGCAAACGAGTTCAGAGCTTTGGAAAACTACAGAACAGTCACTCTTTTATGATGTTCTTATTTTCACATGATTAAGCACATGGTCAGAGTAAAACACTGGAAATGGACACGAGTCACAAAACAGGTGAGCTGAATGTTTAATCTGACAGTCTGACACGTCAAATTTAGAAGAACAAAAGAACACTGAGAAATTAAACACAGTATACATACTGTATTACTAACACTGTATTACACACAGTCATTCTGAAATGTTTGGCATGAGATTCAGGAATATTATATTAGTGTTTCTTTTTTCCCCCAATCACTCCGACACTGGGAGGCACATGGACTGCCACCATTACATTGTGGCAGTTAACACCCTCAAGGTCAGCTTCTGTACAACAGATAATGGACGAAAACTGACCATATCAACCAGTAAGGCCAATTTTGCTCACTCAGATTCCAGCTATCAATGGTTGACCCAGTTTTTGGATCATAGTGCGAGTGCAGTAGACCACTGAGCTCCTACATGTCAGTGTTTTCAAGCAACATTCTGCCCCTTGGATCCTTTCAAGTCCTGTTTTAAAACATTAGGCTTTTTAGATGAACTGGGGAGACAGACAAGCCAGTTAATTATGAGGCCAAAAGCTGGGATACTGGCTTAAATAGACTGGCTGATTTAATCCAGTGCTCAAAAGTAGTCTTGGGACACTTCTATCATCAACTTTTAATACAAAAATTTGTTATTGTATTATGGATATCATGTTGTAATATTTTCAAAAGTACATTCTTTCATCATGAAAAATCGAGTTACTCCATTGTCTGCACATAAACTGAATTTGGCAGTTGTTCTTTACACTGTCAAAATGATCGACTGTGTCATGATGAATGGACCAGAAAATGCTCTAAAAAAAACTTGGGATACAATCTGTTATGTTGACTTCCTCTGTAAGTTAAGGTTTCCTATAAGGTTAGCAATTAGCAATTTTTATAAATATAAAATATAAATTATAATATAAAATTATAATAATAATTTTTTGCAAGAAAACATCAATCAACACTGAACAATAGCTTACACAATTTAACACCCAACCCCTCATTTTACTTTAAAATCATGCTGGAACAAATCCATGGGGTCAGAGCAGAGCTCGGCAATGCTGTCTGTTTTGAGCTGAATGACATTTGAGTAATTTTACTTCCCTTAGTTTTCAGTTCAACAGAGATTAAATACAGAGTTTTAACAGTTTTTTCTGGCTGTTAAAACATTATGGATGGATAGAAATGGGCAAGTTTAGCTTAGAAAGAAACAAATAAGACAAATGCTATTTAGAGTGTCCCAAAACCAATGAACTTTAGAGCACTGTGACATCACTTATAATACAATCATTTCAGGTCCCTTGATAATCTCAATCATACTTAATATATTTTCTAACATGTTAAAAAATCTAGTTTATTTTAAAGCAACTATCAGCTGTAGCTGATGTAATGAAATAATTCAATGTTATAAGAGTCACAACACCCAGACATACTTGAACACAGCTAACGTTGCAACACTATGACGCACTAATAAGCTTTACGTCCTTAATAGAGATAAGTCCAGGAAGAATTCCTGAAACAAAGCTGAATTTGGATTGATACATGCTTCTTGAACAGCAGCAGTGCTCTGTGAATGTTTTCAGTCAGGTCAGTCAATGAACTTTGTAGCTCCACTCGTAGTAAGTCAGTAACAGTGATAGTAATTGTGGTGGAATTAAACCATGAAGGCATTTTGACACTCATCTGAACTGTAGTCAATACACAGAATTTATTTGGATAGTACATTTTAGGTGTAGGCTTCATGATCCATAACCATAAACATCACCCTAACTCTAAACTTATTTATTTATAACTTCAATCCTAACCCTGAGTTTCTGGACAACTGTAGATAACCTTTGTGTTCTAAAATGCCCTATCCAAACAAATTTTGATTCTTTCATTTTTGTGAGAATATTCATCCTCTTTCTTGACATTTTGTTAATTTAAAGTGATGTTAGCTAGTAAACTAAGCTTACAATACTGGCAGATCACCTAAGTTTCTTTGAACATCATTTCTTGGGATGAAAAGTACTATCGGATTCATATCGGTCTAAGCAGATCACTGGACAGATGTTAAATTTCTAAAAAAATATTTGGTGTATTTACTGGACTGCAGAAGAGCAGAATATTTAGGTCATTTGGGGTTTTAAAAAATTCATTTTATTTATTTGTAAGTCTATTGAAATCAATTATATATTTCTAATCCAGGTAGAAGCAGCCTCAATGTCTACATTTTATTTTTACATGAAAACATACCCTGAAAAAAAGGCTGAATTAGAACAAACAAATGATCATGTAAACTCTCTAGTACAAATATCCAGAAATGGGGTGAACAATCATATAATATTCTTATAACGACGTAGCAATAAGTGAAATTCAAAGCACTGAAAATGGCACAATGTGCAAAGGTATATATCTACCCATTTATAGCCACTGACGTATTGAAGGCAGCAAAAGGATTAGATAATGTGGTCGCTTACACATGCATACCACGTGTAGCATTTCTCTCAGATTACAGAGTCAATTTTGGAACAGCAGCTGTCCATCAGCTGTGAGAGACAAACACACAAATCCCGCCATTAGGAACGACCTTTAAAAAGGACAGAAAACACAGATGGAGTGGACCTTGTTGAAGTCTGTGGTGTAGTTTAGTGTCAGTTTGTTCCGCAGCTGCAGTGTTGCCAATGTCACATTGGTGTGAAACACTCAGTCCTAGTTGTGCTTGTGTTCACTGTGGTATGGTGGTAACCCTGGGGAAAAAGGATTTAAGTACCAGACCTTGTAGGTCACATACCATCCCAAAACAGCAAACAAGGTTCCCAGAATTTTGTGAATGGCTTCGTGGAAATACACAGATGTGCAAGCAAACATCCATATCCAAATGACCATGATGGCATTGAGTGCTAAAAAAAGAGCATCAAGGAGAGCAGTTCTCTTTTGACAGTGCTGTACCAAGTGCAGCATGGGGACCATCTCTTCAACAATTAGGAATGTGGAGTAGGCTAGGATGAATGAATGCCCCGATATGTCAAAGCCATCCCAGACAAAGCCAGCTTTCCTGCACTCTGCCTTTGTGCTGAATTCTGCATGGGTGACTTGCACAGAGTCAGACTCCTCGTAACACATCCCTGTAAGATCTTCAATGTAGAAGAACATCTCTGTGCAGGCGTACCAGATGGCTGTAGCCACCAAAAGAGATGTAAGACGCTTGAAAACAAAGATGAGGTTCCTGTTGTATGAGTTGGAGAGAAATAGGAATGGGAGCAGCAAAACTAGGTTCCAGCCCCAAGAAAGCTTCACAAAATACCTGAGAGAGGAAGAAAATAAGACAAAGTCAGTAAAATTCAAAACAGAAATGGCAGTAAAGACTTATGGGGGAGTTTGCGGTGTTCTTTAGTAAAGGCTAATCTCCCTACATTTCAGTGGAGGCTCAACATAACTTCGAAGCTTTAATTTTAAGGTAATATTGCTAAAATATTTCTTTAAGACTTGGTTTGTGTGTCTTATTTCACTGACCATTTCCACTGACCACAGGTGGGTAAAGTAGTCTAAAGCCACATTAATGTAAAATTAAGATACATGTAAATACAGTACAATGACTAAGCCTGCACAATATATTGTTTCAGCATAATCATCACAACCTGTGCTCATGCTATAGTCACAAATGGGATGGGTGAAGGTCGGCTCTGGGCCGGGTGAGGGTCGGCCCTGAGGCAGCTCAAGGGTGGCTCTGGGGAGGGTCAGGGTCGGCCCAGGGGCGGGTGAGGGTCGGGCCTGGGGCGGGTGTGGGTCGGCTCTGGGGCAGAACTGATTCCTAAGTTCAGAATGATTCACCACAGAGTATAAATGTTACTCAGTGATATCTGTGCAGAAAACGCGCCTCAAACAGTATAAAGTAAGTGCTTTAAATGTTTTAGTCCACATCAGAAACTTAAATCCGCTTGTGGTGACAGAACACACCGGCAGGGTGCGCTCTGTGACCTGGCTGAGGTAACTCGGGTCCAGAGAGCAGAAGGCCGCTCCGGGCTTTTCTTCTCGAACAGGCGGAGAAAACCCGGGCCGGACTTTCCTCTCAGGAGCAGGATCCCACCGTCTGTGAGCGTCCATCACCTCTCCCTGACCTTCTCTGACAGTGGAGCAGAAAACGCCAAACTTACAGGTTGAAGATGTTTCTACTGCTGCTGAAGTACGTCTGCGGGACCAGGTCCACCTCCTTGAGTACTGATCCGGTCAGAGAAACCCCGAAGAAGAAGAATGGTAAACAATGGCGGATAAATGTGATGTTGCGTATCCAAAACGACGCCAAGACGTTGACTGCGCTGCTGAACGCAGCCATGTTTCCTCGGTGAGAAAGAACCTCTAAAGCTGAAGGTGGAGAAGCTGGAGAACATGGACTGAATGGGACACAGCCTGCTCGAGCATGGTTCTCTTCCGGTTTCGTCACATGGGGAGGAGTCAGCTAAAAGACTGTAGAGGGGACAGTGGACCTGTCTCATTATTAGTTTAATTTATTGACCTTTATTTAATGGCTTTTACATAAGAGTCTTGTCCAAATTAGCCTCATACATTATGAGTATATAATAATAATAGTAACAACAATAATAATAATAAAAAATAAAACAAATAATAATAATAATAATAATAATAATAATAATAATAATCATGATTAAAAAAATCATCATCATTATAACAGTATCATATTTTAGAATGTTTAAATGCCCTTAACACAATTGAAATTAGACATTAAAACATTAACTGATCAAATCTTTTGAGATACTGGAAAATTAGGAAACTCTTAATTTAAACCAACAGGGACATCTAATGTTTCTTATAGATTCAGACACAGAATGTCAGGATGGTGTGTTGAACAAATGAAGCTGGGGTTGTAGATTTAATGAAATAAACAAAATACAAAACTATGTGTTTAATAAACAACACTATGTGGACAAAATGCAAGATAAACAAACAAACTGACTGGATGACTATAATTATAACAAGTACAAAAACGACAACATCTACAAGGACTGAAATAAACGAGCTTCAACAAGGACTGACAAAGACAGACTGAGACAAAGGGTCCTAAATACAACACAACACTTGGGACATGATGAGGAAGGGGCAGGATTACAAATCTGACACAGCTGGGAAAGGGCGGAGCGAGGGAGGATACTAGGACAAAACAAACAAAAGGAACAGGACTGACAAATGACAGACATGACACTGAAACATAAAACATACAAGAACATACAATTTGTCACCTAATAATGTCGTTTAAGCATCATATCAACAAGATCAACTCAAAACTTCAGATTTCTTTTCATGGAGCAGGTGTTAAAATAAATTCAGTAATGATCTAATTTAATATAAAAGTTATACATTTATAAACATCTATCATATCAACACATAACCTCAATAACACATTATTTATGACCCTTCATTTCAGTCAGTCCTTTTGTTTCTGTCATTGTTTGTTGCTCAGAGATTGTGTCAGTTTGTCTGTTTGTTAGTCTGTTCCATGCTGTTCCTTTGTTTGTCTAGATTTAGTGTTACTGGGGTTTTTTTGTTAGTTTGAGTATCATTGTTTGTTAGTATCCCCAGTTTGTTCTCTTTTATTTTATTTAGTTCTCAACCCCAGCGTTTACCTCCACGTCCCTAGTCTTTGTCTGTTCAGCTCACAACTCCTGACATTAGTAGTAACAGTAACAGTAGTAACATATTAATATAAGTAATAGCAGTAGTAGTGGTATTGGTAGCATTAATAGTAGCAGTAACAGTAGTAGTATTCTTAAGTATAAGTATTAGCATTATTAAAAACAGTACTAGTGCTACTATTAGTAGTATTTAAAGTGTAGTGTAGTACTTTAGTGACAGTATGAATAGTAGTATTAGTTGCATGATTATCAGTAGTAATATTATCATTAGTAGCAGTAGTAATGCTTGGGGAGCAGTAGTAGTAATATTGGGGAGCATGAGGAACAGTAGTAGTATGAATAGCATTAGTAGTGGTGGTAACAGTCATAGTAGTATTAGTTCTAGTAATATAATTATCATTAGTAGCAGTAGTATTGCTACTAAAAGTAGTATCAAAAGCAGTGGTAGTAGCATGAGTAGCATAGTAGTAATATTAGTATTACTAGTAGTGGCTGCACGAGTAGTAGTAGTAGTAGTAGTAGTAGTAGTAGTATTAATATTAGTAGTAGCATTAGTATTAATATTAGTATTATTATTATTATTATTAGTAGTGCTACTAGTAGTAGTATTAGCAGCAGTAATAGTAGCAGTAGTATTGGCTACATGAATAGTAGTATTAGTGGCAGTAGTTTTAGTAGTAATTTTAGTAGCATTGGCAATGTGCATGGACCTTTATATTATGTGCTATTACTATTAATAAGTACTATTATGACCACCATCAAACCATCATTACTTCAGTACACCTGAGCATAACAGCAGACATGTGGTGGTCCAGTGTTTTTTATAATTAGTAGTTTGACCAGAGGAGGAGGGGTCCCCATTTGAGAATTTGGTTCCTCCCATGGTTTCTTCCTCCAGGTTCATAGGAGAGTATCAGTATCTTCTTCTTCTTCTTCTTCTTCCTCTATTATTATTATTATTATTATTATTATTATTATTAGTAGTAGTAGTAGTAGTAGTAGTAGTAGTCATGGTAGTAGTAGTACAAGTTGTTGTGGTAGTAGTTTTTGATCCAAGTTTTTTCTCATCTCTCAAGGAGCCCCTCACCCAGGCCTGGCTCCAAGGTGAGGCCCGAGTGACCTCCAGACAAGGGAAATTGAGTCTTGTTCTGGCTGTTCATGAGTGGTCACTGGACCACACTTTGTCTGGCCTGTCACTTAGGAACAATTTGCCCTGGAAGACCCTAACAGGGGCTAATGCCCCCAAAAACATAGCTCCTCAGGCACGTAAACCCCTCCACCATGGTATGGTGCCATATCAAACATGTTGAAATCAAATGCGTGTTAAAAACTGGTGAGCTCATTTTCAAGCCCAAAGCAACATTTTCCCTAAGGAAAGATCGGAATACTGAGAAAAACTGTTAATTTCAGAGTCGTGCCGAGGCGAATGCCTGCACAACAACTTCCTTGTGTTGCCTGGGAACAAGCCCTCAACAATGAAGTAAACAAATCAATTGTCAAATACTAAAAGCAAACATATAAACAACACTGTGAGCAAATCACGTTATTGACCTAATGAATGTTTATTATTCATCTGAAAAATGTTGAACACATCAGCTACAGATGATCATGAAAAATCCCCATGACTATAAACCCTGCTGCCATTTGAGGTTGTGCCTCCCACTACAGCATGTAGCATGTAGAGTTATATTGAGATGTATTCCTGTGTTGTGTGGCAGCACTGATGTAGCACAAGAGTAGATAACCCTTGTATGGTGTTCATATTTTTGTCACTCAGCCAGTGCTTGCAGGTCTTCCACCACATTATTGGTTTTTTTTTTTTAAATCAATGTATCCCTAACTGTTTATGAAAAAATACCAAATGTTTACTACTTCATAAATAAATAAATAAATAAATATTAATAAATAAATGTTGCAGTTTGCAGGTGGGATAAAGTTTTAAAAACGATAGATTACTTCCACAGAGGATATACAAGTAAATGTGCGGGAATGTGGGAACAGACAGGTTTCCATAATATAAATATAAATGTGTAATATAAATGTGTAATATAAATGTGTCTGGGGTGTAGAGTGTTACGTAACTGAAAAAGTGTTCTATCATGTTCTTCATAGAAAATTAGCAAAATCCAAAGGATCTAAGGTTCTATTCATAATTAATTGCATTGTTTTTCTTTTCGTAAACAGGTCCCACTGACCCAAACAGCCAACATGTCTTTTTAAGGCTTCTTCTGTGAATGCCTTAACTCTTAAGATACCATCCACAGGATGGCAGTGTAATACATGCATGATCTAACAGAAGAAAACACTGAAACACCATTGAAAAGGAGAACCAGTCCTCCTCTGGGCCACATGACACAATTAAATCAATGATACATATAATACAAGTTTTAAATTATGATTAAAGAGGTGACAGATTCAGGAAATGGAAACTTTCTCATTGCTGTGGAGCTTTGATTGAATTCAGTGACAAGAGTATAAATGAAGTCAGGATGTTGGATCATCACCACCACACCTCATCTCCAACTCCCCAGCTCATACCAAAAGTATTGGAGCACTATAATTCCAATAAACACAGTTTCACTACTGAACAGGCCAATGCTGGAGGGCTTTATATTCCTCTGGCCCATCTTCATCTTTTCTCTGTTCTATTGGCAATACTAATCTGTAGGGCCTAGCCAGATGAGTGTGCATTTATTAGATCTAAAGTACCTGAATGCATTCATTACAAGTGGCATCCACAAACATTTGGACAAAAAGTGTAGTTTTTCTTTTGGACTACTAACGTCACCTTCTTCTTTCTAAACTAACTGTCTATTTTATCAGCCCCGCTTACCATACAGGACTGCTTTGTAGTTCTATAATTACACTCCGTAGTTTCTCTGCATACTTTGTTGGCCTTCTTTCACGCTTTTCTTTAATGCTCAGGACCCCTCAGGACCCCCAGTGCAGGATTGTGTGACATTCTCAGCACAGCAGTGATGTGTAGTATGTGTTACGCTGGTACGAGTGGATCAGACACAGCAGTGCTGCTGGAGTGTTTAAACACTGCGTCCACTCACTGTCCATCCTATTAGACAATCCTACCTAGTTGTTCTACCTTGTAGATGTAAACTATGAGCTAACCTGTTTCTGCAGTTTGTGTTGGTCATCCTCAAGTCCATCATCAGTGGCCACAGGGTGTCTGGATATTTCTGGTTGATGAGCTATTCTCAGTCTAGCTGTGACAATAAAGTGTTTAAATACTCCATACCAGCGTAACATAGACTAATGCACCACCGTCATGTCAGTGCTGAGAACCAATCAAATAATACCGGCTCTGAGGTGGTCTTGTGGGGTCGTGATGATTAAAGAACAGGGTGAAAGAATATTAATAAAGTATGCAGAGAAACAAATAGACTACAGACTGTAATTAAAGAAATACAAAGTGCTCTCATATGGTGGTTGTGTTAATGGAGGTGGTGTTAATGTTATAGCATAGATAAATTGCCAAATGTATTGTTATTGCTCAATACACATACAATTACAATGTACTCATCTAGTATCACAAGATTGGACATGACTGGGAAGAAGGTCAGATCATGATTTTCTTTTTCTTTTTCATTTGAATCCACAATGAATCATGCACACAAATTTTGCTGTAATCACGCACTCTAAGCAGGCAATGGGAACTGCTGCACACACACCTTGCCCTCGATGCACTCAGGCCTGGCGAGAGTGTATATATGCAGGGCTCTGTTTGCCAGGCACGTCTCTGGGTTAGTCATTTTGGGTCTTTATTCCGCTTTCCAATGTTGTGTCAGACAGTGTGGTTGGTAGGGGTGTGAAATACTGGTGTTTTAGAAGAGGCTGCCATTGATTTTTATACCATCTGGCGGTAGGTATACTATGGATGTGCTAAGCTGTGTTTGGATCTTCTTTTTAATCACATTGAATCCAGATCCATTTGTGTTTCTTGGACTCTTTAAGCATCCTGCTTGTTAAAGGGGTAAATCAGGCTTTTTGCCAGAGCACAATGAGGTGTTTCAGTATATTTACAGAATTCTAAATCCTGATTGTAAAGCTTTCTTGACGCAAGAAAATCTTGGCACACCTGAGACATGGTGTTTAATTTTGCAAGATGATTCTCCCAGATATACAAGGCTCCTGTAAACACTGCCAGAAATGTTTATGTCAACTGCCCAAGAACATTCTGCAAGCACAGAAATGCCCATTGCCTGTCACTGGAGAAGTACAAGCATTTTCTTTGGAGTGTTTGGACAGTCCAGTCAATGTTTGTGTTGTCCAGTCAGTTTTGTATACCCATCTGAGGCAGGTAAAACTACATTGACTACAATACTACAGACTGCACCTGTGGTCAAGAGTGCAAGACCACTGATCTCCCAAATTGAAATGTAAAACTATTAAATGGCTGCAAAAGACCTTCAGAAAAAATGTGAAGGTGTGGTGCACTATTCTACTGTTCATTGATAGCCAAACAAATGACATTCATGAAAGTGAATCATCAGAAGAAAACCTTTCCTGGGTCCTCAGCACAAGATCATGCACAGCATTTTCCATTTCACTGCCCAACTGTTTAGAAGAATGCCCACAAGAAAAAAAAAGAAGAAAAAAAGAATCAAAACTGATGAAAATGTGTGAATTAAGTGCTAATCTGACCTACTATGGAATACGCCCTCACCCTGAGGATGGGCCTGCAGCAGACTACTACAGCGACTGTCTACTGGTGGTCCCTGTCCCACAGTTTGAGAAACACTGATCTAGTAGATGCAAACATCACTGAAAATCTGTGGATAGACCTCAGAAGAGAAGCAAGAAGCTCCCCAATAATCTCAATGAACTAGAGGCCTGACCTAAGGAAACAGATGAAAATCCACCAGAACAATTTCGGAAATCTTTGGCTGTTTTATTTTGTAGAAATGCTTTCAGCCATTAGGACATTAGGTCAGGGTACTAATGGTGGGTGATTAGATCTGGATCATAATGCCACCCCCATTCACCCCATCCTGCACACTTTAGCTTTAGTCCCTTATTCCTCACACCTAACCCATCTAACTGTTGTCTTCAAAAGTGCTTGATAAACCTGGTCAGACCAGACCTTGTCTTGGTACTGACAAATTCCTAGATGTTCCTGTACTCATTAAAATGAGTCCTGGATTAGTGCATGCATGTTCACATAGGCCATAGTAAAATGCACGTGCATATGCAATTAACACTTAAAGGTTCACTACTATATTTATATCACTATAAATGAATCACCATTGATGACAGAAGCACTGTGCTGTCTTTATTAGTGTATGCAGTGTCATTCACTGATAGTCAAAAAGAATTGATCAGATGTGTATACAGTATGTCTTAGGTTGTATACTAAGCATGATTGGCTTGTCTGCGCTCACACTTACAGAAGCAGCATCACATCACTCACTCACGAGTTCCGTGCTTAAGCACAATTAGCGCTTCCGTTGGATGTGTAGCATGTCCGAGTCTAACTGAACCATGCTCCGGCCCACCTCTTCAAGCGGGTCAGAGCATGGTATATTGAACGGTTTCCAGGTATCACACTAGTCAAACAAGCTAGACTTTGGCGAGGAACCTTGCTTGAACATGGTATAGCTAGCCTAGTGTGAAAACACCCTTACACTGATGTTTAGCAGCTCTGCTGGATGTGTTTGAAGGGATGTGCCAACATAAATGTTTTTTTTTCATCAGTGTCAAAAATTTCCAAACGTTTGGGGGCACCATTTCTAATGAATGCATTCAACTAATTGGCACCATGGAACGGTTTTGTCAGGAATGGTGGTACATCAATTTGAGAATTTGAGAAAGTGCATTTTTTTCATAATTTAATTCAACAAGGTATTATGTATATTATAGTTATTACATGTTTAGTGAAATATCAGTAAAGCTCATGGAAATCAGAAATCCAGTATCACTTTATTAGAACATCTCATAAGATCAAACAGAAAAGGATTTACAATACAAAAAAAAACTTCTGACAAGTTCATTTATACACTCAGTACTTAATTGGGGCTCCTTTAATTACTGCATCTGTGTGGTGAGGCATGGAGGCAATCAGTTTGAGGCACTGCTGAGATGTAATTGAAGCCCAGGCACTGTGGGTAGGTGCTAAGTCCTGCTGGAAAAGGAAATTGGCTTCTCCATAAAGCTCATCAGCAGATGGAAGAATGAAATGTTCTAAAGTTTCCTGGTAGATGCTCTGTTGACTTGATAGAACACGGTGGACCAACACCAGCAGATGACATGAAACCCTGAACCATCACAGATTTCACACTAGACTGGATTCTGTCCCTCTTCCTCCAGACTCTAGGAGTTTGTGTGTAGACTCTAGTACTCTTGATTTCCAAATTAAATGAAAAATTTACTTTCATCTGAAAAGAGGACTTTGGAACAGTCCCGTTCTTTTTTCTCCTTAGCCCAAATAAGACACTCCTGATGATGTCTCTGCTTCAGGAGTGGCTTGGTATTAGGAATGCTGCTGCAGGAACCCCTTTGCTGAAGAAATTTGTGCATGGTGACTTTTCATGTGCTGATACCAGCCTTAGTCCTCTCATTGTGAAGCTCTCCCAAGTTCTTGAATTGACAATCCTCACAAGGCTGTGGTCATTGCTGTTGCTTGTGCACCTTTTCCCACCTGCATTTGTTGTATGTTATTTATAGGTAAGTAAATCAAGTTTAATTTCACTAAACATAATAAATTGCATATTCCAGATGCCGTCCTCACAAATGCTGAAGGCATCAACTGCGCATTAGTGGTCAATGCAGCATTAAACCTATGAACAACCATCATCTACAGCAAAGAAAGTTAAATCATTTGCTGACACGTACAAATGTAAATTTTTACATTGCAGAGAACATTGTAACATTTATCTTTATTACTATGTAAATAAAGAAAAATAACTCTACAAGTTATTTCTGATTATTCCTGAATTCATTGTTTGTTACAGTTCTGCTCTTTGCTGCACAAACTCTTTAGTGAAAGAGTTAAAACTTGCCAAATTACCCTCTTTCAGAAAAAGCACAGATGATCATTGGGGAACTTCTCAAAGCTCAGCTTTGTGCTGGAATTTTTAAATAAATTAGATTGAACTTCTTTCTCTGTATTTATTTTACACTTTCCAAATTCAACAGATCAGGCATTAGGAGCTGTGAACCTGTAGACACTACAAAGTAACAGTGTGCTTTTGTGTTCCAGTGTCTAGACAGGGTGATGTCATAGCGGAGGAAGTTAGATTGTTTCTGGCCTGAGGTTGCTCCTGTAGGCCTGACCCAGTTCAGCCTGGCCTGCAGTAATGGTCTGCGCTGATTTATGACACTGGATCTTCCTCAGACCATTCCAGAGTGTAAACCTGACTGCCTTGTGAAACATTTTCACATCTCTATTACGCGTAGGAGAAACGCAAGCAGGAAATTAAAAGGTCTTCACGGAGCCCCTGAAAATCTGAATGACATTTTATCCTGGAGCTGTAGGCCCATTATGCTTGAATATAAAAATTTTTTAATGTTGCATTTTAATATTTATATTTTTTGTCATTTATTTACAATACTAAGAAATAAAACTATGTGAACTGAAACATGACAAATTACACTCAGGGCAAAGTATAAGCACACACAGTAAGTCCCATACAGTAAAAGTACAAATACTCCAGTTTAAAAAATACTTTGGTAAAAGTATATTTGACATTTTTTACTAAAACTACTTAAAGTAAAAAAGTAAGCTGTTTTTTGTGAATTTAGATGAAACTGTGACAACTGTGCATTGATATTTGTTTATGCTACAACTGAATCATCTGCAAAATCATAAAAAATACATTTTAATCACTACATTTTTTACAGCAAGAACTAAAAATAATTTAATTAAAATACTGAATATATTTAGTTAACTCAAAAATAGAATACTGTGAAAAGGGTTTTATGTTCATTACATTTAAAGTGATATATATCAACCTTTTTGTTTTAAAGTTGAAACTGATTAGTAATCTATTCAAATTTGATTGACACTTTTCTAATATTTTGAGATTCTGGTTTTCATGAGCTATAAGTCAAAAAGGCTTGAAATGTTACTGTGCATGTAATGAATATAAAATATGACAGTTGACATTTAGTGAAAATGGATGAGTTTTTTAACATTATTCCTCTCCTTTTTAACTTTTAAGTCAGAGTTGCTGTTTCCTGTTATTAAGTAAGTATAAATAAGTATAACAGTGGGAGATAACTTGGTGGATATCAACAGTAATCTTGGTTGTATAAAAGTAGAGGCTGAAGAATATCTGTATTGTTAAACATCATGATACAGCAAAAATGGCTCAGATACACACTCACAGAAGTCACAATACACATTCAAACTCACCAAAAGATGAATGAAGGTTGAAGTTCAAGGGCAGATGCAGAGTAGTGTGGAAGGGCATGGAGGGGCGTGGGGGGTGGATCAAGTGTGTTGGGGTCAGCGCAGTTCATCACACTAAACAATTAAATGGTTTTCACAAAGATTATACTGGATTTACATTTCCACCAGATTAAGGAACCAACGCTCAGCTCTACTGAGGTTTCACTCAGACCGAAGCTTTGACAGATCCAGATTCACTAGCAGCAGCTGGAATGATGAATGACTACCTGATTGTAAAGTGCAATTAAAAACATTTATATAAAAATTGTCAAGTAATGAGGACGTTTTAAAAACTACATTTTTTAAAATGTGCAGATTTTTCTTTTTAAAACATTTACATATACAGTACTATAAATCAATAGGTATTGAAATGAAATGAAATAGGTAATGTATTGAAAGTATTGAGCGATATATTCAAGTAAAGTACCAATTTCAAAAATGTACTTAAATACAATAACAAAGTACTCATACTTTGTTATTTTCCACCTCTGATTAAAAAGGTTATATAGTTAAAGGTTAATAAGGTTATTTATTTTCATCTAATGCCTTTCCTTTCCTTTCATTTTATGATGTACTGCCAAGTCAAACAAAGGCCCTGTCCACACTAGGCATTAACATGCATTTTGGTTGATCGGATGACAAATCATAGCCAAATCTCATAGCTGTTCACACCTGGCCATCTCCTTTGAGTGATTTCTCACATCATTCCCATTGGTGATGGTTTTTTAGGCACTTCTGCATCAGCTATGAATATAGCCTTCATCTATCAGGTATGATCAATATGGTCTTATGGTTATTACATATTTGCCATTTGGAACAGTGATGCTTGATGTGGGGATGCATCGAGATGCTTTGAAGTTCACATTACAAGAAAAATGTGGTCATATGCATCTCTGACCACCTCTGAATGTGGTCTGAGTGATTGGATTTCAATGTGTCTTCGAGACACAAGGGTACCCCGCCCACACTTTGTGTTGGACAAGACACCCAAGAGGCATATTAATGCCAGGTGTGAATAGAGCCAAAATGTCAGAAGGTCTCTGAGCAAGCCAAGTGTTCTCAGTGGATGATGGTTGTGGGGTGGGAAGTGTAGATGAAAAAGGATGTCATTGGTTAATATTATTCTTCCCTTGTGCCTGGTGACATAACTGAAAATTAGGTGGTGTGTTAGAGGCTGAAAATGTCATTAACATAAAGCCATTTTGTTATATGTTCAATTGTGCACAATATGACCAGTCTTTTTTGACCATGCTAAGTTTATACTGTGATGAAATCACCCCAACACAAGGCTATTGTGGCTTTATGTTTTATTATATTACTTAATACACAGATTGCACAGTTCTGAATGGAAATGTATAACTGCAAAGTTGACTTGCTTTGGTTGCTCTCCTCCCTTATAAAGTGCTGAATCATTAAGGTTTGACAAAATGTTCCACTGACTACTGCTTGATTTTTCTTTCAGATTCCAGGAAAGGCCCGGTCAGAAGGAGCCCATTGTCAGTGTCCCCCACACAACTATCCATCACGATGAGCAGCTACATCACTCTGCAAATTTGTACTTGGGTCGCCAAAACAAAGTTTGGCTTGCTGACATATGAAACGGATCACTGCACAGCAGCAGTGGGCAGCAGGAGCAGCATGGTTGGGTCTGGGACCTCCTGGATTTATGCTTCGTAACATGCTTCATGTAGAGAACAAGAGCTACAGCCACCCCCACCCCAATCCCCATTTCCTCTTCTTTTGCAGTCAAGGGAATAATCGCACAGCTGTGCACCTATTCTCAACCCAACCTTGACCATCCTTTGTTTTTTCTTTGTGAATGTCAAGTGAGAGAAGGCAATGTAGGCAGACGTAATCAAGGTAAATGGTACAGAGTAAGATTGCACAATATATGGTCTGTTAGGTGTTTTCACAATAATGACCTTTGCAGTACATCGCAGAAAGCTACTCATTAATGATGTGTATCTACATATGTATGTTTCAGTGTCACTCAAATGGTAACTTTAATGTTAAATTTAAACTTCTATAACATTTTATTTTATGCACTTTTTGAGCATTTCTATTAGTCCACTCATTATGATATTTGATGAATCAAATTAATTGATATCAAAAAGTGAAAACTTTTAGGTTCAGTACCGGCTTCTGTTTTTTTTTTGTTGTTTTTTTTACTGATCAGTGTGTTTCATTACCTTGCAAAACAGCTTTTTCATCTCAATAAAAGTCACATACATACACCTTTGCACAATAGAAGGAGCAGAAGAATCAGGCAAATTGCCAAATTGAAATTAAATGGAAGATGTCTTATGCATATATGATATATCAGTTGTTTAGTAGCCATATAGGCCTAATTGCAGTACTAACATGAGCCTACTGCAGAGGCTTCTCTTATATTCAACCCCACATCTATAGGCTTCTGTCCATCAGTCTGCCTGCTCTCAGAAATTCATTTGATATTACCGCTCAACATTTTTGACCATGCGATGATGTGCGATGACAGATCTATTAAGTATGTGACAGAATTGACATGGATATGTCTGTTGCTAAAAATAAACCCTACGCTCCAAAAGGCTCCTTTGTAGTCTGAAGCGCGGGAACATGTTGTGCACGTCAGTTATGCTAACACACGAGACTGTGCAGTATTTCACCCAGGAAACAGTGTTAACAAGTGTAACTTTACAGTAGATAACACAGCCAAACATTTGCTCAAGCATGATGGCATCATAGCCCAATGCCTGCACTCATTAGCTACATATGACTGTTGTTCCAAATGAGGGCTGACGTGGAACCTCACTGAAAAGAAAGGGATCTAAACAGATATGACCAGGCCTCAGGGTGAACTTTGACCCCTGAGACCAGAAGCTTTTTGTTGACCCTGAGAACTGTTAACTGCAAAAGTTTCATTGACAAAACAAGCCTGCTATGAAATCACAGCCTGGCTGGGTGCCAGTAGGTGTGGAGCCTTTCTTATGAAGTTCCTCCTCTCTGTGGAAACTAAGCCACTTTTGAGAGCATGTTCATTTTAAAGGTGCTTTAGAATGGAAAACTGTATTTTCCTTGGCATAGTTGAATAATAAGAGATCAGTACATGGATATAAACACTCCTCTTTCAAGAGCAAACCCAATGTATGTAAAAGGAACTGTAAAGTGGGCCCAATTTCAGAATCAAATGCTTCAGAACAGTTTTTATATGTTTTATTCACCCGCCTACTTTAAGGATTTGGAAGTGAGGCTAAAAAGCATAAAAGCTGACACAAACTGGCCAGGGAGAGTGAGCTCAGCCAGTCTTGTGCAATTGCCTGAGGTACCATGTTACAGCTCACAGAAGCAAAAAAAAAAATGTTTTGGCAGCTGAAAGCGTGGCTGAAAGGCTATAAGCTGTGGCTATAAGGCTACAAGTAACACTAGGCCAGAGGGAGAAAAAGGAAAAGGCCCAATTCCCAATCTCTTTAGCTAGGTAACCCCATTGTCCTGAGAGGACACTGAGAGGACCCAGAGAGGACTGCAAATCAATATAAAATAATATGCTATTTTATATTTGTTCTCATTACAGTGCTAGGTTAGACCAAGCAAGGCTAACCAAATCTATGCAAATCTACTCAGAAAACATGTCCATGTTTTGTTCTCAGGTTCCATATTGGCCCAACATGCGGATGCCCACCGGGGGTCAGCAATGCAACCATGAAGGGGTTAAACATGGGCCTCATCTGGGTTGTCCACTGCACATTGGGTTCTAGATAAAACACATGAGATTAAGTTGGGCTGTGCAATGATGCGGCCCAATTGGAAGCTCAACTGGGTTCTTGTAACACTGTATAAACCCATTCAGGTCCCAGGCCCACCTGGAACCCACCTAACTCAGGATTCGCTCATGTGCTGACAGGGTACAATCTCTTAAACTGGATAATGCCACGCTGTGCTATTTGGACACTGATGGACACAAAGAGGATACTGAGAGGACTCTATGATGATCCAAAGAGGACCCCAACACTGTCCGATGAAGCTAGAATTGCAAAAATGTGTTGGCCTTAATTTGTTGTATAGTGCTAGGCCAGACAAATCTAAGCTAACTTATGCTAAGCTAAGCTAAATTGAGCTATGTGATGCTTTGGGATATCTTAGCCAATGAAAGCAGCACTTTATTATATAGTTTCATAGTTTTTTCATGAGACCATTGTAAAAGTATAATCTGTGTTTATTATTCCGAGGTAAAACAATACACTTGTTAAAAAAGCTTGTTAAAGAGCATCAGTCCATTTATCAGCCCAACCAACATCACATGTTGAATATTTATACATCAAAGATCATAAATAATGCAGAAATTATTTCTTGGCCCCTTCATGGAAATGGGCAATGGCATGTCCCTGTGCTGAGTGTTGGAAATAGAAGCATTGTGGCTAGGGGTTTGTGGATAAAGGACAAACCCCCTCTAATAAGTGGAGCTAGATATGAAACATATGAGTTATGAGATAAAGGGTGAGGAAATTTCATCACATTTCACATCTCATTTGATTGTTTAGGCTCTTGGGCATGTTTCATGGGATGCACATGGTCAACAACATTACTCAGTAAGACTGGCATTTGTGTGATGACTGATTGTGTGATGACTGGTATTAACAGGGCCAAAGCAAGACAAGAAAACATTCCCCACAACATTACACCACCTTTGCCAACCTGGACTGTTGAAGCAAGACAGGTTGGGTCCATAGATTCATGCTGTTGATGCCAAATACTTGCTATTTGTCTGCCTAGATGAAAATCCATGTTCAGCATAACAGGCTATGTTTTTCAGTCTTTCCAGTGAGGCTGTGCCCACTGCAGCCTCAGCTTTCTGTTATTGGCTGACAGAAATGGAACCTGATCCGGTCTTTTGCTGTTGTAGCCAATTTGCATAAAGGTTGAATCTGTTGTTCAGTCTGAGATTCTTCATGCTCAGCATGGTTACAGAGTGGTTGTATGAAGAACTGTAACCTTCCCGTCAGCTCAAACCTGACATTTCTGCATCAGTATCTGCAGAAATGTCCATCACTGGACATTTGTTCTTTATAGCACCAATCTGAGACTGTGCATAAAAATCCCAACAAGCCAGTCTGGCACCAACATTAATGCCATGCTCAAAATCACTGACATCACAGTTTCCCTCATTCTAATCGCTAATGTGAACATTACCTGAAGTGGCTTACCCATATCTGCATGATTTTATGTATTA
Source organism: Acestrorhynchus altus (assembly GCA_034509495.1). Classification (NCBI taxonomy): domain Eukaryota; kingdom Metazoa; phylum Chordata; class Actinopteri; order Characiformes; family Acestrorhynchidae; genus Acestrorhynchus; species Acestrorhynchus altus. The sequence continues at coordinate 6,232,545 of CM067518.1, read as the reverse complement.
CACTGTTTTGAATGTAATAATGGTAATACTTTGGATTCTGTTGTGATTAAATGCTTTGTTCTCAGGATTTCATTGTCCTTAAGACCATAATGTCACCTGAACAGCTCTACCAGACACTCTGTCTTGAGTTTGGACAGTCTGGTAGGGTTTCTTTACATTATTATGAGAACAAATTGTAAAATAGCTGGCACAGAAGGTAGAAAACTGGGCTGAATAGTGAAGGGGATGGCACACACAGAGGGGACAAAAACATTGCAAGCTCAAAATAATTTAGCTTTGAATCAGTGCAGCAGTTCTTCAGTGTTCCAGGAACTGAGGGAGCTCTGCCATGTGCAACACAGCCACTTTCTAGACTCTTACTAGTGCCAAGGTACACTTCAGGCACAGTTCAACTGTACAGGGGCACTGGGAGCATCCCACCCTCAAAATGCAAAATGTCTGACAGTGCCAAAAAAACTCTCATATCTTAAGAATTTAGTTTGGGTAGGAGTAATTTATAATGGAGCAGTTATTAAAATTTCTCAAGAAAGTAAACATATGAAAGGGCTCATATCATGGAAAGCACAAAGTCTATCTGTCAATGAAATATTGTTAAATTGGATTTTATATAAAATAATCAGCAAAAACAATCTATTTTCCAATACAGTTATGTGACAAATGTCAGGACACCTCATGAACACCTTTGACTTTTAATATATCATGACTGTCCAATGACAAACATGTATCTCCAAAGTGGAGAATACAGCAGAAAGCTAAAATGGTCTTATTTAATTTAAAATAAGAGTAATTAAAGTAATTTTATATTGTTTGTATTGGTCCTTTCATTGTGAAACTGGATGCATGAACATGACAATGAGTTCAGTGTTCTTCAAAGGCCTTACCAGTCTCTGGATCTGAATCCAATAGAACACTTTTGGGGTGTGGTGTTCCCAGTATTAGTGTAGAGTTTCTAAATGCTGAGCTGAGCTGTTTATCAGAACATAATCATAATGTATGCATGGGCCAAATAATAACTAATAATGCTACTGTAAATAAGGCTGTCATATTGATGTTGAACAAGATGTAGAAAAAGCTACTCATTGACTGGGTCTTAATTGCATACTACTTATTAGGTATATACACTTAACAGACCACCTCCTTGTTCTACAGTCACTGTCCATTTTATCAGCTCAACTAACCATATAGGACAACTAGTTCTATAATTACAGACTGTAGTCCATCTGTTTTGCAGCATTCTTTGTGGGTCAGGACCCCAGAGGACCACCACAGAGAAGGTTTTATGTGGGTGGCACTGCAGTGACACTGATATAGTGTTGGATGTGTAAGTGTGTATTGCGCTTGTTGCAACAGCAGTGCTGCTGGAATGTTTAAACCCCACAATGTCATCACTGGACGTAATATAGTCCATCAACCAGAAAAATCCATGCAACAGTGTCCTGTGGGCAACATCCGGTGACCTCTGATGAAGGACTAGAGGATGACCAACACAAACAAACTTCTGTGATTAGAGTGGACACAGTGTTTAAACACTCCAGCAGCACTGCTGTGTGTGATCCATTCATACCAGTGCAACACACAATAAAACTTCACCACTATGTCGGAGTCACTGCAGTGCTGAGAATGACCCTCCACTCACATAATACCTGCTCTGTGGTGGTCCTCTGGGGTCCTGACCTTTGAAGATCAGAGTGAAAGGAGGTTAACAAAGTAAGCAGATGCACTACAGTCTGTAATCATAAAACTATAAAGTGTTCATATATGGTAAATGATCTGTGTACTACACACTCACGTTAGTACACAACATATTAACACATATTAACAGTTTATCTATGTTATATTGTACATTGTGCAAAATCAGTACTAGTATTTAGTACACAGTTGGAACATATCCATGGCAATTTAACACCATTAAAATCTATATCCATAGATCTATTGCAGGGTGTTCAAGTAGGTGTTCTTCCCCCCATTTGGAAGTGCCAATTACCTTACCCATATCCCATAAGCTCCCAACACTAGGAGGGTGAAGACAACCACATGCTTCCTCTGATACATGTGAAGCCAGGCACTGCCCTTTTTTGAATGTTGCATCATCGCTGGGCAGCCAACACACAGGTAAAAATGTCCCCAGCTAAAACAATGATAAAGATCAGCATCACACTGGGTGTGAGCATGTCCAATTTTACTGTCTCGGCTCCCAGTGGCATGCAGCATGATTTGGAATTTGAACTTGTGATTCTCAGGCTAGCGCATTATACCACTGATCCACTTGATGCCCTATTCCAGGGATGCTCAATCTCCAGGCCTCAAAGGGTCAGCATGGTTTCAGTTTTAAATGTCAAGCAAGATGAGAGTTCCTAATTGGTTTGAATGAAAACCTGCAGCCACAACTCACTTCTGCTGCTAACACTGGACATCCCTGATCTGATTTTGGGTTTGATTCTGAAGAAGACCATCAGCAGATTTCTACTATCAGCAGCTTTTGATTGTGTGGACATGTATGAGTTTCCTGCTCACAACAGTTGCCTCCAACAACGTTCACCTAAGTAAACCTGACTTTATTTGTACGCCATTCAAGTGTATTGTACTGATTTACTCGGCTTCACAGGTTGGAATTTATGGGATTATTGTCTTAACATCATTTAACATATTCTTAACACCATGTATGACATTATGACAAGTGATGCTAAAGTATAACACTACATTTCCCTTAAATACAACACTTAAAAGAACATGCAGAGGTCCTGCAGTGGGGGAAATGCCTGCTGCCTACTCTTCCAAACTGTTGAATTCTTACATTCCCATTGATTACGTTTGTTTGGAAGACCACGTCCATTTGTGGTTTTGGCCCAGGATGGACAGTGTGTGTTGAAAGAGCAAAAGAAAACTCCCATCAAATTGTTTCACGAACCCGCCGACCATCCCTGTGTGGGGAAAGTGAACTGGTTCTTCTCTTCTTCTATTCGACGTCAGATGGCCTCAGAGACATGTGGCCCAGTTAAAGTGCCCTGTTGCACATGTCAAAGGGCGTTGTTTGCAAAGGCCGGCGTTTAAGTGAAAGAGCTTCACAGGCGTGCCCTTCCACAGAAGTGCTGGAATCCTGAAGGTATGTGAAGTGAGGAGCACTCTAACTCAGGACTCGTTCTTTCTCTCGAGGGATCACGCAGCTTCATTCAGAGGTATACACCCTATTCCAGTATTGTTTCAGTGTGGAATGCACTGTGGAATTGCAGATGTCTGTGTTAATGATGAGATAGCAGCATGTATGGGGGGGATAGGCTAAATGTGATTGTTTTTTTTTTTTATTAAAAATGTAAGGTATGTTGATGTGCTCTGATACTCTGAGTTTAGTGATTTGAAGTATTGATATTTTCCTCCTGATAGTAAAAAAAGAGCAATACCTATGGGATTTTGACATAACCACTTAAAGACATGTTATTTAGTAATGCCTATTATTCAGTAATGTGAAACTAATGCATGTAGTGTGAACATGCAGAATGGAAGGGTGGGTCAATTTAGGTAAGCTTAAACACATTTTTTAGTTAATTCACATAAATCACATTTTTAGACCAATATCTCAGTTAAGTCAACAGTATAGCTTTAAGCTGAACTTGTTGCTCATGGATTCTGCTCATGGATATGTAGGCTGCAGCGTTCCCAGGATTCAAAATGATAACCTCCTGAAGATCAAGCAGTTAGACAGTAGCACCACTCTAGTGTTGTTAAATTGTATCCAAGAAAGAATGAATGTGTCACGTTTGTTTATGGATGGTATACTTTCATGCTGTAGAGTGGAAAAGCTGTCTAACTGTTCCTATGAATAAATGATATATGACAATATATTAATATCCAATATAGTACATGTATGCATACTTGGGGATTGCAAATATAACACATGTTGTTGTACACAATATTTACATATAAGTTACATATATTCCAAAATACATAAAAATGCCCACTTTCATGTGTCACACATATGCTGCCATACAATCACATATAAGGACATATGTGACAACCATGTAATTGTCCACATATGGGAACCATCTTTTAAAATCCTATCTAGATCAAAGCCATTTCTATTACCTTTAATTGTGTGTATTGTAAAAATTGTATAAATTCTGTGTAAGCATATCTTTTTTATATAAAAAATAAAGCTTTTGATTATGTGCACATTTATGAGTAATGGGGCAAATGCATATATTTAATGTTAAATGTAATGAACAGTAAATTAAATTTTACAGAGAATAGAGCTGTTTTCTTGGTTCAGCAGTGTATTATTACTCTAATAAATGTATTTTTCCAATAAGACTGATATATTCATGCATTTACTTTGTAGATTTCTGAGCTCAGTAACTCCTAATTTGATACATTTTGGAATCGAAATATCAGGGAATTTTGTTTATAGCCTTTTTAATTTTTGTTTTATTCTTTTAATCTTCTACACATCTTATGTGACTAGTTGATTTCATTCCTGGATTTTTCTTTGCCCTTTAAACAAGGACATATTTGTACAACAAATACATCGATCTTGATTGAAAATAAAGTTTCATCTTTTACTTTATCGCATTTGGAGATCAATGTATCTCCTACTCACTTATCGAAAGTAACAGAAACCCTGACCAGGGTGCCCAAACTTTTGCATGCCACTGTATTTTCATTGGTCATAATCGTCATACATTGAGTTAAAAAAGGGTTGTGTAATCAGTTAACATTACAGTTGAGTGAAATGAGTGGAAAAGGCCTTTTACTCCATTTATTGGGGCACAATGTGCCGGGTAGAACTCCTAATCTATATACTCATTTGAGCTGTTCTTATGTAAACATCATTCTTTATTATGTTATGTCCTTGTCCTCTCCCTGGACATGTCCCACCTTAACTCCATGTCCACTTTGTTCCAGAAAGGTGCCATGCGTGTGGACTGCTCCCACCTGTTCTTGGCTGCCATCTTGTGGGTGATTCCCTGTTCCAGAGCAGCCGTGTCTCCCTCCAGCACTGCTGAGCTTACATTCCTCAGCTCCTCAGCTGGCCTGCAGCTGGAGAACAATCTGAGGAACAGCAGCAGAGTGCCCAGCACCCGGAGGAAGCGCTACATTTCCTCCAGAGACATGACGGCCCTGCTGGATTACCACAACCGGGTGCGATCCCAGGTCTTCCCACCCGCAGCCAACATGGAGTATATGGTAGTGTCACATACAGTCTTATATATTTGGGCCCCTTATTACAGCAGACTGCATAATGGCATTCTCATACTGAACAGTGCAGTGTTGATCCTATAACACATGGCCATGATGTGGATATATAATAACCTGCCTCATATTGAGTACTATTCAGTAGAAATCTGACCATTTCAGGCATGGACCCCACAACAGCTCTGAAGGCCTCCTGTGGTATCTGGCACCACAATGTTAGCAACAGATCCTGTCACTTGTGAGGTGGGGCCTCCATGAGCACCATTGAGGCTTGGCTGTCCATGACCCATTTGCCAGTTCACTGATTGATCTTTCTTGAACCCTTTTGATAGGTAATGACCTCTGCATTCCAGCAACACACAAAAAAAGACCTGCCTGATATATCGGAGATGTTCTGACTCTCATCTGACTCTGTAATCTAGCCCATTGTTTCTCAATCCTGGTCCTGGAGGCACCCCTACCCCATACCGTTTAGCGTTAACACATCCTCCCCAGCTCTGAAGGGCTAAGGAATCAGCTGATTAGTTGAATGAGGTGTTGTGGAAACATGGGAAGCTCTAACATATGTAGGGTAGGGGTGCCTGCAGGACCACGGTTGACAAACACTGATCTAGCCATCACAATTTAGCCCTTGTCAAAGAGTCTCTGATATTTTTGCTGCCCAGTTATCCTACTTCAACACATCACCTTTAAGAACTGACTGTCTAACATATCCATATCCCTTGATAGATGCCACTGTAGATGAAGATAATCAGTAATGCTGTGTTTTTCTTTAATGTTACACAGCAAGGCATTCACAACAGATCCTTTAAGCCTTGTGAGTTGCGAGGTGGGATGTCCCTGAATGCTTGTTGGGCAGCACTGACATTTTTCCTAGTTCACCAGTTGATCTTTCTTGTACAGATATCTTCCTTTAGACCATTGCATACCAGAAACACCACTCAAAACTCGTTTTTTCTTGACCCAACACATCAAGTACAAGAACTGGCTGTTCACTTGAGGCCTAACATTGACCCCACCCTTGGACAACTGTCATCATCACCATACAATGCTGTTCACTTCACCTGCAAGTGGTTTTAATGTTATGCGAAGGAGTAACTGTAAATCACACCTTACTGCAGTCCTCCAGAGGGCATTCCCTCAAAACCTTCAAGGAAGCGTTCACAATAATCCTTTCTGTTTAAGAAAGAACCCTTGCTTCTTGTCCCTCTCTCTTTGGACAGGTGTGGGATGAGAGACTTGCTAAATCCGCTGAGTCGTGGGGTTCTCAGTGCATATGGGACCACGGGCCTCCCCATGTAATGAGATATATGGGCCAGAACTTGTCTATCAGCTCTGGAAGGTAGGTTTGAAGGTTTGATAGGAAAAAAATCTTTTGTTAATGAATTTCAGTCACACTTGCTTGACCCAAATACCACTGTGATTGAAAAGGCACTTCTGTTTCAAGTTATACTAAGAAAGTCCTGAAGGCCTGTACTTCAGGTATGAAGGGTTTCTGGAGACTCATTTATTTGTTTGTTTGTTTGTTTGTTTGTTTGTTTGTTTGTTTGTTTGTTTGTTTGAAATCACAGGGCAATGAACTGCAGTTCATGTTTTTTTTTCATAGCCAGACCAGTTAAAGCATTTCCATTCATTTATTTGTTAAAAAATGATTTGTTCCATTCATTGGGCCTTTAATGCAGTATCACTTGTAGTTAACCTCCTGAGTGAACACAGGAATAACTCAAACAATTATAAAACAAACCCCACAGACACACAATTCAATTCCGTTTATACATTCCAATGTTTTTATGGATTTCCATAGGTCTGACAAAACCCTATTTTAAATGTATAGTTTAATGTTCTAACATTATGTGAGCTTTGTGGCATCTGTTGTGATCAAACTTTCAAAAAGTTGAAAGCATCTGTTTCTGAGTAGCCTTTCAAGCTTTTATGAAAAATGGGAATGAGTATATAGTATATATATATATATATATATATATATATATATATATATGGTATATAGTATATATATATATATATATATATATATATATATATATATATATATATATATATATATATATATATAATGTTATTGTGGATTCTTCTTTCTTACAGGTACAGATCAGTTATTGAGCTGGTGAGGTCATGGCATGATGAGAAACATTCCTTCTCATATCCTAACAGATGCACTGGCTCCGTCTGTTCCCACTACACACAGGTACGGCCCATAACCTACATTTTTCTTATCCTACATTTGTTTATTTTTAAGGTTCACTTGTGATGTTTGTGTGGGTTTATGTACACAAAAGCCCACAATTCATTTTTATATTACCCTTTTCCAACCTCTTTTTATGCCATAGAGTTAAATAGGGCATTTTTGTTGTTGTGTCTTTGATACTGATATAAGTAAATGATCTATGTTGTGATTGGTTGCCCTGTATCCTATCTTATTCAAAAAGAAGTTCAAACTGAAACACTGCCTGAAACTTCAGTTATTATGAATTTGATCCCAGTTTTTTTGCAGAGCTGCTTTATTTCAAACATATTAGTGTGTTTTCAATAATGAACTGCTAATGGAAGGCCCACTGCATTTTTGTTGAATTCCAATCTGAAGCTGAAAAATGTTATGTAGACAATGCTCTCTGCAGAAATTTTGAAATGAAAACATGAAATCTAAAAGCTGAAAAGTGAACTGTTTTTGACACTGTGACACAACCACCACCATGTTTGAATGTGGAAGTTGGATATTTTGTCTAGAGAACTATTATATATTGAGTTGAGTTGTTCAGATGCTTGAAGCTGTCATTAATATAGATTTTAGCAGACACTAAAGAGGCTAGCAGTTCCTTGAATATTTTTTTCTGGAATCCTTCTCTTCTGGGTTTTGTTTTAAGCATTGGGCTAGTGGGATTGTGTGATTGTGTGATTGCATTTTGAATAACATGGCTCCATTAAATAAATAAACAAATTTGAAATGTGCTTTGGTTGATGAATATTTGCTGGATATTAAGTAATTAATAGCGTCCCTTCTGATCGCAGATGGTGTGGGCTAGCACCAATAGGATTGGGTGTGCTATCAACAGATGTTCAAACATGTATGTGTTTGGGAGCATGTGGAAACAGGCCACCTTGCTGGTCTGCAACTACTCGATCAAGTAAGACCTCATTTCATAGTCCTTCAGACTAAACACAAGCAATCCTAGTTTACTTGCTGAAGAATTCCCCTTTTTTCATGTTGCTGCTTATCTTGCAGGGGTAACTGGGTAGGAGAAGCTCCATATAAGACAGGAAAGCCGTGCTCTGCTTGTCCATCTGTTTATGGAGGATCTTGCAACAAGAATCAGTGCTCCACATCAAAACCCAGAAGGAACTGGTTTTAATAGCAATCAGCCTGAATGGAGTAATGCTCAAGATGGTTCCATCCCGAATTATCCACGAATTATGACTGAAAGCACATTGTTGATGCAGTACCACTATAACTTCAGCTAGGCTGTTGGTGTAAAGTCTTGTGATATTCCTACTCTTCTTACTTCTTAATAGTTTATGCTAAAACTGTACTAACAAGCCTGGTGCTTTTTGCAGCCTGTTGAAATGAACATACCATCATTCATCAGTACTTCTGTTATTGTTCTAGTCTCAGTCTGAAACAGTCAGTCTTCCCACTCTTTATTGTTTCTTGTCCTTTCCCTGGACTGTTTGCACTGTTTTGTATGTTTGCCTTAAGAGTGGCACTGCAGTTAGGTTCATGTTGAGAGTTAAGCACTTTTATGGTTTGTGTACACCCAATAAAGTTTCTTCAGATTCCGACTCGTTCAGTGTTCTGTGGTATCCGAGTTACTATCGTCTTGAAAAGTATATTGGACACTTGACATGTAAAGAACCTTGCAGTGTCTTTTCCATATAAAAAAAAGAGATGGGTTCACATCAAACTATTTAGTTAAGCAGTGTTGATCTAAATTCAGCTTTCGGACAAATGTTACATGTTTTGTTTTGTTTTTTTTAGTTGAAATGGTTAACATTTTTAAGCTTTAAGCCACCCTTTCTTTTTTATACTAGTTTTAAATATGAGTTTTCACAATAATCCGACATATATTTCAGAGATTCACCACGTACACAGTTTTTTCACATTCTTTTTACAGTTCCTGATGTTTGAAAGGTACTGAATTCACATTTATATTGTTTTACCATCTTGTTCACTGTACTACACAACTGTTTTAGCAGTATACATTACAAACAGTGTGAGCTAGCCTGGTGGAAATACTGCATTGTAAAAAAAATGAAGGACAATTTAAAAGGATAAAGTAACATGTTAAAGTGTTTTTGAGTTAACTCAGATTAGTCAAAAGTTCTCCTAACTCACATTTTATTTCTAGTTTTAGTGCACCTTAGTTTGATCAACGGTACTGAGCCCATTCGGAGAAAGTAAAGAACTGAAAAAGTACTATTGGTTCTTGATTTGAATTCCAGGTACTGGTATTGGTACCATCACATCTGTATGGTGTTTGTATACATGTGTGTATGTGTTCAAATATTTACAGTACCCAAACAAAGTCTTGAAGCAGCAAAAATCCATGCACGGTGACCACCACCATGTTTGAATGTGGAAGTTGGATATTTTGTCTATAGCTCAAAAGACTTATTGAGCCCATTTAAAAACAACACATCTTTTTCAAATCATGGGCTTTTTGTCAAACAGGGGTAGTGCTGAGGTGTTTTTATTTTTGAGTCCTCAAAATAAAAAGTTCGGCAAATAATAAGAGCTGACTCCAAAGGAAATGAAAAAGCAATTAGCATCATAATCTGTTGGATTATTTAAAAAGTGCAAACTAATCTGATTACTTTTGGATTATGTCTACTTTCATAACCAAATTTATTTCAGGTTCTGTGGAGCATCAAATTCCCCTTTGTCTTAAAAGAAACAGAATTGTTTGAATCAATAGAATTGCACAATGAGCATCTCACCTGTATGTTGCTACTGTAATGTATGTTAATTATCTTGAGACACAAATATGTAGACATAGCAATGCCTTAAATCAAAAGCAAAATACTCTGATTTATATAATCTGATTATAAAATGCATACTACGTGTTTTATGCTGTATCTGTCTGCACAGTGAACATCGGCTGAAACCATGGTGAAGTCAGAATTTGGGTCAAGGAGACTGATCCTAGGCCTGTTGTTGGATTCAAAATAAAAAGAGCTTTTTATCACCTCTATAATGCTTTTCTTTCATCCGGCATGGCCACATCTGCTGTAAACCAACAGCAGAATGGCTTATAAAGCCATAAAGCATAAAGCAAAGTAAAGCAACACCACTGTGTGTTCATTCATGCAGTGACTATACTGGTGCATCATTAGATTTGTTGAACCATAGACAATTTTTCCCACCATTTAAAAACAACTGCTTCCCTTTATACTGTGTATACATTTTATGAAGTGGATCGAAGCATATAGTCCAAATATGTTTCTGTTAATGCGTTATTTTATCTCATTTTATTGTACACTTACATTGACAGTTACACCATTTGGGAGATTCTCTTATCATTCAGAAAATTACCTAGGCTAGTTTGTAGAGTCAAGAATCCAGAGATACCTCACACTTAGATGGTACCAAATGCAAATGTCATAATGGAGACCCAGTGCTCAACATATCACACTTGATCACACAAGACATAGTAAAATTATAAGCCATTAATGAGTTAAATGTTCTTGAAAGAGATGGTCTTCAGTCGGCATTTGAAGACAAATGACTCAGCTGTTCAGACCCCCAGGTAAAGCTCATTCCTCCACTTTGGTGGACTGAAAAAAGTCTGGAGGCTTGGAAGACAGGGTTCTTAGTGCAGATTGGGTTTTGACTAATGACATCACGTACAGAGGAGCTGCTTCATTTTTGTAGGCCAGCATTAGGATTTTGAGTCTGAGGTGGGCAGCTACATGAAGCCAGTGAAGGGAATGCAGAAGAAGAAGCATTTTGCATCTGTTGAAGAGCCTGATGATGCACATAGGAAGGCCAGCCAGAAGGCAGTTGGAGTAGCCAAGTCTTGAAATGACAAGAGACTGAACGAGCACCTGAGGCGCCTCTCTATACAGAAAGGGATTCTCGACCAGCGCTTCAGAACTGAGCCATTTCTCTGGGCAAAGATGTTCTGCTCTTGTGTTCCCCTCCATAAAATTGTAAGATCAGATGTATATCCTGATCACTGACCACTGATCACAGATGCAGGTGAATGTAAGTTATATGATGCCCAATAAAGCTTAAATGATTCCTTGAGATACCTGACTCTATTATATGATTTAGATGATGATGTAGAGCACAAAACAGAGAAATAGAAGAAAAGATAGCAAGAGAAGAACAGAATCAGGATCACAGTTTTCATTTCCAGCTGAATAAATCACACACACACACACACACACACACACACACACACACACACACACACACACACACACACACACACACACACACCTACTCACCTCATATATAATACCCCAGAATGCAGAATACTTGGGTGGTGTTGCAGCAGCTGCAGTTCAGGTCAACAAGTGTATAACAGAACTTTAACAAAGTAAATAATCAGATTGTAGATAGTCTTATGTATGTATATCAATAATATTTGCTATAATTTTAGCTTTTTTAGTAAACTACAGTATGGTTGGACAGCTTTGTATGGAACTGAATTATTATTATTATTATTATTATTATTATTATTATTATTATTATTATTATTATTATTATTATTGTTGTTGTTGTTGCAAACCTATAATTATGATCTAATTAATGCACATTTTTTAATTAGGCACAACTATTTCTCCAATTACTTAATTTATTAATGGACTAAACAGTAAAATACTAAATAATGCTAATCATCAATAATAATCAATAGCTTCAGTCCTAGCTCCCAACAACATTGTTTTTGTGTCGATCTTTTTATGTTGTGTTCATTACACTGTTCAGACAAAATTCTCCTCTTCTTCCTTCTGTTGTGACCACCTCTAACTGAGGGCATTATATTGCTCATATTGAAATATATATAATAGTGCATTAAAAAAAAATATGATGAATTGAATATGGTGAAAAAGTTCATTTGTGTTCATAATTTCATATAAAAGTTAAAGTGTCAGATTTTATTTTCATTATATATGACATAAAGTGACATATTTCACACCTTTTTTGATTTCACAGTTGACTTGTATGGTTTATAACTCATGAAAACCAGAAATCCAGAATCTTAAAATTATAAGAATATTTAATTTCAAGTTTGACTAACTAACAAATCAGAACAAAATACAAAAAAAGCTTGGAATATATCACTTTAAATGCCAGGAATATGACATATATGACAGTTCAACTTTTTCAATGAAATTATGAAAAAAAAGAACATATTCACAATGTAACAATGGACAGGTAAATGGATCAACTGCCGCATCGAAAGTTCCACACAAACAAAATGAACAAACTCTTCAACATAGTTGTGATGCATACTATGTATTAACTAATTCATACTATGAGTTAGTTACACAGAAATACACTCCAGTGGTGATTTGACATGACCTTGAAACAATGGGGATTTAGGTCATTTTAATAATTAGTGTAACAAATTTTTATTACAAATTGCAATTATTAGAGCTCAAATTAATGCAGATCATAATAAATAAACTTTGACAGGGAAAAAACAACAGTCACACATTTAAGTTTGGCCTTTTGACAGATTCTAAAGTTATCAATTCAGACATGATCTTTTGAGAAGTGGTTTTGTGTTTGTTGATGAATATCATCTGGATCTGTGCATTGTTTATTTGGGTTGTTATTAAATGCTGTTTAATAGAGAAAGAGTGTTTAATATGCTGCTGTCATTAATCACCCCAATGCTGACAGCATGTGAGAAGATGTGTGTATAGTGGAGACAGATAATTTCCCATGAGAGCACTCAAAAATCTGTTGTGTAATTCTATACCTTTAGCTGAGTCCATCATTTTATATCCATGGGAACAGCTGCTGGGACCACATGCTGCACAACTACTGGATCATTTTTCACAACTTCAACAGGATACTGCTGTGCCTTTCATTCACCTTCCCAGTGAATCTCATCATACTTTCAGTCATCATTACATTCACCATAACAATATTTTCAGAGTATCACGATACATAATATAACATTAACGAAGTGAGAATGCTTTTGTTGAATACAGCAAATGTTATGCTGTAATAATGTCTTAACACTTTACTTTAAGCCAAACTTCATCGGGACTTCATAACACATGCACAAGCATTAAATAATTTCTGAAACAATACTTGAATATTTATGAAGAAGCTTTTATCACCAATTGCAAGATAACAAAAGGTTCCCTGAAATAAATGGCATTGTACAAGCTTGTGTACAAAATCACCACTCAAAATGGTTCTAGAGGCAGCGCTACCTCTGAGGCAGCACAATCGTACTTGGTTCAGAGAATAACCAATTAAAATAAGCAATAGGTGGAGCTTTAGATGTACCTGCTCCTCAGAGCTTTATATGTGGATGCATGGCTCTGGTCAAACTACTTATGCAAGGGCATGCACATAGTTATGAAACTTCATTACCAATAACACAAGTTATAAAGGTCTTTATACCAATACAATGTCAAAGTTCAAAAAGTACTTGTGATGTCTTGGATAAAGCTCATCTATGCTTTATATAAATTATATAAAAATATGCTGTATGTACATGCTTTATAGCATCTTATGCCATTCAGTGCTTATGTATGTGTTACGAAATTTCTATGAAAGCAGCTTTCAAATAATGTTTACACTTACTTTGTGGGTTTGTTCATTATTTTCTTCTAAAATGGCACCTATTTGAAATTTATAATGTAATTTTCATTTTACACATTGTACATTTTAAGCTGACAAAAACATTTTTAAAAAGTAATGTTACTTTTTACATTAGTCCTCATTGCTCACTATCAGCTCAACAGATGAGTCACTAGTGTCATAACAGAGCTGAATGAAAATGATCCAAGTGTTGAAAAAGCACAAAATATATTTTTTAAACCTCATATTCCTATATTTCTAATGCATGGCCTTGGCAGGTAAAAACATACAAAGGATCAGTATCCTTCCATTTTTGTGTTTTCGGTGTATGACAGCCCTGCATTGCAACCCAAAATCATCCATACTGGAACACTCTTTATTACTTTAGCATGAATGAGAAGTGCTAACCTGCTGTAGGTGGAATAGGTGGATATATGTAAATACATTGTTTTTTGTGACATTTCCATGAAAACAATTAATCAAGGTCATTAATCAAAAACATTAATCAAGGGTCACTTTTGTGTCATAATGTTAATCTGATAATAGTTCTTTACATTGTTTCAGAATTTCATGAATAGTGGACCAATAGAAATACTCCAAAATGACTTGGAATGACTTGGACGTAGGTATAAAGTTCCCATTCACTCTCAAAGAAGTGAAGAAAAGAAGAAAAGAAGAAAAGAAGAAAAGTTTTTTCCTGCTCCTATACAGTTGCTATTTTGGGAACAAGATGTATTTGCGTGATGATGATAGATTAACTGGTTGGACCAGGGAATGTATGGCATGGTTGGAAACATTAAATCGGACACTTTTTTCAAACATATAATGATAATTTGGTTTCTCAAGACATGGGCCCTTTAAAGTGTGAATAGGTAATATTTGCTTTTCCATCCAGTATGAGCCATATAGTACATATAATTAGTCAAGTTAAACGTCAGTTCTACCTTGGAGCAACTTTGGTGAGAGTGAACAGTGATAGTGGTGAACGTGTGTGTTCTTCTGTTTTTCCTTGTGCCCAATTGAGACAATTGTTCACCTTTCCTACATGTCTTTTTCCAACTAAGAAAAATGGGGCAAAATTATACCTAATGGCTTATTTGAGTTTCTATCATCCAGTTGCTATGGGTACAGCTGTCATATAGATTGGTCTCTCTCTATATATGAGCCTGGTTACTGTTTAACCTCCCCCACCCACATTTGCCCAGATTAGGAAAATCAATAAGATAACAGGAGTACCGGCCTTACCTGGCGCCAGCAGCACCTTCGCAGTGAAACGCAGCAGGCTGCGCCACAATTTTAACGTCTCTATCTCAAACTTTGGCACTTACAGAAAAAAGGACAGTTACAATTATCTGAGAGGGAAACAGGAAAACGGCATGGTCAATGTTAACACTCAGGTCAGCACCAGTATGGAGCTTCCGTATGGTGAGTACATACACAGACACTCTCTTTTGCTTGGGGAGGTAGCTGGTGCATTTGTGAAAGGCCGCAGATGTTTACCTGCTGCTTTCAGGAGTTTGGTGTTTGGTGGACGTGTTGACATATCGGTCCTTGGGGATTTTTTTTTTTTGGCTGGAATAGAAGCTCCAGTTGGAGCTTGTGGGAGATTGTAGTTCAGGCTGTAGTTCTGGAGGTGTGGCAAATCCATGATGACTTATAAACAGGGCCTGAATGTAGCAGAAGGCGAATGATGCCAACTGTTCAGCCTGAAACTTCCTCTTTTTCCGTGAGGGCCTGGAATGATTCCATAAATGTCTATGAACAGTATTTATGCTAAGCAAATATGGCAGACCTTTAAGGAATAGGCCTCACACTGAACTGGCTTATGTATTTCTCACACTTACACAAAGGCACCATACAGTTTGACACAGATTTCTTTACAGTGGTGATGAATGGAAGCAGGGGTCAGAAGGACTACAACACAAATATGGCTATTTTATTTACTATCTAAAACCACCTACCTACTTTACATAAAGGAGAATGATGATGATGATGATGATGATGATGACGATGATGATGGTGATGGTACAAAAATGATTAAAGTTAGACTTCTTTGTGAATAGTTCTTCCTTAAAGAACTCTTTGCCTTTCTTCTCACTTCTCCTGGTAGACACGGGACTCTCCTGCACACTGATGGTGTCTCCCTGATTCCTGCAAATTATATACTATTACCTGGAAATTTGATGAACAAGCAGAAGAGAAACAATGATATTTTGGGGCACAAAATGCTGGAAAAGGCCTTTGAATTTAGTGTAGCATAAGATTTTATCCTGTTTTTGTTGGAATTGCTCTTGACCTCTGCTGTCAAGGGGAGGTTTTCTTCTAGATTTTGGGGCATTGCTGTAAGAATTTAATTGAATTCTTTGTCAGAGCTAAGTGAGGTCAGGATGTTGGATGAACACCACTCGTCACACATAATCAAGTCACCGCAACTTCCCAACTTATCCTAAAAATATTGGATGGAGCACCATCATTCCAGAGTACACAGTTCCACTGCTACACAGCTCAAAGCTGGGCAGTATTGTACCCCCCTAGCCCAGGCTATAATAGGTAGAGAAGCTGTGTGTTCATTTGCACATTTGTGTCAGGAATGAGTGCAACTTAAAGTAGCCGAATGCATTCATTATAAGGGGTGTCCACAAACATTTGGACATAAAATGCATTGAAAAGCTAATTTGTGTGATTCAGTGGTGTGATTCTTGATGTCAAACTATTTTGAGTTATCATATAATTTTTAATTTTTACAAAAAATATTGCCTCACTCTACACACCAATCAAACTTTTTTCAGATCCTTCCAATAAATTCTTTATGAGAAGTTCATGACCTCATGAAGAAGGTCACAAGATACAGACTATCTGTCCTCTGAGAGTTTAGTCAGAATATAGTGATTATGTTTTTATTTATTTATTTCTATGTATGCGTTAAGCTGGGTTGTCATTGGATGATAACCGTAACTTTTACATTTTTGACTGAACGCCATTGGCAGCCACAGAGCTTAAGCCCCTTCTGGCCTAGCTGAGGCATTTTACTTTATGCTTATTTAAGAAAGAAAGAACACTTCAAATCACTGTCAGTTCAGTTCCCCTAATGAAACATCCACCAATCCTCAGAATAACAGCGCAAAACAGGATATGCACAAGTTACAAAACACATCACCTTTTGATGGCAGCCCAAGGGAATGCTCATTAATCATAATGTGATTTCTTCCTCTTCTATTCACAGTGGGCCTAAATTAGATATTGAGATTTTTTTTATTTGCTTCAGATGACAATGCACATAGCAGGACATTTGGCCAGAGATTTTCATGTAGGTTTTATGTGCCAAAAAGTTCTGGAGATGTGTCTGACCAGAATAAAAATTTTTGAGTTCTACCTGGATATTTAAACATGTTTAGCCAATGTATTGTGATATTATACATGCATAGCTCACTAATGGGCAATTTTCATCTGATCACATGAGTATGGAAGGTAACATGCATCAGTGACTTTCCTGTTGTCCTGCTTCCTCATCAGCCATACTTTTGGGTCATAATCTTTAAACAATGGGTCTTCTGCATATACCAATCATATTATTAATATGAGATGGTTTTTAACAACCCAGAAAACAAAGTAAATGAGTGCTTTAACCGTTCAGTGGGGAAAGTCACACCAGTGTGTTCAGAAATGTGCTAAAATAAAATGCTCTGTAAATTGGAGTGAAAATTGATACTTCTACCTTTACTTACTGCATTCTTGTATTTTACTCTGTATCACTTCTTAAGAAAAGTTGATGAATAAGGGCCTAGTATTTGTAAGTGTTCCTGTCTTGAAGGTGCTCAGGTCTCATTTGTTCTTTGTTTTGGCTGATCAGTGGTGGTCATGCTAATACATATTGTGCATAATTGAGATACTGTCTAGACTTGTTGCCAAAATTGACCAGAAAAAAACACACAGGGAAGAGTAGCTCTTTCCACCTTTAATGTTCTTGTGTATGGGAACCATTTCTTAATGCTGTTGTTGGGTTCACTATAGTATGTTCTTTAAGAGCACAACCTAGGAATGTAATTTTGGTTTTAAAGTTAAGAAAGGTTTTAAAGAGCAAGAAAACATGCTTTCTATGAGGCCTTTAATTGTTAGTCCAGTTTAACAAATCAATATTAACAATTTAGTGATCTGAATGTCAATCTGAATGTTCATACATTTACTCAAAATCCAGAAGACAAAAGACCAGTGGATTCCCAGTCTGAAATTCAGGTTGGAATAATTTGAATCTGTACTGGACTTGAGGATTTGTGCAAAGCTTCATTTTACCACCTAAACAATTTATTTTTTATAGAACACTTTTATAGAAACAACATTGGAAGTAAAAGTCTTTGACATAGGCCTTGTCATTAGTCCGGGTCTTAGACCATATGAACCCTTGCAGATCTTACTGTAAAATGTGGAATCTGGAATCTGCAAAGGACGGAGGTCTTTTGCTGGGCTTTCATTTGCCGCACGTGTGACCTCAGAGAATTGATGAGGGTATGGTGGTGTGATCACAGCATATTAATATTACATTTTCAACGTAGAGTATTAACTATAAAATTCTACTCAAATTTTCAATCTATTCATGGAAATGTTTTGGATTATATTCCAGAATTTACAGCCTATGAATTCTGATCCAGCCCACCTAATGGCCATATGATAGGAGCTGATTTTTATTCCTCTGCCCCTCAGCTTTGGAATGCACAAGTACAAGACTGACTGTACCACACTGATTTCGGAGTTAATGGCAACAAAGGGTTAAAAAGACAGCCATCATGCAGGTCTCCCACTTCCATGAGAAGCTTACAGCAAGAACCAGCTTGAACTAATTGCCCAGCCGTTACAACCTGGACAAATAGCGGCCCTGCAGAGTTAGCAGGGGTGTTTGGCAAAAGTAAACACAACAAGAGCAATCGAACAGCTCCAAAGCGAGGAGCTGTGTTTGCCCTGAAAATGCTGAATGACTCAGTGGAGGAGGTCCAACAGCTGAGACTGTCGCCTCAGAGATCCTATACGTGACGGGGCCTGAAGAAATCAGGAACTAGAATCAACAAGCTGCTCACCTCTCCCCCAACACACATGGAAAGCATGAGGAATGCTGCTAAAAGTGGATCACACACAATGGCTCACTTCTAGGTGTTGGAGGTTTCTGTTCCAGATCAATAGGGTCACTTTAAAAATAAAGCTGGGTGTGTTTGACTTTCTGAAGGATGGTGAGAAGGAAGGGGGAGGGAGAGTCACCTCCTTGGCCTTTGTAGAGAAAACCCACTGAAAGTTATTACAGAGCCTAATGCTCAATTAGAGCTTTCTTCAGTTGAGATGTTCTCCTAAAATCCTCCATCACAAAAACAAGCATTCTCTTTACCAATTCAGATGATCTTAAGCTCTTGGGAAACTGGGCCCTGAAGGATTCAAGACTGATTATGCGATGAGACTTTTGTTCTAATTGTTCTAAATATAAATATATATAAATATAGATTGTGTGGTTAATGCCTTTTGGTGTTGTCATGTGTAAACAGTACTCATATTGCATTCCAGGTTGTGTAAATCAGAACAGATGGTTGACTAGTAAATGTGACTTGACCGAAAATGTGACATGCAAAGGTTTGTGCATTCCTGATCTAAACATCTGTTCCTGTAACTAGTTAAGCAAGTAAAGGATGACTTTAACCTTTAGATTGTGTGAGATTATTTTGTAGATGGATGTACTTTTATTCACCAAGAAGTTAGAAAAGAAATTCTAGGAGACAGTCACACATGTCTGATATTGTTATACATAGGGGATCCTAGGCTCCTCATATTGTCTTCATGTCTTCATTTGAGATGCTTATCACAACAACAACAAAAAATCACTGTACATCTCCTGTTGGGAACTGATCATTCCGAGTGTTCAGCTTATTGTGAATCGACGTAAAAATAAATGGCTTGATATAAATATACAAATGAAGAAATAAATGCACAAATAAATAATTGAATATAAGTATAATTTAATTATATTATATTTAATATAATAATATAAGTGCACACACAAATATAACATTAAATGATTATACATTATAAATAAAAAAGTAAATAAGTGTGTTTTTGAGCTGAAAATGGAAGAAATTTAATGAGTTTTTTTGTAATGATTAGATTGACATGGATATTTCTAATAATAAGTAGACTTGACAGTAGCCCAAATAAAATTAATAAAGCAACCTGAGTGGCTTTTATTATTTTTTATTACCCTGTCTCAGGACTTTTATTCTGAGCAAAGAAAAGGGCGAACAGCTCCTCCTTTCTCATTTTCCTGTATAGCCCAATATCTGGGTCAGTGACATCATCAGTGATGTCATTAATCAAAGTCGGCTGGTTGAGTAGGGGCGGAGTCAGACGTTTTAGGCTTTAGCCCAAATGTCCAGAACCATGTATGTCTCTGAAGATTTATTTGCTCATTTACAGCAGCAATTTGAACTCTCTTTCAAGCCATCTTAGACAGAATTCCTGTCACGTACCTGTCCTATTCATCTCTGCTCTCGTCTTTGTTTTGTTTGTCTCCCCTCCTGCTACTGAGCACATCTTCTCTCTGCCCATTCCCAGACGTGTCTCTTGTTGCATTAAGTCCAGATGTGGTAATCATGTCCAGTTATATAAGTCCTTCTGTTTCAGTCGTCCTTGTCAGTCTTCTTGTCTTGTCTACTTGTATTACTGTATTAGTCTATTGTCATGTTAGTGTTGCTACTGGTAGTCTGTGTATTTGTAGTCTGTTTTGCAAACCGTTTTCTTTATTAAATCCACAACCGTGCAAGTATTTCCGCTTCTGCCTTCCTGCGTTGTTCGTGTTTCCTGACAATTCCCAAAATAATCAGTACATTCTGTGGGAAAAACATAATAATTGTGGACTAAGTTAAAGTTTGGCCCCTATAAACATTGAGGTCTGAGTTAAATAATATAGGTAATGTACAAATTTGGCAAAAAACCTGAACTACTAATCTTAACACCTTTAATCATACTACATCTAACATTTTAGTCCTCCGTTGGTAAAACTTTATTAATATTCAGATTAACCAGAGCTCTATCTCAAGGGTTCTGTTAGACCGCAAACTAATATTTATCAGTGGTGAGGACTCATGCTGTTACGGCCTCTGCTGAAAATGAAGCTCTTTCTCTTGATTATTTTGTCCATGTTTGATTAATTTCTACTACTGCTGGCTCAAGCTTGCTGCTGAGCTGTTTAGAGATTCTTTAGATGCTCTGGCTGTAGTGAATGACTGACAGGGTTGCCAGGTCTAGCCTTTCTCAGAACTCCAGTGCTTTACTGTATGCATCTCTTAAACTTGAGTATCGTTTAAAAAACCTTCGTTTGCTGTTAGAGAGCAGTTTCTCACATGACATCACTCAAGAACAACATTAATAAATTAGTAAAATCAATAAGTGGGGTTTGGCAGATATGTTAGTGTGATGAAAGATGTTTGTTTACTAATGTAACTTGTGCCTGACCTGCTTTATGATTGTAGCTTTGTTTATGTAAAGAAAAGCATATGACCAAGACACAATTTAAACATTAAAATCAAGCACCCTTGTTTACATTTCATCCAAAGACATACACAACAGATCTTACCATTCAAGACAATGGACTGCACAGGATCCCTAAATCCTGTTCTATCTGGCATCAAGATTTTAAAGCAGGTCCAAGTCCATGAGCATCAGTGAGCATTGGGTTCTCATGACCTTGTTGTTGTTGTTGGTTCACTGGTTGTCCTTTCTTTCACTGTATATCATCAACACATCAGCAACACCCCACAAGACCTGCTTGATGTTTTGGACATACTTTGAATTTAAAGTATCTTAGGTCCTTGTTTATGTCCATTTGTCCTGCTTTTCATGCTTCAAAGGCTGACTGCTGCCTACTATATGATGGTGCAAATGTTGTGGCTGATTGGTGTATGGCTCATGAGTTTCAAGAACACATTTATTGCCAAGATACAAAACATTTTCCCAGTTACCAGGTTTACAAGATACCAAGGTACTTATAACATGCACATACTGTATGTGGTTTGGAAAGCACATTAATGCAGTGCACACTCTAAATGAAGAGGGTTCTGTACAGTACAGACCATGTACAAATATTTAATGCAGTCATGAGTTCTAATTATTTATTCTATGCCCAACTGTTTTTATTTGGTCAAAAAGCATTGTTTCATAAGGGGTATCCACAAAAAAATGGACATACACTGTATATTAGACAGCAAGTAAACAGTCATAAGGATCTCCTAACCATTTTGACAACTGGGCCAGACTATCTCCAGAACTGCAGATCTTGTGGGCCCTCTCCCCAATAACATAACCGATCAAGAATCATTTAAAGTTATTATCTGTTAGAGCATGACCAGTTTGACTGGTTGACCAACTCAACCCAACTAGTATAACCAATTAGACCAGTTTGACAGCCTGCTTGGTCAAGTTGGTCATGCTGATAGACAAGCAAATCCATCAAAGGTCAAATAAAGAATAAACAAAAATGGTCAAAACCTAAGCTGGTTAATCAACTGGCTTATCAGCATAGGATGTGTTTTCACCCAAACAACTAGTTTTTGGACTCGACTTGTCCAATACTGGGCCTCCATGGATCTCACATCAGTCAGTGTTCATTGGGTTAGCAGCTATTAATAAACACTACACAGTAAAGAGAAGGTCAGTTCAGCTTATTTATTGTTGGTGGCTTGTTATGAAGTGTTACCACCACTGGATCAAAGAGTAAAACTGGTTTTAGGGGAGGGGTATCAGGAGATTCTGGAACAATACTGAGTTTACTGTGACCTTTTTACATTACAGTTCCTGGATTGATGAAGGTTTTACATTTAGGACCCTTTCTACTTTAGGCAGTAGGTATCTACTGAAATTTGGTATTTTAAAAGAAAGCCAGTTAAGGATATGATTAGCAATGATGGACCTGTGGAACTGAGAAAGAACTGGTTGAGAGGTGGATGAATTTCCACAACAAACAGAAAGAACTGTCCATGTTGAGCTTTTTCATGATGATTGTTGTCTAAGTCTACAGTATAAGGTCTTTGATGATGATGGAACCTAGGACTTTATTCTCTGTATTGTTGCTCCAGGCAGAGATGGATTCCATTGCCAGGTGGGACAATAATGAAGCCTACTGGGATTGAATCTTGTTCCCTGAAGGTTCACTTACTGGCCATGGTGGTTCGTAGGTGTTTGCCATGGTGCTGCTAGGTGGTTGCTAGTATATCAAAGTTAATTGCTGCTGTGTTCCTAAGTGGTTGCTATGATATCGCAAATGGATGTTACAGTGTTGCTAAGTCGCTGCAAGTTGGTTACTATGGTGTTCCTAAGTGGATGCTAGATGGGTGACTATTATGAAGATTTAGGAATTTGCCATAATGTTGTTAATAGCTGCTAGGGTCTCACCTGGTGGTTGCTTGGCACTTGCTACTATGTTGCCAAGTGGTTGCTGTGGAAACCCATTTGGTTGGTTTTGTTTAAGGCACAAATGTTTTTGCCCCATTCATTCCCATGGGAACATTTCCACACAATCTGGAATTGGAGTAGTGTCGAAATCTTGGAGATTTTGCAATGTGCAACCTGGAGGGCAGTGGCCCACTTCAACACAAAATCAAATATCAGCTGAAGATACAACCGTTGAAGATGTAACAGTTGGTTACAATGGAACATCTGTCTCATGCTGAAAATGAGTTTTTAAGAAATTATCTGTTATGTTTCTAATGTCAACGTGCATCACTACAAACAATGTGTGTGTTTTCGGTAGTACATCACTAAGGGTCATAGGTTCTTCAGGGTTCTTTTGTTTCTGTCCAGCACAGTTTGTTGACCTACCTGTTCAAACACATTTTATTTTAACTTTTTCTATTAACAGCCAGGTTAAGCAGGTGTGTTTGAGCAGGAAAATCACCAAAGTGGGCCAGCCAGTGGAGCTACAGGACCAGAAAATTGTCCAAAGATTTCCTTTGTTGGATGAGGTTACAACAATATAGTAGCAGACTGGTTACAATACGTCATTGTAAACCGGTGGTTGAAGTGCTACCTTCCAGCAACCACACAGGATCCATCCCTAATTCACCCCACCTGATCCAGAAGTCCCTGCTGTTTAAATGAAGTGTCTTAGATTTGGGAAGAAGTTGAAACCTGTAGTAAGGTAGCTTGTAAATCAAAGAAGATTGTAGACCAGTGCTGTGAACCTACAAAGTGCACCTGTGATTGCTGGTCCAAGATGTATCCAATAAACTGTCAGGTCAGTGCAGGTGTGTCATGGGCTGAGCTGGTACCTGAACACTGAGGAACTGAAGGTGTGTGAGGGAGAATTCTGTTGTGTATAGTTGACACTTTTAGGCCATGAACTCAAGCCTCCAATCAAATCTCATTGTGACAGGCATTAAGGGATTAGGTTCACTGCTGGTGAGTGGGTGTATGTGTATGCTGCAGAGAGAAAGCAGTAGCTTTCACACACACACACACACACACACACACACACACACACACACACACACACACACACACCCTCACCCACCCGTGCCCCTGAGGCTTGAATGGGCAGCACAGGGAAGGCCGTGGAGCCTGAAGTCGCTGTTGGAGCTCGGGCCACAGCAGGATGTATGGAGAACATGGCACTGGCCACTTCAGCACCACTCCAGGTACAGGCCTGCTGCGACTCATATTCACATATAGCCCTCTGGGGCATGGGGGTGGCAGGACTCTTGTGGGAAGGTTATGGTGCTGTGTGTTGTACAGTGTTTGTTTACAGCAAGGCATTCTCAGCACTGTGGCATGTGCCAGCCACAGCTGAGGCTCAGCTCAGAGGAAAGAAGTTTAGCACTGATCTGAAAATTCTTACCGTGAGAAAGTGTTTCACTCTGGATATCCAAGGTGTTAAATGTTCAATGGTTTTTCCCAATGAAGAACATATAAAAACACACCTCAGCATTAAAAAGGGTTCCTGCAAAGGTTTTTAGTAAAGGTGTTGGTACTACGTAGCTGTGAAAACTCAAAGGACCTTTTGGGTGTTTAAAACCTGTGTTAGTGTGTTATTGTGTTGAAATATTAGTTTTCTACCATGTAAAAAACAGGTTCAAGTGTAATGCTTAAATTAACTTTTAGTGCTTAAATGATTCTGCCTCCTGATTAAACATTTCTTCAATATATATATATATATATATATATATATATATTAATATATGAGTCTAACTATGAGTCTAAGTACAAACAAATATGATAAATAATTTCAAAAAGGTTCTAGGTACAAAAATGGTTATAACCCTTATTATTACATTATTCTACACATTATTGTTACAACCTATTTTCTGTGTAGATTATTTAATTAAGAGTGTGTAATGGCAAAATGGCAAAACTTGCATATTGTTAGTTGAGAACTTTGTAAAAATGTTCGAACTTTTGTAAACTTTTGTTTAGCCAAATAGTGTAATTTCAGATTTATGTAGAACCCTTCTTGATTAGAGCGTACATTTAAATGCCCTATAAAAATGGTTCTATACACCAAAAATTAAAGAATATATGTTTAAATTCTTGTTATTAAGGGTTTATATTGGAAAACCTTAAAACGTTATGTATGGTTGAAAAAGGGTTACAACCCTTATTGTTACATTACTGTACACAACATTGTTACAGCAATGGTCATATATAACACTACTTTTATTTATTTATTTTATTTTTTTTAAAAATGGTTCTAAACACCAAAAAGGTTTCCACATTGTTGTAAGTTCCCTTTTTAATATTATATAAAATAGTATTAATAATAATATTTCCAAGTCTGATCCAGGCTGGGTTTTATTTGTTGTAGAGCACTTTTTGCATGTTTTTCCATGGAATTCAGAGAAGAAAGACATACAGGTGATGTGGTTCCCCTATTCTTATCTCGCTACAACATTCAGTTGCATCGGTTTATAATCACACTGAAGTGCTTTGTAAGTTCACACCTCTCAGGACATTAAGACCCCATGGGTGAGATCTTTAATGTCTGGCTGTTTGGACACACCTTCTCATTCGATGCGTTTTCTGTATTTTCATGACTATTTGCATTGTAGATTCTCACTGAAGGCATCAAAACTATGAATGAATAGATGTGCAAAGCAGTAATCAGAGCAAAGGGTGGCTATTTTGAAGAAACTAGAATATGAAACGTGCTTTCAGTTATTTCACCTTTTTTTGTTAAATACAAAATTCCACATGTGTTCATTCATAGTTTTGATGCCTTCAATGAGAAGCTACAATATAAATAGTCATGAAAATACAGAAAACTGAGAATGAGAAACGGATAATCTTACAAGGCAATCTGAAATAGTTTTCCACTCAAATTCTAATTTTAAATGAAATATTACTCTTAAACCTACTTAAACTTACTTAATTTTGAACAAAACCAGCCAAAAAGTTATTTGATTGGGAAGCTCCGTCTGCTTTTTACCCTGTAATGTCACTTTCAAATATTTGGCTAAAATCTGCTTTTCTTTTTCACACTGGACACTCTGTGGTCACTGCAGCCAAGGGTTTAGGTGAAGTGGCTCCAAATGACACACACAGTGGTTAAACCTATTCTTTCCACATGATGGCGCTGCTGTACATGAGCAAAAGACAGCAGACGCTCCCATCATTTCATCCTATCCAAGACAATCACTTTTCAGGTTTTTCAGATGCCAGGTTATGTTGCAGTTTGGGCCTACAGTCCTCCTCTACATATTTTTTTTCTATAGTTTCTTTATATCTATAGGTTCTATAATTTCTATAGAATCGGATGTTCTCACAGATAATCTTGTGAAACTCGACAGAGTTTATATTAAATATGGGTTTAGAGTTAGGCTTAGGCTTTGAGGCCTTTAGACTAAAATAACTTGTTAGTGCTGATTTAGAAGAAAGACTTGGTACAAATAAGTGAACAGAATATGCGGTGCAGGTTAACACATACCCCTGGTCTTCTCCCATCAAGGATATAACATATTGTCGCTGTCAAATAAGAAAACATATATATCCAAAATGGCAACTTTACAGGAGAAGGAAAATTCTGAATGGAAGTTAATGTAAGATAAGAGTCCTTAACAGTCCTTTTTGAGTGTTTCTCTTGATGTATATTCATCTGAATTATTTACAAAGTGTACAAAGTAGCTACGGTTTTCAACTTATGAAGAAAATGGAAAGATACAGAAATGGAGATACATGGTTTTCACTGGACAACAGCGATATGGAAAGTTGACTGAAGACTCACAGCAGAGGTGGGAACTAGCAGGTTACATTCACTCATTTCCATGTGCTCAAACGTAGTGTTGGGTAGATGTATATTCTATTTTTTATGTTACCGTGGTGAAGAAGTTCTGATTTGTGATTGGTCTCATCTCTTTTACAGTAATGTGATCCAAAATGAGAGGCTGCCCATGAAGCCTTCATTCACTGTTAACCCAAAGACTATGACTCTGTAGCATCACAAACTGATTAAACTATGAGTTTCTAGAAATTTTTTGATTAAAGGTTTGGTATTTTTGGATATGAATAATGATCCCAACAGAACACCTAACAAACTATTGTCCCAGTGAACCTCCATAAACTGCATCCAGTTAAACAGGACTAAGTGGGCCTAAACTCACTGTAGGAGACCAGGCAGTTGGCCTGTGTCCTTTAACTAGTGATGATTTGGGTTGGAGTTGAAACCTGCAGGAAGGTAGCTCTCCAGGGGCAGGGTTGGTAACCTAATGTAGACCAGTAATTGCGGTGAGAAGGCAGGACTGGCACAGGCATTTTTGAAGCCTTAAGTATTTAAGCATGTGAATTTTATCACAATAACAATAACAGTCAAAATGATTATGATAAAATATCATCATCATGCCCACCATTTAAAACGAACTGTAGAGTGGGCACCATTTACTGACACTGCTTCTTTCAGAAGGCTTGCACATGCTCTGCACATTGTAGAGGATTTCCTGCTTTAATACACCTCCTGCAACTCCGAAAGGGCTTGTTAATGAGCTAAACCTACCCATAACCATAAAACCTAAACCTAACCCTTACACCAACCTTAACCATGAAACCTAAACCTAACCCTTACACCAACCTGAACCATAAAACCTAAACCTAACCTTACACCAACCTGAACCATAAAACCTAAACCTAACCCTTACACCAACCTTAACCATGAAACCTAAACCTAACCCTTACACCAACCTTAACCATGAAACCTAAACCTAACCCTTACACCAACCTTAACCATGAAACCTAAACCTAACCCTTACACCAACCTTAACCATAAAACCTAAACCTAACCCTTACACCAACCTTAACCATAAAACCTAAACATATCCCTAACTCTAACCTTTAACCATTAAACCTAAACCTAACCATTACTCTAACCTTAACCCGAAAACCTAAACCTAACCCTTACACTACCCCTAACTTTAATCATAAACCTAAACCTATTCCTTACTCAAACCCTAGCCTTAAATATAAGACTAAGCCTAACCTTTAGTCTAATCCTTATCTTAACTATAAAACCTAATCCTTACTCTAATGCTAACCTTAACTATATAACCTAAACCTAATCCTTACTCTAACCCTAACATTAAACAGACGACTAAACCTAACCCTTACTCTAATTCTAACCTTAATCATAAAACCCAATCCTGACCCTAACCTAAACCATAAACCCTAATATATATTTAAAAAAAGTGAAAACGATGTACATGGTACAGAATTCTTGGGATGCATTTTAATATTATATGTGTGTATTTTGGAGATCTTGTTGAAATAATGTTCATTAACAAAGTAGCATGATTTTAAATATATTGAACTACCCTGCCACTGCTATGGTCCTACAACTTAGGCCTACTTGAAGCCCCCCAACCACAGCATCCTGACCACAGTGGATCCTTGTGTGTCTGAAGTTAGTCTTTTATTTAAAACAAAAACAAACAAACATAAAAGTGAACTCTACCTTGCCTAGCTTTTTAAATGTAGTGTTTAGTGTTAAAATTAAATACAAATATATTCTGTAAAACTGACAAACTGGGCTAAAGTTGAACCTGTATCTGCATGTGTAGATTTTCCTGAGCTTGCATGTACTTTCTGATGGAAAGTTTATCATCTCATTGATGACAGAAATGAGTGATAAGTGTCCACTCAGTATCCCTGAGCCAGCAAGCTGGATTGGGCCAACAGTCAAGCCCAGACTCTCAGCAAAACAACCATTAATGATTGAAAGAACCTTATCAGAGGCCGTGATTGATTTACGAAGAGCATTGCGCTAGATGTTTATTGATGCAATTGTTTACTTATTTGATGTACAGACAGCTCTGTGAGTTTATATGATTTCATGACAAAAGTAGAGCAGGCTGTTTTTTCTCCCATTTCAATGCCAGTAAATTGCAGCAAGGTGTCAGGACAAACATCTCACAGGAAACATTCAGCTTTCTAAATTACTCATCAGCCATTGCACGGATTGAAGAGAACTTGACATTGGACGGTCTTTATCATGAGCACTGGTGATAAAAAAGACAAAAACAATCTGCGCTGAAATCAGCAGACACTGAGTATGGGAAGTGAGAACCTCACAATGTCACTTGACCTCTTCTTCCCCCTCCTGCAAATGTCTTTATTACCCAATGATGTTGAGTTTTAAACAGAAATACTTTATGGGGACTGTGCAATATTAGGCCCTACAGGTTTATGATTACCCAGTCTCCAAATAGCAAGATGGGTGAGGACTTCACAGATAACTCTGCCAGTTAATCGTTATGGAAGAGCTTGGCTCTGTCTTGGAATCTCCTTTGGGAATCAGCACATACAACATGTTCTATCACACAGGTTCCTGGTTCTTGGACTCGGTGTATGGTTTATGCGGTGTAGAAGCTTTACATTGAAAATTATATGGAGGTTTTCTAAAGTCTCTGACTCTTACTTATGTACAATTTGACCTGCAGGAAAAAAAAAATACCTATACCTGGACTACTACTTTAAAAATTTGGTTGGAAATATACTATACTATACTATACTAAACTATACTATACTATACTATACTATACTATACTATACTATACTAAACTATACTATACTATACTATACTATACTATACTATACTACATTAGTGTTTGGTACATGGTTATCAATTACATTTCCAAGAGAAAAAGCACAAGATTTAACTCCTAATTTTTCCCAAAACCTCTATTAGTCTGTTTGTTAAAACATTTACTTTTCACTTGAGTATAGTCGAGTATATTTAAACGTAGTTACATTTTGACATTTTCACTCAAACACATTTTTTGGCTCCATACTTTGGTTCCATAGGATTTCAAAAGTTTTGGCATTCTTCCAAAACTCCCCTTGTTCCAAACACCTTTTTTGAAGAATGCAGGCTATCATAAACATTTGGGCACTGTTTGCAGTGTTTTGAGTGTTAAATAAGTGATATTAATTCCACTCCAGTGACGGAAACATTATCCAAAGCTTCTGGATGGTACACTTGACACACAAAAAAGGGAATTTCAGCTCAGTCAGTACAAACTAAATGTAAGAACGTGTAGTTTGTGGACTAAATCCCAGTAAGACTGGAGTTACAGAGAATTGGAGAATTACAATTTATATTTTTAACCCTTTCTTAAAAGTTTCTATACAGGAGTATCTAGAAATACTTTATCGTAGATGGAGTAAGAATTTAAATGGTTCTACATAAAAACATTGCTTTTACTAAAGAAACAAGCTATACTTTTTGAAATAAGGCTTAAATAAGATTGAAATAAATAAATAACTGAAACATGTCTTTAGGGAAACAAGATCCCAGATAGCAAAGGACATTTGCACCAAAAGTGGCCCAGATTTGGTCCAAATGTGTCTGCTAACTTGGATTACTGTCCTCTAAAAAGTCACCCCAAGAACCCTTTATGTTCAAGAGTGTTTGGTCTTTCCAGTTCTGTGGTGAAAGCACTCAAGCAGAAAGATTTTTGCTCGTCAGAGCTGTCGTATGAAAGGTGAACATAGCAGTTCTCTACTCTGTGGAGTTGATAACTGTATGATTCTCAACTGGGTAAACACTCTTACTCACCCTGACTGATGGAATCAGTCGACTAAAAGGGGTTTCTTTGCATAAGCAGAGAATTCCAACATCCCTGATCAATGTAGAAGGTTTAATGTTGACAATACAATCAACTCAGGAATGAGATTAGTTCCATGACTTTTAACATGTCTGTGACCCCTGTTCTAAACCAAATACTTGATGTTATTTTGTGCTCTCATTCTCTCTCTTTTCTTCCCAACTCTGATTCCACCCCAGAAGGCCTGCTTTTAAGGGCTCAAAACTGAGTTTGGTGGAGAGGAGGGGCATAGACCATGCTTATCACGTTCAAATGTATCAAATAATTCAAATGATTTCGTTTTGCTTCTGTAGTCTCAAACAAATGCACCAACACCTTTAACCCAACTGAAATGAATTCTAAGCAGTCAAACGTTTCCATAACATAGTGTTTTACTTCCCGGCAGCCAGTCTGAGGGGAGCTTGCATAAGCTGTGTGGTTTGCAGATAGCAATCTGTTGACAAGGTCTTCGCCATGTCACTATCCTTACGTACCTGTGCCATCTCCCCCAGTCAGTCCACCACGCTGCCTTTTTTCACTGGCCTTGCAGATGAAATGGCAGCAAGCAAATGACCACACTCGACCTGTCTCCAAAATCTTTTTTTTTTCTTCCATATTTCTCCTGCACTGTTGTAGTCCACACCAAAATAGACAGATATTCCCAGTGTTGTTCCACATGTTATCCCAAGAAGGTGTTATTCCATTTGAGACAAGTAGATTTTTTAAGCTGCCAGTCACTGGGGCCCTGGCATTGCTGCCGTGTCCTGTTTGGTCAGCCAGTGGGAATGAAAAAGTCTCATTCAAGAGAAGGTACAAATAGGCAGCGGTTACAAATGGAGTTTGGTCAGTGGTCGGAGATCCCTATTCTGAAGATAGATAGGACTTTGTTCACAAACTTGGAGTTTGAAGTTTCAACGGGGGAAATAGGCAATGGAGTTACATCAGTTCGGAGCAGTCCTTTGACTTTTAGCCCCGGGCGGCACGGGTGACTGATTATAGGACACGGACATGACATGGCAGCCTCATATCAGGTGCAAAAGACAATCAAGGAGGGACAGTGGATCCTCTCCATAATGTGACGTCCATAATCCGATTCAAAGTGCATGTCTTCATGACACTTCTGCAGTTAAACATCCAGGTTTATGTGATATGCTCCTCAAACATGTGAATGGTGAAAGGTATCATTTGGGTCACTCCATAGCTCTGTCCTACAGCTGTCAATATTAACACATATACATAAGTGAGACTCTAAACAACTATCGAATCTTTAGATCAAGTAAACCTAACATATATATATATATATATGAAAAATATATGAAATGTATGAAAAATATATGAAAAATAAATTAAAATAAAATTTATTTTAGTCATTTCTTAAAACCTGTAACAGAATATGGTGCAATTTCATTTCATAATTGTAGGTGCTGAACACATATGATGACATAAGCGTATGTGACAAAATTTATACCTGAAAAAGAAAGGTGCTGTAGAATCTTTCTGTTGTGTGAAGGTTCTAAAAACCTTTGAAATGTATCTCACACTTGCTTATGTCACTGATTAACAAAGTTCATTTGCAAAAAATTCTTCTATAGCATCTCTCCAAAGTACTCTTAACTTTTATTTTGCAGACTGTAATACTGACACTGACAATGTCTTTGCTAATTCCATTCATTTTCATCCCAGAGACATCTATCTTACCTGTAGGCATGTGCTGATATAAAAAAAATAATACTACTTATTATCAAGTTCATGCAAAAAAAAAAAAATAAATAAAAATAATAATAATAATAATAAATAAAACCCTGTATCTCCATTTTGCCATTTTCACATACTTTGAACCTGGTAATTTTTTTTTTTAATGAATGGGCCAATAGAATT
Organism: Acestrorhynchus altus; assembly: GCA_034509495.1. Classification (NCBI taxonomy): domain Eukaryota; kingdom Metazoa; phylum Chordata; class Actinopteri; order Characiformes; family Acestrorhynchidae; genus Acestrorhynchus; species Acestrorhynchus altus. The sequence goes on along the minus strand of CM067518.1, from coordinate 6,199,617 downwards.
GCTCCAAAATGACCTCTGTGTGTGTGTGTGTGTGTGTGTGTGTGTGTGTGTGTGTGTGTGTGTGTGTGTGTAATATATCAATTGAATCTTCAATTTTGCTGGTTTAGCCATAATATACAGTAAATCTTGCAGTTGTTTTTTTACAAATGATCACAATGAAAAGATCAATAGAAATGCACCAAAATCATTTTAATCGAAAACTATTCCCACTGATTCCGGTTTTTTTTTGCGAAATAGCAACCTACAGTATATTTCTAAAATGATGAATCTAGCTAGTTTTAATAAAATGAATTGTACTTTCTTATATAATGCAATTACAAGAAGATCATTATATATTTATTGTAGAAATTCATCACGTTTACTCATCCGTTATTTAGTCATTTGGCCTATAATAGATGTTCTTAGACGTGATCTCAGTTTCACAATGACGTGATGTGATCAGTGAAGAATGAGGTGTGATTAGATTGTTACAGGCTCTTCACTAGTGATTAGAAAATAATGAGAATTTGAAATGATTGATTGACTGACTGACTGATGGGAGTGAGTGAGTGAGTGAGTGAGTGAGTGAGTGAGTGAGTGAGTGAGTGAGTGAGTGAGTGTTTGATGAATGTGTGGCTGATTCTTCCAATACATTTTATTTAATGGCCCAACAGTTAGCCCGTGTAGTGTATTTCTGTTTGCTGTGAGTAAGTTAAAAGTCTAAAAGTTAAATGTATAATGTAACCTTATTATTTTTTCCCACTCATCTACTTAGACACCTAAAACAATCTGTTGTGAACTGTTTGGCTAAGAATATAAACAACCTATAGAAAAGTAAAAGCTGATATGTAGCCCTGAACTAAGATACACTAATGAGGGTTTCCACTGACCAGACAGGAGCACTTTGTAGGTCTATAATTACAGACTGTAGTCCATCTATTTCTCTCCCACAGGACCACCATAGAGCAGGTATTATTTGGGTGGTGGTGTGATAGTGTGTGTTGTGCTGGTACGAGTGGTTCAGTTGCTGCATTGTTTAAACCTTCCCATATAACTGCTGGACTGAGAATAGTCCACCAAGAAGAAATATCCAGCCATCCTGTGAGAAATATAATTTATATAATATATAATTGTATATTTTCAATAACCATGTTTCACTACACTTCTGTGTGTACAGTGAATCATACCACATGATATGCTGTAGTGGTGCAATAAGGAGTAATTTATCATGTTAGTGAACATAAGGCATTTACCATCCTTTCCCATGTGAAGTGTGTAGCTAATAATCTCTCAATTTATCTGGATCTACCTGGAATTAACACTCTGACTTTGCATGTGACTGAAAGCAATAACCTTGTGGCTTAAGTTTTATAGAACCACGGAGCCCTTGAGATTTGGGCCATAATAAAGACTTTAATGGTAAGCCAGATAAGATTTGCAGAACGTGAGTCATTCCTCAAGCTCACATATTCTCAGCGTTATTCATCCGCTTCGTCTTAATTATTACTGTGACCAGAGGAAATCTCTTGAGCAAATACAGAGATGAAGAAGAGACTCAGTACACAAAGCCAACTCGAACAAACAGCTGGACAATCTATTAGATTAAGACAAGCTCTAGAAGTCTTGCTTAATTATATTTATGACATTTAATGTATGAAATGACAACATTATGGCAAAGATTTAAAGAATAAATGCAAACTATATCAAAGTAAAGCTAATAAGCTGAACTACTGTGTCTACTGACCATACAGGAGCACTTTGTAGTTTCATAATTACAGACTGTAGTCCATCTGTTTCTTTGCATACTTTGTTAGCCTCCTTTCACCCTGTTCATCAATGGTCAGGAACCCCCAAGTCCACCATAGAGCAGCTTATATTTGGGTGCTGGGTCATTCTCAGAGCTGCAGTGACACTGACATGGTAGTGATGTGTTAGTGTTGCATGAGTATGAGTAGATCAGAGACAGGAGTGCTGCTGGAGTGTTTAAACCTGTCAGTGTCCCTTCTATACTGAGAACAGTCCAACAACCAGAAATATCCAACTGTCCTATGGGCAGCATCCTGTGAGCAGTGATGTCTAGAGGATGACCAACACAAACTGCACCAAAAAAAAGATGAGCTTCTGTCTCTAACTTTACATCTACAAGGTGGGGCAACTAGGTAGGAGTGTCTAATAGAGTGGACAGTGAGTCTAATAGGGTGGAGAGCAGTACTATTATGTCTGATCCACTCGCACCAGTGCTACACACACTAACACACCACCACCATATCCGTGTCACTGCAGAATGACCCATCATCGGCATAATAGCTGCTCTCTGGTGGCGGACCTGTAGAGTCTTGACCATTGTGAAACAGGGTCAAAGGAGGCAAGGTTTGCAGAGAAACAGATGGACAACAATTTGTAATTATAGAACTACAAAGTGCTCCTGTATAGTAAGAGGAATTTACTAAAATGTATTAAAATATATAGAAACATGGAGGTGGTCATAGTATTGTATTTCTATGCTGCTAATGAATTGAAATGATATACTATATACTGTAGACTTACGTTAAAAAATACTAAGTACAATATGTTATTATAGACATATTACTGTATTATTTGGCATTAATGTTGATGTTAACTCTAATAAAGTTTATGTTAATTTGCTTTGATTTGGCCATTCCAAAACGTTAACTTCATCCTTTTTTAACCATTGTTTGGTAGGACAGCTTGTAGTTTGGGGACATTGTCTTGCTGCATGGCCCACATTCTGTTCAGATACAGCTCACGGACAGATGTCCTGACATCTTGCTAGAATGTTTCATTCCTCAATTCACTGATACGTTAATTACGACAAACCATCCTGGACCAGGTGCAGCAAAACAGTACTAAAACATGATCCGACCACCACCATGTTTTATAAATAGAATAATGATTTTTTTTTTTTTTTTGCTGGAATGCATTATTTTCCTTTCTACAAACATAATGCTTCTCATTTAAAGAATAACAACAACAACAAAACTATTGGTCTCTGTCCACAAAACAATGTTCCAATAGTCTTCTGGTTTGTCTATGTCTGCAGCAATGTTCTATTTGACATTGTGAGAAAGGCCTTTAGTTGCTTAGGGCCTTTAAATTCTACTGGGTTCCTTTGTAACCTCAAGGACTATTACGTACATTCTTTTGGGCATTTCTTTGTTGGATGACCATTCCTGAGGTGTTTTGATACCTTTTCAAGGCTGATGAGCATCAACAAATCTTCGTCTGAAGTCCTCAAGAATCAGCTTTGTTTGTGTCATGATACACATACACAAACCTGTCCTGAAAATCAGAATTTGACAGATCCCTCTTCTTTCACTAAAAACAGGGCACCAACTCACATCTTTATCACCTGTTTATCTGCTCATCTTAAAGGTTTGCATGCTTTTGCCACTCACAGATATTTGATATTGCATCATATTTCTCAATAAATAAACAAGTATAATATTTTTGTCTCATTTGTTTCATTTGCTCTAATTTTAGGACTTGTATTGTTCATAAACATTCAAGCACCGCTGTGTATACTCGACAACAGTTGTTCTTTATAATAGAGCTAATCATGTAAGCATAAAAAGGCCTCTGAATGTTTTTCTTATCCATATGTAAATTGTCAGTCGTCCTGCAAGTAAGTTTAGGTGTTTTCCAGGCAATTTCAATCAATACAGCAAAATAATCTGCGTAATGTCCAGGGGGATCTGCAGGGCCATATAGATGTTATCGGATTTGTTTTCTCAAGCTAATCAAAACTGTCACCCACACCACACCGCACTAAAGCTTAATTCTTTCTAATTAAGGAGTAAAATTAAAAACAATAAGACAAGAATAGATCATTCTTTATTAGTCCCGCAGTGAGGACATTCACAATGTTGCAGCAGCAAAGGGATTGCAAGGCACTCAGTACAAGAAATATATCAATTATAGTATATATAGTATATGTATATATGGTATTTACAACATTAACACTACAAATAATAAATAACGAACCTCTAGAGGAGAAAATATTGACAGATAAATGAAGAGAAATGAATGAATATATGAATAGAGGTTTACATGTGCCTTTTGTCAGTAAACAAACAACACATACTAACTGCAAATGCCTGTAAAATGTGTCAGTCAGTAAAATCACCAACTTAGCACTGGCGATGGAAGTTTTACTGAGTGTTTAGATAGTTTACTTGGTCACCATGTCAGCCAGCGTTTTGCCTCGTGTGTGCATGTGGGTGGATGAGTGGTAGGTACGCTTTTACTGTCCTCATGGCTCTATGAACTGGGGAACATTGACCTGTTGCTTTGTACTGTCACTTTCTCTTCTTCAAATATATCTTCTCCTGTGTTTGCCTTGGCTCTTATGCTCACGCGCTTGCCTCACTTGTTTACGTAAAGGCATTACCTATGCTGTACCCTCACATAACAAACATGCGTTACATGTCCAAATGGACAAATGTTTATGGACACCCTTTTAATCAACGTATTCAACTACTTTAACTTGCATCCATTGATAAAATTGATGCACACACACAGCTTGTCTAGTCCCTGTAGAGAAGCATTGCCAATAGACCAAAGTACTCTGATAGAGAGCAGATAAACATGAACCTGTTGGCCAGGCTTGGGCTGGTTGGATATAAAGCACTGAGCTATGGATCAGTGAAACTGTGTTCTCTGGAATGATGGTGGTCCATCCAATAGTTCTGGAATGAGTTGGAGAATTTATGGTGAGGTAGGGGTGGTGATCATCCAACACCTTTACCTCACTAATGCTCTCCTTGGAGCAGAAATGCTCCAGAATCTAGTAGAAAGACTTACCTGGACAGTAGAGACAGATACTCCAACCAAAGGAGGATAAACTTGATTACATGCATGCATGTAAATGAGTGTGTAATGGTTTATACTGACCATATCCCATTATGCATTTTGTTTTCCTGGGGTTCACAGAAAAACATGTGGGTTTCTGTACCATGCTTAATTTTTTGTAATCTGTAACATTCTTCTCTTTTTCCTTTAGAATAAAACAGGTTGATTATGTTACTATCCCTGATATTAATTATTGGCTGATATAGGCTGATATAGGCAAGTGACCTCTGTTCTGATTGGCTGCCCTGTGCTGTGCCAGTTTAAAACATGGTCTGAAAAAACAAATATCATTTTAATTTAATGTGAAGGATCATGGGAAAAATGGATTTTTGAAACACCAATCTTCTAAATGGCGTACTGATCCATGGAAATAAATCAGTGGAATTTGAAGCATTGTAGCAGAGGCATTTTTATATGATGGTCATTCCTATAAAGTCATTTGTGTTATTGTCTGCTCATCAATATCAGTGAACCCTTAAACAAGGTCAACACTGAATCTCCCTCATTATCTAAACCCCTTCATACTTTTATATTCATTCAAACACGCATCTTTAAATGATTTTTGCTACTTTATTTCAGAACCTTTTGCCACTTGTCTTATCTTGTCTATATAATGTTTGATAATCATTGAAGGCATTAGTACGTTGCATTCTGAAAGTGTGGCTAGCAAACAAACAGCTAGTACAGCAACTGCCACAGGATTTTCACCCAGAACTGGAGTTATTGGTTATAACTGTATTTGGCATAAGGTAGAAATGTAGAGCATTGTTTTCTCTATAGTTGGAACAAGAGTTGCGCCTCACGTGCATATGAGTTTTCTGTAGAACAATGAGTTCTTTTACATAAAGGTCACCATTTGCAGCTAGTGAGAGTCATTGCTGTTGTTTATTGTGCAAGAATTAACAGAGACTTAGCAAACACATAATTTAAGCATCGAAATGAGGCTGGCTGGCTCTCAATCTGATTCTGTGGCCACATAATATAATACATCCTGTGGAACATTTCTGTATTTCCATTTAAGGAGCCTACATTTTTCTTGCATTTGAATTATTTTCTGCTAAAATCTACTTATGTACCAAGTGCAGTCACAGTCCTTTTTTACATTTCCTACCGCTTCAACTGACATGCAAAACATTTTAGTGCCGTTCTCAAAATATCTGTTGGTGCATGTTTTTGTTTTGGTGGATTTTCACTCATTCTTTCTTGTAAAAAGAGTTCTGAGAATCGTTATGTGAGTTATGTGAGATTCTTGAGTCATCTTGCATTCACTTTAGGATGTTCTGCTCTTCTGAGGCCTATCCACAGATTTTTAATGATGTTTAAGTCAGGGCACTGTGTAGTCTCCATCCCTTGCTGTAGAAGCACACAGATGGTGTGATATTTGCTTCTACAATTTGATGGTTATATAATTGCATCCATTCCTCCTTATGCAAGTAAAATGTTAACTTTGACAACGGCAATAATGCAGGCTAACAAAAATGATCCAGTACATTCAGTTCTGCACCCTTTGTTCATTATTTTGCTTATTGCAGAAAATGTGTTAGGCTTGTTTAGATGAAAACATTTCTTCTAATGTCTCTTCCATTAATTTCAGGTGTTGCTGCACAGTAGAAGTGCACCACCACTCCAGGGCCTGCTATATCTTTCTGAAAGTCTTTTTCTGGCAAACAGGGGTTCTGATTAGCTTGACTTAACTATGTCTTACAAATAGTCATTTCTGAGGGTTTTCTTGGTCTTGCAGAGCTCAACTTGCTTTTTGTTTCTCAGTGCAAATTCAAGGGGTTTGTTTTAACAATCTAACATTGTTTACATAATTAACACATTTGCTTACAAACAGTGAGACAAATTGTTTTTTAATTGTATGGGGCTTTTTAATATTAGCTATATAAGGCATAAGGCATCACAATTATCTAAGGTACTTGATGACAAACCATTTGACCAACCGAAAACTGGCTTGGACTGGTGCAGTTAAGCAGTAACATGGCAGGGACTGGATGTTCAGTATTGAAGTTGCTAAAGCCTTACTGACATCAGATATTAGAGAGAGAGAGAGAGAGAGAGAGAGAGAGAGAGAGAGAGAGAGAGAGAGAGACCTTGTTCATCTATATCTAAAAACAATCCTGATTTAGCACAAAAAGAGCCAGAAAATGATTAACCAAAGGGCCACCCCACTTCAAAACTGGGCCGTGGCCTAGGGGGCAGGGACTGACCTGTCAGTCAAAGACAGCCTCATCTTTGCCCTAGAGGACATGTCCCATGTCACTCAGAGGTGTCTACCTATCTGAGGGGTGGGGCTTAGTCTATGAGAGGGGGGTCCGAACTCCACCAAGAGGACAAGTCTTTGCCCCCAGTGTCAGGTTAGTTGAGAATGCGTTTGTCCAAAGCTCTAGCAGACATGGAGATGGCAGACTATAGCGAGGCCCTGGACCCAGCCTACACCACCCTGGAGTTTGAGAACATGCAAGTGCTTGCCATGAGCACAGGTGAGTTACCCTCCCTACTCAGACTGTGTGGTGAACTTTGAGTCCTGAGACTTTATATAGGCTATTAAATGTTTAGTCAAGCGCTGGACGATCAAGTTTAATAGGTTTTGTGCTCGTTTATGGACTTCTGGAGGCCATTCCTTCATGATGCCTCTGTGACCTGCATGCTTTGTAATGTCATTTTTTGCACTCACACTGACTGTGACAGTAGAGCAACACATGAAGAGAGCCAAGAAGCTTTGGGAAAGATGAAGATTGCAAGCTCTGTCTTGTTAGGTGGACAGGGTCATGTTTCATTCAAAGACAAAGTTACACCACTACAAATCCCACAGTGATTCCATCTAGATCCTTTTACCGTGTGTTTTCTGTGGTCGGTTGAGGATAAAGTATCTCTTCAGAGTAGTATTTCCAGGGATATTTGACAGCTAGATGAATGGCCATCAACCGTAGAAGATGTTGTGGAAATTTTCACAGCTTAGTTTCCCATGTCTGGCCGTCATGAGAAATTGATTTGAACATGTCAACCCAATCTGGAGAATATTAATACCTTCATTTATACAACAATAAAAAATCCATTACTTGGCCACCTCAGTGAGGTGATTAGTGGTTAGGGTCTGCATAGCTGAATGGTCAATAGTTGAGTTACTGAATTTACAAGCATTTGTTTGCTGACATCATCAGTTAAGTGAAGGAGTGTGATTTCCAATCCCATCAAATCCTTTTATCCCATTCAGATAATCAGTCAGTTGACACATCTATCATGTAACATGTGCTTCCCTTTGATCAGCCTAAGTGATTGGTTTGGTTTCACTGGCCCTCAAATGTGAACATTTCATAAACATTACTAAGGCATCTAACACACTGTATTTAAACTGAATTAAGCAAGGATTAATATCTGGTGATTCCCATGAAGAAATGAATTGAGTTTTTGGCAAAAGAATTGAAGCCTATGTTATGTGCTGGACTTAATATTTTCCTTACCTTTAAAATTAGGATTAAACAAGGTATTTTAATACAGTAAAGGCACATAATCTGTATTTATTTCAGATGTTCGCCTTTGTGTTTTCCAAGTCATTAAGCTTTTGAAGTCTTACTCATACTCACGTTTATTCATGCATTCTTGAGTAAAGATTAATTCTATTAGCAGAGGTCTGCTGCTACTCATTTTTTGCAGTTTTAGCAATAATCACTTCTGGATTACTGTGCAAACACGGCTCTACTGCACATTTTCAGAAGAATAATTTATGGCTAATTGATTGCAGTGTAAAACTGGTGTCTTCAAAGCATTTACAGCCCAAGACCTTTCGCCCATTTCCTCTTTAAATTTGCTGAAACTGATTCTCTGTTAGGAGAAGAATATTCTTCTTTATAGATGACTCATATCCTCCTTTTATTAAAACCCTAATCAAGACAGAATATAAAAAATTTCTTAGTTTTTCTGTTCAACTTGACCTGACTTATGAATAAGAACTATATTAGTGCATCTCAAAAAATTGAAAGTTGCAGGCTTTTTTGTCCATAATTTAATTCACAATGGTAAACTTATTTACCTTTTAATGTTGATACTGATTTTAATGTGTTGATACTAAAATGTATTTCTGATTCCCATAAGCGATAAGGCATAAAAGTAAGATGGTTTTAAGTCACTTTACACATAGTAAATAAGAAATATAACAGTTTTACTTTCTGAATTATATCATGAATTTACTATATAATAAACTTTTTTCAAAATCTAACTTTTGCATTCAGATGGTTTTTAATGCACATTGGAATAGTTGTTACATTCCATTCATTTATTATGGAAAGTACTATTATTATTATTATTATTATTATTATTATTATTATTATTATTATTATTATTATTATTATTATTATTATTGTTATTATTGTAAGTACTAAAGGTACTGCCTTTCATTCATGAGGACTGTTTAATTGTTTTGATTATTTAGTTGTCTTGGTTTGAAGTAGGCTACCTTGTTGGCAAGCATTCTCACACTTTGCCTGTTTACGCAACTGTGCATGGATTATAAAGTTCAGAAATGTTTATCCTTACTAAGCATAAAATTTATTCTCATTTTAAGAAAAACAATTTGTATGGTAAACCAGGTAAACAATAGGTAAACAGTAGCTATCCCATCTATCCCGATTTGCTAAAAGTTTCTATTCTTCTTTCAGACTCCTCACCAGCGGAGAGTGCCAACATGAATGCTGCCAACCACCTGGGTGCAGGTACCCTGTGCGCCATTTGTGGGGACCGGGCAACCGGCAAGCACTATGGGGCCTCCAGCTGTGATGGCTGCAAGGGCTTCTTCAGGCGCAGCGTACGCAAAAACCACATGTACTCTTGCAGGTCAGAACCTTCCTCCGTAAACGGTCATTACAAACTCAAATATCTCTGAATATTGACCTGCAGGTGAAGAACATGTTTCTAATTTTTGTGACAGGTTCAACAGACAGTGCATAGTGGACAAAGATAAGAGGAATCAATGCAGATACTGTAGACTAAAGAAATGTTTTCGGGCCGGAATGAAGAAAGAAGGTAGGCAGTCATAATGTGGTGGTTTGATGGTATATGTTTTAACCTATGAGAGCCATGTGAGAGTGTGGGACTGAGATAATCCACTGTGTGAAGCATCTTGAACATTTTACAATACCCGAGTGAGACTAGCACTTTGTTAATGTTCACTCCACAATGCTCGGAAGCCTACGTCTGGCTCCTGCTGAATAAACAGTTTGGAGGCATCATAACTGCACACTGATAAACAGACTAACCTTGAGATTTTTGCCTAGAGACAAACAGTGCTAATAATCCTCCCATCTCTGCTATCAGTTGGCAGAATTCCACTGATAGCAGGTTATTTTTTTTGTTTTGAAGTAGAAGGTGCCACTGAATTTGACATTTCCATTCATTCTCTATTTGGTGCAGCTGTACAGAATGAACGAGACAGAATCAGCACCAGGAGGTCAAGCTATGAGGACAGCAGCTTACCTTCAATCAACGCACTCATCCAAGCAGACGTCCTCTCCAGACAGGTTGGATCTTGATCTTGGTCTTCAACCAGGAGTGTCCAGCTCTAGTCCTGGAGGGTCTTAGTCTAACACAGTTGATCCATCCTGCTCTGCAACTCCTGATTCAAACCAGTACATTGTTTCCAGGTGTTACCAACTGGCCTGGACTCTGGCACTCTTGGACAAGTACTAGACACTCAGGTTTTGAACTGTATGCATGATAGAATGGCTGAATTACAATATGCTTGGTAAACAAAACCTTTTGCTGTGCTGTATGCAGATCTCCTCTCCAGGACCTATCCTTAATGGTGACATCAGAACAAAAAAGATGGCCACCATCACAGATGTGTGCGAGTCTATGAAGCAGCAGTTGCTGGTACTTGTAGAGTGGGCCAAATACATCCCAGCCTTCTGTGACCTGCCCCTGGATGACCAGGTAAAAATTAATGCATGTGTGTGGAAGTATTCCAGATTCATCAACTTGTCTAGAGGGTGATCAGTGCCAGGTTTCCTATGAAGATCAAGAATGGGGTTGTGTAATATTTGAAAGATTCCCATTCTGAATTCGGTCACAGATTACAAAGGTCTCTTTTCCACTGCAGGCCAGAACAGCTCTGTGCATGGAGGGGGTCCGTTCACTGACAAGGTTTTGCATGGAGCACAGTTACCTAACCATACTTGGGGCATCAGGACCATTCAATGGGGCAGCTTAATGACATTGGGATCTATAGATTAGCTCCACATTTTCATCACATTTGTGCTGCCAGATGTCAGGTGTTCTTATTTCCAAATTGCACAGACCATATCTTGGTCTGTGGAGGACTATGCAGCTTACGTGGCTATGGCTCTCTTTTAGTATAACATAGATCTTTATTGATCCCTTGGGAGGGTTCCCTCAGGGAAATGAAAGCTGCATAACTACGAAGCTGTCACATGCTTGTGGCTTGTCAAGAGTTAAGTTAGAAAAGTTTGAACATGTTTAAATGGATTAACACATTATTTGTCATACTTCATCTATGAAATGGCCTTCTTAGGCAGGCAGATTAGACAGTGGTTACAGATGAATTACAGTCCCCTATTATCGACTGGTCCAAATATCAACCACTTTGGGCACTTGTTCATTTCCTCTTTCTCCCTTCTCTAGTCGATTGCAGGAATTTCCAAGAAATGCCCAAGGAATTGCCAATTTACTCAAACCAGTTGGCTATGGAAATGAGGGGAACTAGGCATTACTATCAAGTGGCTGAAACTGGATAATGCCCCTAGCTCCATTACTTGTTATAGTGCAGCTGTAGTGCAAAAGTGGAGTTATGAAGACTTTGCTTCTTTGGCAACTACTGTTAGTGATGAACAGAATTAAGTTAAGCCTCATTGACGTGAACCATATGTGCCAGTCTTTTAGTATATGATGTCCACCGTATCTATAAGAGCTATCTGGCACTCCATTGGACTTTTGATTTTATCATGCAGAAATGTGTCCAGTGGAGATGGTGAGACGAGGTGTAGAGCACTCTTGCCATTTTTGGTTAATGTGTTTTGTAATGTCTCAGGTTAGAAAGTGATGAGCTGGTTTTAGAGTTACATCTCTCCTCCAGACCTCCAGAATCATTAACCGTGCACTCACCATGGCAGGGTAACTTATTTGTGGATAGTATGACAGAACATCTTCTCATGCTGTGCAGAAGAACATGAACTCTCAGTTCCTCCTCCACCATGCTTGAAATCTGTGGGAACCTCTGATTTGAACTCTGACCCTTTAAGGGCTGCAATTGCTGTGCACCCCTGCACTCTAGCACACTCTCGCATTTGTAAATCCTATCTTAATTTTCCTGTAGGTGGCATTGCTGCGAGCTCATGCAGGGGAACATCTCCTGCTTGGAGCTGCCAAACGCTCCATGCTGTACAAGGACCTGTTGCTGTTAGGTAAGAGCTTTTGTGTAGTTGTGTAGATTGAACTTTTTATATATTAGTAGTGAGACAAGAAAATTAAGCATGTATTGCATTCGATGAATTGTACAGAAGGGTGCATCAGGTCTTGCGGGATGATTTCCCTGCTCTACCACACTTGCTAATCCTGGTCATATTCAAATAATGAGCTGAAACAGGTGTGTTTGAGCAGAAAATCAGCGAACCTCAGGATTAGAATTGATTCTCTTAGCTTTGCACCTCTCTTAGGTTTGGTGTGCAATAAAATCTCTTCCTCTTCCACCCAGGTAATGATCACATAATACCTCGGAACTGCCCTGAGTTGGAAGTGAGTCGGGTAACAGTTAGGATTCTCGATGAGTTGGTCCTTCCTTTCCAGGAGCTCCAAATAGATGATAATGAATATGCCTGCTTGAAGGCTATTGTATTCTTCGATCCAGGTACATGCGCCATCTCAGGAATCAGTGATCAAACACTGTCCTTACAATGTCCTGCAGAAATAATAAAACTAGATTTTTTTTTGATTGACCGATTCATGACTCAGTTTGCTTCCCATCTTCACTGGTAGATGCCAAAGGTCTAAGTGATCCAAGCAAGATCAAACGGATGCGATATCAGGTACAGGTCAGCTTAGAGGACTACATCAACGACCGGCAGTATGACTCAAGGGGACGGTTTGGCGAGCTTCTCCTACTCCTGCCAACACTACAAAGCATCACCTGGCAGATGATTGAGCAAATTCAGTTTGTTAAGCTGTTTGGAATGGCCAAGATAGACAACCTCCTCCAGGAGATGCTTCTAGGAGGTAAGGATCTGAAAGCTTCATCTCATGTTGGGGAGGGTAGGCCTGAAGACTATACAGGACACTTGTTTAAACATCTAATGATCTTGACATACTCTTGTCATAGGCTCTGCAAACGAGGCCCCCCATGCCCCTCCATCTCTGCACCCACACCTGGTGCAGGAGCACCTGAGCAATGTCATTGTGACAGCAAACATGGCCACTCCAGTTCACAACGGACAGATGTGTAAGTTTCTAAACCAATCCCTTCATCAGGTTGGCTAGAGATGTTCTCTCTTTAGTGTACAATCCCACCCTCTGTGGCAGAGTCAGGTAACTGAAGGGACAAACAAGCTTGCAGGAGTAATCCTTTTGTGAGTTAATCAGGCTTACTTGGTCAAAGAAACCTACTGTTATTCTTTCCTACCCTTCCTAATGCCTTTAGAAATTTCACAAGAGCTCTTACTCCTTGACAACCAATGGTTTCTTTCTTTCCAACGTTATCCCGTTCCGCAGAATATGTTGGTTTGTGGAAGTTTAGTTGTATCCTTACATGCTCTTGTGTGTTAATAGATTTTTTCGCTTTCTGTGCCCACAGCCACTCCTGAAACTCCAATTCCTTCTCCCCCACCAGCGTCCAGCTCTGAGCACTACAAACTGGCCCAAGGGGTTATAGCCACAGTGCCAAAGCAGCCAACAGCCATCCTGCAGCCTACAATCACCAAGCAGGAGACAATCTGAATGACTTCACAAAACAAAGAATATGGTGTATTTTTTGAAGAAATGCTTGCAAACCATACAACAACAAGAGGCTGCTTCGTAGATATATATAATATATAAAACAGTAAAACTTGCTTTTACTAGGTTTTTACTTTTGATGTAGCCTTTAGAGAACCAGTCAACAAGAGTTTCCACTGGTCACTTTGTGAACCATTTGCTCTGGAGAAGAGCATCTGTGAAAGAACATTTTGGTTTGTTGTTGGTTTTTTTTTCTTCTTCTTCTTTTTTTGAAAGTTAAAGAGTAAGCAACAAACAAAAGCCCCAGTTAAAGAAAGTGGCATCTAGACCTAAAGAGCAAACAGCTAAAAACCTCAGGAGTGTACAGTAACAGTACTGTGGAAGAAGCCTGTTTTTACAGATTTTACCAACCTCAATAACAGGCTATTGTGTTTTTGTAAAGTAGTGGTACATATTTATATTCCCCTGATACAGAGACAGAGAGGATGATTAGCAGAGTTTGTATCATTATTTTAAGATATAATAAATGTTACAAAAAGGCCTTTCATCTGGTAAAAGTTAGGTGTTTATGTTGTACAGTATTTTAATGACCAACGTGATATGATTGATTTCTACAGTTCTTAAGGTGAGGCTACATGACACTATGTCTTTATAATTTGTCTAAACTGCTTATTATTAGGTATTCAGAGTTAAATGCATATATGCATCTTGTATTTTAATTGATGTGAACAGTATATATATATATATATATATATATATATATATATATATATATATATATTCATTCATTTTATACATCCATTCTTTAAATATGTTTCAGTGTACTGCTCCAGTAGTCCATAACTAACATAAAGGAGTGATGTCTATTTTCTGTGAGAATATAAGAGGGGTCTTGAGAGTTTGACGCTAAAGAAGAAAGCCACATGTGTTAGGGTACACAGCACTGTTTGGTGATTGAGCAAAAAAAAAAAAGTGCCTTGCCATGCATTACAGCCTTCTGGGAGGAGGATGAATTTCAACCTTGCAATGTGAACTTATATTAAATGTCAAGGTTATATTTTTACATAAACATGTGCAGCCTGTTTATTCATTTCTGTTTGTGATTATGTCACTGTGTCATTTCCCAGCAAGCAACGGACATCAATTTGTTATCAGAAACACTTTGGACTGAATATATGTTGTAGTTTATTAGAAATTGAAAATCAGGTTGACGTCAAAACCCAGCTTTGTATAGATGTAAAATAGTGAATGAAAATCTAAGTCACATGTACGTCAAAAACGCAGAATGGGTTGATGACAAACTCCAACAATAGACAAACTGGTTGTTTGGATGTATGAAAGATAGCATTATGATGTTCAGCAGATGTTTTGGTCACTATACCCAGCTGGCACATGACCCACCTTCAGTGTTAAAATGTGGTTTAAATAATATCAGATGTTGCTTTAGTGTTAAAAAAAAAACATAGAAATAATATATTAACATTACATTAAAAAAATAAAAATGAAAAAAATTGAAAACAACATTGATTCAACCACAGTCTTGATGTTGATTCTGTGATTAGTAAATGGTGAAATGCCAGCTGGGACACAACTAAACTTCAGTATTTTATGTCAATATGATACTTACATGTCACATTTGGAAAATGTTGGATTGGTTACGTAACTGAAAACCAACAAAATATCAACATCAGCTGTCGTCAGATGTTCTCCTGGTGTCCAATTTTGGTCACCCAACGTCATGACCTACATTCAACCAGAAAATCAATGTTGGGGGGCCAGCTTAGTTTTTCACAAAATAGCCAAAACAAACAAACAAACAAATAGTGCACTTTCTTAGATCAGCTGTTTTAAATAAATTCATGTTTGCAATGTTAGTAGAAGAGTAAACCGGCTGAATCAGCTCCCCATAAAACCATCCAAACTAGTACATTCAGGACTTTCTTGAAGCTATTACTGGTCAACTCTGGTTTGCAAATCATTCCTCTCACTCAAAGACAAAGTCACTAAATGCATCCACATGTATAAAAGTAAAAAACAAACAAACAAACAAAAAACATATGCAAAAGCTAATGGGTTAGGAGTTTCCTGACAATCTCCTAATCTTTGCTGGCTGTAAAAATGCTTTAAAACAAGATGATAAAAGTGACAGCCTACGTGGCAGTGTATGGTCAAGGATTTTAGTGCTAGGTGTGTTTGGACTGATAACTATCATAAAACAATTGCAGATAGCTCAAGAAAAAGCCAGGCGCCTTCCTTCTCAGATCTGCGGACGGTCTCTGTGTAAATGGATGTAATGTGGCCTTATCTGTCATACATTAATGAGCTTCCACTATGGCATGGCTAATAGTTCACTTATCCTGAGCTGCCAATAGGTCATGACACCGTACAGGCTGAGTATATCCAGTTCTAGCTCTGCTTCAAATTTTGTGCAACATCCCATAGTTTGTAAATGTGAACTAATGTCCAGTGAGATTTTGTATTTGTTGTTCATTCTGGAAGCAGCCTTTAGAAGCTGAATTAATTGTGGCCATGATATACGCCATGAAGGCCATGGGTGCAAATGGTCAGGATGTGGTATTCAAACACTGATCATTAGTACAAACGTGCACCAACAAAACATTCCCAATACCATTACACCACTTTCACCAGTCTAAACTGTTGATAAGGCAGGTTGGGTCCATTGATTTATGCTGTTGGCATCTGTGTGCCTCTTCAATTAATTGCAGGAAACTGACATATTTAGACCTGTTTTGGAGGGGCTATATATTAATCTCCTCAAATAAACACGCATTATCAGTTTAAATGGGCAATATTTTGTCTTATTTATTACCTTTTTTTATCTTTGCCTCCATATTTACAATGTTATATATTTTTTTAACATTAGGGCCTGGGGAGGCACTGCTGCCCCGCATCATCTGTGAAACCTGTAATAAATGTAAACATGAAAAGGAGTTTTCCTTAATATCAACATGACACACTTATGGAAAAAGTATTGTCCTTCAGATCCAGTTATGGCCTATAAAGTGGCCATAAGGTTATTATCAGATTTAAAATATGATTTTATGGAGTGGAGTATTGAGTTTGGAGTGTTTCGGTTGCTCCAATTTTGCAAGTGAAAAGACCTGCCCATGCCAGAGAAGACAGATAATACAGGATTTGGTAACACAGGCCTGTTAATCATAGGCATAAACTAACTTACATTACATTACAGCCAGCTAAGGTGGTTTGGGCATCTGGTTTGGATGCTTCCCTTGTAGGGTGTTCTGGGCATGTCCAAACAGGAGGAGGCTCTGGAGAAGACCCAGGACATGCTGGAGAGAATATATCTCTCAGTTGGCTTGGAAAAGCCTTGGAATCCTCCCAGAAGTACTGGAAGAGGAGGCTGGGTAGAGGGAGGCCTGGGTCTGTTACGCTGTCCAGATGTTTTCAGGTCAATTTTTAAAATCAGTCTTTTAAAATTCTGCTGGGTGGCTTATCCCTAAACCCCCCCTAGTCAAAGTTTAGCCCCCAATTCGTTAATATCTATTGACGCCTCTGTTAAATGCTCGTGCTTTACAGACCAACCATAACAAACTAACATGAATTAGAAATCAGTGTGTTTTTCTTCTGTTGCATAATGAAGTTCAGAGTGATGTGGGTGGGAGGTCGTGGTGGGTTGGACATGATTTGCTCTGAAGTGGGTGACAGAAAGAAAGGGCAATGGGTGTAGTCCTTACTGATCCATTTATCAGAGGTGTTGTCAACTTCAGATATGTTACATCGGTCAGTCAGTTGCAATTCTCTGACTAGCATTCAGATGGGCTTCCAAGGCTGGAGATGAGAAACACTGAACCAGACAGTGTCTTGTTTGACCTTACCAGAGCTGCTACTTAGACATGGTTCATGTGTGTGTCCATATATTTACCAAGCCTATACTGCCAAGAAAATAGCATTCATAGAACAGCAGAATCCCAAAAAGAACAGAGCAATTAATAATCATTATTTTTAAAGAAAACAACACCCAGTGATATCAGACCACTCTAAGCTCAATGAAGCCATGTACCACCCAAACAGGGGTCCTTCAGACTAGAGTGAACCACACATCAGAACAGGATCTTAAAAGATCTGATCTGGTATCTGTGCTTGGCCAAAAGGAAATCAGTAGCTGCATTCCATTCCACAGGGTACCTAAGACATTGTATTCCCTGCATACTAATCTAAGAGAACTTCAGTTCGGTGCAATTCAAATTCATGTGAAACTTTGTCCACTCTTTGCTTTCTTAATGAACTAGCATGCTATAACCTCAAGCCATATATCATGTTATGTAGTAATTTGGGAATAAATGTGATTTTATGAACATGCGACAGGTTTGTGTTTTCATTGCGTTCTACTGCTTGTGCTGAGCGCCAGCTGCTTTATCCACCAAGACATGATGAATAATCTGTAGTCATTACTGTGTAGGTACTGAACACTTTGGAATCTCATTTAAAATGACCGAATTCCAAGCATAGTCCAAATTATAAAGACCTACTGTGGTGATAGGAATGCGCCTAGTGTGTACTAGGTTATTTATACTAACTGGCCAGATGTGCTGCTCTATTGATGTTCTTGTGATGAAGCCATTCCCTGAACACTTGCTTAAAGTTGTAATATAATTTTAAAAGAAAAATGAAATAGACTTATAAAAACGTACAAAAAATGTGTGTTTGTAGGAGTGAGAGAGATGGCGAACAGGAGATGATGACTGACGGCAGCCTAAAAACATGCCTAAACACAAGTGTAAATTGTTACCCTCACGCAGAAACCTTGTGCAACTAGAACTGATAGTCAAGGTAAAAAGATTTAAGAATTACAACATTTATAAGGTGTTTGATTGTTATTTTGTTCTGTGTTTTTTGTACATCTGTTTTAATGCTGTGAGGGACTTGCACGTCAGTCATTCACTCATCATTACAGGAGGAGGAGACAACATGATTTGATTTAATTTGATTTCTGATTTGATTTTGATTTTGAAACCATCAAGTGAGGCTACCCATGTCCAGTTTCAGACATTGTCCAGGACGGTATGATGGCTCTGCCTGAAAGGCGGGGAATCTCTGTCTTACTCAGTTACCTGTAATTCTCCTGAGCAGCCGCACGAGGGCGCTTAAAGAGCAGACTATTCACACCTCTAGGATAAACTAAATGACCTGAAAACATATTTACAAATAACACACACACACACACACACACACACTATGTGTTTATCTATTCTTGTACTGAGTCCCTTGCTATCCATTTGCTACTTTAACATTGTGAATCTAATCTAATCTAATCTTATCTAGCTTGTTTGATTTAGAACTTTTAGAACATTCTCACTATCTATAGACACCCTTTGTCTGCACATAAGGCTGGTGAAAAGTTCAGTTTTCAGGTCATTTTCTAAGTTTACAACAACTGTCTTAATCCAGCAAGCCAGAATAGTTGTCCGTTAGTTGTTGTAACTGAGCAGGTGACCTGGCACTGTCCTCCAAGTGTGTTGGCTCCCCAGCAATGATGCAATGGCGGCAGTTCAAAAAGTGGAGGTGGCTGACTTTAGGTGTGTTGGTGGACTCATGTGCTTGTCTTCACTCTCCTAGTGTCGGAAGCATTGTGTGTGTGATGTGGGGAAAAGTCCTAATGGCACTTCCAAATTGGAGAAAATAAATAAATAAACTAAAATAAACTAAAATAAACATATCAACAATAAATAAACAATCAATATATAAACAAATGTAGATATGTATTTTTCACATGTATAATAAATTATTGTATGATTAATGTTTGATAAATTATTATTACATTTAAAATAAAATCACTTTAAATTAAATTGATTTATATTCTGAGCCTCATTCCCAAACCCTTTGTAGGCAATGCTTTTCTTTCACTCGTGCCAAATAACCGAAAAAAACGACTTTAGATTGTAGATTTTTCCGATTTCATTTGAAATATCAATGATAAATGTCTGTAAATATTGCCATAATATGATCATGTAATCAGCCTCAAATCCCAGCCAGTAACAGGAATTTTCTCCAACATGGCAACCCAACAACTGACCGGAGAGCCTGACGCAATCGATGACGTAGAACGGAGCAGCCAATGGCAGCGCGCTGTGTTTCTGTACACGGAACTGATTGCGGGTTTGCTGGGCAGGTGGGTTTAATTTCTCATCTAATTAAAAAAATACAGCAGTAATAATAACAGTCATAAAACAGTATTTATTCCGTGTGTCGCCCGTGTTAAAGCCTTTATCGATCATATTGCTGGAGCACATAAACGCCCTGTTTTAGTCCTGTTTCTTCAGATCGTTTAGAAGATAACACAGACCTTGTCTTTATTTAGGAGTAAAGCTCTGCATAAGCTTACATAGTCCTTATTTGTGCTGCTCATGTTCCTAATTTAAGCTGTCCTGTTGGTAACAGGGTTTTATTTGATTAAGCAGCACCTCATTTTAACCTTTAGAACCCGAGAACCCTTTAGAACCTTTAGTGGGATGTTGTCATAGTTCAACTTACTTTTATTCACCAAAGCAATAGAAAAGTATTTAAAGGATACACACACACTAGTCGTTAATGTCTTCAGGAGATCGTGGGCTATTCAAATGTGTTCATTTGAGCTGTTAAAATGAAAAGAATTTAAAGATTAGTGTGAATTCAACGCTATTATTTAAAATAGTAGTTTAACAATTTTTTTTTTAATTTATGTATGTATCAGTATTATCCCTTCTTGGGACTTTTATTTTGAAATTTGAAAAAAGAGAGCAAACAGCCCCTCCCTTCTGTTTTTCCTCTATAACCCAGTTGTTGGATCAGTGATGTCATTAGCCCCGCCTGCTCTGCTTGATCAGTCAGAGTCTGCATGCAGGTTGAGTTTTAGAGCAGTAAACATGCTGGAAGTTCCTTTGGCATTTAAACTGGAATTTAATTCAGTTGGAAATGAGTGACTTTTTGCTGTTTTCTGAGCTGGATTACTCACTGATCATTCATCACACAATAGTGAGGTTGTTCTTGATGACTTGATGTTCCTGAATTATAAAGCCTAGATAACAGCATGTAACTGCCTGAAAAGGATCTGGATCTTGGGTTCTAAGAGATAAGAAAAAAAATCTTTTTATAACCAACTTATGCAAATTTCACTTTTCTTAGAATGTTTCTCAAGAACATTTTTATCTTAGTATGTTGCTTTATGTTATGTCTGATGCTTGACCCAGTGCTATTGCTTTCAACCCCAAAATCAGATACACACGGGTAGCCCATGGCAGATCAAAATGGTCACATTGATGGCGGCCCGCCAACGGAACAAGTGGCAGGTGTGCACTTCCCTGCACCTCCTCCACCCATCTACGCCTGCACTCTGACCCCAGAACTGGTGGCCAAGGCACGAGAGGAGCTGCAGGAGAAGCCAGAGTGGCGTCTCCGAGATGTGCAAGCCCTGCGTGATATGATATTGAAGGAGCAGCCCAATCTACGGACGCGTCTGGACGATGCCTTTCTGTTACGCTTCCTCCGAGCCAGGAAGTTTGATTATGACAGAGCGCTGCAGCTGCTCCTGAATTACCATGGCAGCAGAAGAGCCTGGCCTGAGGTCTTCCATGACCTAAAGCCCTCCATGGTGAAGCACGTGTTAGACCTGGGCTTTCTCACTGTCCTACCCAGACCTGACCCTCAAGGCCGCTACATATTGTGTTTACGGCCAGGTTGGTTGAATTAACAGCAGGAAGTTAACATATCTACAGGCTTGATGTTAAGGCACTCGATGAACACCTTTGACTTTTTTTAACATATTTAAACATATGGACATTTGATCTTTATTCAACTCTATTGAGAGATACATAAAACTGAAGAAATTGTGTAACAAATTGTAACGATTGCAATGGAATCTTGTGAGGAAAAAGTTAGGAAACCCTAAGTCATAGTAGCTGGTATGTTCTCCTTTGGCTGAAATAATATTATTTAGATGTTTCCTATAATTGTATACCAGTCTCTTACTTGAAGAAAGATTTTGCCACTCATCCATGCTGAATTCTTTCAGTTAGGGGATCTCTTTCATCTTCAGTCTCTGTATAGATGGTCATACATTTTCCCCAAGCCCCTGCTGTTACAATAAAGATTTCATAGTGGTTTCTATGAAGGACCGCTCTCCAGACCCTGTTTCAGCAAAGCAGCTCCAAAACATGACACTTCCGCCTCCATGCTTCACAGCTGGTATGAGGTTCTTGTGCTCAAGTGCTGTGTTTGCTTTGTGCTAAACATATCTTCTGTTACTGTGGCCGAATTATTAAACTTTAAGTTAATCTCTCCAAAGCATGTTGTTCTAGATGTCAGCAATGGTTTTTTTTGTTTGTTTTGATGTATGCATTTCCACATCATCTGTAGAAAGAGCTCCCTGTTGGTCTCATCGTGGCATTCTAGGATTGTTGGAAACTTCTTTACACGTCTTGCGGTCTGCTCTGAGGCTGAATTTACTAGGGCGGCCTGACCTGGCCACATTTGCGGTTGTTTTAAATGTTTGTTACTTGTAAATTGTTTAGCGGACAATGGAAAAGCTGATTTATAATTGTTTTGAGATTGTTTTTAAAGATGTTACTTTGGATTTATTTATTTATTTATTTATTTATTTTTGTTGTAGTACATCTGTCTCTCAGTATAGTTAAAATGAAGATTAAATGTTCATACACTTAAAAAGGTTAACTTTTTATATGACTGTATGTCAGTGTTAGTTCATAAACATGTACAGTGTAATATATTTTAATATTGGCCTAATAAGACTGCTCTATGCCTTATAAAATGATGAAATGTATTATTTTGTGCCATAATGTTTTAAGACTGGTGTTCCAGTTCTTGTGTCCATGTTGTACAGTTCTATTGAGTCTTATAGGAACTTATGAGGGTCTGTTGCTCTGATTTGCACAGGCAAGTGGAAACCAAATGACTATCCCTTTGTGGACAACATACGAGCCATTTATTTGACACTGGAGAAGCTGATTCAACCGGAGGAGACCCAAGTGAATGGCATAGTCATCCTGGTGGACTACACTGGAGTTGGTTTATCTCAAGCCTCCAACCCAGGCCCTCTTCTGGCAAAGAAAGTTGTTAGTATTCTTCAGGTGAGGCTGATTATCAAAGATTCAAATGTGATGCATAGTGTGAAGTGATGTTTTATTTGTTAAATAATTTTGGAAATTTGTTAAAAAGTCTGATTTTGTATTTCAGGATGGCTTTCCGATTAGAATAAAGGCTGTAAACATCATAAATGAGCCTCGAATCTTCAAGGGCATATTTGCAATAATTAAGCCTTTTCTGAAAGAGAAGATGGCTGAAAGGGTAAGTAACGGTGATTTATTCATTGATTCATGTTGTGATCACATTTCATAGTGATTACTGAAAATTCGTGGCCTTCTTCTTCTTTACAGTATGTCTTGCATGGCTCGGACCTTTCATCTCTGCACCGGGTCATCCCTCGCTCTGTCCTTCCAGAGGAGTATGGCGGGGTGGCCGGCCGGCTGGACATGTCAGCCTGGGCACAGACCCTGCTGGATGCTGAGGAGGAGTTTGTGGTGGAGTTCTGCCAGCCAGACCCTCTAGAGGGTGTAGTTCTGCCTGACTCCATGCTGTTCGAGGGCGAGCAGGCTGAGGACTCTTATAGAGGCCTGCGATCTCAACTCTACTACTGTTACTGACCGCTGCTCAGGCGATCGGCCTCTGTTTCTTTAGAAACGTACTTCTGTTGTGACCGTTTGGGTCAATGGTCAATTTTATTTTTCTTAAATGTGTCATTAAAGCTAAAGGGAGGACAGACCTTGAACAGTCCTATAAAGTTGTCCATACTAAGCTCACCAGAACTGTAGTTATAGACCCTTTGTTATGGCTATGCTTTCACTTGTACAGATGCACACAAAGAAATCAAATGTCTTGTTTTAATGCTAATCTGTTTGTCTTTACTCTTCTGCAAATATTGCCTTAATTGAGGAAAGTTGAGTAGACTCATGATCATGGTCTGGCCCCAATACGTTAAACCCAAAGCAATAGTGATGTGTATTATTATTATTATTATTATTTTATTTTTTTTTTTTTATTGTTGCCTCATTTTTCATGGTATTCCTCTTGCACTATATATCCAGTTTATAGAAGGTACTATACTCACTTTCTGTAACACTTTCCTTATATTTATGCCTTTCATTGTTTATATATGCCTTGCTGAATTGTATTTATGTAGCCATTTAGCTAGTTTGTTCATGTCCATAAGCCTTTTAAACATGCAAAGAAGCTTTAAACATCAGATAGATTAAAACTACCATAGTAGTTGGTTGCATTACAGAAAATATGCTTAACATCATTACATGTAAGTTGCCAATATGAAGTCCATGTTTCATGTTTTACCATGTTGTTATTTGCCAAAACTGATAGGATTCAGTAAACCATTTATAATATTGTATAAATCTATAGGTTAGATGCAGTGATATTGTCTTAAGAAATTAAAAAAAATTCCACATTCAAGTGTTGTAGCTTGCCTGTATCTTCATAAAGCTTCAGAAAGTGAAGTCAGCCATTTTAATAAACAATGACCTAATTTGCTATATTAACCTGTATTTCTTGTGTCCTTGTGTTTTCCCCCAGATACAACCAAATAGATTTTAAAGTGCATCTTTAAGGCCTCTTATCTACTCTCCAGCAGATGGAGACATTATACACTACAGAGAGGCTTGATTTATAGTCTCAATAAACAGTTCATCAGCTCACACAATACAGTTTAATGCGTGTGGTTATGTGCGATATTAAAGTTATAAAGTGCTTTAGGTGGGGGACTCTGGGGCTGATATTCTCAGAAATTGAATTGATCATGGAAAAACAAATATTTCTCACTTTCTCAATTTGGTTTATATACGGAAGCTAAACTGCAAAAATGCATTTATAAAACACCCAAACTCCAGGATTTGGGCTTCCCAAAAAGGATTCCTTTTTTTACCACGTGTTGCTCACAGAGATTTCCACCAGCATTTGAAAGCCTTTGTCTCTTCACCTGAACCTGCAAAGCAGCTGTAAACATCAGTTAAAGCCACATGCAAGTTAGACAAACATTAAGAAACAAACCATGCACTTTATTTTTGCATTTAAAGTGGATAAGTTTCTAGAAGTGTTTAGCTGTAGTCAATGATAATGTTAATAGAACAGGACCCTACTAAAGAAAACAGTGCAGGGTTTCTAAATCCTGGTCCTGGAGGTACCCCTACCCTGTATGTGTTCAAGGTTAAAGGTTCGATTTATTTGTCACATACATAGTTATACACAGTACAACATGCAGTAACATGCTTTTTACAACTGTCTGCACCCACAGATCAATAGGGGGAAGGGAGCAGGCAGGGAGAGAATAAACAGAATAAATATGTGCAATGAGTAGAAAAAATAAATAATAACTAACTAAATAACTAACTCTGAGACTAAGTGGCTCTGAGGAAGGAAATAATTTAGCGGAGGTAGGTTTGTTTCCAGTTAGTGTAGGAACCTGAGAGCATATAGAGGTATATAAAGTATAAAAAGTTAGCTGTTAGCTGTAATACAACCCCTGCAACTCTGAAAGTGTTGTTAATGAGCTGATTTGAATAGCTGAAAAAAGGCAATATTCTTAGCAGTTTTGTCTCTAAATTAGGGTTTTTCAGTGGGCCGTGAAGCACTCTCTAGTGGTCTGCAGAGCCACCCTCAAAGACAGTAGTCCATAGTGGTCCAGAAATCCCACTGTAAATCGTGAATCTAAGTGGAAAAAAATTATTTGTGGAATTTGTGAGGTGGAAAAGGCTGAGAACCCCTGACCTGAATGTACTAAACACCAGAGCCACTTAACAAAAAGTGTCCTAAGTAGTACTGGAAGCCTTTTGGTCTATAAAACTATACTGATTATTCTTTACAGCACAGACTGTAATCTTTTGTAATCAGAGGAAAATTACAATATTATCCAAATACTAGTCACATTAGGCAAATAAGAACCATGATAATTATCTAATGGGAGCACTGAGCTCTTCACCAGTCATGTTGGGCTTTTTGCTACAGGAAGTGTCCAGGCTCCAAACTCTCATTCTCATTCTCACATTGAATCTTTAGGTTTGCTATGATTATGATGCTTCAGATCTTATCAAGTCTTACAAAACATCTTGATCATCTGTCACTGTTCTCACTTTAATGTCTTTATTATACTTTAAACCCTGCTCCTGGAGAGCTGCTTTCCTAATTAGTTGGATCAAGTGGGGTAGATTAAGGTTGGATATAAAGGCTGCTAGAAGGTAGCTCTCCAGGAGCAGGGTTGGTGACCCCTTCTTTAAATTAATTGATACAGTGGTGATGAGCCTGATGTTGACCACCCTGTTAACCAGCATGTTTTCACCTTTCATCCTCACAAACCATCTTCGATTACATGTCCATGTATGGCCCATAAAAAGGTTTGTCCAGAAGTTTCAAGTTGGTCCATATAATTGTCCACCAGGGTAAGTAATGGGACAAGAGGGGTTAAACATGGGTCCCATTTAGGTTGTCATATGCACATTGATGGTTCAAGCTTTTGAGATAAGCTAATAATGGGGCCAACTGGGTCCTAACTGCATATGTACAAGCCATCTCAGAGCCCATGCCAAACTCTGGAACCCATCTAGCCAAGGTTTCACGCATATGACTGTAACATGAGCATGTTGGCTGGCTTAGAATCAACTTATAGCCACTAAAATGGTGTGGTTTGTTCAGAAAAATTACACAATTAACTTATCAGTTTCTACAATCAACCATTAAACTATGCAAGAAAATACATTTGGCTCTGTGCATTGTCATGCCATTATCAATGCCTGTTGTGAAGAACCACTGCTTTTAAAGAGACAATACACTAGAGGTGGAAAATCCAGGTCCAGAAAGTAAAAATCCATCCAAGCATTCTGACTGGGCTGGGCTAGGGGTTTCAGAATGGCAGGGGCTCTGAGTTAGTTTGTGCATATGTTATTGGGACACAGTTAGGCTTCCCAAATGGCCCCCCATTGTTGCCTTAATTCAAATGGTCCCTTCCTGGTCCCATTACTGACCCTGGTGCCAACCATATGTGGGGTCAAAAAGGGACTCATGGACAAGACCTTCTGCTTCCCAGTTGGGCTTCCCATTGTTACCTTAATCTCACAAAGGTCCCATATAAATTTACAGCATTTAGCTGACTCTTATCCAGAGCAACATACAAGGTTATTCACAATACAGAGGAGGGCCAGAGCAAAGTTAGGAGTCTTGCCCAAGGCCTCATGTTGGTGTAGCACAATGTAGAAAGGAAAGGAACTCAAACCCCAGTCTTCCACATGGTGGCTCACTGGTGGTGTTATCTGTTGCACAACAACAACCATCATATAGAACCCAATGTACAGTTGTGTTTAACCCCTCCTGGTCCCATTGGTGACCCTGGTGCCAACCATATGTGGGGTCAAAATGGGACTCATGGACAAGACCTTCTGCTTCCCAGTTGGGCTTCCCATACAGGGCCCTGGATGGGCATGTTATCTGGGTTTGTAAAGGTGAAAGTGGTGGACATGCTTATGGTTGTTTGGAGGAGCCTGTGTAGGAACTAACTTCCGTGGCGGATTTTTACACTCTGGACGTGGACTTTTCACCTCCACCGCGGTTTCTAATCAGTGTTGGTGTTGAATAAGGGTCTGCAACGTCTGCACAACATCTCAACATCGATGGTTGGGATCTTTCCAACTGGAGTCGGTTTTTTATTCAGCAAGTTTCAGCTCAACTTTCCCCAACTAACAAGGAAATCTTGTCTGCTCGTTTATTTGGGAGCGTCTGCTTTTACGCAGCGAGCATATGCAGATGAGCCTGACACGGACCGTCCCTATTGGAGAGAGCGAGCGCGAGCTCCCTAAAAGCGGAGCGTGATTGGTTGCGAGGGAAAAAACTCCATTTTGGAAACAGCTGTTCGGGACGCAGCTCGCTCGTTGTTTTGAGAGGCTCGTCGTTGTCAGAGAGACGGGCTCCGACATGCTGCGGCGGCGGCGGGTTGGCATAAGAGCTGCTCGGAGAACCTGTTACGATAACTGAGGAAACATGACGGGACGCAGACGCGGCATTTAACCCCAACGCGCCTCGGCGACGGTTACAAGTGGAGGGATTTCGGACAAGCGGAGGTTGGTCGGTGACCGTTTACGTTCATAAGACGCCGGAGACGTTCTGGAAAGGTCGCCTGACGTTCACAGACGTTTAGGGAGGAAGGTTGGAGGTTCGGGAGGACAGGAGCGCTGGGGAGTGTGCTGGCTGTGGTAGGCTTTCAGCTGTCCTCGCATCCTGGTGTGGTCAGAGAGGAGAGAAACAACAGGAGAGGAGGAGAGGAACAACAGGGGAGGAGGTGGAGGAGAGGAACAACAGGAGAGGAGGAGGATGAGGAGAGGAGAGGAGCAGAGCAGGAGAGGAGCAGAGCAGGACAGGAGAGGAGCAGAGCAGGACAGGAGAGGAGCAGAGCAGGACAGGAGAGGAGCAGAGCAGGAGGCTTACTGCTTAAAACCAGCCCTTTAGTTTAAGAGCTTTACCCAACAAACCGAGAAAGTCCCATCTCCATGAAACCATAATTTCATCCAGCTATTTCAACCTTTAAAGAACATTTCTCACAAGTTTACAGCTTTACTGACACTAACCAGACTTTCTGACCCTCCTCCCACTAATATGGAGCTAGTAGACATTTCTTGAATCTGTGCGAAACTGTTAACATAATTTGGGGACAAATCTCTTACTTAGTCGCGACACTGCGATACTAAATTGCGATTCTGATTCTAAGTCAAGTTTACAGATTTACTATCCATCCTTTATGTGCTGATATGGAAACCCTAATGTCACATCTTTTCCTTTAAAGCAATCTTCAAATTGAACTCCCATTTCTTAAAACAAGTCATTAACTCCATCATAATTTTGATATATTTAGTCTTCAGGTTCAAATAATTAGATTGAAGCTTATGAGCTAGTGGGCTGGTTTCCCAAACAGGGATTAAGTCTAGTCTAGCCTAGGCTAAACATTAGTTTTGATTGAAGAAATCCCTGTCCCTGTAAACTGACTGAGTAAGGCATAATAATGAGATATGTCTTGGATTTTAATAATGAGACAGTATTTCAAGATAAGATATTAAATTGTAATAATGAGATCTCATAATTATCACTGTCTCATTTTTGTGATTCACTGTTTGACTATTTTTCCAAATGGCAGAAATAGGCTTCCATACATTTTCCTGCTGAATTAATCAGCCTGTCCAGCTCAAACTGGCTAACCCTTAGCTGAAAATAACCTTTCATTCAGTTGAATACTCAAATTATCTAGGCCCAAAAAAGTAACAATTTGCAAGTTTACAGAATTACTATCTAAAAGACATCTTTGTGTTCAGTAAGCTTCCAAATACATTTTTAATTTTATTTGCTTGAAACTGTAGAAGGGTGATCTAATTTTAATCTGTTCCTTAAAAGGGCATTATAATGGAAACCCCACATTTACTCCCATTTTTTTTCAATTGTAGGTTGTAGACTGTAAACACAGTTGTTTTAAATGTATTATTTTATGTAGTCCCTCTGCTTAGACTGTAATTGTAGGTGCATTTCAGACTAAACTTTAGCAGATAAAAGCTAGTACTGCACACAGGTTTTAGTTTAAGGGCTGTACCTAAAAATGCCCAACATTACAGATCAGCCAATCAGAATGGATATCATTAGAATGTTAAGAAGATATGATGACCCTTCTTGGTACATGCTACTGTGTAAACCACAGTTCGTCAAGCAGGTTATTCCTGTAGTTGAACTTGGGTATGCTCACTGTTCTTCTTGGTGGAATAGGTGGTCTACCAGCATAACCTGATTAAGCAGTTAAAAAAGTATTGCGTAGATTGTCATCCTGAAAGACCAAACTGGTCAACCAGCTTAACTAAACTAGTCAACCATTAGCTTGATGAAAAGCTTGGTCAAGTTGGTCATGTGGATAGACTAGCTAGTCAAATAAACTTAAATGTTTTATGCTTGTTTTTTAGCAGGACTTTAGAAGAATAAAATGCAGGAATCATGCATGAACTTGGCCCTTTAAGAAGGACATTGAAGTGTCTATTTGTGGTTTGTGACTTGTGTGGACTGGTCATGAGAAGGGTCACTTCCGCCCCAAAGCAGCTTAGAAATAAACAGTAAAGGTAAATAAAAGTTAAATGTCAGTCTTCCTTTGCTGAAATGCAGTTGACATTAGAAAGTCATCCAGAGCAGGGAAGTAATAGGACTGCTGACATTATAACAGACCAACATATAATAGAGATATTTTCATTTATCTTGTACAGATGATTCAATGTGGCTGTTCATAACTAATTCTTTGTTGTATTCATTGAACTACATGGCAGTAGAATGTTGAGGCAGTGCTCCTCTGCATTTCTTGCAAACAGTGTTTTAAGGTCTGATTTTTGCCATTTAAAAGTGATATATGTACAAGAGAAAAATATAGTTTTAATGTCAGTACATCCCTAAAATTTACTGAAATTATATGGAGAGAACGAGAAAGAGAAAATTGAAAAAGTAACCCCGTCATAATGTGCATTAAAATAAATTCTTTTTTTATAAACCGAAATCTCTGCAGTTTTTCGCTGGAGGTAAAATGAAAGAATATGGAAGATACTCAGAATTAAATCACAAATCTGTTATGCAGTATAACTTATTACAATGTAAAACTCCAAGAATGCAGCAGGTGTGTCTGAGTAGGCTATGAAATGAGCACAGGTTGTACAAGAATAGGACCTATCCTGTGATTCTCACATGTACCGATACATATGAGAAATTAGAAAGGGGATGTTTTCTTGCAGTGATTTTAACTGTTTTGCTTTGTATATCAGTTCCTAAACAAATCTCTGAACTTTTTAAAATGCAAAGCAAGTCTCTGGGCAAAACCCCATTGTGCTTTTCTACATGTTGCATTTCTTTTTACCGTACAGAAAGGGAATCTGAGGGGATAAGTGCTAATGTGTCAGAATAGTTTCTAGAGAGTGTCATTTTTTTTTTTTTTTTTTTTTTTTAAACTATAATTTTATAAGGTGCATTTCAGACTGCATTGTCCTACAACAGAGAACAGCCAATCAGAATGGGCATCATTGATGTATCAGGTTTTTATATGCATAGTAACTAAAATTTTAAACTTCATTGTGCTTTTGTACTTTTGTCACATTTCTTGGAATCTGAGGGGGTAAGTATTGACATATATATTGATTGGCATCCAGGATTAGAGAGAATTTGCTGTCAATTGATGGGTTAAATGAACTATCCATTATTTGTAATATATATATATATATATATATATATATATATATATATATATATATATATATATATATATATATATATATATATATATATATTATTAGGTAGTGGGTGCTTTTGGTTTTGAGAAGTAAGAATAAGCTATTTAAAACTGATTGTTAGCTTTACTGTTTCTAAAAGTCTTCTCAAATATGGCCAGTATTTTCAGGTTTTGTCCAATACCTAGTTTATCTAATCACTCCTTAAATAAAATAAGTCAGGAGAGCTGATGGTAGAAGCAGATCTGAGCAGATTCCTAAATTGGCTGGAAAGCAATCTGGCCTGTGCACCAGCATAACATTGACTTTACTTAATACAACAGATTCATCTTACATTTCTATTGTTATATTTGCATGATGTTACAGAGTGGCAGAATGTTGGGATGTAACATTTACAAAATTCAGAACTTGACTTGGTAGTGTGATACATGAATGATGCATTTAAAACACCACTAGTGCAAATTATGAATGTCAAAACCTTTCTTGAGTGTTTAACCTGTGTTTACAGTAAGCTGGTAAATATACTGTTAATTCTTAGCCACCCTAATGATAAACTAACACAGGGAGTACAAACGGTGTAACAATTCACAAAACAATGAAATGGATGTAATACCATTTGGTGGTCTGTTAATGCAGTAATGTTATGAACATTTCAGATTAGCATTAAACATATTAAAAGTAGGATACATTTTAATATTACTTTAGCTATAGTCCTGTGAGTAGAACTACAAAATTTCAGTGCTGGTGGTTTTATACCCCTGTAGCCCATGTGTAGCATTCATAGTTAATATAATACAACCGTTAACAGCACAACATAATCACATGCCTGTTAGAACATCTATGTGCTAACCTGCCTGGGAATCTTTTCTATACAGTCACTATTGAGATGTTCTGACACATACAGTAGTGTTAATGTTATATGCTCTTGTCCTATATTATTGGCAGTGTTTCTCTACAGGTTTTAGAAAAAACTGCATTTGTGCATCAATGTTAGCAGTGGGTGCAGCTTAAACGTGCTGAATGCATTCATTAGAAGGGCAAATATTTGGACATCTATTCAGAATGAGCCGTTCTTTAGTGTCAGAGGATCAGCACAGAAAGTGAAACAAAAGCTAAATTTTAAACAATTAAAAACATACACATACGTTTGTTAGCTTAAGAAATGTCAGTTCTTGCTACATATGTAGGAAGTTATTGTGCCCATGAGTGAGTGTTGTGTTTGTGAACATAACAGACTTTAAAGTAACAGAACATAACCATACAGCCCATATTCTGTATTCCATTTGAGTCCAGTGTATGTTTAGTTACACTTGTAGCCTTTAGCCAGGGCTGCTGGGCAGGTTTAATGAAACGACTGTAACAGTGTTTAAGGTTGTAGTGCTCCTCTTTCGGCCTGTTGTCCTCCTCTCCCAACTCTGAGCAAATCAAATCACTTTACGCCCACATCCTGCCTGATCAGTGGGAGAGAAGAGAGCTGCAGCTGTGTAGGATAAGCTCACTTTTGAGAGTGAGTGAGTGAGCGAGCAAGCAAGCGGTCCTCCATAGGCATACAGGATTGCATGGGCTTTCTTTCTTTGTGGACTTTATCGTTATAGTTCTGGGAAATCTTTAGTCATTGCTATATGGACAAGATTTGGAATGAAATGAGTAATTATTGACCCTGGCACATTAGCCCAGGCTGAGAGAATTTTTTCCAGTTGACAGCTCACAGAGATGCTGTAATTGAGAACTAGATTACAATCAGGTCTAGGAAAGCAGAAGTTAATGACCAAAGTGCTGTGCAGCACTGTTGCTGGCCTAGCATGTCTGTTTTGGGTCATATTTGGTTAATGTAGGCAATGAAAGTTTGGACTCGTTACTTTAATGGTGACTGTATTTGAAAGGATTGCCAGGCAGGTTAGCACACTGACAAAATGCAAACAGACAGGTAAATAAATAATTAAATATTAAATAATTGACTGTTGATTAAACCAACATGCTCTTTCGTGTATTTTTTTATATTACATGGTAAACTTAGAGTATATAAAGACAGATTAAAATTCCAAAGCATGTTTATTAATATTACGTTTATATTAATATATATACGTTAATATTTACAGTAGCTGTAGAATTGCATTACATTTTTATGTGAATGTTTTCTTTTATTTAGAAGACTTTGCTATTAGCTAGGATCCTTCACATATGTAAATGTTTAATCCACAAAGCAATTTCAAGTTACATCAATTTCATTCTTGACCTGTAATTCAAAAAGTTAAAAAACAATTCTAATAAGTTATTTTTTTTCTTGGCCTTTTACAGCCTCTTGAGTAACTGGACAGCTTGGTCATTCCTAACTTTTTCTATGGGTGAACTCTTTAACAATGGCATTGTGAATTGCTGATGGGTTGCAGTTATTATATTCTAAAAGATATTAGATATTTCTAATATCTAATATAAAAAAAATCCAAGTGTCAATGGATTTACTCTACTAGTAATATTTTTGTATATATTCTGTGAATTATTTTAATGTGGAGTCTATCAGACTTATTTTGTGTGCCTTTAGAATTCAGTAGCAGCTCAGAATGGAAAAGTGTTAAAAGTTAATTAATAGAAACTGCTTCTACTACTAATGTACTCAATCTGTATAGAAAAGCTGTAATACCATATAGCTGTAATACCATATAACCTGTTGAAGATTTAATAAAATATAAGATAGCTCTAGTAATCAACTTCACATGGTAATCTTAACAAGAAGCAGATTAAATTAAACACACAATTTAATAAACCTACAGAAATTACTACACGTCCATGAACTAACATAGCCAAAGCAAAAAAGTTATTGTTTGGTTACAGATTTCTGAGTAGAATTCTTTTCTTTTTTTTTTTTACTTTTCATTGGTGTGTAGTAGAATACATGTGATAAATCACATACATACATTTGTCTTTCTGCATTTCACTTTGTTTGCAACACAGTATAGATCATAAAACATTATTAACCTTATTAGTCATGTTTAACTGGTGCCATCAAGTGCCACCAAGAAATGTTTAATAAATAGATGTTGAAAAAAAAACAAATGATGGCAAAAGGAATATTATGAAGATTTCTTGAAGTATCATGTTATACTTATGCCATGTTGCCCACTCCTTAGGGCCTGTGCATTGAGTTCAAACACCTGTGGAAACTACCTTGCAGTTACAGTTTTTCAACTGTCATGCACAGAAATTGTAAAAGCTGATGCTTCTGCTTTCATGGCTGTCGATGATAATTGCTTGCCTTATTCAGTAACCATAGTAGTATGGCATGCATTGTTTTCCCCTGCACTCACTGTTCTGTGCCCTGTTCTTCCAATGTGGCACATGGTGGTCTTCCTACTTTTCCTCTGTCACACTGCAGCCTCGGGACAGGAACGCAAACAGTGCAGACAGACGGCCCACCTGTTTCCTGTTAAGGCAGCGTGTTGTCTGCTGGAAGAGCAGAAACAGGCATGAGTTACAAGGTATTACTAGACCAGACTGTCCTTCCTTCTGTATCAGTGGAGAGGTTCAAGGAGACTTTAAATATTTGCAGATGTCACAGAGTTACTGTCTTAAACAAACTCCGACTTTCAGAGAGTGTGTGTGTGTGTGTGTGTGTGTGTGTGTGTGTGTGTGTGTGTGTGTGTGTGTGTGTGTGTGTGTGTGTGTGTGTGTGTGTACACACAAGTTTAATTCAGAGTGCTAATTCTCGATCCATAATTCAAAAATTAAATGTGTAAGTCTGAACCCTTCTTGCTTCATGTCATTGCATGGTCTTTTTCTTTGTCATGCCTTGTAAGGTTCAGTATTTTATCTGCTCTTATCTGAATGTAAGTTATGTGGTCTGTTGATACAAATGTACTTAATCACAGAGTAGTATGCCATGTCAAAACATAGTGGTCATAGTTGGGTGCATGTTCAACGCAAATTGAATGTTGGAACAGTTGGTTTGTTCTGGAGAAAAAAAAAAAAACTAAACTAAAAAACCCACATTAATTTGTTTTCCCCGTCCAGTCTGTAAGACCAGACCACCTGCTCATGACTCTTGTCAGTGAGTCCACCCCTCCACAGACTGCTGCCTGACTCACGGGGAATCCCCAGTTGCTGTTGTTTAGCTGTGTCTGCACACTCTCTCAATGTCATTCATTTATGTTTTCGGAAATACTTTTATGAATTATTAGTTGTGAATGAGCAAGCGAATGAGAGTAACGTTTGCTGCAAGGGTTCCATAGAGTTTTGTAAAAGAGCTTATGGGACTCCCCATAAACAAGCACTTGTTGGTGCTATGTGGAACCATTTTTGTTTCTACAAAAGGGTTTTCCACCAGAATGAAGACCCCTTTAACCATACAGAGAACTCATATGTTTTTGAGTTGTTCTATATGGAATATTGCTTTCACTAAAAACCAGTAAAATAACCATTTTAAGGTTATACATTTCTGCTCTGGTCAATCACAGTCCAATACAGAGTTTCATTGTCAGATCATGGCTGTTGTAAAATGCTTTGTCATGTACTGTATATTACAATTGGTCTTTTGTGTTTCTGCTTACTTAGAACCCAGACTTGCAACAGGCTTGTTTTATGGAAACCTAATGCAACAATTCTGAGTTGGCATTAGTAGCCTAATGCATTGTAAATGGGCTTTTGAATGAACTTCCTTTATGTTTGTTGTCCATCGGGCATGTGGTAGATGAACTTACGACAACACCCTTTCTGTTTTCCCATTACCTCATTGCATATATATGCAGGGGGAACAATGCTTTCTTTTCATCTCTGCTTCTGTCTGAAGTCTGTTTCTTCTAATATATGTTTCTGAGCTTTGTGAACTCACCATTTTTGATGTTTTAAATGTGTGAGGGGAATGAAATGTTTCACACATTAGATGTTGGTGCAATTAAATGACCGTCCATGAAACCGTGGCTTCTGGACCTGCGAATGGGTTAAGCATGCTATAACCTTCCTTGCATGGCTTGCACTCCCTGTAGCATCCTCATTACTATTTAATACTTGATCTGATATCAAAAGGTCTGATGGGCTCCAGTTTTCCTGTGTGAACTATCAGCTCGTGCATTAGTAAAGAGGTGGCTGTCGTGAGCCTTGATCTCTGCCTGCTTTTTAAATTGTTGAAGCTTTGTTGTATGAAGTAGTGCTTCCCTCCTGTTGTGTTAATGGCCTTATGAGCTAAAAGGCTAAACAGCACATCAGTTTAAGTGATTACAAAATAGTTTGAGTTTCACAGAAACACTGTCTCTAAATGTTTTCGGACACACAATAGAATGGGACTCTGTGGAACAGATAAACAAGACTCTATTGACATCATGCCTAATGACAGTCATGGGCTAGAGGGGTATAAAGCCCCCAGCATTGATCTGTGAAGCAGTGGAACTGTGTTTTTCTGGAATGATGGCACTCCAACAAATACTTTTGGGATGATTTGGGGATGAGGTAGGGTGGTGATCATTCAACATCCTAACCTCACTGACAGCACTCTCATTGTTGAATTCAATCAAATCCTCACAGCAGTACTCCAGCTTTCTACTAAATTTTGGACAGTAAAGCAGGATAAAAAATTTTAAATATTTAATGTTCTGTGCAGCCTTTTGGTAGAGCACATTTTGAGCTTCTGTATCTTATTGACAAAGGTGTTAACCCTAACTCAACATGACTGTCATCACTACCAATATGCAGAGCGGATATCCTAAATAATGCAGTGTTCAGTGTCTTTAAGTAGTATACCTTTTCAGTTCTCATCTGTAGAGGAAGTCAACAAATAAATCACTCCACACATGGATTGTTTTGGTGGAATTATTGTCGTTGCACCTGACTCCACACAGCAAGTCAGATGCATCAAGTAAAAAAAACAAAAAATAACCCCTCAACAGTCAGCATGTTATTGTAATCTGTTTTGTATTTGTTTTTGTATTTTATTTATTTATTTTGTGTTCTGGTTTTGCTACAAAGTGGTAGTTTCCTAATCGATTTGATTGTTAGTTATTAATTACTCAATAATAGTTACTAATTAATGTTAATTTCAAGTTGCATCTCTTTAATGGAAACTTAAATTTCACTCTGTAACTGCAAGGAACTGAACCCAATGTCTCTTCATCTTTAACAAATGTGCTACTGCTGCTGGTTTGGCAGATTTGCTTCTACACCAAGTTATCACCTTGTTTTTGCCTTCTATAATCCTCTTACACCGGTAATTTGCATATCTTTGAGTTATTGCCAGTTACTTTATTATTGCCACTTTCTTGGCTTGTGTAGTCTTTCATATTACCAGCTTGAAATGACACAAATCTGATTGTTTACCTTAACGTGATTATATTGTGAGATCTTTTGTGAGTTGTGTTAGCACAATGTGTATGATATGAATAACTGAGCCATCCGTTAGGATTGCTGGCTTTTGCTGCATACTGCTGCATATATACTTGGATATATCTTGTGGCTCATAGGTTATAAAAATGGTGGCTTCTGTACAAAATCAGTATAACGTGTCGTACAAAGGGCTGTTTGTGACCATTTTCTGGACATGCTGCACTTTGGGTGTAGAATCTGTGATTTTATGACTGTAGGATCTGTAGTTTGATTTTGGGATGCACGTGGTGTGCATGTGTTCTTATCAGTTTGGTTGTGGGCTTGTTTGTACAATGCACAGATACAGATCACTTGAATGTGAAGCCTCTAGGCAGCTCTTGCTTTATATTTGGAATTGAGGAACAAGAGTTGTGGATGTAGTTTTAAGCCAATGTCTCTTGGTGGAGGAAGTTACACTTCTGTGGTTATTTCCTTTCAAATGAGGTCATTTACCCATCTTAAAACGGTGATGCACTCAGTGTTTAATGTAAAATAATATTTATATACAAAAATATTTCTATAAGTTTGAATTGAAACATTTTACTAAGTACACCTTTTCAAGCCCTTGAATGGTTGGCAAATGAGTGAGTCATGTGTGGGCGAAACCTCAGTAATCCCATCCTGCTCAAGGCGTGACCATGAGCCTGGCAGATGCTGTCCTTCATCTTGCCTTCCCGCACAATGCCAGTTTATTTATTACCCATGTTCCAAGCTCATGTAAAGAATTGTGCTTGCTGATGAACACCTAGCAGAATGCTCCATGAGATAATAATATGCAGTGCTTGAAGACATTTTTCTGTTTTTCTTGGTATGATGTCATCTGTGGGTTACTTGTGGAGAGTTTGTAAAGTGTTGAGAAATGTCTGCAGGGTGCAATTACTTTTTAAATTTTGAATGCTCCAGAGACACCAAGAAGTTGCCTTGTCAAAAACATTGGGTAAATGGAGGGAGGTGTTGAAACATGAAGCCAGCTCTTAAACATCAAGCTAGGCTTCTCTTTCTGGTGTGCCTTCACCTCTCAAGCTGCTTGAGATGTGCGTGTTAACGTCTTGAGACCAGTTCCTCAAAAAGAGGAAGGATATGCATAGGGCACAAGCTCTGAACCAGTGCTGCTTAACTTGCCTATGTTGAATAACAGTGCAGGACTGACTGAAGAAGGACAACACCCTCTCCAGTGTGCCAGCGTTCCCAGTCCTTTGCAAGAGGAGAACTGAATGTGTCTGTTCTTTCAGATGAACTGTTGCACATGGAGGGTTGAATAGGCCAAAGCTGAGGCCTGGGCACTTATCTTGAGAGCAGCTAAATGGACTGCTGTCCTTAGACTGGCTGGAGTCTGTTCAACTTGATTTGGAGCAGCTCACCATATCTTTCTTGGCAAGTGACCATTATCAAATGTACTCTTTATCTTTCTCTCTCTCTCATACACACACACACACACACATTTTGGATCTTTGTTTCTGTCTATTAGCCTATTCTGTAGCTATATTTTGGTATAATAGATTCAGACTGCTGCAAATGTGCTGATGCTTGTGTTTTAGGCTTTTTTTTTATGTTTATTTATATGGCCGTAGTCACCAGAGATGCTCATTCTGGTCTAATGGGAACATTATGAAAGGATTGTGTCTTATTTTAGCTGATATGCTCTTAGCAGAAAGAAAAACTTCGGCTTGTGCTTTTTCCCCCCCAAATGGCTCTGTGTATGAACGAGCTACTGCTGCAGACATATTAAATGTTTCATATATACACAGAGGATGCCCGTTTGAAACAACTGAACAGAGTAGTCTGGAACCATCACACAAATAAACACCCTCCATATAGTTATTTACTCCAGTCAGGCATCTGAAGAACATGTTATATTCAAACATTCTAATCATTAAACATGGAACAACTTCAGTTGTTTCAAATGTAATATTTTAGGTGTGTTATAGTGCCTATTAAAAATATACCCCTTTGGAAGTTTTTCCCTTTAATTGCTTTTCTGAATTAAATCATAGTCAAGATAATTTGACCCATTTAAATGTCCACAAATGTTTCATTGGAGGCTTCGACTTGGCCACTCTAGAACATTGACATTGTTGTCTTTAAACCGTTTCTTAATAGCTTTTGTTGTATGCTTTAGATCATTTGTCTTTTGCTTTCCCAACTTGTAGTTTAAATGCAGACTAAATCAGATTTTCCTCCAGGATTTCCCTATATTTTGCTGCATTCATTTTACCCTCTACCTTCTCAAGCCCTTCAGGGGCTTGCTGTGTCCCTGCAGCACGATGTGGTCACCACTATGCTTCACGGTGGGGATGGTGTGTATGTGGTGATGTACAGTGTTTGGTGTCCATGAAATGTGGGCTGCATTGTTCTGCAACAGTGTGGACCCATTAGAGCCATTAGATTATTTTAGTTTTCCATTTTGCCATATGGATCAGTCAGTACCAGGAAGTGCTTGGCATCTCATAATAATGCCACATTTGTCTGGTCTCACACACATAACCCTTAACTTAATTTCTTAATAATCTAAAATAGAAGTGAAGTCCTCACTCCTTCAGTGTCATTCCTTGTTCTTGCAGTATAATTTCAAGGCTAATATAGCTAATGCTACCTTGCTTACTTTGTTGAATTCATCTTTGTTTTGTACACCCATAAGTCTCACTCATCTAAAAACACATCAAGGAAACCATTTCATAGCTGTAGTATGCCAAGCAATGTTGGATTTGACACAAAATAGGATTGAATGTGTGCAATTAGCCACATTAATCCTCTACTACTGGAAATATAAAGACCTTGAATTTTGTGGCACGAAGACTGAATGAGGAGCCAATTGGCAGCCAATAAGCCACTGAATGGTTTTGAGGCCCTACATATGGTTAGCTAACTGTGCTGAAAGAACTGGGCTCAGCACAATTTGTAACTGTTCCGTGTGAACCATTCAGCCCTGCAGTGGAAAAGCAGCCATACTGTTTAGTCTGATTGAAAAAAAAAAGCTCCATTTTGGTCTCACCAGAGCAAAGAAGGAGTCCCTCACATACCTTTGCCTGAATTGTTGAGATTTAATAAGGTTTTTCAGGCTTCCTTAAAGCTTTGACAGGGGAAGAACCCAGTGAAAAGTCTCTCCCATCTCACCTGCTGAACCTTTTAACGCCTTAAGACTAGTCATATATGCCATGTTGGCCTCCCATACTAGTTGTCTTATTGCGTTTACATGTGCCCCTAATGACTGATTAAACAAAACTCCAGCTGACATATAATGACTTGAATTTTACTTTGGATCCATCCCCTGAATTAAACTTTTTTCAGAGTTGGGTGGAGTGTTCTTTTGTGTTCATGCTGTATTTGTAGCTACGGTTGCTGAATAACAAGCGACTTGAATGTCCAGTCATATGTTTTTATAGTATCATTCACTGCACTCACAGGTTTGGTGATCCCCATTTCACTATTTGTGAGACTGCTAGCAACTGCAATTGTTGAATTAGCAATGAATATTAATGCAAGCACTTGTTTTAAATTATATATTTTTATTTAACTGACTCATTGTTGTTAGTTGCAGTACTGATAACTTGACACATGAGACTGAGATGGCTCTCTTTTAATGGTCAGTTTAAATATACATACCTGAATATTCCCTGGTCTACTCAAAAGGAGGCCATGGAATCAAATTTACTGATTACTGTATGAATTTTAATATTTACATATGTTCAAATTCCACTATATGATTAAATTTGGCTGATGTAGTAATGTCCTAAAACATAAATAAAGAACTATCTCAGACAATGTAGTCAATCTGCCTTTTTCCCCCAGCCTCCAAGTATAGGGGATATTAGAACACAGCAGAACCAGGAAATAATGCGAACGCTGAGCTTCACAGTGTAGTTCTGCATAGTTTACATGCTCTTGCAGCTAATGCGCTAAAGAATTGTATTTGATTCCAAAAGGTACATTTGATCTTGAGACAATACAAGGAACATTGCAAAAACCATGCATGATGATGCTTTACCAAGCAATGTCTGGAAATGTTAATATGGCATTTCTACCTGTATCAGTGCATTCCTGCTGGGAACAGTTAGACCATGATGAAAGGCTT
Source organism: Acestrorhynchus altus (assembly GCA_034509495.1). Classification (NCBI taxonomy): domain Eukaryota; kingdom Metazoa; phylum Chordata; class Actinopteri; order Characiformes; family Acestrorhynchidae; genus Acestrorhynchus; species Acestrorhynchus altus. Next base: position 6,158,094 of record CM067518.1, on the reverse strand, counting down.
GTCATCCAAAGAAAATATTGTGCAACAGTTCAGATAAGACAACTGGCTACCTGATTTTAATTGGAAATAAGCCTACCTTAAGTAACCCCGATATGAAGCATTGTTTGTACTGTAGATATGTTTTCATTACATACCGAAAAGCACCAAGTGTCCCAGTGGGACTGAAGCAGCACTAGCCTCACTTTACTCTTCTTCTAATGGCCCAATAAATGGACAGCTGCTGACTCATATTCCTCCACAAGCTCTCTGGACTTTTTTCATAACATTGCTGAGAGCTCCTATTACGTATTATTCAGAAGCTTCTCCATTCACAAGCCAACAGTGAACATCAGGATGGTGGGTTTTAATGCAACCTGCGTTTGGTGTTCTAATGAGCTATTATTACGTTTTTTGTGATAGGACTTAAACACCAGGGTAATCAGAGTTTCGCTAAGTGAGACAATTAGAGTTTGCCAGTGACCACCTATTATAGCAGTTTTCACCAACTAAACATAATGACTTGGAAGGAATATTTGTAGGTTGTCTCTGTCTGCCCTCGGGAGCTTTCAGACTGAATGTGTGGAAATCCATACACGTCTGACATTCTAGCATGAGTCGTAGAGCTCCAAGGCCTCTTTCTCTTAGAATGAGTCAGCTCTCATGTCTTTACGATTCAGTAAGTTTCAAGTTTGCTGGAAACTAAGGGAGTTCCTGTCCCAAGGGAGTCGTTCTTCTAGTCCAATATCTCCTTGAGTAGAAGAGACAATTTTCTGTGCTGCCAGCAACGTGTTTAGATGGTGTAGACAAAAATCACTGTTAAAACACTTAACTTTGACTCATTTAAAATGTTAAATGGGAAGCACTGACTTTTTATTTTTTCTTTTTTTTTTTTTGCTATGGTTGAGTAGCCTAAAGAGGAAGTTGTTTTGAGCTGAACATGTATAACAGACCCATGTGATGAAAGGGTCAGTCTTTACTGTATAATGGAAGAATCAGCACTTCCTTAAAAGGCACAGCATCTTTTCTTTGTTTCTTCATTCTAATCAGACTGTTACACATTTTTGTCCTCTCTTCAACTTAGATTTTTGATTTCATAAGATGAACATCTTTTAATTAAATCACATTTAGAATTGTGGTAGATGCAGCAATGCTCCTGAACTGTACATTGTCACGACAGTTTAGGAGCATGGCTGCATCTACTAATTCTTAATGTGATTTTATTAAAAGATCTTTTCTCTTACTAATTTCTGTTACAAACAGCTGCAAAAATCTAGAATTAAAATGCAGTAATACATTTGCTGTTTACATTTACATTTATGGCATTTAGTATTTAGTTTGTACTGTCACTTTTTGAGTGTGCTGTGAAACTAGTTTAGGTTCATTTTCCCACATTTGTTTACAAATAAAGTTCAGTACTTGGTGTAAAGTGTCATGCAGTGGATTGAATCCACAGTTCTTTGTATTTCATTGTAGCTCACAAAAGGTGTGTGTGTGTGTGTGTGTGTGTGTGTGTGTGTGTGTGTGTGTGTGTGTGTGTGTGTGTGTGTGTGTGTGGTGTGTGTGTGTGTGTGTGTGTGTGTGTGTGTGTGTGTGTGTGTGTGGACTGCATCACAGAAGTCATTACTACCCACAGTGGACAGTGCAATTGATGCATAAATATCATGATTGATTGCTTCTGGCTGGAATTATGTGTGAGCACAAAACAAATCACATTCAGTTCAGGAGGCCACACATGCATATCCCACACACCAGTGCAGTGTTCACCTGGGTTCATAAGGTTGCTGAGAGGACTGGCAACATGTGGATTGCTCTGCTGAATCATGGTACCAGTTGTTTTAGGCTTGTGGCCGGGTTTGTGGCACAGACATTATGGACCCCAGGCACTTTGCAGGCTGGTGGTGTTCCATAAAGATGTGGGGTGTATACTCATGGCATGGTTTGGGCCCATTGGTCCCCTTTAAATGTGTCATTGTCCAGTGTCCACTGTTTGGTTGCTGGGTGACAGATTTTCATAGACTTCTTGTACCCCCACAATGATAGGATATTCCAGCAGAATAATGCACTGTAACCTTAGGCCCAAGAATCAGTTCAAAACTGATTCTATGATTTTAATCCTGTTACACATGCAACACTGTGGATGAAGGAATGTTAAATGCACACACAACTTTAGAAACAGAATGTCCCATTCCTCTGGCACCTGGTATCATGCCTTGCTTCAACTCTGATATGTCCACTTGCCAAGAGCACACTGTCCAGTGTTTAACCTTAGATGTCACCTCAGAACTAAATAGACATCAAATACCAATGTGACGTATTCCACGGCTAAATGGGCTCCTTACACCGAGTCAATCAATGTATAGACCCATATCTTAGTCTAGAATTTAGAAAGGGCATTGAATTACTTTTTGGGCTTTTTTTTTTTTTTCTCCAGTGAAAATGAGAATTCATCTGTTGAGGTTTTGACTGAGTGGCGCCCCACAGAGCGAGCCAGGCTGCTCCCAGGGAGCGCTTCCATCAGTCTTATGATGGAGGATCTCATTTGCCCTTTTAAGGAGAAAACTGATGGGTCTGCCATACATACTGCTCTACTGCACTCTCTGGACTCATCTAGACTGTTTAGATGTGCTCTGTCCATATCCAAACGCTTGATGACAGTAAAGAAAATAAACTAAGGCATTTTCATGATGTTTAAAACTGGGGAGATGAATCTTAACTGTAACAGAATTTCAGGCCAGAGAGTGCTGGATTTTGGAAACAAATGTTTGCTGATTATGTTTCCTGTTCACTTGTGGGCAGGGATGGAGACTCCCTGGTCTCTTCCACTCTCCTTCTGGTGTTATTGTTAGTGCTGAACACAAACCTGTGCCTTTAGGTTGTTAGCAGCTGCATTGCCTCTTGTTTCCTCCCACAGGCTGTAACCCTCTCCTGTTTTCACTGGGTGCTCCGTTTCATTGTCTGACATGTCAGATTACTGTAGAGAGCTACTGTAGCCACACCAATTTGAAATTTGGAGAGTAAACACAAATGAGTCAAAGGTTGTACATGTGAGTCAAACAAAACAGTCCTGCCCCTATATTTAGCCAGCCTAGTTGCATGTACGTGCTTAAGATATCGGAAGACGTGGGTCGAGATGTTTCACATGGAGCAGTAGATGCTATCTGAAGCCGACTTTGGTCTGATGTATAATGATGAACAATATTTTTACCACAGATGCAGAATTATCAAAGCTAATAGCAAAGAACCAAACAAACATGTCACAACATATGGCCGTTCCCTACAGAGTGTTGCAGCATGATATGCCTCCCTTTATTTTGTTTTAAAAATATAAAAAGCGCCAACGGGGAATTTTTCTGGGCAGGGAGCTCTTAAAGAGATAGAGCTTTTTTTAATTAGTCTTTCAGGCACTTTCTGCTTTTAAATATTAATGAATTGTATTGCAAAGAAAGATGCAGAAGACAAAGCTTCATGCAAACGCTTGTACTCGCCTTCTGGGATTTGCATCAGGCAAATTTCATATGGGAGAATATTAACCCTAATGAGAACACTGGTCTGTATATATAATATTAAAGACAACTTTATATATATATATACACATATACATACACATATAAGGAGCTTGTATTAAAATGGGTCAAGGAGCCCTACACTGCACTTGACATTTCCCGAGGTTTGGCTCTACTCCTCAGAGCCTAGTTTTCTGCAGGCCACAACATTCCCCACCGGCTAGTACTGTGCTTTGTGGTTGACCCACTATGAACTGGGCTGTTTTTGCATTATGTGCTACCCAAACTGACACACAAGCCCTCCACGACTTCAGTGTTGATTCAGCATTGTTTTCAGAAACATGACCGAGGCTGTCAAGGTCCACTGAACACTGCTCAGGAGGTCTTCGGTAGAGATAAAAGTGGAAGTGTTGTAGGTGTCCAGTTTCTGGTATGCGAAGCTGAGATCAGGGATATCGAATGACTCACGTGCTTATATTGGCAATAGGTTTTGTAAAGGTAGAATCTGATGAAACAGGTGTCCAGTGGAGCTGCCAGTGGATCATGCAAAAAGCTGTTATCTGATAGTTTAGAGAAGGTGGGCTGGGTCAAATGTGATTGCTACTACATATTACTGTTGAGCAGTACTTTTAAAGTATCAACTTTCTCTCATATTGCGGTCTGAGATGATATTTAATTATTAAAGTGAAGCCATTGTTACGGAGTACATACTAATACAACTCAGGATGCAAGTTAAATTTTTTCACAAGTTAAACATTCTGTATATTGTTTATTACATTTATATTTATGGCATTTGACAGATGCTCTTATACAGAGCAACTTACAAAAGTGCTTTGCTGTTCACTCAAAATATTGCTGATGAATAGCTAATTTGTAGAGGCTAGAATCCAGGGATACCTCCAGCTTGAATGATGCCAAAACATGTCAGATTGGAGACCAAGATTTAGTATAATATAATTCTTTAGTGTGTTAAGTGAAAGAGATGGGTCTGCATTTAAGCCAGCAAATGACATCATTTGTTTCAGGTGATTCAGATTGTTTTGACACACGAAACACAAACGCACATCAAGTACAGAGGCTGTTTTCAGAAGCCAACATCTCTCGAATGTGGCTAGCACAGGACACACTTTTAACTTGGATGGTAGTTAAATATCCTTCTATTCCAGAGACTGGTGTGATGGCTGGGTTTTTCCCTCCAGATATTTTTCTCCCTCTAAATTCATTCACTCTCACTCACATGCTTAGTACCGGCAAGCTTGGGAAATTACTGAATCACATACTGGTTTATTTAATCAAATTGTATAGAATCAATTCAAACAGAAATAATTGCCCTTTGAATCGGGGCACCAGCAATTCATAAAGGGAATTCAATTCTGTTAAACAAGTGATTTACACCCCTAATAATTATGGATGTTTTGACTGATATTTTGATTGCAGTAATTAACTGTGATGAACAGAGGCTGTGCATTTCAGTTCATTGAAATGGAATGTCTGGGATTAGTCATGCTACTTGAGGAAATGTCCTGAGCTGGTTCCCTTATTCAGCAGAAAGGCCTGCGATTTGGTAAACATTGTGAAACTGAGCTCAAATTACTTGCATCAAAGAGGAATTCTGAGAAGAATGTATGCTGTGATTGTTATTATTATTGTTATTATTAGTCATGTTCTGGCTGCTGATCATTTTGTAATAGTGAGTAAATTAACTGGACTCTTGGGTTTTCTGAAAGCATCTTGGTGCAAAGATGACTTTTATTTGGCCATGCAAACATCATACAGAATGCTCTAATTTAAGATTGTCTCTGCATTGATATGCTTTCTAAGGACTTGGTTCAGCACAGTAGAACATTTGATTCTTTTGAGACATAGGATATCGATAGTATTTGGGTGTTTTTGAACTGATTTGGGTCCGTTGCTTGTGTAAACACAATATGGATTGTATAGTAACAGTGGACTGTTCCATTAATATTGAATACTTTATTATATATTAAAGAGCAAGACCAGTGAATCTGGTAGCTGATTGTGTGTTTTCTGATGGTAGTCTAACAGTGTGTTAATGGTGCATGTAATAACATATGTATATGTTTTATTTAGTTAGCTATTTATATTGAAATCGGTGATCTCGAGCTCTCTCAGTTGCTTTTCAATGCCTTTAAAGCATCACCGCCAGATTACGTTATTTATTTTTGATATTTTTTTATAAAATGTCTAGATCTAGATGAAACAATACGTACAGTGGGGCAAAACATATTTAGTCAACCACTGATTGTGCAAGTTCTCCTACTTAGTTGAAGTGTACCTATGATGAAAATTACATACCTTTCTCATCTTTCTATGAGAGACAAAATGAGAAAAAAAATCCAGGAAATCACATTGTTGGATTTGCAAAAATTTATTTGTAAATTATGATGGAAAATAAGTATTTGGTCAGTAACAAAAGTTCAACTCAGTACTTAACAAAACCTTTGTTGGCAATGACAGGTCAAACATTTCCTGTAAGTCTTCACCAGGTTTGCACACACTGTAGCTGGTATTTTGGCCCATTCCTCCATGCAGATCTCCTCTAGAGCAGTGATGTTTTGGAGCTGTCGCTGGGCAACCCAGACTTTCAACTCCCTCCACAAATTTTCTATGGGCTTGAGGTCTGGAAACGGGCTAGGCCACTCCAGGACCTTGAAATGCTTTTTACAGAGCCACTCCTTTGTTGCTCGAGCTGTGTGTCTGGGCTCAGTCTCATGCTGGAAGACCCAGTCACGTTCTGTCTTCAATGCTCTCACTGATGGAAAGAGGTTTTGACTTAAAATCTCACAATACATAGCCGTGTTCATTCTTCCCTTAACACTGATCAGTCATGCTCTCCCATTTGCAGAAAAACAGCCACAAAGCATGATGTTTCCACCCCCATGGTATGGTGTTCTTGGGATGCAACTCAGCATTCTTCTTCCTCCAAGCACAATGAGTTTTTACCAAAAAATTCTATTTTGGTTTCATCTGACCACATGATATTCTTCCAATACTCTGCTGGATCACCAATATGCTCTCTGGCAAACTTCAAATGCGACCGGACATGTACTGGCTTAAGCAGGGGGACACGTCTGGCACTTGGTGTAGTTACTGATGGTAGCCTTTGTTACTTTGGTCCCAGCTCTCTGCTGGTCATTCATCAGGTCTCTCTGTGTAGGTCTGAGTATTGTCTCCTGTTGCTTTATTAGATGTGTGTAGTTTAGTCCTAATGAGAATAAGAAGAGTGAAAGTGTGAGAGCTGTAAATGCGATTCATATCATTTGTATTAGATCCACAGATGCAGTGCTGTTTCAGTAGTGTTTGTGTGTGTCCTTTATTTCTCTCAAACTCCACTCTTTCTCTGTTATCCACTTCTCTTCCTGTTCCCATGGTTCCTTTCTCCTCAGCACTGCTCTGTAGAGCCTTACTGGCTGGCAGGATCCATGACCCACTTAAATATGGACTGAGAAGAGGAGGCACAAAGGGGGTTGAATAGCTAACGTGTGTGTGTGTGTGTGTGTCTGTGTGCGCATGTGTGTGCAGTGCATTCTTCTCTGGGAACGCGCTCTGACCCTCCTCCGCCCCCACCCCACCCCCTCCTTCCCTCCATCTTCTTGAAAGCACTTCGATGCACTATGCCAATATACTGGGTGCTGCAAAGCACTCTGAAAGTGTCTATCTTTCAATTGCCTAAGTTTTTATCTCGTTTGCCTTCCAATAAGGCTGCAATTGCTACCCAGCATGCGCACTCATGAGGCCTCAGTAAAACCCCAGCTGAATGGAGATGACAATTTTGGTGAATGTTTCGTGATGGTAGATGGTCTCAGATGAGTGCTTCCACCTCCCTGTTATAATTGGGCCATGAAATGAGTTCAGGAGCTGACTCTATTAACTTAAGTATAGAAATAGAACCTCCGGAGCAATAATTACTCTAATTCATCAGCCAACATGTCCTGTCACAGATATTAAAGGACTGGAAGACTCACAGGCAAATACTCAGTTGGCAGAGTGCAAAATTAAGCTAGCTGCTTTTTAAACTTTGCAATTGTTGGGTCATTTAAAATTACAATATTGATACAATTCATCTTTACAATACAGAAAAACAATTGCTATCTGTTAATGTGATTGTGTTAATATGCTGTTTATGATTAATACATATTATAGCGCTGGGTAGAAGTTTGTCCCTCCATTTTTCTGACTCCCCATTTTATTTACTAAATGTTATTTACAAAAATGCAATGTTGGATTTCTATACAGTTCTGTCTCAGGCAGATGATTACAGTCATGGTCTGATTAGACAACTGGGTCTTTGCACAACAGGGTGCAAAAGTTCTTCCCCCTCAAAAATGCTCTCGCAGGCTACTTTTGGGAAGTGTACCTCTTGTTGAGAGTGTTGCCTGCTGCACATGCCTCTGCAGCACACCAAGATGTTTTCCCCAGTTGACAGACTTTGAAAAGGGGCACCTCATTAAACTGAGTGAAGCAGAAAGCTTGTTTCAACGAACTGCATGCAATTATGTATCTTCTGAGTGATTCAACCCTGCCTTTGCTGTGGAGTGATGCACTGCTCCAAGTGCTGATGTAGAATTGTGACCCTGGTGTCACCTCGTACTAGGGATGGGTGACTAACAGCTCGGGGATGTGTGCAAGACATCCTGCAGAAGCCACATAATGTCTCTCATGGCAGGGCTTCAGACGATTTAGATTTATTGTCAATGGAGCTCTTATGGAACCTGTTGCTAGCTTCAGCAACCTATGTGTTCTGCAATGTTCCATACCCATGCATATCACTTACATATATAATTACATTCATACAGAGTTTATTTCCATTCAACTCCTTAGTGTTATTTTTTGTCAGAGTGTTTTTTATAATTGTTATTATTATTCTTGTTTATGTATGTTACTTTATATAAAAAACATAAATTATAACTGCTCAGCAAGTTTATTCAAGTACAGGAAAATCTAACATGATAATTTCTCAAATATTCAAAATATTGATGGGATACAGGAAGTTGAAAATAATTTATATATATATATATATATATTATATATATATATATATATATATATATATATATATATATATATATATATATATATATATATATATATATATATATATATATATATGTATATATATATATGTGTATGTCAACATCATACAGCACTAACACATTCGCTCTGTCTCTCTCTCTCTCTCTCTCTCGCACACTCTCTCTCTCTCGCTCACTCTCAGGTGGAATGAGAAGACAGGTCATGGGCAGATGATGGACGTTGAGTCATCATACTCAGATTTCATTAACTGTGATCGCACAGGCCGCAGGAATGCAGTGCCAGACATTAAAGGTGATGGAACGGTGGGCACCAGCGAACTGACCAAAGACATGGCTCAGATGGACCTGAAAGCAGGAGGTAGATGTCTGTCAGTTACACTCTTGTCAATGCTTTTGTGTAAAGTGCTTTTCGTAAATAAAGAGGGAATAGATTCAATTTGACGTTCTCTCATCCAACAGCAGAAGTTCTGCTCACTATTATTTTGGTCTTTCAGTAAATGAGATCAGAATGAATACAGCTAAGTTAGAAGTAATAAGAATTTATACATCATCCAACTGAATTTTTACGGATTCTATTTGAACTCTATTCAGATGGGATTAGTTTAACATTCAGAGGTGGGGTAAATAAATCTTTTACTGGTCATTCACAGCATTTTTAGAGTCACCACGTCAGTCATTTTAACCAACATTGTCAATAATAATTCTGGACTATTTTTACTCCTTGTAAAACAAGCTGTAAAATAACCTCTGGTTATATTAGTCCTGTGCAAATTGTCAAAGGTAAATATGCCTTCATATTTTGCAAGATTTCCCAGTACTGAGATGGTGAGGCAGCATTTAGTTGTGTTGTACATGGTACAGGTTGATGCCTCAGGTTTTTCTGTGTCTGTGGCAAATGTTGGTACCTACTGCAGACATAGTAAAACTTGCAGATGAAACTGCAGCACTTAAAACAGCCATGCGCTTTAGTGGTATGTACGATGGTGTGTACAGGTTGGTTCATACAGTCCGGATTGAGTGTACTATAGTTATTTTCTAGTGTAATTTTCATCATCACTAATGGATGACAAGATTGGTTATCATTCTCTAATACTTTATAAGTGGTCAAGCCACAAATTTGTGCACATCGAACAACCACTTCTATCTCAGTCATTTGAGAGAGTTTTCAAATTGGTGCAATTCAGTTCAATTCAGCTCTAGTTAGTTTTATTTGTTTTTTCCAGAAATCATTAAAAAAATTTTTATCAAAGATAAAGCAATATGTTTGGTAAATCATCATGCAGTTACTCTGACTTTATTAACACATTTTAAATATCTAAATCAGTGTGGACAGGCAAATGTTTGGCCATGTTACAGAGTCAATATTTGGTAGAAACCTCTTAAGCTAAAGCTTAAAAAGCTTAAAGCTTTTTCTAGGAGCCTAAAACGAGCTTCGAGTGGCTACATTTACATGCACCCTAATAATCTAACTAATACGTTCACGTATATACTTCAATCGAAATAGAGTAGTCTGATTAAGGCCATTCAGATTACAGTTTCTATCCAGTTGAATGATTATTCGATTACATTCCCAGTCAGAAAGCTTAAGTATATTCTGTGCATTTGCATCTGCAAATTGTTTGGAAACTTTAAAAGACCAAAAAATTGCTGGATGGCCATAAAGTGTGCAATAAAAAGCTGTTCAGACAAGTATTTCAGCAAATGAAGGACGGTGGGTTTACACCAGTTGTAGAGCAAATTAGGTTTCTAAAGTCAACATATTACAAAGTCTTACAAACAGAAGGACAACCTCATGGGATATCAACCCCTAACACTGATGAAAATGGCGTAGATGTTGGGTTTGCTGACGACATGCTGGAAAACTTAAAGGAAGGTTCGGTTACTTGCAGTGTGCATGTAAACACAGATTTTTATCAGATTGTTGAGTAGAGTGTGTATCTAAGTACCTAGCAGGTATTCAGTTCCCCTGAATTGTACTTTAATAAAACATTCTGCACTGTATAAACCACAGACTGATTTTATAGCCTCCAGTACCTTTTGGGTAGTAGTTACTTTTCAGATCTTGCTTAGAAGGCACATGGAGTAACTAAACAGTATTTTCAGCGAATAATGCATAATAAAATTTGATTAGCAGCAGAGGTCCTGAGTGTTTACCACTTCTTAGTTACAAAAAGAAGCAAATAATTTCTTTAGACATGGACAACTGCACCGGACCACTGTCGTGTCTTTTTCATATGATGCATGCAGTTGTTCACAATTCATTACAGAAGAATCACAAACAGCTGTCATACACTGCTGGTAGCATATTAACAATCTACTGAAAGCTATGCTCACTACTATAATTACAAACCCATTTCTAAGAGTTCATTTCCCACTTCACTCTCTTAAGGTCAAATGTGTTTGTCAGTGTGTCGGAAACACAAAGGGGTTGAAGGAGAGGTTGAATAGATGCTGTCACCACAAGCACACACAGCTATGTCACCAGTGCTCGGAACAATTCCCACTTCCTTAACCGTTTCCTGACCACGTGGGAACATATCCACTCGTGAGAACGGTGAATTACTGAGCAAAAAGCCACAACTGCCTCTGCTGGACTTTTTTTTTTTTTTTTTTCTTGAGCAAAAAAAGAACAGATACGTTGGCAGTATATTGAAATGGGAAATCCCCATGTCCAAGAAGAGGAACATGCAGGACTCTGCTAACTTCCATGCAATCTTCATAGGTATTGGTAGATGTGTACAATGCTAATGTGAGCTGAATGCTTCATGCTGGTGCTTTACTGCCTTGTGGCCAGATAGCTAATAATTGCTTAGTCAGTAATGTGCACCCCACCATCCAAAGTATTGTTTAGCTTTTAAACATATCCTAGCTGTCAAATTGATGTTTCTGGTTTATATGATTTTAGATTCGATACTCAGTGTCCAGCTGAAGTAGAAATAACTATAGGGCTTTATGAGTAAATAAAGCATGGGAGATCACATTCACGAATTAAGCATTATTTTAATTAAATAAAGCTTGTTTATAGTTGTTATAAAAAATTGGTTTAAAGTTGAGAATGATTTGTTTTCTGTAGTGCACTGTGGTGCCAGAAACTCCTCATCTGTGTCTGCTTGTTGAGTCAGTAGTGTACTCTTAAAATGGCTCCCTGAGTCTGTCCACTAACGGCAGGTGTAGGTGCATAGACACTGGGTCACCTTAACTCTAACTGGAGGAGCAAACATTTTGTTTTAACTTCTTCTAGCCCAGCAAAATTCTGTCATTCCGTAATATGTGCACCTCAAATATCACTTGTTTGCATCCTTCATATTAGCTAGCTAGGGAGCCAAGCTAAGTTCTTACCTCCTCGTAGTTGATTTCTTACTATAATTTTACACATGAAATAAAAATGCAGCACAAATGACAGGGATAAGCTGTCATTGTTAGACTGCTGGGCTTTAGTACCATTAGCTGACTAAGGCACTGACACGATGGCATGAGGATTGCAAGTTCAAATCCCTGGTCATGCTGCTTTTCTCTTAATGTGGGTAGATGGTGATCTCTCCCCATTGCTACCCATCATTCACGTGGTGTGATGCTGGGAATCGGACTGTGTTGGCAGCCCAGTGATGCTGCTTTGGCAGCAAATAGAAAGGAGGCAGAGACTGACTTCAAATGTATGAAAGGAGGAATGTGTTTGTTCTTACCCTCCTAGTGTCAACAGCCTAGCAGGTGATGTGGGAATAGTTCTAATGAGGGCAATACCAAGTTGGGAGAAATCAGGTAAAATTTGATTTACAAATGATTCAAAAAAGGTAGGAAAACGTGAAAATAAAAGTAGTACATCTTCTGGAGTTTAAACCCTGCACACATTTTGTTTTTTTAATGTTTGTTGCAGAAATAAAGAACCAAAGATTTGGTTAATTTAATTCATAGGCAAATCTAACAAATAAGCATCATTCTGTTTCAGAGGCGAATGTTGCCGGGGCTCCGGCCCCTGAAGCAGAGGCATCAGGGAGCCAGGAGCCGGAGCAGAGCAAAGAAGGAGCATCTTAAGATGAAGTAGAGAAAAGCAGAGCACCCTGTTGAACTGACTCCAGCAGCACCTGCTCTTTCGTCACAAGCTCTTCTGAAACTGCCTCCCAGCAGCTGCAGCAAAGATTTTACCCTGGAGACTCCACTAGACAGAATGGATTTGTCAAGCACTACCATGGATTCCTCTTCACGGCCTGGTGAGCGTGAGAGGAAGCACAGACGTTTTGATACCTTTCCATCCAAAACGCTACAACTGTTCATCCTGAGCAGGATTAATGGTGAACTATGGGACTCCGGGGTCAGAACTACTACAAAGTACCAAATGCACCTGTTTTTGTTTTTGTTTTTTTAAACAGTAAGAAGCATAGATGCATCAGAATGGATTGTAGGAAAAACTATTTATTTCCTAATATTCCCTGAGGTCAATAGACTTGTGTTTCTGTACTACATTCTATACTTTCAAGTGTATGTTACATAATTAACAATATTTATATAGTACTTGAGTTATAGCTTTCTGCTCACTGAAACATTCTGCGTTTTGTTTTCTTTATATTGTAAGTACCTCTGAATAAATGGGAATGACATTAATTCTGTGCTTGCTGTGTTGCATATGACAGGATTACACTACAGGAATATACTGCTCATAACTGGTCTAGATTTTTCTCACTGAAATTTCTTCCCAATTTAATTAAGTGCAGTTCTATTAGCTAGATGGGTATTCTCGCCATCACACGTGATGCCCTCAAGCTTGAAGAGTGAAGGCTAGAACATGCTCCCTCTGAGAGGCAAGTATCCACCCACTGCATCTTTTCAAATATCTGCTAATGAAATGTCGCTGGACTGCCAAACACACATGGAGGAGGGCACTTACTGTCCAGTTCTGCTTAGATGCCTATGTTGGCTAGCAGTATACTGAGTGATTGGGTGGAGGGTTGGGTCTAGGGCTGCCAACCATCCCTTAAAATTGTAATTGGAAACTAAAATATGTGTTCTGTATTGGACTGATGTGGGATGTGCTTTGTTCTGTAATATTGAGGTTACACTATTAATCTGTATGATCTAAACTGCTGCTCCCCCCTCAGCTGCCATGTTCTGTTCCACTACATAAACAGACAAGGGAGAAGAAGGGTGTTGATTTGATTCACTGACTGTTGGTTTCCTAGATCTCATCCTGACCTCCTAAGAAGGACCTTTCTACCCACCCACAGAAAATAAATCCAGTTCTCTCATAATAGCAATAATATTTGTGCTTGGAGAATTTGTGTGGCTTTTTTCTCATGTCACATTTTCGATACTAATGGGTATCATTCTGTTTGGTCTTGACATGAATTCCTGTTGAATTATTTAGAATGTTTCATCTAAAAGCAGCTATGTTTATTCAAACATGCAATTAAACATATAATAGGGCTTTTACTGTCGGCGTCTGGCACCGTCTCGGATAATAAGGCAGTCTTTAAGTCTGCAGCACCCTTTTCTGTTGGCTGTGTGCTTTCATGCCATTTCAAACATTAAAATTCCTTACATTCTCGTTTTGTTTTGTCGACATGCCACAGAACTCGCAGGGGCCGAGCATCTTGTGGGAATTAAACTGTCAAGCCATGATCCAAATTAGGGCCCCGGTCTCGACCCCAGTCTAGGAGGAGGGTGTGTGTTTGTAGGAGGGATCTCTATGGAGACTGGTTCCAGCAGGCATTTGCATTTGGTTTCCTGTCCTCTTGAATTTAGAGAAAGAGCACCAAGTCACCATGCAATTATGCTGAAAACCACCACGTCAGACCACAGAATGCTTCTGAGCGCACTGAGTATTTATCTTCCAGCCCTTTGTAAAAATAGTCATTGAAGTAACATTTCATCCAACAACACAGGACAAAATAAAAATTCAACAAAGACGTAAGATGCAAAAGGATTTGTATTCGTATTTACTGCGTTGTCATAATGGCATGTCTCTTAATGGTGTTTTAAAAGACCACCCTGAGCCCCTTCCTCTTAGCTCTCCCATTTACAGCTTATGAAGTTATTGCATAGACAACATAAAAGGTAAAAAGAGAAACACCATAGGACATTTTAAATAAAAAATCTAGTTACTCCCCTTTATTAGAAACACCTACTATGTAGTTTCACTCACTGGCCACGCCTACATTATCAATATATAGGTCTGCAATTTATCAGCTAATCTACCTCATTCATCTTTGGACTGCTGTTGTCTAGATATTCTTGGATCGGTGGTCCATTCCCGGTACTGAGTTTTTCCACATGACTGCTGAGTTGCCCACAGTCCAAAAATATCCAGGGCAAGAGCAAATCTTTGGGCAGATAATGACCACTGATGAACACGGACTGTGCATATCTCTAACTGTGCACTGTAGCTAGCGGTGAACCCAATAGATAAGCACTTCTAATAAAGGGGCTTGTGCGTGTAATTCACTAATAACTGTAAGCTGCAGTTAAGCCACTCCTATAATACACTTGAGTTGATGTCCTTTTAATTTTCCTTAATGTAGAGTCTGCCTCCTGCTGTTCAGAGAAAGAAGTAAACATGATTATGAAAACGGACAGAATATGGGGAATGTTGCTCCCAGTAGCATTTATATAGAGGCCTGCAAAACAAGAAGTCAAAATCAGTGCATGCACAGACATTATTTGCAGGAGGATTAAGAGGATTATATAGGCACTGTGGATGTCACAGCTGGATCATCAGTTTTCTGGACACAGACTAAATATAGTCTTGCATTAAAAGGTAGAGATGGCATGATGGTACTTTTCAGGAGAAAAATAAAATGGTATTTTGCTGTATTCGAAAGCCTACAGAAATAAATTTGGTATTTCTCTGTAAATACCATCTCTACTGTCCTTCAACTCAAGACTTTTCTTAATCTATATGCAGAAAACCAGGACTGAATATGTATTTCAACTAGCCGTCCATATTTAATGACAAATAATTCTTGCTCTGGGTCAGGAACAGTTTGTTCCACTTTGTTCTTTGAAGATATTAACAGTTTAGTGGTTTGCATACATGCATGTCAAAAAGACACAAAACATTACATCTCTATAAATGCTGGTACAATGTTTAACAGTCAGAGCCCTGCTTGAATGCTGAACCTTAGTCTGCTTTATGGTAAACTAATGTGAACAACCACACTATGTTCTTAAAGTGTAAGAATTCACAAAAATCATAAAAATAAAAATTGCAAAAATACTGCCTGAAAACCTGCTTTACATCCGTATGCTAATGTTCCCATTTTCTGGTTATTAAAGCCTTCAGTATTTATAAACATACAGTTACGTGTAATAATTCACTCGCCACAAGCTATGTTACACTCCCCCTTTCTATTGATTTTGAGGTACAGATTCCAGAATGGTATTTTTAGAAGAGTGATGGTCTACCCTCACTGTAGACCCACTGGTTTTGCTGTTCGTTTGTAAAGCACCTCATAGATCTGGATTGTTACTCACTCACTCACTCACTCACTCACTCACTCACTCAGGTTCCTCACAAAGTGGGTGGTATTAATACCTGAATAGCTTTTGGTGCTTTGCATTAGAGACACTGTGTTTGTTATTGTATATAATAACAGTATAACCTGTTGAAACATTTAAAATGGTGATGTTTGCGCTACGTAAATGATACTATATGGTTACATTCTTAGTATGTAAACATATTGAAGCAGTTATATCCAATGTTTTACTAAAAGAACCTTCATCAACTGAGTGCTGTTATTGACAATGAATTAATTTACTGTAATTCATGTCTTCAATAGCATCCTTGAGCGAATGCAACAGTGTCTGTACAGCCGTCGCAAAGCAGAAAGAAATGGTTAATTCAGTGGGAACCATGTAGCTCAGGTACATGTACAGATGCTGTGACTGCCCCTTTAAGGCATGCATATGTATACCTACAGTATGCTATGTTCAGTAATGAAGGAGTCAGTACTGACCCATTATTTGGAAATTCACTCTCTCTCATTTCATTACATGATTTTTATAAAATAAAACAAGAAGTACTCGAGAATCGTACGGTAAACTATTAAAAGCCTTTTCCGCCCACTATCAGAATATTGTCGGAGTGATTGGAGAGGTGTGTGAATTTGAAGAAGTTCCATCTAGAAGCTGGTGTCGTTCACCATGTCATAAGCTTCATACAGCTGGTTCAGGAGGTCCTTCTTCTCCTTCTCAGGCAGGAAGCAGGACTGTGCAGCATTTAGATTCTGCAAAACAGGCAGATTCGTTTCTTGATAAAGTCACATGTCAAGCTGGGTTGAGGAACTGTAAGTGACATTAGGTCTTTAACTAAAACCCAAGCCTCCATTCTAAATTCAGCATTTATTGAGCTGATAAACTGGCTAATGTAATCAACCCAACAGGCCTGGAGCGATTAAACAATGTTATGATATGAACAGTCTTGTCCAACAGTAGGCTTTACATTAAGACAGTGATTGGCACCTTTGCTGAAGTGGTGCAACCACAGATTACCCATGTTTGGTTCCATAAAACCCCTTTTGTAAAAGATTTACAAAGAACCTTTAAACGGTTTAAAGAGAAACACCAGAAAAATAACCAAGAATGTAACAAAAACACAACCTGTCTCACAAAAATGTCAGCTTGCCAACGATTCTCAGAAAAGTCTATTAGATATTTTCTGAGACAGAAGTAATGTTGGATGAGGCCGGTAACCAGCATGTTCACACCACAGTAGTGATGTTGGATGAGGCCTGTGGCTCCCTTTTTATAGTCACACCACAGTAGTGATGTTGGATGGGCCTGTAACCGCATGGTCACTACAGTAGTGATGTTGGATGGGGCCTGTAACCAACGTGGTCACACACAGTAGTGATGTTGGATGGGGCCTGTAACCAGGTCACACCACAGTAGTGATGTTGGATGAGGCCTGTAACCAGCATGGTCACACCTCAGTAGTGATGTTGGACCTGTAACCACAGTAGTGATGTTGGATGAGGCCCATATTCAGCACACTCACAGTGTAGTAATGATGTTGGATGAGGCCTGTAAGCCGGCATGGTTACACCGTAGTGATGTTGGATGAGGCCGGTAACCAGCGTATTCACACCACCCAGTGATGTTGGATGAGGCCTGTAACCGGCATGTTCACACCACAGTAGTGATGTTGGATGAATATGTAACCAAGCATGGTCACACCACAGTAGTGATGTTGGATGAGGCCACCTGTAACCAACATGGTCACACCACAGTAGTGATGATGTTGGATTAAGGAGCCTGTAACCAGCATGGTCACACCACAGTAGTATTGGATGAGGCCTGTAACCAGCATGGTCACACCTCAGTAGTGATGTTGGATGAGGCCTGTAACCACAGTAGTGATGTTGGATGAGGCCTGTAACCAGCATGGTTACCACAGTAGTGATGTTGGATGAGGCCTGTAACCAGCATGGTTACACCACAGTAGTGATGTTGGATGAGGCCTGTAATCAGCATGGTTACACCACAGTAGTGATGTTGGATGAGGCCTGTAACCACAGAAGTGCTGTTGGATGAGGCCTGTAAATGGCATGATAATGCCACGGTAGTGCTGTTGGACGAGGCCAGTAACCAGCATGGTAATACCACATAATCTTGCTGGTATGGAGGTCTCCAATCTGACATGTTTTGGCAGCACATTGAGGAATCTCTGGATTCTAGTCTCTACAACTAGCTAAGGATATTTTCTGAGTGAACAGCAAAGCACTTTTGTAAGTTGCTCGGGATAAGAGTGTCTGCCCAATGCCTTAAATGTAAATGTATGCCGGACATGGCTCATAGCAGTTTTTTTTTTTAAATGCAGCACTACTAAATGCATACATATTTGTTGATGTTGCTCTTTTAGAATTAAAAATAAAATCAGTGTAAATCTTCGGTGATTGAAAGATTGCGCTTCTCTCTTCAAAATGACATCACTCAAATAACCGCCGTTTTTAAAAGTCTAGGCAGAAACTAGTTCCACATGTTCAAGGGATGTCCAGTAGTGTTTACAGAGGTGAGTAAAGCCTACTGCAGGTCCCCAATTGTAAATAGGAACTGTCAATCAAATCTCCCACTTTATAAATTCTCTTGTGTTAACACCCACCAAATATGAGCTCCTCGACCAATTGTCTACAGATCTAATGATCGAATGCAATTGCAGTCCATGAAGCAAGTGTTTGTACTGTTATATTTTCTGCAGTGTGCACTTTTAACAAAAGAATAGGACTGTAGAATTTGCTTGCTGGTAAGATGAAACAGTATGAAAGTTTAGCTGAAGCAAGTAGATACCAAAATATACCTCAAAATCCACCCTAGACTACCAGAGGAGATTCAAACTGAAGCTTTTGGTACGGAACCTACATTCCCCTGACGAAAACATCATAGAATTGTGGATGCCTATGGAATAAACCATCCATAATAATGAAGCATTTAAGGCATAAGCAGCTGATGGATGTCCCTCTGCATGCATGGAAACAGTCTCTTACCAGCTTAATGAAATCATCCTCGGTGAAGCCCATAAACTTCTTCACAGTCTGGTATTCAGAATCCAGGGTGGAGTCAAATATTGTTGGGTCGTCTGTATTCAGAGAGTAGTTGGCCTTGTCCTCCTTGAACCTGCAAAGAAAGATCAGCAGAAGCCTAAAAGTTTGGCATGGTCCACTGGGGGCTTCCAAAGTGCTCATTCATTTTTCCTACATATTAGTAACAGCAACTTCAAACAAATGCTCTGCTGCCTTCACACTCCATGCATTCATTATGTGTACAGATGGTACAGACAGGAGAAAATTCAGCACTGGTACAGAGAACAGGAGAAAGTGCAGCACTGGTGCAGAGAACAGGAGAAAGTTCAGCACTGGTGCAGAGAACAGGAGAAAGTGCAGCACTGTTACAGAGGATATGAGAATGTACAGCACTGGTACAGCACTGGTACAACACTGGTATTGCAGCACCAGTAAAGAGGATACAAGAATGTCCGCACCACACACATACCTGATAAGAGGATGTTTAGTGAAGTCTGGGTCACAAGCCCCTGTTAGTCTACTGGATACTGGACAAGTCTGAAACACACACACACACACACACACACACACACACACACACACACACACACACGCCACATTACAACACTTTGGACAAGCTGCAGTCTTGAGTTGTAACTTTTTTTACTCAGGAAACAATTTACCGGTACTAGACCACAGCTCACCAAAAGAGGGCGGTATAACATTAAGTCAAATGTAATTGCACATTTCTGAGCAAGATTTACTAATTTCATTTGTCTTTGGCATCTGAAGTTAATGTTAGCCCTTAATTTTTTTCATGCTGTTTAATCAGACAGTTCAGATTATAATTTAAAATTGAACGTGGGTCATAATAATTTAATGTGGGCTAAATTTATTAGTACATCATCTTTATAAAGAGTCACAGCAGAGCTCCTTTCTGGACTTGGTGGACCTGTGAATGTCAAGATTTAACAATCTTCCAGCTCAAGTGATTAAATTCATGTCTTCCTTGCAAGGTTTAGAAAGTGTGTGTGTGCTGGAAAGTCATCCAACCACGTTGGACATCAACTCGACAAGACTGGTTTTGAATAATATTGTTACACAGTGCACTTGATGTAACACAACAATGGGTAACTATGCATTTTTAGCCATGCATTTCTGAATAAAGTAATATGATAACCAGAGCTATTTATGACTAGAGCTGTGTTACAATAAGGGTTGGGTACCAAAGTTTTTTATGGTACTGACCAAATTACATTGGTACTACTAAAATACCAGTTCACGTCAAGTCAAATAGTGGCAAATTTTGGTGCAAGCAAAACACAGTGAAGGCAGCGATCAGCCAAAACTGGAAAAAATGAGTCCCACACATCAGCTGCTGTTAATGTTACAGTGTGCAGCAGCCACTGCCGATGAAGCACACGGGTGAACCAGGAATTCACAGCCAAAGTTTAAATATAACAGTTTTAGAGCTTGTGATGTCTTTCACACCATTTATTCAAGCCACACACGCACCTTTGTAGCTTTGAATATAATGCCAGACAAAACGAAATCACGTGTGTTCATTGCCTTACATGAATCAGACATTGCAGAAAGGTTCTGAGGGTTTGTGTGTGTTGAATTTCACATAAAATATGCTGTCAGTCAGTCGGTTTTTACCACATCTGACTCAAACTCTGTAAAATGTGCTGTAAAAGCTGCTGTAAAATGTGTAAAACTAATGTAAGTCTCTAAACACTAACCAACACCACTAACAGCACAGAAACCCACTGGTCTGTCTTTGTATGACAGTGGGAATTCATCAAGCAAGGCCAGATATCTGCAGTGAATCAGTCTTGGCCATTTCCCTATATTCATAAATATTTCTTTTTCATATGGGTTAAGTGTTTAAATAAATAACAAAATGTTGAAATTGAAAAGTTTGGACATTTTTACAACTGAAACGCTTTTATTTGCTAAATAAGAAACAGTACCAAGTACTGAAAAAGTCCTGTTAAATACTGGTACTGAAATGGATTCAAATGTGAACAGTACCCAGCAGTCTTCTTTAAGATCTGAGAACATACTCGGCATTTACACAATGACAGAATACGTAAAGAATGTATTAAAATCCTCACAGTATCAATTGGTTCAAAAATGTTTATTACCTCAGGGCCTGTTTCATTCATTTCTCCCATTCGGAATTTCCTAGTGTGGGCATAATATCAATTACATACGCACTACAAACAGGCCTGACGTGGTCTCTTGGTTGTTAATGAAAGTGGCTATAAATGTTTGTTGTAAATAAGTATGACAGACCTGACAGACTGAAAACAACACCTGGGGTTCGACGACCTTACCTCAAAGTGCATCTGGTCTTCCAGCAGCTGTTTATACAGTGCTTGGTCTTCGATTGTGTGGTAGCCATGTCCAATGCGCTCGGCCTTTAGGACCTCGACAGCCTGTGGGCAGGGTGCATGTGAAAGACATGCTTTAGAGGTCAATTTCTAGATCACATGGTAAAAATCTAGGGTAAACAGGAGACCAGGGCTGAGACTGGAGTGGGTGGAGCTTGTAAATGAGAGACCCGGGCAGAGAATGGAGAGGACAGGGAAGGATGGGTGCTACTTTATGTAAAGTTATCTTGTTATGACATGAGAAGTCATTTGCAACACTGTTAAAGTGTCCATGTCCAAGCAGCTGACCATTTCTAAATATGTGCAATTCAGCAATATAAATTTTGCCTCGTTAAATCCCTGTAAATGGGGTAGAACTGATGGAAATACCAGCTGATTTGTAGCTAAAAAGCCCTGTGTTCTCTGCAACCTCGTGTTTCATTTACTTCTGTCACACAAATGTGGCCAATAGAGAACAGCATAAGGCCGAGCACGTGGCTGCATGGACAGTCTGCAGAATTTACAGCATGTTGAACTTCCTTATCCAGATAACAATGCTGTCATCAAGTCAGTGGGTGTAGCTGCGATCTTTGTGGTCCTCTGGGGAAGTTTCTTTTAATTATAGTTATTGTTCCAGAGGGGAAAAACGCTCACCTCTCTGACCACTGATGGAGGGCCCACCTCTCCTGCGTGGACTGTTCTGTGGATGCCACATCGCACTGCTTCCTGTCAACAACAGAATCTCTCTCACACATATATACACATAGGGTTCGTTTCAAGAAAGGGTCCTATTAATGGTGCATGACACGTTCTCCAGGCTTTTTAGTTGGTGAGTAAGTGTTCCAGCATGTTTCTGTCTCCAGCCAAGACAGTTAATCCTGTATTAGTGTTGCACAATGTGTCATGGATGCAACGAGTGTATTATTGATATCGGGTCATTTTGGCTCTCTGACTCCTGAATACATCTGTAGGTACTCAGTGTAGATACAGCAGCCTTTCACATTTCATCATTAACTACAGGACATAGACACACCAACAAGCCAAAACATTATGACCACCACAGATGAGCTGAATAATGTGGATTTTGGTGCAACAATGGTGCATGTCAAGGTCAAGCTCATGTGGTTGGTGAGCCGAACACTGGAGAAATGGGCAGACGTGGCTGACTCTTTTCTGTTCTGGCAGCAAAATGGTGGAATGAACTTCCCCTGGGTGTCCGACCCACCTGTCTCGAGAGTATTTAACTCCATAAAGATTTATTCACAATCTTGTCAGTCCCCAATCTGACATTTGTTCTTCGAAAGGATCTGAGTGTGTGGAATCTCTGGATTCCAGCCTCGTCTACTAGCGAAGGATGTTTCTGAGTGAACAGCAAAGCACTTTTGTAAGTCGCCATGCATGAGGAAAACAACGGCTACCCCACCTGATCTAATCCGACAGAGTCTTTCGTGGCTCAAACATGTTCAAAGATGGCTGCAGAATGAATTGACTGGAGAGAATGCCCAAATTCACCTCTGTAGAAGTTCTTCTGGGAAATCTTGGTATCAAATTCCAAAGAGTACCTTAGGAGGTCTTGTACAGTGAGTGTTTTTGATGTCACAGGGAACACTAACATGTTCGGGAGGAGCTCATATTGTTTGGCAATTGGTTCATTAGTTTCATAGTTACGGAATAATGTGTAGAAGCACCTGAATAATGTATTGCACTTGAACTTAATAATTCATATGAAGAGCATTCCGGGTGTTAAATAAATAAATAGATACACACATGCACCAGCTTGTTCCACAGAAAACGATGTTAATTTTATTACACACTGTTTTGCTATGATTCTCAGACGTTGGGATGTTTTGTACATAAAAGGTGGTGTAATGTTCTTGGTCTTCAGCCAAGATCACAACATGTTGAAGGAATAACGTGTTTGTTTACAGTGGTCTTCAGCCCGGCTCTCCTCACGCTAATGCCAAAAACAGATGTCACTGTGTTGAAGAAATGACTTTCCCCAAAATCCTACCACAGTTTCCAGATGTACTCCCCTGAGGTTTGCTCCATTTCCGTCTTAATTTTAAACTTTCCTGCTGATATCACAGAACATCACTCAAATCTGGAGATTTCGCATGATTTTAAAGGATCCCATATGAAAAACAGAACATACTGATTTTTATTTCTGCCAAATTTCATTTGGAGATTGCTGGAGATGTTATAACTCGTCATCAGGAAATGTGTCATCTAGAGTTTAATACGTAAATAATTGTATTCATTTTATCATTCATTATGGTTTATGTTCATTATAAACAAACAAACAAAAAATTATTGGACAGTATACGTCCAAATGTAGGACACCCCTTCTAATGAATGCATTCAGCTGCTTCAAGCTGCCTCAATTGCAGATGAGCAAATGCAGACACAGCTTGTCTAGTCTCTGAAGAGAAGTACTGACAGGAGGATCTTTGGCACAAATCAACATGACGTGGACTAGAGGGGTATATAGAGGGGTATAAAGCTCCCCAGCATTTGGCTGTGGAGCAGTGGAAATGTGTTCTTTGGAATGACTGCACTCCATCCAATACTACAGGGATGAGTTGGGGAATCATGATCATCCACTATCCTGACCTCACTAATGCTCTTGTTGCTGAATGCAATCAAATCCTCACAGCAATGCACCAATATCTAGCAGAAAGTCTGCCTTGAACAGAGAACGTTACTCCAATCCTCTTTTTTTTCTATACTTTTTTTTCTATATTTTACTGATTTAATATTTTGTGTCATTTTTTATTTTATTTCATTTTATATTATTTTAATTTCATTTTGGGCTTTTTTTATTCAAGACACAGGACCGTTTGCAATTGGTTGTACAATGTATTCCTGTGTATCTATTCGATTTGTTTTCGGTGAAGCATTAATCCACACTGACGCACAATAACCCCATTTGAATGACTCTACTAAGAAATCTGGGGCTTGCATGATATATTTTATTAACAATTAATCAAGCAAGTTGTAAATAAATTGTCCTGAAATCTTTCCATCAAACATAGCAATTTTCAAACTCTTTAAAAATGAGGCTCAGCGTGAGTTTGGATGGGTGTGTCCCTACAGTATGTAAGAATGACTCTGCAGTCTCAGAGGAGACCTTGAATAGATCAACAAGTCACAGATAAGAAATGCCATAATCAGCTCATAAACATCAGCAAATTCCACCATGGTCATTTTATAATAGGCCTAATAAAGATGAATTAGTATCTTTCTGGAGCTATCTCCAATTAATGACACAGCTGTAGTGGTCAAATGTGAAGAATCTTTATGGTGCTCTTCCATGAAGCAATCTTCAAAGAGGACCACTGTTCACAAAGCAGCTGTAGGACTACTCCAGGGTAAGCTGGGAAACATATAAAGCTGTGTTTCTATGGTAGCTCATACCTCATATGCTTTCAAGTGTCCTGAGGACGCTCTGCACTCTAGAGACTCATCTCCTGCTAAGTCTATGGCCACCACTCCATCACTCTGGTACTTTTTACACAGCTCTACAACATCCATGGACCAATCTAGGAATAGAAAACACACACAAAAGACTTGTTAGAACATAGGCGGTCGAAAGCATTCCCTGTTGCTTTCTGACACGAGAGAACAAAAACCTGGCCCGAAACATTCAAATGTTCTATTGAGTTTAATATTGAGAATGTAAATATTAAGTCATGTCTCACCACACACTCTTGAATGATGTTAATATTAATTTTAAAGTAAGATTAGAATTTGGACAAAAGTATTGGGACACCTGTTCATTCATCGTGTCTTTTATCCCGCTTTTGTTGGAGTAAAGGTCTGAACTGTCCAGGGAACGTTTTCTACTAGACTCTAGAACATTGTTCTGAGGATTTCATTGCATGCAGGATGATCACCATCCCATCTCATCTTCAGCTCCCCAACTCAACCCAAAGCATTGGATGGGGCACCATCATTCCAGAGAACACAGTTCCAATACTCCACAGATATGCCCCTCAGGCCCATACCTGGCATGAGGTATGGTGCCAATAGGTTTGTGTTTATGCTCCACAGAGTCCCGCAATGCTTCTCATCAGGGACTTGATAAGCCATGTGTGCATTTGCACATCAGTGTCAGCAATGGGTGCAGCATAAAGGAGCTGAATGTATTCACTATTCCAGAAATCAATTGAATAATAATTCCTTTACTGGTAATAATTCCTTTAGTCTACGTCCAGAGTTCCATATTCACACCGCACATCCTCGTGTAGAACCTCCGTTTTGTGTGATTCCGTGTTTTTGACTGCTGTATATGTACTAGGCTTTCCTTCTTGGACAGACAAATGCAGGCAGATCAGAATATCATTTCTGACATTAGAAAAAGAAAAGTCTACACATTTTTGGCTTTGTTAGATCACATCCATTTCAAACCAGGTTTCTGCGGCACCATGTAATTAATGGAATATCCATCAGAAATGATGAGCACTCATGGATCTACGGAAAGAGGTTAAAAAGCAAAGCCTAAATCTCATAAAAATGATTCTAAAGGCTTTGGTTGTGTTATGTTTGCATGCTGGTGCACTAAAGGAGAAGTAGAAAATGTGTGAACCTGCTCATTTGTCTGTGGCGATCAAACTTTTGCATGTAACTGTATGTACATGTCATATAAAACTCCCCTTCTTAGCAATTCTATAGAGGAAAATGCAACAGTTGTTTCATAATTGTGATGAGTCACAATCTGCATTTTGAAACGTGCGCGTCATAGAAAATGCAATGCTGCTACTTCCATATTTGCGGCATCTACAGCAAAATGATAAGCGATAATGATAAAATATCATGATGACCCCCAGTTAACAGCATGCTGTGGCTTTCTAAAAGCAAAGCAGGTGACTCTTGAAAACCCACAAGAAGTGCAAAAGATGTCAACTTAAGTAACAAATCCCCTGTAGTTAGGCACACTGGTATCATTCCAAGAAGTGTATTCGAGCTGTACCAAGAGCCCTTCGAGCTTCAAGTGCAGCTCGACTTGACCCACCGTCCCTCAAAACACAAGGAAAACATGCATCCGGACTCTTTTCTGTTCTGCCACCAAAATGGTGGAACGAACTTCATCTGGGGCTCCGAACAGCTGAGTCCCTCACTGTCGTCAAACGCAGACTGAAGACTCATGTATTTCAGGAGTATTTAACTCCATAAAGACATTTGTGTTCAACAGGATCTAAACGTGAGGAATCTCTAGATTCTTGCCTCGTCTACTAGTGAAGGATATTGTGAGTGAACAGCAAAGCACTTTTGTAAGTCGCTCTGGAAAAGGGCGTCTGCTAAACACCGTAAATGTAAATGTAAATGTATATTTGTGTTTTTAACTAGAATGAAGGGTGCTTGGACCCCCATGATTGCCATTTGCTTTGTAATATGCAGATGGTCACCAACTCTCATGGTGGTTATGACAGTCCATAGAAGTCAATATCATCTATGGTTTTAGATCAAACCTAAATGAAAGCAGACTGCTTTACCTACTATGCATGATTAATTACACAGGTTAACCCTTTCCTGTCCACTATAGAAAAAGCTATTGAAAAATTCACTTCCTCTCTTTTCCTGTTGCACTAAGGTGATCTTGCTTATGACGGCTTCATAAAATAAAATATACAATGTACTGTAAACAACGGATCTGAACTTTCACACACATTACAATGAATTTACTATGTTAGCATCAGGTTTCTTAGTGTAACTGGTATCATCAGGTTGTGCATTTGCGTTTACAGCGATGGAAATGTTGATGCATTAGTATTGTATGCTAGCATATTTATATCCACTTTACTTCTTGAGGTTATTGCCATTAGCATTAAGCACTGGCAGTTTTTCTTGGTCTATTACCAATTAAGAACTGTCTTGCTTGTTCTCTTGCTGTAAAAGACCCAGTTCTTCAACAAGGGATCTTCAGTTAGTTAATTATTCAGAATTTGGGAAAACTTTAAAACAGGCAGGACAGTGGTACTCCAGGACCAGGATTGAGAACCACTGGTCTAGGAGTTTTATAGTCTTCAAATCCTAATAAAATTATTCTGAATAAGGAGTAAAATAATTAAAATCAAATGCACGAATTATGGGACAAAATATTTAATATCATTTTTGACAAGATTTCATAAGGAGGGCAGAATGAGGTCATTTCAGACATGAAAAGTCGTAGGAGCTTAATTTCCTGTCACAAATGTATTGTTTATGTAGGTATTGATGTCTTATCAGTCAGTAGATGTGAGTTGAAAGCTAATTGGTGTAATAGAGTACACCAAGTGAGTCACCTCAGATCCCCTAACAGGCTCCCCACCCCACATACCACACCTAAGATAGAAGCAAAAATAAATCAAGAGAACTTATGACATAGAATGAGCTCTGACGCCCAGCAGGCAGATGCAGCTGAATCATTAAGAGCGAGCAGAGAGATTCCTCACAGGCACTGACTGTAGATTAATGATATTAACTTCATGCCTGACAGTGTGGAATGGCTTCCCTGCCCTCTCACACAGATCAGGACATGCTGTACACACATGGTGGCAAGACCAAGAAAGAAGGGGAGAGAGAGAGAGAGAGAGAGAGAGAGAGAGAGAGAGAGAGAGAGAGAGAGGGAGTGAGAGAGGGTTACATTACTTGGCATGTGGCGCATGCAGCACAGAATGGACCTGGCTTTGGTCTTGAAGGCCTTCTCGCCCTCCTTTAGCCCCTGATTCACAAGATTCACCACATCGTCTGGGGTCACATCACCTCTGGCAGTAAAGAGACAGGAGGCAGCCAAAGGACAAGGTCAAAAAACAGCTTTACTGTCCATCAGACAGGCCGGGAAATGCTTTAGAAATTTCATTAAACCTAAACCCAAGCATCTACAGTTGGGATCACTGCATGAAACCCCCCGAAAAGGTCCAATTTTAAAAGGATCATAACCGAACTGTGCATTTGTTCTGTTAGATCCACTTCTAACAACTCTGTGGGAGTACGGTCATGATTTATTATTTTCTGACAAATTTGTACAGGTCCAAATGTTGGTACTGTCCCTTTAAGACTGAAATTGAAAGGAATTCCGGTTTCCAAAATATGGATCCTTTAATAATTCTGATTACCATGTATGACAAATGACTTCCTAAAAAAATGACAATGTAAATAAATAGCATCACAGCTGCTCATCTGGTTACAGCTATAATCTGATTAGTAAACAGTAGTAAAGCTAATAATAATTCCATGCTTATTTAAACTGTAAATGCTTTACGGTTAGAAGGAAACCGACTAGATGTTTAATATTGGCTGTTAAAATGAATGCTTTTCAAACATTTTTACAGTACTGCAGGGATCACTATTTTCACTGTAATCTCACACTGTCCCATCATCCTATATAGTGACATAAGTGAATAATTACATTGTGTTACAGAAATATCTGAGACAAAGGCATATTTCCATACACAGTTTTAAAGGGCTTCTAGAATGTCAAACTGGGTTTACCTTGGCAAAGCTGTCTAAGGAGAGTTACATGGTACATGGAAGTGAAAAATCATGAACCTCAAATACTGTTGTGTCGTCTTTCAAAACCCCAGCGAAACCAGAACAGGGCTGTAAAACAGGCCCAAAGACCAAAACTGTTTTGTAACCGTCTGTATTCATTATATTTATATTTACACCCTCAAAACGTATATACACTCACTCCACCACACAACTCGTCCTTGCCCTTGTTGAAGATAATGGAACGGTAAAACGTGACCTCAAGAGAATATAATGTCTCGTCTCGTTACGCTAGTTATGGAAATAACGGTTCCTTTGTGGCCCTTCCTGTGTCTCTGAAATTGCAGAAGCAAACAAACTAGGTTAAAGGTTTTTACTATCCCTTCTCTCCGTCAAACAAAAAAGATATTTTGTTTTTTAATTTTTAGTCTCATTTCTTTTACTGGTCAGTGTTACGAAAGACAATTCCAGCTTCGTCTTTGCTAACAAAGCATTGTGCTGAGAGGACACAGTGAGAGGACAGCAGCATTATCCATTAAGATGCGAGAATAATTAATAATAAGTGATCAAACTCTTAAAATCCCTCCATAAAACAGTTTTAATTTGAGGCAAACCAACAGGGTTGTATCGTCTGGGAATATGCACTTAAACCACACTTACGAATTGTGAATGGAGTAAAAATAAAAAGAAAACATGCCTTTATCCAAATGATTGAGGACACTATATCATTAAATAGGTCACACGTGTCCAAATACTGCAGAGGTTATGAAGAGACAGATGTCTTACTGTTTCTGGTCCCATGGTATCGGGTCCACATTGCTGTTGGCCAAAAAGTGTGGGCTGTACCTCACTTCCACATAGGCCACTCCCTCTTTGGCTTTGGTCTCCACAAACTCGTAGGCTATTCTCTTAATGGCTTCTCTGTCCCCTCTGAAGCAACAACATGAACCACATATCACACAAAAGACAAAGACAAATAAACACAATGGAAGCATAAACTGGAAGCATGCAATAATGAGGGCATGAGCCACCACTTAAGAACCACCACACGAAAGGCTGAATTCCAGATTCTTTCCAACCAGTGTAAACAGCTATTAAGTACAAACATAAGTGCACTGCAATGTACTGCAAATATGTATTCAAACGTCAAATGCATTGTCGTCATATATGCTCTACTGACAAAAGTATTGGGACACCTGTTTATTCCCGGTTTCTTCCATAAACAAGGATATTAAAGAGATTATCCAGCTTCGGTTGGAGTAACTCACTCTAGGTAAGGGTTCATTATAGATACTGCTGTGAGGATTAGCTTGCATTCCTTAAAGCAGTGCTTTTTTTAGAAGGGGTGTCCATAAAACATTTACATACAGTTTATGTAGCGATGTATCAAAACATAGTCCCGTTTAAGAACCAAGAAGATGAAAGATGTTCCATATCTGGGTCAGCATGACAGGAGGAAGAACACAAACTCCACCGCACCTCATCCTGAGCTGCAGGCACCAGCCTGTTTCGGTGAATGGGGGTAATCTGATTGAAGGCTTGAACGGGCCAGAGCTATTACTGGCACAGTGTAATGGTCAGGACGCCTGTGCTGACCTGAACTTGGCTGGCCCCAAGCCTAAGCCTCCCTCAGCGATCTCTTGCCCTGCTGCTTCTGAGAATGCGAATGACACTTGAGCCCTAATTGCTGAGATCAGTTGTCAACTGGTGGAGGCACTTCAGAGACATCTAATGATGTTATTCCACAGACTACTCCAGAGCCAGACTGCAAAGCAACAGTTTAATGATCTCTTGACCGTTATTCAAAACTGTGAGATAACAAACCCAAACTGATGCTGAGATTTAAGGTGTTCCAGGCCAAGTGAAGAGTAATACAGCAGTACAGTTGTACCAAGTGACCTGCTGACCAAGTTTCTAATTAGAGACTAAACTTATCTTCTTTCTAGGAATCAGGCCAATCCAGTGTCAACAAACGTACGCACCTTTTATCTGGTATGGTGGATCATCTTTTTGGAATTTAGGACTGTGTTCTTAGAAACGTGGACCTCTTTGGCGTTTGGGGGTCATATTTTGGGTGTTGTGAATCACTTGTTTAGGATTATGTTGGAACTGTGCATCAGTTTCTGAAATGGTTGATTCCAAACCTTTTTGGAATTGGTAACATCTCTACAAAGGGATCTGAAGAGTCATCTCTAATAAGTGAGGATATAACAAGTTCTGTTATTAGGAAATATGATGGAAAATGTTTGGGAGCAGTGTTCCACGTCATGCCACGTGCTTTCTTCACCAGCCATGAAGACCTCTATGCAGGTCCAGCCAGTACTGAATCTCTGACCACATTGCATTCCAAAAATCTTCTGATATTATTCCCCTTTGGACTTCCTTTGCTGAAGCGTGTCACATTTAAAAGGCATCAGCTGAAAGCCCGGGCTGAATGAGGAACAATGCCAGCGGCCAGTTTGCACCACATGACTCACAGGGGGACTGGTTTTTAGCACTCTGGGCCAAAACAAAGCGAAGTCTATGGAGACCAGAAGCGGTCAGTGAGTTCCTCACGCCAGTGTGGCTTTTCAAGGCTCCGCTGGCAAAACATTTCATTCAGAATGACTGCAGGTCAGCTGCTCTCAGCCATTTTCTAACAAAATAAAGGCCATTTATGGGCTCATGTTGCTGATGCAGTGTGGCCTTGGCTGGAAAATGCTTCATTATTTGAAGTGGCTGCGCAGAGAGCAAAGTGTTCAGCATTATGGGGACCACAGAACGGCCTCTGTTTCAGCTGCTCCTTTATATCTATGGCTCTGGAAACACATGATGAAGGTCGAGGTGTCCCAGGCAGCACTTTGAACATTTTCACCAGCCAGCAGATGCTGGAGGACACATTGCCCTGCAAAAGTTTGGGGACACCTTGGGGACACAGACTGCAACACTTCCTTGGACTGCCTGGCCTGCATTTTTATTGGCAATCGAGGATTTCTGAGACCAACTGGGACACCATCGTTGGCAACCTAGAAGTGTGCAGTCTCTAATGGGCCATCTGCAACATCTGTGGGTAAATGTGCTGCAGGACGCCATACGAGATCTGTATGCCTCCATGCCCAACCGTATCTTCTGTTCAAGCTCGAAGCAGCCCAACAGGGTACCTTCTTCAGTCATACAGTTTCCCCCTATAAACATACACTGTCACTCTAATGTGGGATTCACTTACACACTTTATCATTACATTCACACATATGTTTCATTCCATTCCTACACTTCCTTTCTTGTTAAATGTGTGTTTCTTTAGCCAAAGTTGGCTTTAGATATACTGTCAAATGAAATTTTGCCTCGGAGCTCGGAGCAGAGCCGCTGCTCCTCTACATCGAGAGGAACCAGTTGAGGTGGCTCGGGCATCTTTTTCGGATGCCCCCTGGGCGTCTCCCCGGGGAGGTGTTCCAGGCACGTCACACCGGGAGGAGGCCCAGGACACGCTGGAGGGACTATATCTCTCGGCTGGCCTGGGAACGCCTCGGGGTCCCTCCTGGAGAGCTGGCTGAGGTGTCGGCGGAGAGGGAAGTCTGGGCATCCCTGCTTAGACTGCTGCCCCCGCGACCCGGCCCCGGATAAGCGGAGGAAAATGGATGGATGGATGGATGGATGAAATTTTGCCCATTCAACAATCTCAATATAAATAATTTAAAAAAACATCATTTATGTACAGTGTCTGGTGATAGTATTCACCCCCATTTTTCATGTTTCACTATTTCACAACCTGGAATTAAAATGGATTATTTGAAGGTTTGCATCATTTCATTTACAGAACATCATTTTTTAATGTGAGGCAAACAACAAATAGGACAAAATAACAGAAAACAACTGTGTGCATAACTATTCACCCCCCTAAAGTGGCAATTACTGCAGCCAATCGATTTGGATACGTCACTATGAGCTTGCCACATCTCGCCACTAGGATTTTTGCCCTCTCCTGAAGGCAGAACTGCTCCAGCTTCTTCAGGTTAGTTGGTTTCCAATGGTGGACAGCAAACTTCAAGTCTGACCACAGATTCTCAGTTGGATTAAGGTCTGGGCTTTGACAAGGCCATTCCAATACATTTAGACATTTCCTCTTAAACCACTGCAGTGTTGCTTTAGCAGTATGCTTTGGGTCATTGTCCTGTTAGAAGGTGAACCTCTGTTCCAGGCTCAAATCACTGACACACCAAACATTTCCTTTTATTTGGTGGCCTCCATCTTCCCCTCAGTCCCTGCTGCTGAAAACATCACCACAGCATGATGCTGCCACCACCACATTGACATGGTGTTCTCAGGGTGATGAGATGTACTAGTTTTGCTCCAGACACAGCGTTTTCCTTGGTGGTGGAAAAGCTAGATTTTGGTCTCATCTGACCACAGCACCTTCCTCCGTACATTTGGGATGTCTCCCACATGCCCTTTGGCAAACTCAAAATGAGCCGTCATATTTTTGTCTTGGGAACTCTTTGTGCTGCCTCTCTGATTATTGCCCTCCTTGCCCAGTCTGAGAGTTTTGTTGGGTGGCCCTCTCTTGGCAGGTTTGTTGAGGTACATGTTCTTTACATTTGATGATAATGGATTTGATGGTGCTCCGGTGGGTCATCAGAGATTTGGATGTTTGTTTTAGAACCCAAACCTGACTTGTACTTGGTTAGTGGGACCACTTGCTTAATGGCGTTGTATCCTCTGGGACAGAAAAGGAGCATAAATACACTGACAGAAGTGACAAACTGCACACTGGTGGACTTAATTTCACTAAGCATGTGACTTCTGAAGGGAATTGGTTGCATCAGGACTATTTAGGGGCTTCATAGCAAAAGGTGGGGGTGAACACATGCACATGCCAATCTTCATTTTTTATAAATTATATATATATATATATAAACAAAATAGGTAAAAAGGGTGAATATAATTCCTTCATATTTTGCATCCAAACTCTTCACACAACTCTTGACACAATCAAATTCAGCCCTAGAAAAAAAGCAGCTAATTACTAATCATTCTTGCTTTGCACAGGGCCACCGAAACACATTCTCATGATCTCGTGAAAAAAATGGAGGCATTATCAAACTGTCCAAACTGAAACTCATCTTCCACCAGAACATTTGAAAAGATAAGGGTATATCTTCTGCCCCTCATTCACTGTTGCATCATCTGAAAACCCTGTTCACTATGTTCAAACTTCACAATCGACTGGCTGACAGAAGTGTCCCAAAATTACTTGGTAAAAACATCTTTCATTACAAGTTAGAAGAGCTTCTTTCTGTACAGTTGCTGTTTTGGAGATGCATCAGTAATATACAGGTACTTACATATTTATTGTGCAATATTAGTGTATTATTAAAGGGTGTTGTGAAGTGTGAAATGTTTTTTGTATGTTTGGTGCAGAATTATAGGTGGAGTATGTGCACCAAGATAAATTTATTTCATTTATTTATTTTATATTTATTTTATTACTTTATATTATTTATTTATCTTGTTTTGAGTATTGTCTCTTTGTTTTCTTGCTTTTATGTAAGGTGACTGAGTGTCAGAAAGGCGCCATCAATAAATGTCATTATTATTATTATTAAATACATCAAATGGTCTGACAATGAAAGTCAAATTATTGGGCACACAACTGTAAAATCCTTGTCCAATCATTTCATGAAGGCTATGTTCATATGGTTTGGGACAATAGCATTGAAAGGAGAACTGAAAATTACAGGTGGTCTTTTTTGAGATGGTTGAGAAATGCTTGAATTGTGCTGTGCGGTCTTGCTACACCAGCATGTTTTTTTCACAAACACTATCACTCAGCAGAACGGCAGCAACTCCTTATGTAACACAACTGCTGTGAGCAAAAGAACAAATCAAATTAAAGTATCAAAAATCAAAGTAAATGGCCAGCTGCAACTGCTTTGGTGCAACTGCCCTGCTGTTTTAAAATCTCTTTGCATATCCCAGCTTAGAAGGCCAGGATGAGAGAGTAGGGTCAGCCATGCTACTTAAACCCTGGAGCAGAGAAGGTTGAGGGCCTTTCTCAAGAGCCCAAAAGTGGCAGCTTAGTGGACCTGGGTATTAAACTCTCAACCCTGTACTCAATTGCCCAGAGCACTAACCCCCAAGAAACCACCTCCTAGTTGACACTTAGTGGTTTCTACCGAATCATCTCATCCAACTTTAAGCAGACCTCATCACATCATGTCTAAATCGTACTGTAAATCTGCACAGGCTAAGCAGAATTTTTGACTTCAACAATAACATGGTCTGCAGGTGCATTTGGTGGTCTTTCAGCACGTGTTCATGTCCTGACAAACTGCACCAATATTTCCAATAACAAAATTATTCTGGATGCCACAATCATTGGGGTCCCAGTACTCTGGGATGCAATCATCTCTTCAAGGTTCTTCACCTCCAATACAATATTTAAGAAAATCTCCAAATCATGCTGGCGGAGATATTTAATTTTAATATTTAGATATTTAGTTTTATGTCAGAAATCAGGTCTCTTTTTGTTGAGAAGATCATTACTTTCTGTTACTATTTTCCTGACCCTGTTCTCTTTCACCTATTCTTATCCCCAATCTTCCTTTTACAACCTGTGTTGTTTCTGTATTTTTGCCACAACAAAAAGGGGGAAAAAAAGTGTCACTACATGCCATTCTCCAGCCACATGCTAAGCCTCACTGCAAGGGCTCTGCTGACAAAGGAGCTTAGAACTCACTCCCTGCACTCAGCTTCAGCTTTATTAGGAACTTCCAGGAGGTTTTGTTTCTTCTCACTGTGGTGTAATACTTACGCAATGACAGGCATAAATTCACTAAACTTGTCGAGAAACTTGGTGAGCGTCGATGGTTCAGTGACTGTGATCCGGCTGGTCATCTCTTTCAGTGTGGCTGCAGGGAGGTTAATACCTCGCCTCCTGGAACACAGCCAGGGAAAATCAAAGCAGTCATAACCACTCACAAGGCATATGAACATTAGCAGCATCCCAGTAACTTGGAAATGCACTAATTCCCACATTTAATACATTTAAAGCCATTTTCTAGGATTATTGTTATGTTCAATAGTGAGTAGTAAGAATTAAGTAGTTGTGAATAAGCTTTACATGCCAGACAATAAAAATGCTTGTATTTCAAAGCAGTGTGTTCACGCAGTCCGATTTAAAGAGCAAATAAGCAATGTTACAGTGTTTTGTCCCGGTCACACAAGAACCTGGTAGTTAAATGAAACAAATACTGAATATACAATCTACTCCCACTTACTTAGCCACATCCATAATGGTCTCAATCCGGATTGCGCCATCAAGATGCACATGTAGTTCGACCTGCAGGTTAACACACACCACAGTGAGCATAAAACATAGAAAAGGTTTGGGCATCCTGGTCAAAATATCTGTTATGTGAAAGGAGATTAAAGGCCTAATTTCTAAAAAGGCACAAAGTTACAGACAAAACGTCAATTCCACATACCTTGACTACTTTAATTTTGATAATTAACAGTAAACAACAAAAAGGCTAAATGTCCGAAGCTCAAATTTAGGCTCTTAATTTTAGTAACACATCCTGTATCACACTTTGCAAACATTTTTTGTCAGTTTTGGGGATTTCAATCAGTCCTCCTTGCTAAAGGCTTTTAGTGTTAAGATTACTGTTCTTGCACTACTTTTCCTAGGTTTTTATGACCTTCAGTCAGCGCCTGTGGAGGCTTTTCATTTTGAATTCTGTGTTTTAGATCATTATCCTGCTGAAGCCATCCCCTTCTCATCTTCCGCTTTTTTACAGGGTGAGGTTTTCTGGTATTTAATTGAATCTTCTCTTCCCCTGACCAGTAAAATGATTCCGGTGACACTGGCTGCAGCACAAGCCCAAAGCATGACTGATTCAACGCTGTTCTTTATAAGTCCAGAACGAACTCTGGCTAATGTCATAGCGTCCTCTGTCATTATATTACGTGACAAATGATTTATAATATACTTTATATACAATATAATATACAATATACTTCAGTGAGCATATTTTAGATATCATCAGTGTTTAAAGAACACTGACCAACTGAAGGTTTCATTTCAATTAGTGTAAACAGCCCTGTTTCACTGGATGCAGTGCAGCAGGCTTCGTATACCTGTACAAAGTATAGGACGGTGTCTGAACAGCAGTTTAAAGAGTCTGTGTCAAACTAGGGCGGCACGGTGGCGCAGTGGATAGTGCTGTTGCCTCACAGCAAGAAGGTTCGATCCCCGGGTGGGGCGACCTGGGAAGTTTCTGTGTGGAGTTTGCATGTTCTCCCCGTGTTCGTGTGGGTTTCCTCCGGGTACTCCGGTTTCCCCCACAGTCCAAAGACATGCATGGTAGGTGAATTGGTGACTCTAAAGTGGCCCTTAGTGTGTGAATGTGTGTGTGTGAGCCCTACGATGGACTAGCACCCTGTCTAGGGTTGTTTCCCACCCTTGCGCTCAGAGTTGCCGGCTGGGCACCGGCTCACCCGTGACCCTATTCAGGAATAAGCGGTTCCAGAAATCGATGGATGTGTCAAAATAATGGAATATGTTGATAGGGCGACACGATATATATCGTTTTAGCATTAATATTGATACGTATGCATTTGGAATCGTCATATTTCAGAAATCATTCAAGAACATCTTAATTATTATTAACACAATTATTAACTGTGATAAAGAGGGAGCCTTATATACGGTCAAGCTTGTGTCCTCCTTCAAACCCAAAACCCATGTTAGTAGAAGCAGAGCTGTAAAACCAATATGGCCAAATTCCAAACCGCCAAAATGATAACAATATCCAGCAGTCTTCACTCCTGGCTAATTAATGATTACTTGAGGACGCACTGCTGTCAGTTGAAATGTTCCTGATACACTTATGTTTACATTAGCATTTATGGAATTTAGCAGACGCCCTTATCCAGAGTGAATTACAAAAGTGCTTTGGTTTGTGTTTTTTTCCCCCCCTGGAAGAACTTTATGACAGAAAGCAAGATATCAAGGTCATTTACTAATCAGTCTTAAAGCTGAAAGAGCCACTTTAATTCTACAGGATCAAACAAGGTTAGAAAGCGGTCACGAGAAAATGAATCCGAACTAGTTTTCCATGCAGTTCCATGCAGTTTGCGGCAAACGAAGCAGATGACCTTTCTAAAGGGCACGGAGAGGAGAGAGAGATGAGCAAGGCTGTGAAGATCACCCTGACAGGAAGCATTAGCCACAGTGCAGGGTTCCTACACAGGCTGAGTCAAAGCTGTTTATACACAATCTGCCCCCTGTCTCACAGTATACAGTCAACAGCCCACACACGCTCTTCCACACATGCTTAAGCTATCGTGGTGTCCACTGAGAAAAGAAGAGAAAAGAAATAAAAAGACACAAGTGAGAGAAATCCATGTAGGCTTAGAACCAACCTCATATAAACCTTGAAGAGTCGAATCAGTTCCTCAAAGTCTGTGGTGTAAACTGTATTAATGACTAAGGGGTCGCTAATGCGACCGCTTTCAAGCATGAGGTAATGCTCTTCAGGGAAAACAGAATCAACTTAATTCAATTAGGCCTTTATAAACACAGACATCTGGTCAACAGGGATGGGTACACTATCAACATCAACATGAGGTCACCTCAGG
Source organism: Acestrorhynchus altus (assembly GCA_034509495.1). Lineage (NCBI taxonomy): Eukaryota > Metazoa > Chordata > Actinopteri > Characiformes > Acestrorhynchidae > Acestrorhynchus > Acestrorhynchus altus. Next base: position 6,119,611 of record CM067518.1, on the reverse strand, counting down.
CTAGGCATTATATAGACACGTATCTCTGACAATCTCAACCTATCGGCGTTGAGAAACCCTATTAACAACTTGTTAGCCACGCAATGTTCTTTGAAAATGGTACTTAAAACAGAAGTTCCTCATAGGTTCTTTACACTGTTAAAAGTGTTGCTGCTACAACGTGCTCTTTGACCAATGCACGTTTGATTTCACAATGAATAGGGTTGTGTACTGACAAGAATGTGCCGATAAGTATCGCAATACAGTGGTTACGATTCAATATATAGGTATATTCTGGAATGCTGTAAGCAAGGAAATATACTCTGTCTACTGTGAAACCTTTGCACATAAATGATTACTTAAAAATAGCTAGAAATGATAAATAATTGCAAAATATTTTATGGCAATATTCAATTGAGTGTGAAGAAACTTTAGGCCACCGGCCTCCTCCAAAATCACTACCTCGGCTATGGTCCTCGTCCGGAATTGCTAGTGTGTATTAGCACTGTATGGTGGGCCCCATTGGGAGCCCTAACTTTCTTTGTGTAGGAAATTCCATAAATACAACAGAAGTGTATTGATGTTAGTTATTAAAATGTGATGCATAACATTATAATAAGGTGATAATAACTAACGTCAATACACTTCTTAAACAGAAACTTGGATTTCTTCTGAAGTTGAACTACTGACTTTAAAAATGCTTCTTTTTCTTTGACCTGCTGACATTACACATTTAAACATTAATGCAATTTATGTACATCTTTGTCGAAAACTCTGTGATCCATGTTGACATAATACACAGTGATGTCATGTAGGTTAGTTCAGGGTTTCTCACTGGAATGTGAAGCACTAGGGTGTGGTCCTTGGGCCCATCCTCAAGCGGAGACTGTGGTCCATAGTTGGCCATTAATGCCACTTTAAATCATAGAAAGTCTATGTAATAAAAACGGTATAACCCACATTCTAGACACACAACCCAGACTACATCAGATATGATATGATACTCAGCACACATATAGTCATAGGACGCCATGACAGCATTGCATAATGTGAACAAATCGTGAGCCCCACAAAGCATTTCTGTTCAGGAGTTGATAATAATCAGGGAGTATAATAATGGAAATAACACAAACACACAAGAACGTACCACATGTCCAACTGACTTAGTAACTATGTCTCCCTGGTCTTTCCATGACACTGACTCATATGACAAGGTCAAGGCAGTTTAGCTGATGAATCCAAAGATCACACCATTTAAAATGCATCCAAGTGCCTCAAACCAGTGTGATCTGTAAACACAGCGTGTAAACACAGCTCTCTGGGCTCTGAATCAGTATATATATGCCTGTCTCTTATGGAACAAAAGCATGCTGTGCAAAATGAAAGCTGATAAATGACTGATCTAAGCAGCACATCACCCACCTCCACCCCCCACACACGGCTTCAAACTGTGATCTTTCTATATCCATTATGATATAGAAATCAATATTAGATGCTCACCTGAGATCCTCAGACGTACGTTCTTTAGAAACCACTGAAATTCATCGTGTGTCTTCCAAAGAGATACATACAGTGTGTCTTCCTGTGGGAGAAGGCAGTGAGTGTGGAAATATTTTTCACTCTGTTTTCAACACCATTGTTGTTCTAACCCTGTTTACCCTGTGTCTGATTGTGATTAAAACCAGAAATTCAGCATTTCAATCCTAAGGTTTAAAGCCCGTGACACTGAGCTGCAGAGATATGAAACTGGAACGATGGTGCTCCACCCAGTAACGTTTGGGAAGGGTTGGGGAGCTGGTTTGACCTTACTAATATTCTTGTTAGTGAATACACATTTTTGACATTATGGTGATTTAGAGACCTCTATAAAGGTGTAATGTGTGACTACAATGAGCATGTGGAAGATTACTTTTAAGCATGCATTGGAGTGCAGTCTCCTTTCAGAGCTGATGAGGCTGACCGTCACAAACTTACATTCAGTCAGTCAGTCAGTGGAGAACTCTGAGAACAACTGAGTCTCAAGGTTTTCTGTGAAGTGCAATGAAATGGGAATAAACAGTCATGTGTCATCCATCCACTCTGTCACCGTTATATAGGTGTGTTTACAAAACGGCGTGAAGACAGCACATAAAATCGTCTAAAATAATGACTAGCATTTTTAAAAGGCACATTCTAACTAGATAATGTGATATACAGCTCTTATACTGGGGTTTGTTTATATCAGCACCAGCAGCAGTCCTGCGGTTGCTCAGAAGGTGCTGGAGCCTCATTCAGAGGCAGTGCATACCATGCAAGTATGATAACCTTTAACATGGACAGAAAAAACCCCCACGAAAACCTACCAGACCATGTTTTTAGCATTCAAGTGTTAGATGTTGCACAGACAGTCAAGCAGCACATTGATACCATTCTGTCACTTCTCCACCCAAGAATATTACTGCCGTCCAGTTAATACATTTTCAAGCTTTATACATTATCTGCTTCCACAGGTGTTGTGCAAATTAATGTCCAGGCAGAGTCATGCTTTAAGAAGCTTTCTACAGTGTGTAATAAAAAGTGGAAATTCATGGGAACTATGGAGGTCCAGATGAGATATGGAAGACAAACAAAACTCCCAAGAATTTCAGGTATGCTCTTGAAATCCCCAGTGACTGCCAAGGACATGCATGAACGTTCAGCCAAATCAAAAACAGGGCTACACAATATTGGAAAAAAAGGGTACTGATATTGCAAGACCTGTTTTCTGTGACCTATAATCTAGACGAGCCAAATCAGTTTTGGAAAGAAAAACATTGCAGTTGACGAATGAAGTCAAACCACAACTCTCTGCTGTACTCTGGTTTGGTTGGGTTTGGTTTAATATAACCAAGGTTTATCCATCCATCCATCCATCCATCCATCCATCCATCCATCCATTTTCTGAACCACTTATTCCTGAATAGGGTCACAGGTGAGCCGGTGCCTAGCCGGCAACTGTGAGCGCAAGGGCGGGAAACAACCCTAGACAGGGCGCTAATCCATCGTAGGGCGCACACACACACACACACACACACACACACACACACACACACACACACACACACACACACACACATTCACACACTAAGGGCCACTTTAGAGTCACCAATTCACCTATCGTGCATGTCTTTGGACTGTGGGGGAAACCGGAGTACCCGGAGGAAACCCACGCGAACACGGGGAGAACATGCAAACTCCACACAGAGACTTCATTTAATATATTTTAATTATATGAATTATATAATTATATAAATTATATATATCTTTCAGGAACTAAAATCAAACACCTAATGCGGGCACAGTGGACTAGATCGTGAATATGTGCCCTGTTTTTCGAGACATCTCAGCACCCCATGATCTCTAGCTGCAACAGATAGCTTTTTTGTAAAGCTTATATATATATATATATATATATATATATTGTTATTGCACACCTTACAACAAAGCTGGTCATTCATTACTGACCTTAAATCATTTATTTTAATAGGGCCTAAAGCCAGATTCACAATTCAGTGTGTTGTTCTATGGGGCTGCATTGAAATAAAGAACCGTGGTATTGATGACGGCCCCCAGATACCATGTGACATTAATCAGCTTGTTATCATTACGCAAGCAAACTCTTGCAAACTCCCCAAATGATTAGATGAATTACTGAGAGCACACTTCCTGCCCAAAGACAATATGGTTTGTGTGCAAGTGTGAGGAAGTTGTGCAATTTATTGATATGCTGCTTTCTGTCACTGTCCCAACATAGTGAAAACCTTTATAGTAGCAAACATAAAAGCAATTTTCACACACTGTAAAGGAAGGGTGTGGTGATCAGACCAAATGATGTAGTAAAATGTAAAAAAAAAATGAATGAATTGGAGTGGCTGCTAAGCGTGACGTGAAAAGAAGAATGAAGAGAACATTGCCAAGTGTCACTGTGTTGTTGTGGAGGTGATGCCAGGAAGGTGGCGTCTGGCAGCTTGCGGCTTATGAGATCACTTCAGTTACACAATCAATACTCAGTTCAGATCGGCTTTCATGTGCCTGATGCCAGTATCTCCACACTACCAGTGTAAGGAGATCAACAGTGTGCAAAGGCTATTGAACAAGCTCACGTTTCAGTTGCAGAGATAACCGCTTATCAGTTGAGCCACTGTATCAGTTCACTGCATTGCCCTCTGCTTGCTGTGTCAGTTCAATGACTCCAAAGGGCATTGCTAGAATAGTACCCTCTCCGTGCCCTTGGTTCATGTGGGTCTTCTCAGCATCATGCAGGCAAGCTGTTACCATGGAGATGAACTTAACACCAAGGTTTCTAGATCGATACACCTACTTAACATTCAGTAGGTCTAGTAGGGCTGGATAAACCGTGCTGTCATGAGTGCACCAATAGACACCAAAAGGTCTGGATTAGTGACTGGGATTAGATTTGTGCTGGTTGTGTTGGATACCAGAAACTAGTGTACATGGTGTACCAACCACCAGCAGATACCAGAAACATTAGTTCCTCTCATGGTACACTGTGAATACCAGACACATTAAAAACAGTATACACAACAAACATCTGACCATCTCCTGGTGCACTAGTAAAATCCAGAAACATCTGTCCATCTTATGGTAAACCAGTAGATGCCAGAAAAGATGTCCATCTCCTGGTGCACTAGCAAACACGACAAAACCCTTCCATCTCCTGGTGCAGAAGTAGACACTAGTAAACTCTGTCCAGCTCCTGGTGCACCAGTACCCACAAGAAACAGCTGTCTATCTCCTGGTGTTCTAGTAGACTCCAGACACATCTGTCCATCTCCTGATTCACTAACCATGAGACACATCTGTCCGGTCCTGGTGTACTAACAGACACCTGAAAAACCATTTCTTGGTGCAACAGTAAACACCACAAACATCAGTCCATCTTCAGGTGCACTAACCACCAGAAACACCTGTCCATGTCCTGGAACAACAGTCAACACCACAAACATCTCTGCATCTCCTGGTGCCCCAACAGACACCAGAAACGTCTGTCCATCTCCTGGTGCACCAACCACCAGTAACATCTGTCCATCTCCTGATGCAACACTAAACACCAGAAACATCTGTGCTTCTCCTGATGCAACAGTAAGCACCATAAACACCTTTGCATCTCCTGATGCACCAACCACCAGAAACATCTGTCCATGTCCTGATACAACAGTAAACACCAGAAACACCTTTGCATCTCCTGATGCACCAACCACCAGAAACATCTGTCCACCTCCTGGTGCACCAACCACCAGAAACATTGGTCCATCCTCTGATACACCAGAAAACACCACAAACATCTGTCCATCTCCTGATGCACCAATCTCCAGAAACATCTGTCCATCTGCTGATGCACCAACCACCAGAAACATCTGTCCATCTCCTGGTGCACCAACCACCACAAACATCTGTCTATGTGCTGATGCACCAACCACCAGAAACATCTGTCCATCTCCCAACGCACCAACTATCACAAACCTTTGTCCATCTCCTGGTGCAACAGTAAACACCATAAACATATTTGAATCTCTTGATGCACCAACCACCAGAAACATATTTGCATCTCCTGATGCACCAACCACCAGAAACATCTGTCCATCTCCTGATGCACCAACCACCAGAAACATTAGTAGACCCTTTAACAAACAAATGTACATGTGATGTTCAGTTATAAACCAGAAGTACAAAAGTACAGATGTGTGGTCCACATGCAGAAGCAGAAACAGGTGCACATGTTGGTAGTCCACCAACCCAGTGACTTTTCCTCAAACTGATCAGATCTGCCCTGTGGGGCCACTAAACAAACTCCTCAGCCGCCTCTCTCTCTCTCTCTCTCTCTCTCTCACTCTCTCTCTCTCTCTCTCTCTCTCTCTCTCTCTCTCTCTCAGACGGAACTGACCTTCGGCTTTCCGAAAGCAGGTCTCTCTTCCTCCACGCAGCGTTCAGCCATTGTCCTTCAAGTCCAAAGAGCCTCAGCAGACGCTGATCTGAAGTCGATCGAGTCGCTCAGTCCAGCCTGTCTGACCGTAACCATTACATGGCCACTTATGAGCGGAGGGAAGCCACGCCCCCAGGCCGCGCGGCGCCTCTGAATGGCCCTCCGACTCGCGGAACCACGCCCCTCTTCATGGAGAGCAACAAGTTGGAGTCCCACCACCTTCCAGACCACTGTGAGCGAAGAATGTCCCCTTTCCGAGCCGCTGACCGAGGTCCTCTCCGCAGCTGATCGCCCAGCAGATTAAACTTTAATCGGTTTAAGATCTTTTGAGAGACAAAGCTCTGAGGAAACACCTCAGCACTGCTGCTTCCACACTCTGTCTGTTTATGAACCCTGTTCTCTTTTAATCAGATCCTGGGAACCTCAAACCCTCTGTTGCTTCTTCCTTCTGTTTTCTGTCTCCACCAGGATAAATGTGTTGAACTGCAGAGTTTGTCTGAACATCCAAACAAGACCAGATATCTGATCAATTAAAGCCGTCCAGGATTACAGATGGGTTTCCAAAAAGAGATCCTGAAGATATGGGTTTCATCATCCAAACCAGCCTTTCTCCAGGATTAAATGCTTCAGCCGGCCATTTCATTAAGCAGAAATCTTGGATGTCTTTCACATCAAATCTGATAATTTTGTTCATTTCAAGCTGGGTTGACGTGCTGTGCTACACAGTGTAGCATCGACTTGGAAATAAACTTGGACTTGGTGTTTCAAGTGATTTCAATGAGATGTTGGAATGGAATTAAACTGTATAGAGTGAGAGGAGATGTTTATTATGGAAAAACTACAACCGAAAGGAGGTTCTAGTACCCTGTTGGGCCTCTAGCCTAGATAAAACATAAGATCCGGTTGGACATGGAGATGTACAGGTTCCGTATGGCATCATGTGGCATGTTTGTCCACAGATGTTGCAGCTGGGCCTGTAGATCCTGCACACTCATAAACTGCCAAAGCCACAGGATGTTCTGGGTCGCTGAGCTCACCACAAAACTTTCATACTCAAGCCTGACCATTGTCGCATCCCAAACAACCTGGATTCATTGCTAATGACGATATGGTTCCAGTCTGTAGAAGTCCTGGATTCTCGTCCATGACACCACTGAAAACAAAGGAGATGCTGACTGGCTGTTAATTGCAGGACATGTAATGGACACCAGGACACCAAATTTTCTTTTTGTAAAAGTCCCCTACAAAGTCTGTCAGCTGGACAAAATGTCTTTGAGTGAATCATAGAGCCAGCACTCTTCGTCCTCTTGTGCCAAGACCCAGTGTCTAATCTGACATCTAAACACAGCATTCTAAGGCACAATTTAACGTAGTCAATTTACCACAATCACAATTTTATATTAATTAATCTTTTTTACGAAGAGAATTTTTGATACATTTGATTATTTTCTGTTAAGGACAATGAAATAAAGTTCTGAAAGAATGGAACAAAATGTATGAGATCAATCCTCGATAGGAAAAAAAGGGGGTTTGATTGTCCAGACAATATAATATAATAATATAACAAGCTTTTATTAGTAATCCATGTCTAGATTATGAACTGGTGTAAGATGGTCAAGGTGGTTGACCTGCTGGTAGGCCAGTGAAAGCAGCAGGTTTCACCCCCCAGTTGAGCTAATCAGTGACTTCTGAGTACAATAGTTAGTTTGATCAGTTGGGATTGATTAAGGCTTAGACTAAAGCGTAGGACAGTGTAGGTTAAAGTGTGTCCAATCTTATCCGCAAAGGGTCACCGTGGCTGCAGGTTTTCAATCCAACGAGCAGAAGGTAATCTAATCAACTGTTTGAAGACTGAGACCAACTGATTAAACAGAATCAGGTGTGCTTCAGCTTGTTTAGAATGAAAACCTGCAGACACGTTGGCCCTCTGTGGATAAGATTGGACGCCTCGATCTAGGGACACAACACTAGTATTCTGGATTGATATCCACATTAAGAACAAAGAACCTGTACAGAGAACACACTTCTCTACACTTTATAAACAATTTATTAAAATGTCATTCGAATTCAGTTATCAGATGTAAAAATTGGATCTAAATCAAATAGAAATATGTTTGTATAACAACTGATGTCACAAATCAGCTTTACAGAAATCAAAAATACGATGATCAACCCACAAAACAAAGTATAGAGACATGAACCATAAGGCCAAAGATCTTCCATCCACCTGCATCATCATTACAGAGCAGTAAAACATCGGTGTTACAAAATATTCAATTCCAGTCTTTCCGAGTCACATACACATTCTTTACTTCCAGACTTATAATAAATATATTGTAATAAATACATCAAAAATATTGATAAAGGTCAAAAATCTGAACCACTGTATTGTATTGTTTTATCAGCCTATTAAATAAATAAATCTAGATTCTTTAAACCATTATCTGCCAATACGGGTGATTGGAGTAAAGGTAAAGTGAAAGGGTGGGGCTGAATATGTAGCTGTTAGATGTAGCATCTTGTCAAACTCCTGCTTTCACGAGCAGTAACTGTTTAGGGAACGTCTGCTGATCGGATCGTAAACAGCTGCAGCAACTTTAGCTGTTAGATATAGGATAGTGTTATCGTCCTGTAGCATCAGTTCATAGAATAGAATCTCTGATTGGGTCACAAACGGCCACGGCAGCGTCAGTGGTTGGGTGTATTTATAGTATTGGATCAAAGGAATGTTGCTGATCGTATCATAAACAGCCACAGTATCTTTAGATACATTTTATTTATTAAGGACTGGGTCATGTGTACAACCCCAGTCGTTAGGTGCAGGAGTCTGTCATCTTCTTGTATTTCATATGTGTCCCTACTCACATATGCACGAAGCTAAATCTCCAAAAACAGGCCCAGAGACCATAGAGCAAAACACGTAAACCAAGTGCGGTTGGTGTCAGATGCTGCACCAACAAAGGTAAACGAAACTAAAAGAAAGAAAAGAGAATGATGAACTATGGAAGTCAAGGCCTATTTTTGAAACTTGGATCGTGTTATTTAAAGTGTTATCGGTTGAAAACATTCAGACCATGTAGGCCTGCTTTGTGGAATGAAAGTAACCAAGTAACTTGGACAAGTTACTGCCTGCACTGAAGATCTAACAGCTCTTCTGGGATGTGTTCATCATCAAACTGTTCGTGACTTGTTGTGTGGAGACAGCTTTACCGCTGTAGGCCTGCTGTCATTTTTGCACAACAGGTCTTGCCTCCAGTCCACGAACGAGTGGTCCTACACTCCCATATTTATATAGTTCCATCTTTGTACCGACTGTGTTTATCATGTTGCTTCATTTAGCCCATCAAATCAGTAGCCTTTACTCTAGTTATTGGGAGTATCTTTGCTGGGTGTGCATTACGGTAAACGTTACTAAACATTGAAGAGCATCTGTTTATCGCCAATAAGGTTAAAGTGCTTGTTTGTCTTTCAGTAGTGGTTCTACTGTTAGTTCATGCAGTGCTATTTTGTGTCCTTAAATCAGAATCACGTTCTTCTTCTTAGCTTTAAAGCAGCGTCCATGCTCAGTAATCTTTGAGATAATGAAGGAACGAAGCCATAGAACCTTTCGTCTGTAAATGTCTTTTTTCCCCTTTTCTCAGCCTTTTTAATTTTTCTTGAAAAATGACATATTTCCACAAAATTCCACTAAATAAGGCTCCACATAATACAAAGCAGCACCGCATAGTTTCCTTGATGATGCAATAATTCTGTATAATACCTTGAAAGAAAAAAATGTTTATAAAATAACGCAAAAAAAAAAAAAAAAAAATGAACTGAGGAACTGAAAACTGAAAACAAATGAGACGAAATAAAATGGAAGTTGGGGAAAAATACATCATGCTACATTGAACCCTAATTAAAAGTACTTTTTCAAATAAATGAACAGTTAAGAGTAGAGCTATATAGGCTATGTGAGAAGTACATCACTGTTATCTTGCGTGAACATAAAGGAAGTATGCTCTGGTGTTGAATTCTCTTGTTGGGTGTAGACTTTCATTAAAATCTTTTCACAAGCACACATTGCACAGAAAGGCCAACATCCAGTTGTTGGTGCACTTGATTCTTCACATCTGTCAAAACAAACTGAACCAAAGGAAATGTTTAGCTGGGCTGGACAAGTTACTAATGTAGCCCAAGTGTGTCTTTTGAGGGTGTATTCAAGGCCACCCAAAAATAAAGTTACCACATGGTCCTTATTGTCCAATAGTCTACCATTGCACCCTGTCTAAACAGACCTGCTCAGAACAGTACTGGCTAAACCAGACATGCACTGTGCGATTTTATCAGAAATATCAGATAGGACTGAATTTTGCTCGATTGACTGACTTGACGTGCAGTGTGAGAGGGAAGGGACTGACTTACCCACACGATCTGCAACTGTTGAGTTGGATGGATTTCTGACATCAGAAAAATCTTGTCTCACAGTTTGAGCAGTCTTGTGAGCCTGTTTCTCATCATGACCAGTTTAATCAAAATGAATTGACTGTCTACCCCATCGTACTGTATGGACAAAGGTAGTGAAGCTTTGGCAACAATATTTGTGCCTTACAATCTACAATTGACAGACTGGCAAGTGAAAATCAGTGGCAAGACACAGAAGTTACCCTGATAAGATCTGATTTGTGAGGGTTTGTAGCTTGCTAGGTGGTTCAATGCTTGCCTTTGCAAAGGTAGAGGGTGGAGTTTCCCACATAGGAGCCACACTACCGGTCAGACGTATTAGATAATTGGGTGTATAATTAAGGTATAATTGATATTCTGATGACACAGATTTTGATGGAAGATGCTGAGACCAATCTAATGTTGAATGCATTGTGTCAAAAAACAAACAAACAAACAAACAGGACTGATTGTCTTATTTGATTGTGTTCTTGAGTGTACCACCACAGTTACAGTTTGGTACCATTTTTCTAAGACGTGTCTTATTGGTCCAAGGAATTTGTTGGGTTGACGTGTTGAACCATCAAATAATCTATTCCCATAGGACAGTAACTGGTTGCCTAAAGTTCTAATGGCAGAATAATGAAAAGAAGAGTGCTTTGACCAGAATATACACAGCGCAGTGCTGAAGTTAAGAAAGTTAAACTCCATCTCCTGTCTTTCCTCTGGAAGAACCTCAGAAATGTTTAGTACACCACAGCTGCGTGTTCTCCACCGCTGTTACCAGTAACGGTGTATGTGCAATAGCTAGCTGTGAAACAGAAGGAAGAGGAAAAGAAGGTCAGACCTAAGCAAGCACTTTGATGTAGAGTGGTTAGCTTGAACAGCTCAGCTGTTAGAGGCAGTTTCAGAGGAATCTGCAGCAACATGCTTTGTTACACAACATGGGACTCAGACCAGATGGTTTCTTGTTTCTGGTGTGGAACCTTTATCGTCTTCTGTCCCAGTATAAACCAGCACTCAAATATTTGTCTCCAGAACAAATAAGATATGTGTCAAACACAATAATGTGGCAAAGAAAGCTATTTATTAATGTAATTGTGTTTTCTACACCTCAACAAATATAACAGTCAGTTAATTTATTATACATATGGACCTAAAAATAATATTAATATATATATGTAATCATCTATATATATATATATATATATATATATATATATATATATATATATATATATATATATATACTACATTAAAAATGTCAGGATCGGACAGGCAGAACAGAGGACAAGGGTGCGGAGGTAAACGCTGGGGTTGTGGATTTAATAAGAAATAAACAGAGTACAAAACAAACAGATCTTAAATGAACACTAAGAAAAGTAGAAGTAAACAAATCACAAACCAAATGGATAAACTAGAACAAACACAAGAACAACATCTACTAGGCCTCACATCTAACATCTTCAACATCAATGACCCACAAAGACTGGCTGAGAGAGAGGGGCTTAAAAGCTGGACACACCTGAAACTACTGATTACAAAAGGGGCAGGGTTACAAACAAGACACAGGTGGGAATGGGCGGAGCAAGGGAGGAGACAGAACCAAAACAAAACACAAACCATGTGCTAAGGAGCACAGGGGGGAAACTGACAGGGAAGACAGGGCTGGTAAGAAACAGACATGACAAAAAAAATTACATTTTTCAAGCCTTTTTTGTTTTACTTTTGGTCGGAATGGCTTATAACTCATGTAAATCAGAACTCCTGAATCAGGTTATTGCAGTATTTCATATTGGAAAAGATTGTGTTATGAATGGAAAATGTTATGCAATGACATTTTCATCTTGGGAGTTTGGACATGAAATATAGAATGAACCAGCTCTTGTCCATATCTACACTAGAGGGTGATATCATTTACTTTTTACACACATGCATGAATGCAGTTATGATATCTTTTCATATAAAATATTCCTGACACTCTTGATCAGTATGGCTTGTGTACATTTACATTTACGGCATTTAGCAGATGCCATTATCCAGAGCGACTTACAAAAGTGCTTTGTTGTTCACATAGATATCTTTAGCTAGTAGATCCAGAGATTCCTCACGCTTAGATGCTGTTGAATATCAGAAATCCAGAATCTCAAATTATTAGGATGTTTAAGTTTGAATACGAGTGAATTTCGAATCAACGTCTAAAAATACTGTGTCTAGTTCAGCACATACCATCACAATCATGGGGAAGACTGCTGACCTGTCAGTTGTCCAGATGATAATCTACACCCTCCACAAGGAAGGTAAGACACAGAAGGTCACTGGTGGAAATGCTGGCTGTTCTCATAGTGCTGTATCAAAGCACATTAATGGACAGGTGCCTGGAAGGGGAAAACATGGTGGGGAAAAGGTGCACAAGTATCAGGGATGACCACAGTTATGAGAAGATTGTGAAAAGCAGCACATTTAAAAAGTTGGCAGAGCCTAACAAAGAATGGACTTAGGCAGGTGTCCATGCATGAAGAGCCACCACACATAGATGTCGCCAAGAATGGGTCTACAACTGCATCATTCCTAATATCAAGCCTCTCCTGAGACAACATCAGAAGCATCTTACCTGGACTAAGGAAAAAAAGAACTGGACTGTTGCTCAAAATTCCTGTTTTTAGATGAAAGTCAATTTTGCATTTCATTTGGAAATCAAGAGTCCTATATGGGTCTGTATGGGCCTTTCAAAAAGGATTCTATGTAGCACTAAAATGGGTTTTACCGTCTATATAAAGACTATATAAAACCCATTTGGCCACTTACACATAAAAATGTTAGGTTCGCATCCACACTGCCTGCTTCTGAATTGCTGAGATGGGGCATTGTAACCACATATTCATTACATCACTAGTTCTCAATCCTGGTCCTGCGGTACCACTGCCCTGCATGTTTTAGAGTGTTTCCGAATTCTTCAGCCAAACTTGACACATTACAGCAGGAAAACTCTAAAACAAGCAGGCAGGATAACTCCAGGACTGGGATTGAGAACCACTGCAATACATGATCATTACAAACTACAGTGTAAAACAAACTTCACTTCACATCCTGGCCACTAGATGCCATCATTTCCGCAGTGTAAAGCACCCAGCTAACCAAATGACTTTTAGGTACCAATACATGCACCAAGTAAGAGAAGAGACTGTATAAAGGAACTTTATAAGAAACTTGAACTGCAGTCACGGGAATCATGAATCACTTTTTTTTATTTACAAGAATTTCAAAGTAAAACAAAGTGTCAATTAAATGTAAAATATAAAAAAAAGCGATTGCTTAAATATTCACCTCCTTCAAGTCATTACTTAGTAGATGCACCTTTGTACACAACTACACCACTGAGCTTGTGGGGACAGGTTTCAGTCAGGCTTACAAAGTCTGTCAGGTTGTATGGGCATCGACCATGAACAGCCCTTCTCTTGTCCATCCGCAAATTCTCAATTGGATTGGACCCTTGGCTTTGTCTTGTCCAGTCCAGTGTCCAGTCTTGTCCAGTAAAGGCCAATGTGGCTACATTTCGCTTTCATTCCAAACAACCTAGAGCTCACCGGATTCCACTTGTTTGATCGGTTGGTCTCAGTCAGACAAGATGTGTTCCTAACTTGTGAGAATAAACTGATTTAACCACACTGGTCCTGGATAGCCCTGCTTGAGTGCCAAATGCTCTGTTTAAAAAATTGTAAAATACCAGTATTTCCACGGTAACGGGAAATATTTGCGATGCCCACAGTAGGCCGTGACTCCAATGAATGTGGAGACATTGGGTTTTGCATGCACCATACATCAGGGCTATGATGTCAATGCCATTTTGCTTTCAGCAGTTATATTTGAACTTCTACACCAAACTGTCCTTAAACAAAGGTTTGTGTTTGTCTTGGTATCAACCAGTGATCATAAAACCTTTTTTTTCACACTCAACCAACAAAAACATCCTACTAAATATGTCTTCCATCAGTTCATGGTAACAGGCCATACTGTGCTCTCAACACCTTTAAAACATAGATTCGTCGCATTCATAAAGTGTTCGAGCAGATGTGAAAACATTAGTTTTTCCACTGCACATATATTTATGTCTTTTTCCCCTCAGTGTGTGGCTCCCGTCGCTGCTACCAGCATCTGACCACACTTTGCTTGTAGTTCTTGCCTTTGATATTCGAGTGTGAGCTACCATCCAGTCTGTCATCAGGAATAACTCATACTCTGACCACATTGGCCAGCATTTGTCAATGTCAGTTAAATATATACACTCATAGGTTCTGGGGAGTTTGCAGGGAGTCCAGGGTGTCGGTCCAGGCAAAGGTCAGGCTGCTGAGCTGTGTTGACTTTCGAGCCAGGTGTCGTTGTACTTGGTATGTTCTGGGCAGAAAGCGAGGCTCCATTCGGTGTCTCGTAAGTGCTCCTCCACTTGCATAAGTGCACTTTCTCTGTTAAAAATATTTACACTGCAAGCCACAAGTTAGGATGTGGCAGAGACACTGAATCCACTCCTTGTTCTGTGTTTATTTGTTCTCTCTTATTTAAGGCACCAAAATCTTTCTTTAAAAATGTTTGCTGTTGGTCTCGCATCTTATTTTGACGCAGGTCTAAATTCAATAGTTCACACAAGCTTTTCTTTACGGGTTTCACACAATTCTGTACTGGATCAAGTGAAACAAGGCCAACTGTATAAACCATGGTTTGAATCACATGCAAAAAAATCAAAAAGTCAGGTTCAACATGTCATACTCTAATATTCAGATTCCCTGAAGCCCTTCGGTAATTGACTCAGGTGTATTGCACATCACTGGTCCCTAATTCTGGTCCTAGACTCCCTACCCTGCACTTTTTAGTGGTTTCCTGTTCTTATACACCACCTTCAAGTCAGAAAGGGCCTAATTTGCCTATTAGCCCGATCAGGTGTGTTGTGAGCAGGGTAAACAAATGTGAAGGGCAGGGGTCCGCCTGTATTAGGTTAGAGCTCAGTCTTCTCAATTGTTGGGAACCAGCGTAACAGGTTGGTAATTTACCCAAACCTGATACCCTTGTTTTCCACATACCCGTGGAGTTACGATGACCACATGACAACGTGTCTTAATGTGCTTATTGAAAGAAAGTGTCATGAGAGCACACTCACATTGTTGTAAGAGCATGATCCATTCAGGGTTTAGGAATTAAAACAGCTCAGGTATTTGCTTGGCTGAAATTCAAGTCTCTTGGATGACAGTTTTAGTTTACAGTGGTCTGTTTCTGTTCCTTCTGCCAAGTTACACCATCCTCTTTTCTCTGGAAGGGAAAACATTGCATTCACCCGCAAATGGTAATGCCTAAGTTCTGGTCTTGTTTTGTAGGATACACATGGACTCCAGATTCTGATTTTAGCTCCTTTCATTCTGCATCCAAGGCAATCATGTGAAAAGATGTTGACATCATATGAACAAACTAAAGCAGTCAGATAAAGAAAATGGAGAAAAAAAACAACAACAACATACAATGTGATGCAAAAAATAGCTGAGGGAGTAAAAAACGACCTGAAAGGCCTACAGTGAAAGATGACTCATTTCTTTAAAATTTTATACAAGATTTCTTTTTACTTCCTTCTGTTGCAGTTTTAAAATAACAAAAGATGAATAAGCCAGTAGCAAAAGTTTGGGCACCCTGCATATTCAGGACTTAATAACCTCACCTTTGGCAATTATCCCAGCTTTAAAATGCAGTGGGGAAAACATGTCCAGGGGATTTTTACCCATTCGAGTTATGTGAGAACCGTAGGTTGTCTAACATCCACTGCTCTTTTCAGGTCTATCATGTTTAGGTTGGGGAACTATGAGATCCAAGACAAAATTTTCAGCCTCTTGAAGTAGTCCATTGTGGACTTTGAGGTGTGTTTAGGATCAATATCCTGCTGTAGAAGCACATTCCTCTCATTTCTTTTTTTTAGCAGTATCCACAATTGCTGGTATGTAACTGAATCAATTCTTCCCAGTACCAGTGAAATGCTACCCATGCCATTGGCTGCAACACAAGCTCAAACCATGATGCATCCACCCACATGCTTAACTGTTTGAAAGGTCTCACTTTCATAAATTGTCCACAATTCTTCCAAACATACATTTGCTCACTATGACCAAAATGTTGAAAAGCAGTCCACAGTCTCCAAATTACATTAAGAGGTTCCTTCTTTCTGATGTCTCTATCGTGAAGGTGATGTTTGTACAGGTGTTGCTGCGCAGTAGAACAGTGCACCACCACTCCAGGTTCTGCTACATTTCGTCCTGTTTCTACTAATTCCTACCAGTTTTCTCTAAAACATCCTTTTATCTGTCATGTTAATGACATTGCAAACTAAGGAAATGGCTACCTGAAAAGCTGCTTAGAGGATCCAATGACTGCTGAATTCTGGGAAAGGTTTGAGAAATTTGCATCACCTTTCTTTCCCTACTGATAATTTTAAACAAGCCACTAAGAGCTCAAATCTCTTGCAATGGACAACCTTTTGCCTGGTGCTCCCCTCCAATTCCCTCACAGATCTCACAAATATTAAAACCAGTGTTTCATGTTTCAAGATTATTTCATTTTCTCCTCAGCTAAAAAAGCATGTGCCCAAACAGTCGCATATGAAAGCCTGTGCAAATGTTAGACTGTATTAATATTTTGAGCTGGACCACCAATGTTGGGAAGTTTCACAGCTTTAGTAGAAATAGCTGTACCATTTGAATGCCTGTTTTCAGACAGTTGCCATACCTCATCCATAAAGCTGTCACTGCAGGTGGTTGTGTGGGTGGGTGCCATCCTGTGGAGAGCAGGTATGCTTCCTCTTCTGCGTCATTGGCTGACCCTTGCCGGGGACGCTGCTCTTATCACACATGCAGGGCTTTCCTGTGACGCGTCTGCAAGGTTTTCGCATGTACACATAGAATGTGTGGAATCTAGGTAGTGTTTCCTGACTGTACAAGCAGCTTGTCGACTATTGTCATCTGTTCTGGAAGAGAGAATGCTCATATACCTGTGGCCCATCTGGGATGCAGCTGGGATTAAATGTATTAAAAAGCATCAGTAAACATGAAATAATCCAGAAAGCAAACTCAGAGATGTTGGGCTATGCCTCATGATTTGCTGAGCATTGCATATTTGAACCATTAAGGCATTGTTTGATATGGCAGTTCATCAGAATATAAAAATAATTAGTCATGACTTTCCAGGGTGCCTACAGTTTTGCCCTTATGTTGGGAAATCACAACTGAATCTTGTCTAGTTATACATGCTCTGCCCAGGGCTAGGTCAGTCATTTAGTGATTAATGTGTTGTTTCTTAGTATCCCACTAGCTTTGTGGGAAATATATGTGTTTGTCGAGGAACAATTTCACTATTAAAGGCAAGATTGGGTTGGGTAACCCCAGATATCAGGGACAAATGCACCTAAACACCATCTCACCCCTCAGAAAAGGCAGTTGGACAGAGACTATATCCTGTACCCAGACAAATTTGAAGAAAATGTGTGGGTAATATGAATAGACCATAATCCTTAGAGCTTAGATGTTAGAGTCATGTTTTATATTTGTAGTTGAGAAAGGAAGACCAAGCTAAACAGAAAAAAAATCCTTCCAGGGTTGTGGTGTTCACCGTCTCTTAACCACTAGAGGTTGTTGTTCCTTGAATCTTCATTAAAATGTGCAGGTGAGAATGGGCAAACAGCTAATTTCAGAAAAAATAATACAATAAAACTTCAAGAATGTAATGACATCATTTTACCACAATCTAATGCTGAGCAGCAACAGCTCCACCCAGTTCAATACTTAACGGTGTTGTCTGAAAAGTAAGCCACACACATTTTGGGAATGCAAAAGCGCTGACAATGATATTATGCATGGCCTTTCCAGAAATACATCCAAGCCCCAAAACAGTGTCTCCATGCCTGCATTGCATGGCTGATATAGTCAGAAATGAGCTCAAGTTAACTCACAGCTTCAGCCAAAACCACCTGCATTTTCAACCCTTTTATTTTCCAGGTTTCCAGGGTATCTATCATCTCTCGTGCTAAAGGAAAAAGCAAGTTTTCACTGTGCTGTCAACTCAAATTCTGCTATTATCTGAACAAAACCTCAGCAGAGTAAGCGATAACCCTGAGATAACAGTGTGGGATGGAGGAGACTGACTGCACAGGCATCTGTTCTCAATTCCCCCCTTCTTATTGACTTTGGGACAGGAGTGTTGCAAACATGAGGATAATCACATTCTTCAGTGCTCACAGGCGAAGCAAGAGTCTTGTTTGTCTTACTCTGGTAGTGAATGAGCTAGTGTCTAGAGAGAGCTAAGCTGGTCTCGTCAAACATACCAATTAATCAAAGTGGTTGTAATTAGAAGGTGTGGGAACTGGTTCGTGCATCTGATTAAAGGACACATATCTTGTCTTTTTTTCCCCCCTTTCTTTCTTCATTTTGTTTTTTAAAGTTCATTTTTACATGACCTCACTTGGAGGGGGCTTCCGAGTGGCACAGCTACCTAAATGTTGGCCCTATCATCAGGTGATGGCACAGTCGTCTGCCGTAGGATGTCCCATATATCACATTTTGCCTCGTTGTCTCTGGGCTGCAATGAACACTGTGCAAG
Source organism: Acestrorhynchus altus (assembly GCA_034509495.1). Taxonomy (NCBI): domain Eukaryota; kingdom Metazoa; phylum Chordata; class Actinopteri; order Characiformes; family Acestrorhynchidae; genus Acestrorhynchus; species Acestrorhynchus altus. The sequence goes on along the minus strand of CM067518.1, from coordinate 6,100,623 downwards.
GCAGTGTGAATGTTACAGAGCTGACCATTAGTGTTCTCCTCCAGCTGTGTTCCACTGTCAAATTAACAGCACTCCACAAAACTGAAGTTGGCTGGCTTCACCTACCTTGGGGGCCATACCCAGTTAGAAGAGCTCTGTTATAGGAGGAGACTCTATAGTCCAAAAAAAATGAAATTAGCTGCTCCTTTGGGGGCTCCAGCAGTAACAGCTGTTCACTGGCCAGAGCACTGGACATGCAATGGCAACCAGCTGTTTGCTAATGAGATATGCTAATGAGGTGGTAAATCATATAGTAAACAGACACCAGGGCAGCAGAAACAGGTTAATCTGGCAACTTTTATTCACTCATAACATACAAATACCTATTGTGTAGACAGAAATGTGCCCACCTTTGTGAGGGACTTCAGAAAGGGGGCAAGGCTGTGTGTTCAGATTGACCAACAACAGTGTGTAAATGTGAAAATAGTGTGAACATATTTAAAAGTAACATTTAAAGTAACAAGCTTGTCTAGAAAACGAAGTGAGCAAAACAAAGAACTTTTAGATTAACAAAATGCTTCCACTCCACCTTAATAAAATAAGACATTTCCATTACATTACAAGACATTATATTAAGGAATGCTACAGGTCAATATGGGGACTGAGACAGCATTCATCCTTCTAGGTGTTTATGACGTTTAACCAGCCGTGGTCAGGGAACATTTTTCATAGCCTAGTACGTCAGCAATTTGTTAGTCTTTCACATACTATTGTGTAAAAAAAAAATGAATTCTCCATGCAATGTTTATGTTGTTGGTCTCAAGGATATGGAGCCATTCCTCCTCTCCAAGCCAGGTAAAATTCTGGAATGGCAGGGAGGTGCTAAAGGACAAGCTAAGTGTGTTCTTTGGAAGCGTTCCTGCATCAGTTTACTTACTGTAATGCTGGATCACACATGAATCACAGTCTGACATACTAGTGGCACTCTCCTTCTGACCTGTGTCAGCTGGCACATATGACACCCTTAGCCAACATATTTTCTAAGCTGTAAATGACTCACTCTCACTTTTTTACCCAATGAGATTTGAGTCAATTGCCGTATTTTCCGGACTATAAGCCGCACCCTGGAAAATAACATATACAAGAAGAGAAAGCTGCACCTCATTATAAGCCGCATGGTTTGAAGCGTGGAAAAAAAGTAGCGGCTTATAGTCTGGAAAATACAGTAATTTTTTTTTTTTTTCATTTTGCAGCTGAGATTCTCTTGTACAAAACATTTGGTGTTTAGAGACATCCACTCTGCAGTTTAGAATAAATCCATACGGTGCTTTTTTGTATTCAAATACAAATACAAATGAGATTATAAGCAATTATGTAAGAATTTGAAAAGTAGAATGTTTAAAATTTGAATCTTGTCTTTGTTGTGGTTGAAGAACCAGAGACTGGTTCTTGAAAATTACATACTGTGAACTAGAGGTTCACACACTGATGTGTACTCTTTCAAAAACAATCTAGCATAACCGAAACAGGCCTACAGCAAGCCCACAGAAAAGAGGTTGAGCCAGTGTTCTTGTCAGGCTGAGATGGCCTCTACCCTCCATACGACTGGCTAATGTGCAATAGCAGCACAGAGCCTGTCGAGTGCTCTCTGCACAGTGCACTTCGTTCACAGAGGATGTTGTGCCCACAAAGACAGTTTGTGTTTACCCCAATCAGAAGCCATGGCTCAGTTATGAATTTCACACAGCTCTGGATGCACATACCACTGCTTTTACCATGTGGCAGGGGTTAAACCCAATCATGGACCTTAAACAGAACGTTCACTCTACCAATGCAATGCTTCCAGATGTGCTAAATTCCTTTTACACTCATTTTAAAGCAAATCACAGTGAGCCCATGGAGAGAGCCATGTCCACCACTGAGTCCAACCCACCCTCCTTCCCTGTAGCTGAGCTGTGTTGATACTTCAAGCAAGTCAACACCTGCAAAGCCACTGGCCCAGATGGCATTCCGGGGCTTGTGCTTAAAACGTGTAGATCAGTTATCAGGAGCATGCGTCCAGCATGCTTTGAACTGGCCACCATTATCCTGGACCCTAAATTTCCTAAAGGGCCATCGACAGGTGGTGAGAGTGGGCAGAAACACATCCTCCTCACTGATCCTCAACACCTGAGCACCTCAGCCCAGACCCAGCTCCAATGTTATTGCTGATGACACAGTTGTGGGCCTAATCTTCAATGACAGCGAAGGCAGCCTACAGAGAGTGCCAGGAAGACATCCTCCTTCTAAACACCAGCAAGACCAAGAACTGATAGTGGACTTCGGGATGCAGGAAAGAGAGCTCCCTTGTCTTCATCAATGGGACCACTGTGGAGAAGGCCAGTATCATCAAGTTCCTTGCTGTTTACATCTATGAGGAACTTACATGGTCAGAACACACCACACGGATGGTAAAGAAGGCACAACAGAGCCGCTTCTATATCCGAAGATTGAAGAAGTTTGGTCTGAATCCTCACATCCTGAGGATGTTCTATACCTGCACAGTGGTGTCCTGATTTTCTCCATCACCACCTGATACTGGAACTGCACCACTCTCAAGAGGACAAATCTGCAGAGGGTGGTGTGCCCTGCCCAGCACATTACCAGTGTTCAGCTCCCAAACCTTCTGCATTTATATACCAGCCACTGTCTGAGGAAGACCAGGAGGATTATAATGGACTCCACCAACCCAAGCTGCCCAGCAGTAGGAGGCACAGAAGCATGAGGAACCAGTCAGGTACATACACAGAATGTCGACAGTGCAATAATGTATGTTTCAGTGCAATAGTGTATGTATAATGTAAGTGACAGTAAACATGATTTGATTTGATTTGATTTGTGATCCCTGCTTTTCGTGTATCATTGTGGCACTGATGCGCACCTAGGGTCAGTGAGGACAACAATCCTTGCATAAAAGGAGCTCCCCGGACACACTGAGAGAGGCTGTGAGAGTCCAGTCAGAGGCTCATGGGCAGGAGGTCATGGAGTAAGCACAGCATTTGCAAGGGAAAAAAACATAGGCCTTAGGCAAGCGCCTTTAGCAGCCCGGTCAGGCTTTCTCTCATTCACGGTGGTGTGGGTGCCTTAGAATGTGTCATAAAGTCTTTTGAGTCACTTCACTTCCAAAACAGCTAGAAAATAAAATAAAAAACAAGCAGACACACACACACACACCAGTTGAAAAATACTGCTGTAAGAAATACATAAATAAATAGGTATGTAGGCTAGAATGTCACTGGCATCGTTAATCTGCAAGTAGAAACATGTGTATCATGTTTTTCCACAAGCATTTTGTAACTTGCCCACTTGCACGCAGGGAAATTTGTCCTCAACATTTAACCCACACATGCTATGAAAGATTAATGAATACACATACTAGGGGGCAATGAGCACATATACCTGGAGCAGTGGGTATTCCTGGCACCCCGGGAGCAGCTAAGGAGATAAGACCTTGTCAAGGGCACTTCAGTCATGTCCTGCCAATTCAGGGAATCAAACCCGTAACATTTCATTCACAAGGCTGGTTCCAGGCCATGGACTAATCACCAGGAGGTAAAATAACAGTGTTGAAAATAGGTTGGTTTTTTTTTAAAGTAAGCTGAGAGGTTTTCAATTTGCTGATGCAGTGGCTTGGCTGATTAATGAATGAAAGGGAAATTGATATTCTACATTAATTGCAAGGTGCACAGGCTATAAAAAAAATAGCATAGAAACACCCTTGTTTGTTTGGTGGGTAGAGTGCTGTTCCTGTTTTCTCTTTCTTTTTTTTTTCTTCTTTTCATATCATGTGTGATTTTTATATATAGGCAGTGTTACTGCTTGGTTGAGAGTGACTCAAAAATTTCCCGTCAGAAGCAGTTCTAACTGCTGATAAGACGGCTAATAAAACTGTGACAGTATTTGTGTCAGCTTATATTGTGTGTTTTTCTGCTAAAGTCCAGTGAGTTTATGTCATCAAACTGCCAATCGAGTGGCATTTTAAGAATGTTTTTTTTTTAATTGTCTCCTGTCTTTTACTTCAAAACCATTAGTATTCCTGACATAATTACTCAGTGCCGGTTCATAGCACATTTTTTATTCACATTGACTTTGATTCGTGTTTATTTGAGAACAGTTATGGAACAAATAATATTTGGATTACTTTGCCCAACATTTTATGTGTTTCAGAGCAAATAGTCAGTAAAAAAAATCTCGGGTGCAGAACATGACATGCCTCAATATGCTTCCCACTGAATGGGCTGCTTTTTGAATTAAGAAGTCCACATGCCAGTGCTGCCCTTCACTGTCGAATACGGTAGTGTACTGGAACATTCCAAGATTGTGATTTTTGGAAAGCACGTCAAAACAAACCTAAGGGTGGCAGGCCTAGGTTTCAAGTTCAAGCTAATATCTGCTTGACGTTTGCTGTATCTGGCAGGCCACATGTGTCCCATCTGGATTAGCATGACCCACTGTATTTGTAAAAGTGAATTTCCCCCTGTCTACATCTATTTTTAGACCAGCACTCCTAGCTGGTCGCCCTGCATTTTAATAGGGCTGTTTGGTCTGTGCACCTGATGTGAATAAAATGTGGAGGAAGGGGTTTCTGGGAAGGTCAGAGTTTTTGCTACTGTTCCCAGTGCTCTGCCGAGGTATTTTGGGAACTACTGTTAAGATTTACTGCCATTTCACACCAATACAATGGAATTCCACCTCCCCCATTAACCCATCCATGGCAGTGAACTTACGCATAGACGAGTCATTAGGACAGTGAAAACACACGCTCAGAATGGTGGGCAGCCATCTCTGCACCTGAGGGGGAGTTGAGGGTTAGGTGCCTGGCCCAAAGCACTTAAGCCATGGATGCCAATTCTAAACCGTTTCATAAGTTCAGCACCACCTGTGGGATCTGAACATTCAGCTTTAAAAGTGATGCAACAATCATATTTTATTGAACTTGTTCATTAAATCGGATTTCCCATAACACACAGTGCATTCCTAAAACACAGAAATTCCTAACTTCCATTGGGACAGACCATTGTAGGTTGCCGGAACTTATTTACCAAATAGTTAACAGCACTGTGCAGGATTTCAATTTAGTACACCTTTTGTAAAATTCAGAGTGTCTGGCTCTGTTAGTGAGAAGCAAACAGAAAACTATTTCAGCCAGTCAGCAACAGGGGCATTTTGGAAGAGGAATTGCAGGGGAGATGATGATAATGAGGGGTTATTGTGTATCTGGCACATGCCTGTATATTCAGCAGTGAGACATTTGAAGGCCATGAAAAAGAATGAGGATGTTGCTCTACTCCTGCTAAATAGGTGGATAACACTGATTTTTGCCGTTTCACAGAAATAGGTTAGTATTGCTTTATGAAGTATTATGAATGATTGGGATTGATTACAACTATCTACAATTAATTACTTACCATGACATTGTCTTCTCTAACATTAAAGATGCCTTTAATGCCCTCTGTAACACACTCATGACTATTGTGTCTCAGCATCTCTATAAAGCTTCTATAAAGGCCCACAGCAGGCCTGTGTATTGTGTTGAACAGCTGTGCTGGGAAATAATTTCATTCCATTCAAGTCAAATCTCTTCTCCAAGCTTCTTTTGCATGAGCTCATATGTTTTTGTTGTTTTCACTTTCAGTTTTCCGCTTCACCAAAGTGATTCATGCTTAAGAAAATAAGCCAGTCAGTACACCGTCTCGAATTTACCATCCAACACGCTTATGTCATCTTCCTCAAACCAACAGCAGGCCTTCATTTAAACCCTTCCTTTTGCTGATAGACAGACAAATCCTTTCATCCCCCTCCACCTTATCAGCCATATCCCTCATTTACCCGGGTGCAAACAGTGGGGGCCAAGCACAAGTTGGCCTTCTGACCATGCCTGCTTTCCCTCCACAGCTTGTATTTTCAGTGTTTAACTGGAGAGCGGGAATGGGGAGTGGAAGCGAACAGCAGGGATGTGGAATTTGAAACATTTCTGATTGCTGGCCAGCCACTGTTTACACGGCAGGCAGGCAGGCAGGCTGTGACATCAGAGAAGGGACTTTATAAAAGTCCGGCCAGTGAGCCAGCCGTGGCCCCAGCAACTCAGCACACACTGCAGTGGGACACTGTTTTGGCTGGGATGGACAGCCAAGTGAGAAATGGGAGCACCCACGCATTGCTGCTGGCAGGCGTGCTACTGCTTTACCTGTGCTGCCAGGTGAGGGGCTTTCTCTACATCTTCTCTACATCTACTTCACTGGCAGATATCTAGATAACAAATAGCTGATGCTGCTTATAGTAATTAAACTGATTAAATATGTATTAAACACATTGATGTCTAATTTGTTGGTGCATTTGGACTGAATCATTTAAACTGCAGAATTATTATAGAGGTTTTTTTTTTAGCTCACCAGACTCATTATTAATACTTATTTTTAATTTATTTAAATTAATTGATGCTCTATTAAAATCTTCATTCCCCCTTTTTAACCCTTAACCTGAAAAGACAATATTATTGATTCCAAGACATTATATCCCTCTCACTTAAAATGTTTTTTTTTTGTTGTTGTTGTTTTTTGGAAGCAAAAGTATTTATTCAATGATAACACCAAATATATTTTACTGTTATTTAAGGTAATAAGTATATAATGTAATTCATGATTTATAGTGCAGGGGTCCCAAAACACAAATTATGGCTCGACATACAGGTCATATAGTCAGTTAAAAAAGGTGCATTGTAGCTAAACCTACAGACCAGAAATGGTGATATCTGTAACAGAAACACAGTCATTTTATTTACAATACATAACCACAAGTGAACCATACACATGTTTATAATAAAAAAGAAAAATCTTTCCTTTATAATTTATCCATGATAAATTATATATCATGGATTTTAGAAAGGCATTTGAGGCCAAAAACCCCCTTAAAATAATGACTCAGGCATCAGGCATGGTATTTGTAAACACAGTGCAATAATAACATGTTATAAATCTTGGAGGCATTAAAGCAACAGTTTGTAAAATAGCAGCTTTAAAATCATTGCGACACTTCATCAACATGTAGTAGAGAGAAAAGAGTCTCTGACACACTACTAACTGCAATATGTAACTCTGGTGAAGTGGGCAAGACAGTGTTCATGAGAAGTGCATAACACTACATAACACTGATTAATATGTAAAATGTAAATTTGCTATACCATCTCAGTCCATATACTTCTGTATATTCTGTATATCTCAGCGTGTCCATAAATGTATGTGTAAAGTGTTTCCTTTGGTGGTAGCTCAAAGCATGAATTCCTGACTATAGCGGGAGCCCATAACAAAATCCCAAAAACAAAACAAAAAACTAAACAAAACAAAAAAAAAAACAATTCTCTCATAATGCTGCTTTAAATGTCTGGCTCCTTTCTCAGAACTGAGCATTTCACACAAACCACTCTTTGACTGCATTTGCTTTTGATATCTGTGGAATTCTCATTTCAGGTCATGTTAGTAGCTTCTTTGTTGAGTTTGTTTTGGTAGTCTTTATTGACAAGTGCAAAAATGTAATCAAGCTTTACCCAGCCTGTAGGTGGTTTACAGTAAAACTGTTGGCTACACTCACATTTTATCAAGCCAATAATCTATTCTATTCCTAATTTGTTACAACATATGCCCTGCAAAGGTATTACAATCCTACAAAGTGTTTCCAGAACAGACTAAGGAATCTTTCAGGCCTTTAAGATCTAACTTCATTCTGCTGGCTGGCTCCAAGTCCGACTTTGTAATTGAAAGCATATTTATATTGCCTCTCGAGTCTGGGAACTCTTACCGTAAGTGATTCACAAGAGATGTTTTTCCCGTTTTTTTACCCCTTTCTCCAAGCTTGTATGAATGCCTTGAGTGAGTCAATGCTCTGAAATGTCAAATTCTCCACATGAAGAGATTTAAGGGAGTAAAATTGTATGTTATACAGTCTCTCATGCAATCAGATGTGAGCTTTCCAATAGTGTCACAACACAAAGATTGTCATTAAATGGTAGTTCATTGTCATTAAATGGACAGTTCACTTGGAATACTTTATGTTTCAGGCCTAATAAGTTGGCAGGCCGGCAATAGTGATGTGGATTGGATTGCATTCTTGCTATTTTATCACTAAATACCATCATTGCTTTCTGGCCATCTTTGAAAATGGTCTGTGTTCTTAGTCTATGATCCATCTTACAGGTATTAATAAAGTGAATGTCCCACATAACAGCCCCAATAGTATCAGAAATAGTAACTGTACTGTGCAGGAAGCCCATTGCCTGCTTAAGTATTACTTTTTAATACTTGTGAGTTTTCCTGTTTAAAAAATGACTTCTTATTATATACAGTGTGGATTAATTTCAGTTGTCTACCAACACTGTTAGTAATTAAGCCCTGCTTTGAAGTTTTGAGACGTATGAAATTAACGTAAATAAACTATGTCATGAATTGCTCTGCTGTATTTTTGGAAGTGGTTTTATAATAAATGCATATAATGTTATTTTCTTGAAACAATAAGTGTGGTGCTGTGCACTGCTGACGTCCTTCTTCTTTGCGAGGCACTTTCTAACAAAAAGGTGGCAAGCTGTTTGGTGTACTTGTCCTGTAACATGCAATTGTATCTGAAAAATCCTAATGTAGTCCCTCTTCTTTATTATTTCCTCCAATTCCAGTGGCAGCAAAACAGAGTATGATGCCACCACTGTCATTCTCAACAGCTGGTACAGTGTTCTTTTGGTTGAATGACTTATTGTAGCCAAACTACTCAAAGGTTGAATCTTTTTCCAGACCTTTCCAGGCAAAGTGGCTATAACTCCCAGTAACTTGGACTTTCGTACAACTTTTGGAACTGATGGAACTCTTGGAATTTACAGTTGTTTAGAAATGGCTGCAGGAAAGAGTGAGGACTTGTGTAAATCTACGATCCCCTTTATCAGATCTGCCCTGAGCTACTTGAACTTTCACATTGTGTTGGTAAATCCAATGAGTCCTTTGAAACAAGCCCTTCTTCTGTGAGCAAGGGAAGCTACCAGTTGGCATTATTGTGGCCCATTATAAGGCACTTTGAAACTTTCAGCACAAGCTGATTTCAGAAAACCCCCTCCCATTAAAAATTGTTCATGACATTTCTTTTTTTTTTCTTCTATTAAAGATGTTTTTAGTAACTATGTTTTCTCAGTGTTAACATGTTAACACATGTGATTAATCTGGAAAATTTAACATGACTTCCTCACATAAAAAAACCCACTTTTTACAGAACCTGACATATTAGTGACTCATTCTGCCTCAGAGAAAGAAAAGATCAAACAAAATATTGAATGTCAAAAATATTTCCTCAACACTGTCCTTGATGAGTGTTTGTCAGCTTGTGACCTACTTGTCTGTCAAGTGTATATCTAAAACATGATGTTACTGCCTTATTGGACAGCCCCAAGTCTAACTGCAGTATGACCATGCTATTTCTTCTCCACTGTTCCAGATTTTCTGTCAGCAGTGTGGAGGTCCATGCAGGTGTCCCAGCTCAGAGCCAGTCTGTCCTAACAGTGTTCCTCTGGTGATGGACGGGTGTGGGTGCTGCCAGATATGCGCCCGTCAGAAAGGCGAATCCTGTAGTAATGTACTGGTTTGTGACAAGAGGCATGCTCTGCAGTGCGATTACAGCGCAAGCTTCCCTGGAGACCCAGGGGAGTGTGTCAGTGAGTAGCCAGGTCCTCATTTTTCCAGCACTAATACATCTTCTCACATGCAAAGCAATATCCATAAAATGAGAATGATCAAATGTTGTTCCATGTCTGCACTGGGAGGGAAGCTAACAGAACTACTGTTTGAGGTCTAATGACTATAGCTTAGGTCACTTTCAAAACATCTTATTAGCTATTAGTCTTGGTGACAGTGCTACCCCTGGCTTCATTTACTCAAAGAAGAACACACTGTGGAGACTGGAAACGAAACCAGATCGTGTGCTTAGGTCAGCTGATCCCCAGAAAGATTTGTAAATACACGGCATCACATGTCTGATTCCATAGCTAAAAATGTGTAAATAAAAAATAATATGTAATGACAAATAAGTGCATTTCCTAAAAGTGATTAGGGGGCAGTGTAATAATATTTGACATCTTAACAGAAGTGGGCAGATCATTACAAAAATCCTACCTCATTTAATAAATCATAACAGGTGTGTTTTTTGTAAAGTGTGTTATTGTAAATTACAGAACAGTCAAAAGCTGTAGAGCATCACACTTATGTAAAGTTCAATAGATAACCACAAAAACACGGAAAAGCACAACCTCAACCTCAACCTCAACCTCAACAATTCTCTATTCATGCTTTAACAGAGCTCAGTAACACTGAAGTAAACAACTGATCAGCACAGTGTAAACAAATTGATTAAAATGATTGCATTTATGAGTACAGGTAGATAAATATTTGCTGCTGAATTGGATATTGAATCTATTGAACATAAGGTTTTACCTTAATGGCCTTCTCCTCTTTAAATCAGGTGAGGAAGAGCTGGGTTGCGAGCTAAATGGAGTCTCCTATCGGGATGGAGAAGTGTTCCAGCCATCCTGTGCCACCCAGTGCCGCTGTGTGAGTGGAGGGGTGACCTGCGTGCCTTTGTGCAGCGATGCTGTCCGTTTGCCGACCCCAGACTGCCCTCACCCTCAGAGGGTACAACTGCCAGGAAAGTGCTGTAAGGAGTGGGTGTGTGAGAACATGGACAACAGCGTGCTCCAGGATGCACAAACTGGTAAACAACTTTATAACCAGGAGTAGTTGAGTGTAATTGGGCATAAAAATACTTTCATAAAGTTTTCATCCTACCCTGTTTACAGTCTGCCACAATGAGATTGCTGCTTTAAATTTACACTGGCGCCACAAGGCAAATGAAGCAAACTGGTCATGGAAACTCATAACCACCAGTTACTATGATACAAACTGCACTTCTAAATCATCTCATACTTCTTCTTACTGGGAATTTTTTCAGGATTTAGTCACTAGTAGGCAAACACGGGCCCAATTTCTCAAAAGCATCTTAGTGTTAAGATCTCCTTAACTGTTGGAGGCAGCATGTGATACGCTGTGATGGACTGCCACCCTGTCCATGTGCCTGTCCATTCTTCTGCATCCACCATGACCATATTCAGGAAGAAGCAAGTACTATAATGACTGAGTGGAACCACCTAGACAGTGTCTTCCTGACTGGGATTGATCCAAAAACAAACCCTAACAAACCCTACCCTACCAGTCCTAAACAATAGGTTCACGGCAGTTCAATCATGAACCATCTGTTGGTGACAGTGGTGCTCCTGTAGGTGATAATGCCGCCTATGAAATATTCCCAGTACTCATGATGCTATGGATCCGTGACTGTTAAATGCTCACACAATTTTGGAAATAGAATATCCCATACATATGGCACCCTCTATCATGCAGTGCTCAGAATCCAATTCATCTTGCCTTGCTACGAGCATGCTGGCCAGTGTTTAACCTCACTCCCAACATATCACATCACAACTTATAGAGGTGTGGACATTCCCAAGCAGTCCCCTGAGGTAATAATACCTCATTATACCATGACTTTTTGGCATGTTTTTGTATTCTACACATTGATACAACAGATTGGGTTGTGGGATGTCATGCACTTTGCTGTTTTCTTTGTTTAGAACATGGTTACATCACTTAAGAAAATGCTTGAAAGGAATGTATCCATCCATGTTTATGGGATAACGATTTTCACAAACGTTTGGAGACCAAATATGTTTTCATGCACCATTATGGGATTTTTCATAAATCATAAAACTTTTGTCTCTTGTCCAAGCCACTGCACAAGCCCATGCAGGCAGGGTTTATCTAAGGCCTGTTAGTGACATTCCAGGCTGAAATTGTTCACTGTGGGATCTGAATATTTAATTGAAAATGTCTTGCCAAGATGAAGCCCAACAACCCAAACAGCAAGTTCTTCCAGAATCTTTCGTTGAATCATAACTGGACTCATGTCTGTGCAAAGCAGCTATTAATGCTTGAAACCAGTTGGCCATTGAGCAGAAAAGAGGTTGGCTTGCTAAACTTTGACCACTTTCAAAACATTTGGAAAATTAAGCAAGGTCAACCAGGCAATGTAAACTGTGACGGCACATCTTATTCTTTATTCTTTATGCTCTTGCGTGCAAAATCAAAGGAGTTTACACAGAATTGTACATTGTATTAACTAAATAATGCCTCATTACTTTTACTTGTGGCTACAAATGTTCCATTTGTGAGCTCCTCAGAGAATGTCTCTGACCTTCTTAGGGTTATGAAAAGATGATTTTTTTTGGCTTTTGTAAGCTTTATACTGGCAGTAGTTAACAGGTTAGGCACATACCCTCTTCCCCAGCACAGAATTAAGTAATCTATTTGTTTATTGTAGAGCTGTCAGAACATGATCAGATAACAATTATAATGTATAATTATAATCAAGTGTTTTTGCATCACATAATTAAATATTAATCATTAATTCAGAACATTTAGAGGCTTTTACAATATTTTAGAAGTTCTCATGAGTACATTTATTAGTATTTTACTTAATTTAATTGTTCTTTGATTTAAAAATAGTAAGTTTGTCACACAATGTTATAAACCTATTTACAGCCCTGTTAATGTCCCTAACAAATAAGCTCTGGTAGCTTTACCTACGTTTTCCCCAGCTCTGTTTTCATTATGCCAGATTTTCTTTTAAGAGGGAGGCAACAATATTTGAAATTGTACAGAATGTACAGAAATCTCATTACTCAGGTATGCCAAGGCTACTTTAAATAAAAATTTCATGCATTTTCAAATTACATTTGCTGGTCTGATTTCAATCAGATATAGCAGGGTAGGTCTAACCACAGTAGCAGCTAAACAACTCTCATTTGAACAATTGCAGCTCAGCGGCCTGATCAGTTGGCACCCCTTCCTGGTTACCAAGCCAACCCCACCTTGAACTGCATAGAGCAGAACACGGAGTGGAGTGCATGCTCACATACCTGCGGCCCAGGGATATCAACACGTGTGTCCAACCAGAACCCAGCATGCAGGCTGGAAATGCAGATCAGGCTGTGCAATATTCGACCTTGCCAGGCTTTCCCTCACAGGACTCCAGTGGTAAGTCCAGTTCAGGCAAGTTCTGCCTACAGCCACCAAACTATAAATCCTCAAACCATTTTTCTTTGTTTATATGTCAGTGCTGAAGAATTTTTTAAGCTAATCTTTAAATTGAATGTTGTGTCATTTCTGAAGGAGTTTTGGCACCTATGGTCAACATTTCTGTTGAAGATGAAATGGTCTCTAAAAGGCATAAAGTTAACAGTGACACATTCCCTTTGTATTACAAGCAAGATTTTTATCATTAATATTTTCAGAATATCAATAAAGGAAAAGGCCACCATGCATCACCATAGTAGGGCCCCCTTTGGCAAGTATCACAGCTTGTAAATGCTTTTTTTGGCCTTTGTAGCCAAAGTTCTTGTTTGATGGATTTTTATCCATTCTTCCTCACAAGTCTTCACGTTCTGTGATATTTCCAATGATGTTCAGATCCCAGGACTGTGAAAACCATGGCAAAACCTTCAGTATCTACCTCTGGATTTTGTGGTGTGTTTTGGATCACTATCCATTTGTAGAAGCCATCCTCTTTTCAACTTCAGCTTTTTTACAGATGGTGTTATGTTTGCTTCTCGAGTTTGCTGGAATTTCAAAGAATCAATTTTTCCCTCTATCTGAGAAATATTTCTCATGCCATTGGCTGCAACACAAACCCAAGTCATGATTGATCCACTCCCATATGCTAATGTTTGGAGAGGTGTTTCATGAAATTCTGTGCCCTTTTTTTCACATCAGTCCACAGGATTCATTTACAAAATGCATCAGGCTTGTTTACATGGTCTTTTGCAAACTTCTGATGCTGAATTTTGTGGTGAGGTCACAGGAGAGATTCTTTTCTGATGACTCTTCCATGAAGGCCATATTTGTGCAATCTATGACAACTCCAGAGTCTGTTAAATCTTCCTCAAGGTCTTCTGCATTCAAATGGGATTCTGATTTGCCTTTCAAGCAGCTGTCTCAGCCATTTTGATCTTCCAGACCTTATCTTGACCTCCACTGTTCCTGTTAACTACCATTTCCTAATTACATGTTGGCTATAAGAGGAATCCTTTACTATCCACTTATACCCTTCACCTGCTTTGTGGGCCTCAACCATTTTAATTTTCAAAGTGCTGGGCAGCTGCTTAGAAGAACCTATGGCTGTTGATTTTGGGACAAGGTTAGAGGAGTCTGGATATCTATAAAGCTTTGAAATTTCCCTGGCCTTTCCTAATGATAATTAACCTCTGAGACCAGAGTCAAAGTTTTCTTCCCAGTTACAGTTCCCAAAGGTACTCCTACAAGGTTCTCCTTTCTTTAATTCACACTAAAATTGTGCAAAAACGAAATAATACAAAAGTAGTGCTTAACATTTTGAAAAGTGTTCTATCCTTAATTTCATGCCTTTGTAGATCACTTAATCCTCAATGTGGCTAATAGAAAACTATTAACTAAACTAACAGAAAACTAAACATAATATCAGATATTTCTGTATTTAGTATTCAGTGTTTTTTTTCCTACACAGATCTGCACGATTTGTCCACTCCAATCTAAGTTTGTCTTAGATGTTGGAATATTTTCTGCTTTTCACTGTCTACACAAATCCCAAACACAAATGCACACTCATTGATGTTGATGCCTGGACTCTGGGGTGGTCAGTCCATTGTGCTAAGAACTCAAGCATCAGTAATTTGACTTGATCAAATAATCTTTTTTCTGTATTTACTTTTATGTATGAGCTTCTTGATCAGACCCAGACGAGAAACAACTGTGGAACTGTGGTTACTCAAGGATGACAGCTTTAAGTGCTGTGTTTATCTGATTAGGCAGTTTTGGTTGTCTACCAGGCCAAGCATGGTTATTTGGGGCCATATATTCTCTGTATCTTTGAATAACATTCTCAACTCCAGTTTTGGAAGGCCCTGTTTTGTTCAGTTATTTTCTTTCAATTTGGTCCTTAGTATGTTGGCAATTCTTCATTAGTATATTTAATCAAGATTAGACGATGGTTTTGCAGCTACTCTCACACTTATGGGTTGTGGATATAGTGGGAAGTGAGAAATGTGAAGTACAAAGCTTCGTTAGCAGAAGCAATTGTGCTGTGGGTTCAAGTATTGGTACAGCCAATGAACCTATTTTCAGTGGAATATAGAAGCTTTATAAAGAACAATTTGGACAAAATCATTAGATGTCGCCTTCACAAAGCTCTAAAATCTCGCAAACTCAATTCTGATAATCTATTATGAATACAGTGTTAAAAAGTAAATTTAGCTGTGGTTACATTCCTTCTTTTATTTCCTTTGTTTCAGTGGCCAAGAAGATGCCAGTCCAGCTATAGGTCTGCAGTCCCTGTGCGACTGTTCCATCATGGCTGCTACAGCACTCGCGTCTACCAGCCCCGTTACTGTGGTCTATGCACAGATGGTCGCTGTTGCACCCCTTACCACACTCGCACTGTCAATGTCCCATTCCAATGCCAGGGAAGCCGGCTAATATACCATGCTGTCATGATGATCAATTCCTGCATCTGCCACTACAACTGCCCTTACTCACCTGGCCGCAACCACAGGAGCCCAGCTTTCTGGGGATAGAGGCTGTCCATCTCTGCACTGATATACACAAAGTCCCATCTCATTCTGCTGGCACCTCTCTTAATGGGCAGTTGGTGTATTTACCTGTTTCAAGCATTGGAAGAATAGCACTTTAATACGTCACATTTTTTTTAAATGACTGACTGATTGATTAATGTCTATATCAGCAAGTATGTCAACAAATATGCAAGTGAAGGTTCAGTTTGCTTGAGAGAGGGATGGCTTTTTAAGGCTGGACTGCCCAATTCTGCACTTGTAGCCTGTGTGTATAGATTTAGATCCTAGTTTCCTTCAGTGGAAAACTTCATGGATGCTTATTGTTGCTGTCATAAAAAAAAAGCTTCCAAAATGGCAACTTTAAGGGAAAAACCTTCTTAACTTTAAGTGAAAATAAAAACATAAAAAGTCCTTATTCCATGAATATGGAAGATTTATATTGGAACTTCCAATATAAATGATTAAAAATGATCAAATGATTAAAAAAAAAAAAAGAAAAACAGCCTAAATGGAGCTCCAAGGTTTTTCTGTGACAGCAAAGTTATTCAGATAATTGATCTGTTTTGTGCTAGTTAGGTCTATGTAATGGCAGCTAATATTTTCGAACTAGTGCCTACAGCTTTCACATTATACTTGATTACTGTAGCTTGTACAATAACTGCAACTGAGTGATACTCCTTGGTATTGTACTGTTGAACTGTAGCGTTGGCTATATGGAAGTTAGCTCAGAATAAATCTGAGACTGGGGCCCATATTTCAAATGTTGTTGGTGGATTTCAGCATCTTACCTAATTTCTGAAACTGGCATTTGTCCAACAGGAAACCAAAGTTTGATCAGATAAAAGAAAAAAGGCCAGAAAACAAATGAAAGAAACAGCCCACAAAGCACTTTCCGATTTAGTGATATGCTGTACTTTGCAGTGTAACGTTATTTTCATATAGTTTGCATTTATTCTAAAATATCTAGACACAGAGTTCTAGTATATAAAGTACTAGATTATCCTTAGAAGAATTTGAGTGAGAGAAAATTGGGAGATATGATTTAGTTTGTGCGAATATTATGTGAGAATGGTTGATACGATGACTGATGATCCACGTTCTTTGTGTCTTGTCAGGATGTAGTACTTATAGAACAGTTTTTAAGGGCACTAAACAATTAAATCTAGAGCAAATTAAATCTAGCCACTGGTGTCACAATCAAATAACAACTACGAAGCTGATGGGATGTTCAATTTCATTTTTTTATATTTTATTTATTTTAGGTTTTTTTTGTTTTGTTTATTTTCTTTTTCTACCATTTGTGGTAGTGATTTCCCTCCTGTTTTTTGTAAAATATTTTTTACATTAAATGTTTGATTCATATCTTGATGTCTAACCTCTGAAACACTTTCTCTCTTCAAGTTCAAGTTTTGATATTGTACTTGTACGCAGAACAGTATCTACATACGAAATAATTTGTGTCACTTTTCCACCAGTTAAAATGGTAAAAGTCAAACCATGTTAGAGAGAAAAGAATCAGGACTATTAACATGGACCACTGCATCTGTAAATAAACATATGTCTCAGTTTTGCCTCTGAAAGCCAAAGAAACTAAGCACTGTGACAAAACTGAGATGGCAGAATGGAACATCTGACAGCCTTTGTTCAGCTGAATCTGAAAAGTTATCGTTCTAGACCTTGACATGCAGATTTCTGCTTTACAACATCCAGAGAATTCCACCTTTTCTCCCTCGAGATCAGTCAGGTGGTTGTTCAATCTCGTCATTTCAAGACTTAACTACTGCAACTCCCTTCTGGCTGACCTTGCTATGCGTACCATCGGGCCTTTCATCTGATCCAGAATGCATGGCTCATCTTCAATGTTTGTAATTTCAGCCATGGTTTTCTTCACTGGCTTCCTGTAGATGCCCTGACACTGGCATACAAAGCTAAATATGGAGCAGCCCCTCTGTACTTGTTCCGATATGTATCAAGAGCCTTTCAAGCATCAAGTGCAGCATAGTGTGACCCACTTTCATTCAAGATGATCTGAAGACAGCACTTTTGTAAGTCGCTCTCGGTAGCATCTGCTGAATGTTGTCAGTGTAAATGTAATTGAGGCTTAAGGCTAGAAGTATACACAGCACTGTATAACTAGAATAATCATCATGGTGTTCTCATTTACAGTGCAAAAACAAAGCTTTGCTAGGTTATCAGGAGAAAGCATCAGAAAGACTTGATAAAGCCTATCCTGGGGAAGTGAGTGGGGGAAAGGCTAAACGCTAACCAAGCTATATTCCCTCCTCTAACAAAACACATCAACACTTTCTGATAAACTAAGAAATAATTACAGTGTTTCTGTTATAATTTTACAACCATGCAAATTATAACATGTTTTTTTTTTTCTTAACATGAGAGTCATTTTCATGTTTCATTTGGAGGTAAATTTGTGTACTGGCATTATTTGTCCCAACCAAAGTTACATGCTTATTGTTTACATATGTAGCATGTAGCAGGACACTTCAGGGGCTTGTTCAATTCCTCTCGCTCCCTTCACTAATTGATTGAATGAAATTCCATTTGTTAAGGAAGGCAACACGGTGGTGCCACAGGTGGCATGTGGTCACACAGCTCCAGGAGCTGGGGATGTGGGTTCAGTTGCTGCTCCTCTGGCTACCCCGGTTTCCTCCCACCTCCCAAAACCGCACATAGATAGGTGAATTGGCTATACTAAATAGCCCCCTAGTTGTAAGTGTCTATGTGGTACCCTGTGATGTTGGTGTAATACAGGAGTGTAAAAGTGAGTGTAGCTCACTAGTGTGGAGTGTAGAAATTGAGTGTAAATGCTAGCGTGGAGTGTAAAAATGAGTGTAGAATCTTATCTAAATACAAGTTATACAATTGTTGTTGTGATATATGTTACATTGGGATTTTAATGTTCAATTATTAATAGAAGAAGTCATGTGACATCTAGATATTATCTTTTCCACTTGGTGGTATTAATCCATAAACTGTTTAATAGAATATATATATATATATAGTGATCACCACCACATACTTATATGGCCTGTTGACTTGATAACCATCACCTTGTTTTAAACTGACATAGGAGGAGTGTGATCAACATCATATTCATATACTCAGGAGCTCACTGCTTTATATGTATGCATTTAACTATGTAGATGTAGGATTTAAGGTGGAATAACTATACCAATAAGAAACCAAGTTGTAGTAATTTAATTATTTTATGTTGTATTCTAGACTATGGTTACTAGACTATTGACAAACCAACCTCAAAAAGAATGGTCACATGTTCACCTGACTGCTCTTCCTGTGGTTCACAGTCTGGAATCTTTTCTGCTTCTCATACCCTGAAGGATAGTTTTGTTTCACCTTCAGATTACTATGAGACACTAACTGTCCCTAACTTGAAGCAAGGGGAGGAAAGGGGGGCCTCATTAAATTCATTAATTAACACGACAGACACGACAATGATCACATCTCACATCTCATTATATGCCAAACAGAAGCCAGCAAATAAGTGCATTCAATGCAAGTTACGTCCTTTCTTTCAAACACACTTCATGTCACAAGATGGGTGGGTGCAGAAAACACCACTTCCTGCTTTGTTCACATCAGAGCATCTAACAGTTCAGAAAGAGAGAAAGTCTTTCTTCAGCTTCACATCCTACATGCTGTCTCTCCTATTCGCCGTGACCCTGCCATTCAAGGAGCTGGAAAATGGGAAACAATTCGACCAATGGGTCATGCCGGGTTAACTTGGATTTCACACACATTTTCTTACCCACAGTGTATGTCATTGTTCTTTTGTTTGGACTTCTTGCTAATTGCTTTGGTTTGAAATCTTTGCTCACCAATTGGAAAAAGCTGGGAAATACAAACATTTTTGCATTAAACCTATGTGTGGCTGACATTTTTTACCTGCTCACATTGCCACTTTTGGTGTCATATTATGTAAACCACCAAATATGGATCTTTGGACAAGTCTTCTGCAAAATAACAAGAACTTTATTCAGCATCAACCTCTATGGAAGTATTGGTTTTCTCACATGCATCAGTGTGTACAGGTATCTGGGCATTGTACACCCTCTGAGGGTGAAAGGACGAATAAAAGGTCATTATTCCATTGGAATAACGGCACTAGTCTGGGTTTTGGTATTCATTCAGAGCCTGCCTGACATGTACTTTGACAAATCAGATGTCAACCAAACAAAATGCTACGACACAACAAAGAACACCAGTACAGAAGGCTACCTGATCTACAGCATCGCACGAACTGTTATTGGGTTTGCAATCCCATTGGTGATCATCGTGTTCTGCTATGGACATGTGGCTGTCATTCTAGTCACTGAGAAGGATTCTGGAGATACAATGCTGAAACTGAGGTGCCTAAGGACTGTGGTGATCCTGGCTGTGCTCTTCTCCATTTGCTTCATCCCCTTCCACATCTTCAGGAACCTCAACCTGCAGACCCGGATTTGGAAGATCAGAAATATCTGTCAGGGTTGGTATGCCAACATCTACATCTCCAACCAAATAAGCAATGGACTGGCATGTCTGAACAGTGTCATTAACCCACTTGTGTATCTGTTCAACAGTGATGAATTTCTGATTAAATGTTTTAGGTGTGTAAGGGTTAAGTCTTCGAAAGACAAAATTCACAGCTGTGAACACGACAAAATGTAGCAATGCATCTGTGAAATCTCCACCAAGACCCTAACTTGTGTCAGTATTTTTTTCAGCTAATTTCTTTATTTTGTTGTAAGCATTCTAGCTTTTTATAAATACATAATACATAGAATAAATACATAATGTTTTTGTATGGGATAATATACCTGATGCTTGTGTAAAATAAGAGCTTATTTTATTAATTGTATTAATTTTGTTTGGTTAATTTTAGAGTATTGGTAATGGTCCATTCATCCAGATTTTTGCAGGGTACAGATGTTCAGAACAGCTACAGGGTTTGTACAAAGGAGGAAACTAAAAATGGGTATGAATACATAAAGTTGCTAGATAAGCAGCTTTTTTATTTGAATATATGTGATGTAATCTGTATATATATATAATCATAATTATTATGTAATTTCAATCCACACATCAATATTAACATGAATTGTATTTATTTCTACATAATTTGAAGGGTTTCGAACCTATTATATTGTCTGAAGTGATGTTGCTTACTCATTTATTCAGAAATGCAGTTTAATTAAGAAATTATATTAACTTCTTATACAAAAATGTTATTTTATATTCATGTACATCTATGCAGCATATAAAGATAAATGTAAGTCTATGTAAGTCAGTGTGGTCAAAAATAACATTCAAACAGCAAATTATCTCATTTAATCCATGTTGTATGCATGTCATAACTAATAAGAACAAAAATAACAAAACTATATGACTGAATTCCATTCTGGCCTTGATGTTCTAACATCTTACTTACATTATCAATCATAAGTTGATTTGAATCATAATTAAGCTAATATATGGTTACAAGGTCTGGGCTACAGTATATAGACACATTATGTTTCAGGGTTAAAAACTAGCTGAACTTGAATCTCACTCAAATAATAGAGGAAGTATGGAGCCAGAAGTAAAATATCAGTAAAATATATTTATTCAAGTATATATTAAATATAAATAAATAAAAATAATCAAGTATATCATATTTTCTCACCCACAAAGTTTTTTTTAAAAAAAACCTGGAAAATAACATATATAAGAAGAAAAAGCTGCACCTCATTATAAGCCTCATGGTTTAAAGCGTGGAAAAAAGTAGCGGCTTATAGTCTGGAAAATATGGTATTAAAAAAGTAAAAGTTTAAGAATATCTAATGATCAAATCATTTTAAACCTTGTTAAGATGTCAGTATTTGCATACCACCTTTTATGTCGAACTGAGAAAGGTACAATATGCAGTACTGAAAGTGTTCTTAGAGTAATAATGATAGAGAAACTTTATTCTATAAAGAATCGTCTACAAAATCTCATGATTGCATATGGGTTGTATTCATTCAAAGAGAACCACCAGAAAAAGAAAAAACTTAATTTAGATCATACATAAATGTTTATAATATAATATGAATATAATAAATTATGTAGTAGATAATTGACAAATGAATGTACTGTGTTCTGTGTTAAACAAAAGTGTTCACCCTGTTGCATCATCCATGATGACACTAGAGATAGGCTAGAGAGGGACTTTTGTGACCTTGTTTCTGCCCAGTTTGAGTAGATTCTGAAGTACATAGACCCAGTTGTGGAAGACTGAAATGAAGCTTGTAGAAAATTACATCCTGACTCTACATGCACACACACACACACACACACACACACACACACACACACACACACACACAGAGTCAGGGTGTAGTTCTACTACATGGTGTAGTAGTAGTATGGTGATATTTGTACAGATAAGATACCTGATGCTTGTGTAAAATAAGAGCTTATTTTATTAATTGTATTAATTTTGTTTGGTTAATTTTAGAGTATTGGTAATGGTCCATTCATCCAGATTTTTGCAGGGTACAGATGTTCAGAACAGCTACAGGGTTTGTACAAAGGAGGAAACTAAAAATGGGCATTAATACATAAAGTTGCTAGATAAGCAATTTTTTATTTGAATATATGTGATGTAATCTGTATATATATAATCATAGTAATTATTTCATTTCAATCCACACATTAATATTAACATGAATTGTATTTAATTCTACATAATTTGAAGGGTTTCAGACCTATTATATTGTCTGAAGTGATGTTGCTTACTCATTTATTCAGAAATGCAGTTTAATTAAGAAATTATATTAACTTCTTATACAAAAATGTTATTTTATATTCATGTACATCTATGCAGCATATAAAGATAAATGTAAGTCTATGTAAGTCAGTGTGGTCAAAAATAACATGTGAACAGCAAATTATCTCATTTAATCCATGTTGTACGCAGTTCATGTCATGACTCATAAGAACAAAAATGACAAAACTATATGACTGAATTCCATTCTGGCCTTGATGTTCTAACATCTTACTTACGTTATCAATCATAAGTTGATTTGTATGCAGTATTGCAGTACTGAAAGTGTTCTTAGATTAATAATGATAGAGAAACTTTATTCTATAAAGAATCGTCTACAAAATCTCATGATTGCATATGGGTTGTATTCATTCAAAGAGAACCACCAGAAAAAGAAAAAACTTAATCTAGGTCATAGATAAATGTTTATAATATAATATGAATATAATAAATTATGTAGTAGATAATTGACAAATGAATGTACTGTGTTCTGTGTTAAACAAAAGTGTTCACCCTGTTGCATCATCCATGATGACACTAGAGATAGGCTAGAGAGGGACCTTGTTTCTGCCCAGTTTGAGTAGATTCTGAAGTACATAGACCCCGTTGTGGAAGACTGAAATGAAGCTTGTAGAGAATTACATCCTGACTCTATATGCAATATATAGTTCTACTACATGGTGTAGTAGTAGTATGGTGATATTTGGATAGTTTAAATGTCCAAATAAGCTACTACTCATATATATTCAATATGGGCCAAATAAGGAATATACAAAAATTCCATATTTCCTAATAAATCTAATTTCCAAATTTCAGATTTCCGTATAAAATTGACCAGAATTGTGCATTTGACCTTGTGCATGCAAATAAAATGTACCAGAGATCTACCAAGTCACACTTTGAATAAGTTGACAATGAACAGTAGAAGCATGGTTTATCATAATCAAATATCTTCACCTGTAGTGACATCTGCTGGCTACACAGCATGTCAATCCACTGATTACGAGATCAATCTGTTGTTGTTAAGTGCAGAATTTATATCTAAATTTAAACCTTTATTAACCTGTAAGTGTCTTTGTAGAGACCGAATTATGACGGCACATGTATAATAAAAATAAATCAGCTATAATGGTTTTACATCAGAGTTTTTTAGTGCTTGGTGAACAACCAAGCATTCAGCTTTCCTTCAACATAATGAACTGTTTATGAAAATAACCCTCTGTTGACATGGTTAAAATACATTATAATGTCATGAAAAGTCATTACTTTTTGTCTCAAATGAACCTCAAATACAACTTGTTACTAAATTTTTCCTGCATTTATAAGAAATCACATTCTACACTAAGAAAACCTGGTTTAGTTCTGTTTGGGTATAATCTAAGGTTGTTTAGAGTAAACCTTTTTTTAGGGAGTATAAACTTTTATCGAGATCATCAGGGCCGAAATCAAAACAAACAAAAATCTACAAATGTACATATAACATTTATGGTACAATTTACATTTTTACTATTTTTCCTTTTGATATCATTTGGGAGTTTCTCTTTACATTGTGGCAAACATTTATGATGAATGGACCAATAGAACTGCTCCAAAATGACTTAATAAAACTCTAGAATAAAATATAGAACCCTAGGTCAATTTTGTGGGATGTTTTCATAGTTTGGCGTACTTTTATTAATTAAAAAAATTAAGTGTCTGGGTCAGTGATGTCATTAGCAGCACCCGCTGCATGTAGGTAGAGGAAATACACTGGAAGTCTCCTTTGACATTGAATTCAAATGGAAGCAAATAAATTTAAATCACTGATAATTCATCCCACAATGATATGCATGTTTAGATAGGGTAAGCGTTGTGTATTATGTCTATAGGTACTCTGATCCTATAGTTCATAGAAGTTATGCCTAGAAAACCACATGTAACTGCCTGCAAAGTGCCATATGGCAAACCTTTGCATTGCATTATTGAACACAGAAATGTGAGGGAATATATGAGCATTTCTATGGCATTAGATTTGTGATTTGACGGCTTACATCAGCTTTTACAGTTTTTTTTTTCATTGGCTTTGGGGGATTTTTCAAATTTCTCAAAACTATTTGTCCAATCTCCACATCGTCTAATAACTTGTACTTAACATAAAAGCCATTTATCATCATTTTGTGCAAAAAATAAATGATTTGCAAATGCTTTTGTACACTAGACTGCTGTTTCCTAGATTATCAATCATTTTGACATGTCATTCAAATGTATTATTATCTCTCAGTTTATACAGTTTATACAGTATATATATATATATTGCCCTTTGTCCCTATTATGTGCTGCCTGTGCCACCTGTGACCAGAGCCCCATGTGCGTATGTGGTGATCTGGAGGCCTGACAAACATTAAAGGACAGGACCAGTCTGCCCAGATCATATGTCTGTGTGTCATAAAGGACCTTCACTTGGGGGCTGGGGGGAGAAAGCCTCACCCGAGGGATCTCAGTTACACTAATAAGAGCATCCACCGCTCGCAGGCATAATACAGCTCATGGTATGGTTCTGTGTTCAGACTCTTTCTTTTCTGTCTCCTCCCGTACGATGGATTCTCTTCCAAAGGAATTTCGCAGACGAACCCGCTGTGACAGTGCAGGTGAGGCACACAAGAAGCAGATGGCCTATCTGAGGAAAAATGAAAGATAAGGATTAGAAATGTAAACTAAAGCATTCTACACAAGTCTTGTTTGGTAAATTATTAACAACACAATTCTGATGAGACTGATGATTATTGAGGCATTACAGTTTGGGTGAGATTTAATCATGATTAATCACACTTTTCCTTTTTCTAAAATGTAAGCTGAATGCAGCTTTAAATATAAAATGAAACTAACTATAAAATGATATGAGAGCAATAAAATGGAATTATATTTATATAATATAGGGCCAAGTCATTAAAAATTATTTATTTGAATGTTCTTTATTTCTATATTTCCTTCTATATTTAGAAGGGAGACTAAATACAAAAATATATAGTGCAGTATGCATGATAAACTGGCTAGAAGAAACCAAAGCAAAACAAAAACATTCTGAACTTTCATGTAATTTTTAACCATTTTTATTGGCTCATTAAAACAAAAGGTTACGTTACTGTTCACAAACATAACATTAATACACAATATGTTACCATTTCTTACTATATGTAACAACATTATAAATTCATGTTCTGCATATTCATAATTGGCATGTTTTTCTCTGTCCCTGGAAGCCACCCCCACTCCATGTGTTCAAACTGTACTGTATATGTATGGAGTGTGTGCATGAAGTTCACGTCTCAATGTCAAAACCGGAACAGCTGAAGTTATGAATGATGCCTTGGTCCCAGGGTGGACACTCTATAGCCTCAGAAATCACACTCCCAGCATAACTTGAAAATACTCTTATATTTCTTTATGCAAAAGGTCAGACATACAAACCAGTATAGTTTAGATGTTGTGGAAATCCTTTCAGTTAAGGGTCCTCAAGACTTCAAGGTGCAAGATGTTCTCTCTGGTCATTGCTCTTTAGCTAAAGGGCATGGTACACTGCAGGACAGTCAACTCCTCACTAGATTTCAAAACAGCCCCTACTTCTGCCCCTAACATACTGACTGGGTTGCATTACTTCAGCTGGCTGAGCTTTTTATAGCCCCTACGCATTCATTCAGCAACTGTGAGGCCAGAGTAGAAACTGGCTCAGACAATGTTTACAGAGACTGAGATGTGATGCTCCAAATATGTTCATGATATGTTGATGTTGGAGCTCTACTGTGTGGCTCATGTAGGACTATAGCAACTATATAGTCGGTATGTAACTCAGTAATGAATACCAAAATCTGAAGATTCTCTCAAGACCTTTAATAACATCATGCTGCCTTGGTGGATGCTGTTTGAACTCCTCCACTCATGGACATCTGATATCAGTGCCTTCATGTGGAAGGCCTGTTTGAGCAGGCATTCATTTCTGCAGCCATCTGCTGGTAGTAGTGCTGATATTGTTGTTGTCTGAGCACTGTTAGTTCACTTATTTCAGTGAGAGTGTATTGCAGAGTGTTTATTGTTCTTTGTAGCTCTTTTGCTATGTATGACTGGCTGTTTGGTACAATTCAAGTGGCTTTATGTCTTATAATGCTATATGTCTGTATAGGTAAAGTTATCATGTCAATATTTTATGCTTACATTAAGAGCAATTTCACTCATTTGCTTAGAATTCTCCTGAATTAAATGGTTAAGAGGGTTGCCCACTGCTCCAGGCACATGTGCTCACTGTTTTAGTGTGCATGTGTGTGTTTACTGCATGGGTGGGTCAAATGCAGAGGACAAATTCTCCCTGTTTGTAAAGCATAGTGGGTCTATGTGCACTGTCATGTGCCTGAAATGTTATATTTTAGAAAGTTTTGGCTGACAAAGAGTACTGTGTGTGAGTACAGTGGTGGTGTTTATAAATAAACAGTGCTGTGCAAAGGTTTTAAGCACATTATTTTAATGGATTTGTCTCAGAACTAAGCACCTTTTAGTGTAAAAACTCCAGTTCCCATTTAGAACAGAAGCAGTCAAACAGAAATATAGTAAAGATCTTATTTCTCCAGATTTCTACTGGATGCAGCCATATCATTAAGCACTGATTTAGCAATCCAAGTGTTGATGAGAGCTATAAATAATACTAGACTCCCATGAAGTGTGTAATGGAGATGATTAAATTACCGTATTTTCTGAACTATATGCCGCACCGGAATATAAGCCGCACCCGCAAAGTTAAAAAAAAAAAAAAACCCTGCAAAATAACATATATAAGAAGGAAAAGCTGCACCTCATTATAAGCCGCATGGTTTAAAGCGTGGAAAAAAAGTAGCGGCTTATAGTCCGGAAAATACGGTACCTCTTTTTTGTAAAATCTGCTTAATGTTCCCAACGTTTACACTGAATTTGGTAAGCCTCTACATATGTTTAAATCTAATGTCTAGGTTCACTGGTGGTTTTGGAGAGTAATTAAAATGATATATAACAACTGGTAAATTATGAATACATAAAAATACTGTGCTATATGTTCTATATGAATATCAACTATTGAACTGTACTGGACAATGTAGAGCTATATACACCTATCATCAAAAAATACTTGCACCCAAAAGTAATCAAAAAATAGGAATAAAACTTGACGGGTAGGTTTGATATCATGAGACATGAATGATTCAAGTTTCACGCTCAGAAACACATACAATACATACAAGCATAATTTCCCAATAAATCAGATAATAAAAATGTAGGTCCCTCTCCCTTTATAAAACAGATGCATAGAAACACAGGAGAAGAAATAAAAATAAGAATATACCTATACTATACTATATACTATGTAGTATATACTGTAGTATTTATACATTGTCTTACACTATACATTAAATTAGATTAGATAGAACTTTACTGAACCCATGGGAGGGTTCCCCCAGGGAAATTGAGGCATACGATTTTGTACAATAGAAGTTCTTTAAGTTAAAACTTTATTTTTTTTATTAAATTAAAGGCTGGTCTACTGTGCTTCCTAGTGCATAGATATCTGCACCAAGCAAACACAGGTGAAAAGGTGAGAAGAAGAAATGCATATTGAGTGTTAACCTCAATATGATTCTCATGCTTGCCAAGTATAATTATTGTAAAAATACTGTACACATTTGTAGAGTAAAAATGTGTGCAGTAGTTTCGTTTTAAGACACAAACATATTTCCTGTGACAGGAAATTAGACTGAACACCACCAGCAGTTAGACCTGCTATGTGTTAGACACTCATGGCACTAAAGAATCATTGCATCACTGTTCCTGTTTTGAAAAACACAAGATGAAATATAGTTGGGTGAATATGTTCTGCCAGTAATTCTTAACCCACTATTTATCAGTGGGTCAAACCCACATATGTTCTTCTGTACCTACAAGGTTTTCGATGAGTGGTTCATGTGGTTACACCTGAATAAAATATGCTCTATGAACACAATTGCTTTCATCTTGTGTACTTGTAGCACTGAAAATTTATTACAAAACTTAAGTGTCTGCAAATCGTCACTGGATTGGCGGGAAGCCAGAGCAGAACATGCTTGTTGAACTCTCACATGACCAATCCCCCCCCACCCCCCACCCCCCACCCTCACTCTCTAATCTGTGTTGAATTATGTGTGCTTTATAAATGCTTGGATGTTTTTTTATCTACCTAAATTATGCTCCTCCTGGAACATAGTCTGGGTGTGTTTTTTCGTCCTTCCTTACCTCATTTATACTGCCATTGTTTTTTTTCCAACGAATTTCCCTCCAAGGGCTCAATGAAGTATATATCAACCAATCAATCGATCAAACAAAGCACACAAACTGACAAACACATGGGATCACAAACACAAAGACTCACAAGAACTGACTACAAAAAGGAACTTAAATACATGGGCAACATTACACACACCTGGAACTGGATGATAAGACCAAAACAAAAGCATGTGGGGAAACCAAAACAAAACAGAACAGTGATGTGAACAAACTGACCAAGGAGCCAAATGGGACGGATACATGACAGTTAAAAAATGTATCACTATTATTTTAAATTTGTCACAATGACTACTTTTAGATATTTCAGTATAAATTTACACAAAGATAACATTAGAAAATACTATATATATTATAGCAAACAGTCCCTCATTTTGTATTTTCCTCTATAAAACAAAATCTGGGTCAGTGATGTCATTAACCCTACCCCCTCTGACTTATCAGAGAGAGTCTGCATGCAGGTTGAGTATGTATATGTGGACAAAGCATGAAACACCATGGTTAGATAGGGTCAGTCTTGTAGTACATCATGTAATGTGTATCATTTCTGTACACACATGATAAGATATTCTTGAAACACATCAAATATCTACCGGATGTTGATCCAAATGGGAATCAAACCCTCAATACCAGGCACTGGGAGCTGTGTGGCACATGCACTACCTGCAGGGCCACAGTGTTTAAAGTGTTTATAAGCATTGTAATTTGTAATACAACATCACCAGAGTCACACAAACTTTCAAAATGGCAACTTTATCTGAGATGAAACTAATGAAATAGTTTAGTTTTAGTCATTTTTATTTTTAAGTTGTTGTGGAGCATTTGATTTGCCCTATTCAAGTTCTATCAAAAGGTGGACAGAACCCATTTGCAACAACATAAAGGAATCGGATTAATCAGTTTAACTCTTTGCTAATGTGTTTTTACTGTGTGAGGCTGCTCAGACAAATACAAATAAACTATATTAGAAGGGCGGTGAAAACATGTGACCAGCAATAAAAGAACAGTATTAATGCAGTGATGTATATCAATATAAGTGTATAAGTTTAATTATAGTTATATTTTAGTGGTTTAGTACAAATTAATGGTTTAATGGCATGGTAATTAATGGTGATGTTTTCACAAGGGTGAGAATTTACTTTTTGACCTTACAATAACGGCAAACAACATTTTCTGTCATTTCATATCAGCATTGCCCACTGTTGTACAACAGTTTGAGCTTGAAATGCTTGTTTACGACACTTTCACAGCATCTAGATTGAAAACATTTCACATCATGAATCTGAAGTAGACTTTTTGTTACAAATGCATCACAACCTCAGTCCTGAGCCACAACAATGTGAGCAATAAGAAACGTAAGCGTTTAACAAAGAGGCCAACTAGAGAATTAAGGGCAGGATATCAGTAACTGGAGGGAGGCCCAAGAGCAGAGTACAGGATCAGGTCTGATTCAGGATCAGGTCCACTAATCCTTTTAGCAGCCATATCCTGCTCTGCTGAGACCTCCAGTTAAAGACCATCTGACTGTACACTGTAGGCCAGTTACTGCCTTTTATAACACTGCTGGGCATCTTAATGTACTTGTGAATGATGTTCAGAAAAGTTGGACTCTTCTAAAACAAAATTGGTGATAAATTGTAGAAATATAAATCACCCATTTCATATTTTGATAAATAATTTTTTATTTTTCATTCATTTTTAGTTTGAGTTTGCTATGGTATTTCAAGCGATTGATATGGGATCACACAGCTGACTTGTGAAAGAATTGACTTTTGTTCTGGTGCAAAACCAATACATCTCATCACCCAAAGAGCACAATCATCACAGTGAAACATGGTGGTGGTGGCAGCATCTGGTCCTAGTCAAGGCGAAGATGCATGGTTCTAAAAACAGGGATATTCTTGAGCAAAACCTGTTCTGTAAGAGGTCAATCCACTGTGTGCTATCAAATGTTCAACCATTGAAGGCATGTTCTGTAAAAGAAATGACTCAAACCCTTGGATAATTCATTGTAATTCCAGTATGTGAGGTAGGGAAGCACAAAAAAAATCAAGGGGGTGAAACTTTCACAAGGCACTGTTGATGGATGCTAGGGTATTACATTGCACCCCATGTAGTTGGTTTGGTGTTACTAATGAGTAAGACTACAAACTTTTGCAACCCATTATAGAAATTCCCTAAATCAAAAACCATATACCCAATTAAAAAGCTGTGCACCAAAACAATCAAATCAGACCAACACCAGTCCAGTCTGACCTTTTGCCAATAACGACAACATTTTATCTTTTTTTATTAGTATGTGAACAGGATATATTTTAAAAGATGTCAAATAAAAAACATAAACTATGTTGCCAGAACATTTGTGAACAAATCAGCAGTACTTAGTTTCTCACCAAATGGTTTGTTTGATAGCACACAGCGAACTGACTAATACACAGTATAACTGGAAAGTCCAAGGAGCTTGCAGAGCTGAGAAATTTAACTGTAGGTTTACACATGCCAGGAATGTCAGTAAGTGTGATATTAATAACTAGAAGTAGAGGAATATACTCTCATTTAATAGCAGCATATTAGAAAAGTTCATTTCCTGGGTAAAAGGTTGGTTGAACATATTTACCGTATTTTCCGGACTACAAGCCGCACCTGCAAAAGAATTGCAAAATAACATATATAAGAAGAAAAAGTTGCACCTCATTATAAGCCACATGGTTTAAAGCGTGGAAAAAAGTAGTGGCTTATAGTCTGGAAAATACGGTAATAGTTTTTGCTAGGTGGTCACTAGGGTGTCAAGACAATATTGCTATGGTATCCCCGGTGGGTGCTAGGTAATTGCAGTATTTCAGGTGCTTGCTATGGCAGTTGCTATGATGTTTGAAGTGGTGTCTCATGTGATTTCTAGGGTGTTGTCAAGTGGTTGCTATGGTGTCTCAGGTGGTTTCTAGGGTGTTGTCAAGAGGATGTTGTGGTGGCTCAGGTGATTTCCATTTGTTGTGGTGTCAGTCAGCAACCTAAATGCCTTAAAGTTGTTTCTTAAGTCTCTTCTAATTAGCAAATGTTGATTAAATATACCAGTAACTGATTGCTAGAGTCAGCAGAGTCCAAGCCAGATTCTCCAGACAGTTAATGACTCATTCCCAAGCCAGACTCTGAGTCCCTTTCCTACTGCTCCACTCATCACTGTGCCAACCCAGTCTCCTCCTCCTCTCCCTCCCTCCCCATGCTGCCTTCACCAAGGAGACGGTCAGGTGACTCCAGTAGGAGCAGGTTTGACTGGGACACTGCTTTGTGTGCATGTGTGTGAGGCTGTGTGAAAAGATCAGAAGCACAACAAGGCTGGGCCTGTGCTGGGCAACATGTCCACAGAGCAGACAGAACTGACGCAGACCCCTCTGCTGAAGATCTGGGTGCCCTGGGCTGAAGGCTCAAAACATCAAAGGAGAGGCTGTAAGTGTGGAGCAGGACTTTGTCTTCATCTAGTTTATGTTAAGCTTCCTTTATCTGAGATTGTGGACTGCTTTAGTTAACATGAACTTACTGAGAGCGTCAACTTGAATGAAGCATCTAAACATTGTTATTTTTCCACATTATTGAGAGTTCATTGTACATATAACAACCTCAATACCTAATTAATGACACAGTTACATAATGGATTATGTTTCCTTGCTGTTTACTGAGAAAATATCCCAACTAATGTGGATCAGCTAGAAACCAATAATATCCCAAGCTTAGATACTGTGATATACAAAAGTCAGCATGAATGCTTAGAAACTAAAGATGCATCCTATATATTGTGACTGCACACTAAAATCTTGTATCTCACAAACAGATTCTTTATAGGAGAAGAAAAAATCTTCTTAACTGTCAGTGGAAGTTAGTATGAAAATATTTTATCGCTGGTCATTTTGGCACTTTTCTACTGGCCCATTCATTACGAAATTCTGATATGTACAGAAGAACTGCCAGATTCACATTGTGTCAAACGTGAAAAAAGGAAAAATGGAGATACAAGGCTTTTGTGTGACAGTGACCATATATTGACAATATAAAATGGGACCTTAGAGTTCAAGCACGAGTCTTTTAGAAGTGCTGAATTAAGTGCTCTAGAAAGAGGTGGCCGTTAGTTGGCATTTATAGACAGCGAGAGATGCTCTTGTTCAGTTATTCAAGGGAAAGTTTGGTCCACCACCTTGGTCCCAGGGCACAGAGAAGTCTACAGCGTTGTCTACCACACAGCCTGAGTAATCAGTGATGGGGACCAGTTTACTGTCAGGATAGATACTCTAAAATGTGATGTCATGGCTTTTAGAATTAACATGTAAACTGTCACAACATCAAACACTGTAGCATCTGTCAAGGCAGTTACCTGTAAATGTAACAGGACAGTAATGGACATAATGTGTAGTGACATAGTTATTGATGCTTTCACACAAAAGCCTTGTATATCCAGTTTTGCTGTTTGACTTTATTTAATTGGTTGTGATAAAAAAAAATGATGATAATGAATGGACCAGTACAAATGCTCCACAATGGCTTAAATAAAATAAAAATAATAGAAATAGGATAGGATAGCATAGGATAGGATAGGATAGGATAGGATAGGATAGGATAGGATAGGATAGAACTTTATTGATCCCTTGGGAGCATTCCTTCAGGGAAATTAAGGTGCGGAGCGACCGGAAAGGCAGCCGTCTTGCACAGCGCCAGGAAGTTGAAATGTATATTTCCTTGGGTTCTATTGATGTTTTTGTGTGAAGCCAGGTGCATGTAAAGTATCACTGTATTCCTTTATCTGTGAAACATAATTAACCAAACATTCTTTATGCTAGCATTCTGCAGCTAATATCAGTTAGTATAATATCATAATAACTAATATTGAATTAGACCACGCTGTAATAACGGCCTCTATCAGTAAACCCCCCCCATTAAGCCTTGACTTCTGTACTCTGTATCTGAGCTGTATTTTTGTAAAAGTTCTGTTATCTTCTTAACTTAAATAGAATATTTAGTACGTTCTTGCTCCCTACTCTTCTGGCTCCTGAAATGTAGTTCTTGGCTGCTATGATTTTTATTGTTCTACTCAGAACACACACCTCTACCTCCCAGTCTCTTATACAATCTATTATTGCACCCCATTAGGCTGAGACATTCTCCTGTGTGATAATGTTCACATAAGACACTTTAGGACTCCTAACGAGGCAAAACAAATATAGGCTGAGCTTAGCACGGAAGATTAAGAAGTTGTGAAACTAATGAAAGTGTTGAAATGTGGGGAAGCTTCTCTCAACTGTTGGTGAAAACAGTAAACAGTGAGTCACAGCTGTGGGCAGGAGATAGATAGATAGATAAAACATTCCTCCAGAAAGTCTTAATTTCTGCCCAAATGATCAGCTAGAAATTGTAGTTAAGTTTAAGGTTGTCGATTTTGGATGACATCCTTTCACAACAAAGTAAAACCTGACTGCCGGCGGTGATGCTGATGTTCCTGCAGCTTTCATGGCAGGCTTTTGGCTTGGGGAATCTTGGATTTCCTGTCAGCTGAGGCTGGCAGTTTGGGTCTCCCTACAAAGAATGGTAAATTGGTTACAAGTACCAAGAAGTTAAATACTAAAATACAGTTGTTTCAGAAATGGCTCCGGGAAACATTCCTAAATGTCATAAATTTACAGTCATGCTTCTCAAATATTTGGTTCACTGGACTTTTGGACTTTGGATATTGTGGTCAGAGTGCTATCAAACAATTTGTTTTCATGCAAGCACAGAGAAGCTGCCAGCTGTAGTTCGTCATGATCACCAACAGGAAGTAAAGAAGCCTTGGCCATGGCAATGTAAAGACATTTGGGATATTAAGCATTAGTGGACAAAAAATGTATTTTTGACCCTGTTGTTTTCACAAAACCCAAGAAAATTTAAACTTGTGCTTCTTCGTCTTGAAAGCCAAATATATTCAATCATAATTTAAAAGCTCTTGACCATTGGAGAACCAGATACATTGAAGGTCTTTGTCTTCCGTGTTATTGATGAACTAATTCCATTAAAGACAAAGGTTCCTTCAGACACCCTGGGAAACCAGCAGCTTGAGCAACAATACAGCTAAACAGGATTGTGCATGCATGCTGAAATCTAAAATAATCATCTGTTGTAGTTTAGACATTCACTAGAAGTTGCTCAGTCTGCCTTCTATTCAAGATTGAGTCCAATAGAAACGACCCAAATTTGTAATCCACTCCAAAAAATGATTTTATTTCTGCTGGGACAACAAAAGAACAGGACTATCCCATGTGCCATTGCTGCTGATCAAAGGCAAAGATAATCTTACTGATTAAACTAAAAGTGAGGACAGTCTTAATAACAGTACCTACATTTTCCATAAATGTTTTTCCATAAAAAAGCAACCTTAATGTCCAGTTCATGTCTCATTGATGATAGCTGTCTGTCAGGAAAACGTGTTTTAGTAGACACAGTATAAACTTTTAATACCCTTGATTTTGGAAGAAAGTATGAATGAGTAGGACTCAATAGGACTCTGAACAGTTCTTGAGGCAATGCTGTTTCTGAGGCAGAAGAACCACGGTTGGTTCAGAGAATAACCTGTTTAAATAAATAGTAAGTGAAGGTTTAGAAACATATCATATGAATACATATAAATCACTTTGAGATTTTGTTCTAAGGCAGCATGTTCTTTGGTTGGTAGCTTGATAGCCAGTTAAACAAGTATACTCACTTAGCTCCTGGACATGAGCATTAAAGCTGTGTTGACATAATGGAATTGAAGACATTGACACATGAAATGTCATGGTAATCTCTGTGCTGGCATGCAGTGAAATACTGCCTTAGGGGCAAACTAGCTATTTCTCCATGCAGTTTTATGAAAAGAACATCATAAAAAAACTCAAACTGAATTGCAAACATTTTATTCAGTGCATACATCTCTGAGGGGCAGACAGTTCTGCCTGCTGGTAATTTTAATTGGTTATTTTCTGAACCAATTGTTCTGAATTGTTCACACTTTTGTTCTCATAATGAAGGACTCTATTGTCCTCAAAAAGCAAATCACAAATAACAAAACCTTAAGAAAGTCAGTGTCTTTGTGAAGCTGCAAGTGGTTTTTCTTCGAAAGAATTGTTGATGAATAACCCAGTGTTTCTATGCCTTTTTAACACATAGTTGCTGAAATGTAATTATAATTTTCATTGTTCTACAGCATCGCGACCACAGTTTACAAACTCTCCCACCATGATTGTAATGGTAGGCCTGCCTGCCAGAGGAAAGACCTACATCTCCAAGAAGCTCACACGGTACCTCAACTGGATTGGGGTCCAAACCCAAGGTGAGCACAGCCTCAGTGGCAGGGGTAGGGAAGTGAGGGCTGTAGTCCAGCACAGTGTGCTGATTGTCCCTGCTCCAGCAGACCAACTGGTAATTAACAGGTGAATTGAATTGGGTGTGCTTGTGTGGCAAAAGCACAAACTGTGCTGGAATCCGGCCCTCCAGGACTATGATCTATAGAAATAAACCATAAACAGCTAGAGATTGCATGTATTCAGGATACAGTAATAAATAAGTTGCTTCGTGTGTTTGTACTCTCCACAGTCTTTAACTTGGGCCAATACCGAAGGGAGGCAGTCAAGAGTTACAAAAACTATGAATTCTTCCTTCCCGATAATGAAGAGGCCATGAAGATCCGCAGGTCTTGAGCAAGATACAGCATGTTATGGTAGCTCTGTGTTGGTGTCTGAACATTGAAGTGGAAATGTGACAGAGCTGACTCTACTTTGTGCAGGGCCTGTGCGTCCAACGCCCTCAAAGACATCTCCAACTACTTCACCAAGGAGCTGGGACAAGTAGCAGTGAGTAAGACGGACTATCAGTACACTCTACCTGCAGTTTTTCAGTGCAGAGGCCAGCACAGCCTTCCCCTCACCCCTAAATCAGTCAGTCAACAAAGCCATCTACTTAACTCTAAGCTCAAGTGGGCATCCCCGGTCCAAATCTGTTCATATAAATAGTTCAATGAGTAGAAGATTAACTAGTTTCCAAAAGGCGTTGGCTAAAGTTAAAGGTGAAACACTCTTTTCAAAATTTTAAGCAAAATCATGATTAGAAATTACAAGGTGATGCAAATTCCAAAGCTTTATAAATACCGTGAATCCTCAAAGCTTGTCCCAACAATCAGCAGCCGTGGGCTTCTCTAAGCAGCTGCTTAGCACTCTGAAAATAACTCTCATATTTGATGAGATTATTTTCTGTCCTCCAATAATACCAGTGCAGCTATTGCACATGATTATGATGCATGATCACTACACACTGATTAACTGTTATGATCATGAGTTGATAATTTGAGGATTAATTGACAAATAATTCATTAATTGGTATTGCTTTGTGTTTGTAATGTTATCCAAGTTGATTGCTATGGTATTCCAGGTGGCTGGTATGGTGTTGTTAAGTGGTTGGTTTGGTTTTTCCAAGTGGTTGCTATGATGTTTTTTTTGTGGTTGCTATAGTATTGCTAGATGTTTGCTGTGATATCCCAGGTGAATGCTAGAGTATTGTTAAATGGTTGCTATGGTGCCCCAGGTTGGTGCTATGGTGTTACTAAGTGTTTGCTACATGGGTACGGTAGTGTAGCAATGGGGTTGATATGGTATTTCCAGTGGTTTCAATGCTATTACTTAGTTGTTGCTAGGTTGTTGCTGGGGAGGTTGCTAGGCAGGTATCCCAGGAATGTCTGGAATTTAAATTATGTCAGTATCTGTCAGTTATGCCACAAAAATATAAAAAAGTAGTTGTAATAATAATAATAACAATAATATGTTCTCAGAAATACAGTTCACTGATCTCAATCTACAATGGGTTTGTTTTACAGGTGTTTGATGCCACTAACACCACCAGGGAAAGGAGAGGGGTCATCAGCAGCTTTGCCAAAGAGAAGGGCTACAAGGCAGGTGCAGGGCTTTGAATCATCCCATATGATGCCTTTACCTGAATCTCTCCTTGTTTAATCTGTTATACTGATGAAAATGTAATATTCATAACAATATAATATATCCCATTTTCACAATTCTCCAGCAGTGACTCATGTGTTTTCAGGTGTTTTTTGTTGAGTCGATTTGTGATGACCCAGACATAATTGAGGCAAATATAATGGTAAGAAATAATGTGTGAGAAAGAAACGTTCAAATACATGGCTTATGGCAAAAAGAAAGACAACACTAACCTGTGCTATGGTAGGAAGTGAAACTGAGCAGCCCAGACTACGAGAACTGCGATAAAGAGGAGGCACTGGACGATTTTCTGAAGCGCATTGAGTGCTACAAGACTACTTATGTCACTCTGGATGAGGAAAAGGACAGGTACACTGACTGATATATCAGTGCCCACTTCATCAGTCTTACCATTTTAGTTTTTCTTTTAGATTTTCTTTTAATATAGTTTATGTAACAACAGCAATAATATATGCTGGCAGTAAAAAGAATTGTTGTGCTGTTCTTATGTGTTACATTGATGATTGATTAACAGTGTACATCAATGGACATGTCAATACACAGTGGTTTTATATCCCCATTGCTGATGCGTCAAAATATATATCAAAATATTGTATCTTGCAGATTAATATAAAAAGTAAAAATATTCAGTAAGTAAAAGTCATTTAAAAATAGTTAAAATAAAACCACCAAAAATATAGAAACTTAAATAAAAATGCATATTTACTGTGCCATTAGTGTTTACCTGCAATAAGTGTATCAGTGATCACTGAGCAGTTCTTTCTGACTACCAGTATAAAGTTACTGTGCACGTTTCTTCTTTCTCATACTGTTTTGTAGGCATCTCTCCTACATTAAAATCTTCAACGTGGGCTCCAGATACTTGGTAAACCGGGTCCAGGACCACATTCAGAGCCGTATAGTGTACTACCTCATGAACATCCACGTCACCCCACGCTCCATCTACCTCAGCAGGCATGGTGAGAGTGAGCTGAACCTGCTGGGCCGCATCGGAGGTGACTCTGGCCTCTCCTCACAGGGCAAGAAGGTGAGATGAGGCTGGATGTGTCTTCGGGAAGTCATTTGGGAATAGAGAAAAACAGGAAATGCTGGAATGATAATACTAAAGTATGTATTGCCAAAAAAGGGATCATTCTTGTGACCTTATTGCAGTTACTTCTAAATAGAGTCTTTAACAACAGCGTCATCTGCTGGCCAGAATGTGAACAGTACAGCTTTATGATGATCTGTCAGCACCACTGAGGTTTTCATTGTACACACCCACTAAGCACTTTATTAGGAACACCTACACAGTAATGAAAGTTTGATTGTGAGGCTGGTTTGAGGATTTCTACAACTGATTATCTATGTATATATATATATATATCCCCCAAAGACCGGCTTTAGATCCAGCAACAGTATATTGGATAAAGCTCCATAGTTTTATCCATGTTTTTTACAGGGTACTGTATGAATTATGATGAATTCACTAAAACCTGTTTGAACTGTCTGTCAGTATGCTAGTGTTCTGGCTGAGTTCATAAGGAATCAGACCATAAAGGACCTTAAAGTGTGGACCAGCCACATGAAAAGAACCATCCAGACAGCTGAGGCTCTGGGTGTCGCTTATGAACAATGGAAGGCCCTGAATGAAATTGATGCTGTGAGTTACAGCTTTTGTGGTAGTTGTTGTTGTTGTTTTTTTACTATGTCTGTACAATAGAACATTTATCTAGTGTCATATTTTCATGTAAGGGTGTCTGTGAAGAGATGATGTATGAAGAGATCCAGGAGAACTACCCAGAGGAGTTTGCCATGAGAGACCAAGACAAGTATCGCTACAGATATCCCAAAGGAGAGGTAAGAAATGTAATATCCTCTGCTTAAATTCTGATTCATACAGTACATAAGATTTTTTTGTCTAAAGATATGGAAGTCATTGACTTTTCTGAAATACTGTTTACCAGAAGTCCTATCAGATCTGAAACATGCACCTGGTTGACTCCTGGGCATAGCAGGAGATGGTTTAGCTAGAGCAGCACATGGTTATTGACCACATTTAACACAAATTTACATAATTTTACACAAATTAGTTCTAAAAACAAGGGGACAGGCAAAGTGAAATAGAGTGCTTTTAATGGCAACTCTTGTTTATTTATGTGTTTTATTTAAAAAAATAATTATATATATATATATATATATATACCGATGACTGCATGTATATATGTACATATATGTACATATATATGCAGTATGTATTGATATTTCTGCACACTTTAAAGCATAATTCCTACTTATTTTTTGTACTTTACATATTTAACATGCCATTACATTTGCACACACCACCATTTAATTTTTTATATTTAATTGTGCAAATAAACAGTAATTCTGCTTTAGTATGTGTGTGTGTGTGTGTGTGTGTGTGTGTGTGTGTGAGAGAGAGAGAGAGAGAGAGAGAGAGAGAGAGAGAGATTTCAGCATATATGTAACCTTCCTGAGCATTACCTCCATCTTGGCCCCCACCAACAACACCATTTACATCACTAAATGAAACCATTAAGACATGACTAGACCCTTTTTTCTTGTGAGATACATGAGATAAAAGGAGCCTTTGTGTCCCCACATGATCCACCTTGCAGAGGAAGTAGTTGTAAAATGATGTCCTAAAATATCTCTTCAAAAGTGATGTTGGATTTGTTTGCATGTGTTAAACACAACTGATAAAAATTAAGCAGTGATGGCAATAACTGAAATGAACTAAAGCTGCAATTTGCTTGTCATGCCATATTTTCACCAGAGAGGGCTTCATATGACCAAACATTTACAGAACATAATGCTGCTTTCATGTTTCAGTGTGTTTCTGCTCGCTCAGTATTTCCGTCTGTCTTCTGCAGTCCTATGAAGACTTAGTGCACCGTCTGGAGCCAGTCATCATGGAGCTGGAGAGACAGGAGAATGTTCTGGTCATCTGCCACCAGGCAGTCATGCGTTGCCTGTTGGCCTACTTTCTGGACAAAAGCGCAGGTTGGCAACAGAGACAGTCTGTTCCTGTTGTCTTTGAATCATTTACCAGAGTATAACTATGTAACAGATCTTCTAGTGTTAAATGAAGAGTAAGAATTTCTGTGCGTTCTCCATAGATGAACTTCCGTACCTTAAATGTCCTCTGCACACTGTCCTCAAACTGACACCAGTAGCCTACGGTATAGTTCATTTTTTTAATATATATTAATATATATATATATTTGTAGTAACAACAGGTTTTTTTTCAGGTTCTTAAACTAACTTTAACGTTATTCTGACTTCCTTCCTTTTAGGATGCAAAGTTGAATCTTTTTATTTAAACATCAAAGCAGTTAACACACACAGAGAAAGACCTGCGGTAAGTCTGTTCTCAGTCATGATTGGCCACGTTACCATGGTTACAGGATAAGGTGAATTACTATGAAGAATGTATTTATTCATCATTCGTTTATTAATGAACTTCATTTTTCATATATAACTTCATTTAACTGAATAAGCATTTTACAACCATACCATATACTGTACATTCGGGAAGTATTCGTAGTGCATCACCTTTTGCACATTTTGTTATGTTACAGCCTTATTTCAAAATGGATTCAATTCATTTTCTCCTTCAAAATTGTACACACAATACCCCACAATGACAAAGTGAGAAACGTTTGTTTGAAATCTTTACAAAGTTATAAAAAGAAATAAAACACAAAAATATAATATATGTACTTATGAATGCATAGGTATTCACTGCCTTTGCTCAATACTTTGTTGAAGAAGCACTTTTGGCAGCAATTTCAGCCTCAAGTCTTTTTGAGTATGATTCTACAAGCTTTGCACACCTGTTTTTGGGAGGTTTCTCCCATTGTTCTATGCAGAAACTCTCAAGATCCATCAATTGGATGGGGAGCATCAGTTCACAGCCATTTTTAGATATGTCCTGAGATGTTCAGGTGGGTTCCAGTCTGGGCTCTGGCTGGGCCACTCAAGGATATTCACAAGGAGTTGTCCTGAAGCCACTCCTTTGTCATATTGGCTGTGTGCTTAATAAAAATAGCCTATCCATAATAATAATAATAATAATAATAATAATAATAATAATAATAATAATAATTATAATAATAATAATAATAATAATAATTATAATAATACAATTATTATTGTTGTTATTATTATTATTACTACTATTATTATTATTATTATTATTATTATTATTATTATTATTATTATTATATAACTTATTTCTTAACTGCAGTACAGTTCCAAGGTAATTAAATAAACAGGTGAAATATCAGAAAGACAATAAAAGTAGGTGATGGACATTTCTTCTCATTTTCTAGAATGTTGATGTGACAAGAAGACCAGAAGAAGCACTCCGGACTGTCCCAGAACATTTCTAACATTAACAGAAAAGGAAAAAGATTATGCACAGTGTGCTGATATTTACCTAATTTGTTGCACTGTTTAATTTTTATTAAAAGCTACATGGTTTACATTAATTAACTAAGTCAAAGTATGATTAGATATCAGGTTCCCAAAGTTTACAAAAATGGTCTAGACTTTTCAATGACTTTTGTTATGGCTAGTGATAAAAATGAGAGAGAGAGGGAGAGAGAGAGAGAGAGAGAGTGAATGAATGAATGAATGAATGAATGAATGAATGAATAAATGAATGAATGAATGAATGAATGAAACGTGCCTTGGCTCATAATAAGTTGGAAAGCTAAGACCCCTTGTGTGATTGATTGCCATTGGTTGACTGTTGGACAACGTTGGACTGTTGTAGAAATGCTGTTATAGAAAGTTAACCAGCATTAGCCCTTTTTCCGGTGCAGTGAGTGTTTAATGTTGTCATAATGCATGCTGTCAGCTCTCAGCACACTTACCAAACAACACTGAAAGTGTAGTTAGAACATCCAGTATATGTAACACAAAACAGGTGTGATTTAACAAAGAAAGTGTTGTAAATCTTGTATGAGTGCAACAGAGATTTGCTGTAACTTGTACATGCAAAAGTTTGGGCACCCCTGGCCTATTAGTATAAAAAGTTTAGTGTGAATCTGATGTGGTGGTGCACTACTCGACTGTGCTGTTATACCTGCATTATTACGATCTTCGTAGACTATATCATAGTTTGGTCTTATGTTGCAGAGAGTGGCATGCGTAACATTTTGGTGAGATTTGGAAGCACTTCCAGCAAATTCTGGAATCAAACGTCTCAATTTCAGTTACAAAAAA
Source organism: Acestrorhynchus altus (assembly GCA_034509495.1). Taxonomy (NCBI): domain Eukaryota; kingdom Metazoa; phylum Chordata; class Actinopteri; order Characiformes; family Acestrorhynchidae; genus Acestrorhynchus; species Acestrorhynchus altus. The sequence goes on along the minus strand of CM067518.1, from coordinate 6,057,575 downwards.
AAATTAAGATGAAGAAAGGATGAACTTCTGCAGCAGGATGATGATCATAAATGCACCTCAAAATCCACAAAAGGCTGCCTCAAATCCAATGACTTAAAGAAAATCTGTGGATAGACTTAAAGATGGCCTCAGAATCTCAAATGACTAGAATCCCAAAGCTTTTTTTAAGGAGAAATGGGAGAAAATCCTCCAGAACTGAAAGACTCTGTACAAGCTATGGTACTCACCAAAGGGAGGGTTATTTAAACCTTTGCTTTTTTTATTTCGAAACTATAGAAGCACATAAAAAGTAATCTTGCTTAAAATATTAAAGAAACATGTCATCTTTAAATTTGCCTTTTGGAATTCAGGAGGACATACTTTATCTCTTCACATCAAGATATTTTCAGGGGTGCCCAAACTTTTGCCTGCCAATGTATGATCTCAAATATAGAAAATATCTGTAAAATAACATCAATAAACTGTTCAATATATTCATCACATTTTATTTATATAGCACTTTTTTACAATGTCACAAAGCAGCTATACAGAAGTCCAGGTCCAAGCCTCTTATGAACAAGCCAGTAGGCAGCAGTGGCAAGGAAAAACTCCCTCAGACGGGAGGAAGAAACCTTGGGAGGAACCAAGGCTCAAGAGGGGAAACCATCCTCCTCTGCTCAACACCGGAGAGCACAGACAAGAAATGAAAAGAACAAACAGAATGGGACAAAAGAAATGAAAACTAAATAATAAAAAACTATAGATAAGGTGTGAGCAGTGTTTGGACGAGTATGAGTTGTGAGAGAATGTAAGATAGAGACTAAGTATTAATATGAAAGTCCGTACAGGTTGAACAATCATAAGCTGGTAATGCAGTCTCTAATGTGACATGAGTGAACCAATGTGAAGATCCCAATGAGGACAGCATCACAGAGGACAGCGGAGTAGTGAGAGCCTGGGGTGGTTAAAACTGAACTATTCGTTCTTTGAACGGTATTTGAAACGGTCCACATTCCCTGGAATTTAGATGCTTGAAAGACAGCAAAGGAATAATGTATGGATTTTTTTTATGAACGTCTACAGACAGTTGTTCTGTTTGGCCTTTTAAAATATTTTCATCTCTTCGCTCTCAGAGAGTATGTTATTAAATGTGTGGAAGGTTTTACATCACAGCTAATAAAAATAAACTAAATATCGTGACTTTGTTTATGTGGTGTGGATGGCATGGATAAGTGCACTCTGGAAGGGCAGGACATTGTGGGTTAACAATTTGTGGATTCTGGTGCCCTTGAACTGATGGCACGACTCTGTGAAATTTCCAGCAGCCCACACGGAGGCCAACAACAACCCTCCTGACATTCATCCAGAGGCACTGACAGGAGCCTGGTTAAACACCATATGTGTGAAATTACTCTTGAAAAGTTTAAATCAATGTTTTTAATAACAGCTAGCCTTTTAATAACATCTAAAATTTTAATAACATCATTTGGTTTACAATAAAAGCCCTAAATTAATGCACAATGCCAGGCCCGTTTCCTTTCATAGCTTTCAAATAATTAGTAGAAAGTTCTGTGGTGTTGCTACAGCAATTCTACAACTTTCAGCTTCTTATATGTGTTTGAGAGTTAGAGTAAGATGCGGTGGAGCAATGGGGTTATCAGGAGATGGGGTAGATACTGGGGTGTTCAGGAGATGGGATAGATACTAAGATGTTCAGGAGATGGGCAGATACTGGGGTGTTCAGGAGATGGGATAGATACTAAGATGTTCAGGAGATGAGCAGATACTGGGGTGTTCAGGAGATGGGATAGATACTAAGATGTTCAGGAGATGGGCAGTAACGTCACATTAAGGAGATGTAGGTGGAGTTAAGGAGAATATTTCACACTTTATTTGAATTAGAAAGAAAAATGATTTAAAACATCAGCTAATGGACATTTAACTTATCTGATTCCAAACTTTCTGAACAGTAGTGTAGGAGATAACATCTCCATCTCTCTACACTTCTACTTGGTCTTGGGACAACCTTGGTGTCTTAAGTGGAAGGGAGGGGTTTCAGTTACTCTTGCAAAAGCAGCTCTCTGGAACACACCACATGTGACTAGAATGAGGCTGGAAGCAGCAGCGTGAACAAATGACTGGTCTACCAGAGCCTCATAGGAACTGAATGCAGGAACAGAGATCATCATGGGCTTCAACCTTGTCAGGATTACTGTAACTCTGCTGGTGACTGTAAGCATTGGATGTGCAGTGGATTTTGAAGAGCAGAGTGTCGTGCTCAAGGTGAGTGCCCAGTTTTAAAACATGAAGGTGATAAGAAGAGTTTTTAGGTGGTGAACCTTGCAGTGGGAAATGGCACATGGAAGTGTAAATGACCTTTAACCTAAATTTTATATATTAATTTTTTTATTTTTTTTTACATTTATGTTACGTTTTTTTTTTCTCCAAATCTAATTTCACTGACAAAATATGGTATTTTTATGACTAACAACTCTTGGGGCAGTACTTAATTCTGCATAAGTTTGAGCAAAGCCTCATTTGATTTTCAGTCAAGTCCTACAAGTAGTGAAAGTGAACCAAATCAAACAAAAAACAGGAAAGGGATGAAATAATATATCTGTCAGTGGCAAAACTACTCATCTTTGTTTTCAATATCTGATGTGACCCCCTTGTGCAACAATAACTGCCACCCAACATTTCCAGTGTGTGGTGATTAGTCCTGCACAATCGACTAGGAGGAATTTTAGCCCATTCCTCCATACAACACAGCTTTCAGCTCTGTAATATTGGCGAGTTCCTCCCATGAACTGCTTGTGACAAGTCCTCCCACAACATTTCTATTGGATTAAAGTCAGAACTTTGACTCGGCCATTCCACAACATTAACTTTATTCTACCTTATTGTTCTTTAACCATTTTAATCAAACATCTTGAGTGCTTAAAGTCATTGTCTTGCTGTTTGACCCACATTGGCATTTTTCTTTAGAATTTGCTCAATTGCTAAATTAGTTTGTTTCATCAACGATGACAAGCTGTCTTGGCCCACACTGTTAACAGTACAAGATCGTTGAGACGTTTTGTAGGTTCTCCACTTTGAAAACGGGGGAGGGACCTTTTAAGGTTCTTCATGAAGTGCTTCCAGAAACTTTTATCCTTGTATTAAAGGTTCTTTCAAGCAGTTTAAGAGGTTCCTCCACAGTTTAAATTTGAAGAACTTCCAAAAGTTCCTTAAAGATCTTTTTACAGCGTAGATGCGGAAAACAGGCCCAAAGCTTGATATTTGGTTTGTGCTAGAGTGCAGTGTTTTGCTTTCACCAAACAACACTTCTCATCTAAATGAAAAATATCTATTGCTCTCATCCATCCACAAAACATTTTTCCAATATCCCCTTGTCTTGTTCATGTGAGATCAACAGCTTTCTTCTTGCTACACTGCAATGCACAATATTATTGTTCAGTGATCTCCTGTTGGTGGGCTCATGAACATTAACATTAGCCAATGTGAGAAATGCCTTAAGCTGCTTTAATTTTTTTACTTGTCCTGCTCTTGGCATGATCTTTGTTGGTCAACTGCTCCTGGAAAAGGTAATAATGATCTTGAATGTGCTCCATTTGTACACAGTCTGTCTTCTTCTGAGCTTCTTACAGATCTCGTTTGTGTCATAATACTTCCACAAACATGTTGTGAAGATCAGACTTTGAAAGATCCCTATTCTTTAAATAAAACACGTCACTCCACTCCCACTCACACCTGATTGTCTCCCATTGATTGAAAACATCTGACTCTAATTTCACCTTCAAATCCTGTTAATTGAAAAGGTGCACATACTTTTGCCACTCACAGGTATGCAATACTGGATCACTTCCCTCCATAAATAAAGGAGCAATTGTAATTTTTTTGCCTCCTTTGTTTGATTTGGTTCACTTGACCTACTTTTTGGACTTGAGTGAAAATATGATGAAGTCTTATGTCAATTCTATGCAGAATTATACAGAAGTCTGAGTGTAACTTGGCAGAAATCTTTTTGTTATGATAAAATATGTTGTATATCATAATAAGATATATTCAGAATGTTAAATTGAATTGTCATATCCAAACAGTGTCTTGAGAAATGCATTTATTTATTTATTTATTTAACTAGCCCAAAGCGTGACTGAGCCACCTCCATGCTTTATAGTCAGGATAAAGGTGTGTTATCCATAAAGCACCTTTTGTCCTCAAATATACCTTTGCTCATTGTAGACAAAATATATTATATATATATTTTAGTCCAAAGATATTTTCTAGATATATTCTAGTAAGATATGTTCTATATTCTATATTCTAAGTACCTTAAAGCAACATTATGCAGAATTATTACCCAAAAACAGACCAAAATTTATGCTGATGCTCCAATGACTATAATTGTAGCATCTTTTTTGTGAATGCACACTGCTAACTGCACTACATATACTTAATGAAGCTGGCAGAACAATGCTTGCAACAACTGTGGCACAAGTAAAATAAAGTAAAATAAAAATAGTAGGATCTTTCAACTCAAGTTAATGTCATTTATTTTTATATTACATCATTTTCAAGCATTTCTATTGGTCCATTGGTCATGAAATGTTCACACAATATAAAAGATGACTTGGGAAAAAGTAAAAAAAAAACAAAACAGTTTAATACATAATCAGACTGGTTTTGTATCTCATGGCTCACTACTACATGCACACTGACTAGCACTGAAACTACAATGCATTTTAAAAGTCTGCAAAAGTCATTTTCTCAATAACACTTTACTATTGCCAGCATAGCCAAAGCACACACTCCCCCCCATTCAGCTGTTTGTTTACGGTGTATTTACAGCACCCCTCCAGGATGTGTGGTAATATATTGACACAGCTAAGATTTGTGGGCAAAATGAACATCTGAAACCCCTCAGTGGCCCTCTGAATACAGTACTGATATTTAGTTCCATTTTTTCCAGCCATTCTGTGAATGGCTTTGATTCAGGCTATTTCAGCACGACATCAAGCTCTAACCAAGACTCACACACTGGCGTCTAAGAGCAAAGGGAGTGTGCTTTCAGTGGTGTCTCAGCCCATGGTTTCTTCAGATTAGGTTTTTATTTGCGTAATAAGTATGGCTTATCAGATTTTGGTGATGCTTTTTTCTTGGGAATAAATGGATTTCTGTCCTAGAGTGCCAATGCAGTAACTTTTAGTTTCTAATGTAACTGAAATGACTTCCTCCAGATGCTTGAACATGGTCACTGTTAAGGCTCATCTAAATCATACTTGTAATTCATACTTGTGCCAGCCTAAACAAAAAAAAATCCTGGCTCCATCATTTCCCATGTGGCATAAACACTCAAGTTTGCATACATATGAATCCTTGACTGTAGACTTTGTTCAAACATCTAATATTAACATAAGATTATCCTCTATCCTCTATTTAAAAATAAGTGCTTCAAATGGTTCTTAGAGAAAAGCCGCAGAAAACCTATAAAGAACAATGCTTGCAATAAAGCTTTACAATCTGACAATCTTACAACTTAAAAGAACTGAAGTTGTTTAGATATTTAAAAGATTCTTCACAATCAAAATTTTAATCTCTATTATTTAATCTCAAGGTTCTTTATATACTCACACAAAAAAACATTTGCACCCAGAAGGAACTGACCAAGAGGAAGGAAACTTGTGTGGGTTGGTTTGACATCATGAGACATGACAATGAGCGCTCAGTCATGCATGTGACAGAAGCCAGGCTGACTGACTACATACGGTTGTCCTTTTGTGCATGTTTTCCATTCTGACTTGTGCTATTGTGTTGGTAGCATAATTTTAATCTAAATATGCTATGGAGAAGAGTTTGAAAGCAATTCCAGCAGTTGGAAGAGTTGAGGATGACTCACATTGTCTCCACATAGAGCTCCAGGTAGCAGGATATTATCATACCACACTGTTGGTGACACTGGTTTGATATAGATATGTACCAGCAACAAGAAGGATCTGGGAGACCTATGTGAACCATGAGAGGGAGAAGCAACAGATTGTCCAACATGTGTGGAATGACCCAACAGCCACAACTGTGGACATTAAACAAGCAGTTATACACTTCATGAGTCATTCTCTTAGTGCCAGTACGACAGGTAGACCACTGCACAATGCAGGACTACATGCACACAGATCGTTATAACACCACGTGAGTGTCATCAAAGACTTCAATGGCATTGTGCCACATTTAGATAGAGCCACTCAGAATGGCAGCAGGTCATCTTCAATCATAAGTGCTGCTTTTGTCTTGTTAATCAATTAATGAATCTGTGTATAGAGGCACCATGACCAGTTCCAAGGTGATGCATCCCTGATTGAAAATATGTGGGATGCTATTGCAGGTGCAAATCTGCAGGAACTGAGGGAGAATATTCAATTTGCATGGAACAGACTACCACAGGACACTAAGACTACAACGCCATTCCAACATGGCTGGCAAGTTGCCATGTTGGCATGTGTAGCTCAATAAGTATTCCCCATATCATTCAAAATCCTTAAAAACTTTTGGTTCCTGTTATCATTTATTTTCCTTCCTAATTGTATTGCAATCCCACACTTCCTTTTGGATGCAACTCTTTTTTCACAATTAGCGTAGAAATATTTCTATAGCATTGGTCAAAGAGCCATCTGAAGCACCTTTATTTTTACTGTTACTGTAATCCTGTGATCTTGTTTCCTCTTCAGAGATTGAGGCGTCAGAGCAACACAGCTAAACCTGCAGTAAGTATGAAATTTAAAGATTTTTTTATTAAAGAAGGCTTGAGAAGTCAACCATGTGTTCATTTGTATTTTGTACTCTGAGTTGTTAGAGCACCATAGTGTTATTACTGGTGATGTAACATGTGGTCCTCATAATTCTTACAATATGTGCAGTGATGTGTTCTGCCAGGGATTCAGGGCCTTGAAAAACGCTCAAGAGCCACTTGAATTAATGATCCCCAACAATGTGGGGTTTTTGCCTCTGGAACAAAATAACATCGTTCAAAGTTATTCAGGTTTGCTCAAGTACTATGCTTTACTGATGCAAAGTCTAAAGCAACTGACATTTACAGGAAGTGACAGCATAAGTGACATATCATTGATGTCTTTTTTGGGCAGAAACAGCCAGTTTCAGTTAGTTCGACTGAACTTTTTCAAAACTGAAATCTTCAGTATTGGCCTTTATTACTAACACTTTACAGGCACTAGACAAAGATACATTTAACCCACATTTAACTCATCTATGACAGTGAACACACACACACACACACACACACACACGTGCAACATCATTTGTAGAGGTGAAGACCTGACTGGACACATGAATAACTTAAACAATTACATTAAAAAACAGAGACACACAATAAAAAAGTTTTATCAGCCTGAATGGAGAATAAAATAATTTAGATTCATGTTGACATAATTCATGCATGAAAGGGTTAAGAAATCAACTTCGTCACAGTTATTTTTCCTCACTATGCTTAGGAGAAAAAATATTCGGTGCGTATGAGACTTTTGAGGTTAAATTAGTCAAAGCTGAGATGTTTTAATAGCTTGATTTTAATCTCTTTCAAGATTCATATTTGATTTTTTTTTAGAATGAAGAGGAATTACTCAGTAACCCAATGAGAAAGCAGCAAAATCTTTCAGAAGTTAAGAACCAAAGCTTTCTAACACTATGTGGCCCAAATTTGGCCCAAATGCAAAAAAACTCTGAAGTCTGGTAAAGTCTCCTTTGTCTTTATATCTGATCTCAAAATGTTCCCAAAAACCTGTGGGAGCTCAAAAGACGATTGATGAGCTTTGAACAATTAAGCTTGGTAAGGCCTGAGTTCTAGCTCTTCTTACCTTTTCTCTTATTAACTGTAATTTATTGCAATTCCTATGATTACTAAAGACTGATATTGACTGTTTTTCAAGTTCAAGACAAAATATATATTTACTCTGTTCTCAAATTAAACAGATGAATTTATGGTGTTTGCTCTGTTGAATCTAGGATTAACAGACAGAACCTAATTACTATTTAGAAAAATAAAAACTTGATTCTGGATCAGAAACTAGCAAAGAGGGATGAAAATAAACTTCATGGACTATCACCTGTCACTCTTGTCTCCTCTCTCTCTCTCTCTCTCTCTCTCTCATCTATGTCAGTATTTATTCACCATTTTTTTTCATCATTTGGTGTACCACCTTGAGATGCTTTGCATTTGAGAACCACTGATCTAGCATATTTCTATGGATAGTACTGCTGATACCAGGTATAATTATACTGTTGCACAAGAGAACATTTCTCCTCATGCTCTCACAGATAGCCTGGCATTTGTTGCCAGACCAATGTGGTCTGAGTGAGAGCCAAGCAAACAGAGAGTGAGCTATTCACTCTACTGTGGGCTGCCATCAAATCCCTGGACTGGCCAGACTGACGGCAGGGGATTAACAAACTGCAAAGTGCACAAATAAAATTTAAAAATAAACTTTAAGAAATACCTGATTGTAGCAAGGCATGAATGCACCTATAGATAGTTCATCTAGAACCGGCACATATTGTGAATTTGTCTTGCTCTCACACTTTTATAAAAGTGAGTTTTTACAGAACCCTCCACTGAATGGTTTTTCAAGTTCCCATTCCTAGTCTTGGAGTATACACTGTCCAGTGCAATTTAGTGTTTTCCTGCTCAAATAAACATACTTTAACTCAGGAAGGGCTTGTTAATACGGTGGCATGAAGTTTGGGCACCCTTGGTCAAAATGACTGTTATTGTGAATATTTAAGCACAGTGAAGATGAAATGATCACCAAAAGGCAAAAGAAAAACAAATTCTTCAACATTTTAAGCAATACCACTGTATTAGTTTTGTTTTATATAGTTTTAGAGTAAAAAAAAGTGAAAGGAGTTCCTTCCACAAGTATGGGTACCCTGGGAATTAGCTGGTTAGGGTTATGGCTTGTTCAAAAGCACCATTAGGAAAGGACAGGTGATACAAATTTCAAAGCTTTATAAACACCAAGACTCGCTAATCTTGTCTCACAATACAGCAGCCACAACACCGTATATTGTTCCACTATTCAGTGACAGCTGCACAAATATGGCCTTCAAGGAAAAGATATCAGAAGAAAACCTGTCCTTGGTCCACAAAATTCAATGTTTGCAAAAGAACAACTAAACAAAAATGATGCATTTTGGAAATGAGTTCTGCGCTCCAATAAGGTTAAAATAGAACTCTGCAGTGAGCAAAGGTATGCTTGGAGATAATAGGACACAGAATTTCATGAAAAGAACACCTCTTCAACCATTAAGTTGGGAGTGGCTCAATCATGCTTTGGGGTTGTATTGCAGCCAGTGGAATGGGGGACATTTCACAGCTAGAGGGAAGAATGGATTAAATGAAATTCCAGAAAATTCTGGAAGCAAACATAATACCATCTCTAAAAAAAGCTGAAGTTGAAAAGATGATTGCTTCTACAAATGGATAGTGATCATAAACTAGCTCAAAATCCACAATAGACTACCTCAAAAAGCTCAGCTGTAGGTTTTAACATGGCCCTCACTGTTCCCTGATGTGAACATTATTGAAAATCTGTGGATAGGCTTTAAAAGAGTCTCACAGCAATCTCACAGAACTGGAAGATTATTGTGAGGAATAATGGATGAAAATCCCTCAAACAAGAACTGAAAGACTTGTTTCCTGGCTATAAAAAGAGTTTACAAGCTATAATATTTGGCAAAGGTAGTGCTACTAGATATTAACCATGTAATTTGCTTGAAACCCTTTTTCTTTTTCTTTTTTTCTTTTTTTTTTGTTTTAAACACAAAGGGAATGTTTCATTTTTTCACTTTGGAGATTTATTTCTCACCACAGTGTACACACAATCTGTGATCCTTGTTTGTCGAACTGAATTTAAAAGTGGTGGCAAAGGAGGAAATACAATGCTACTAAGTGGATCAATCACAGTTGTTCTGGTCAGGAAGCATAAATGGGTAGGCAAATTGATCATAAGGCTCTCATCACCATCGTCACGCTCATTTGCAAAATCACTACTCAAATTAAATAAACTAAACTCTACTTAAAATAACAAGTAAGCAGAGCTTTAGAAATGTGTATCTACTCCTTACAGCTTTTTTATGTGGTTGCACAACATGCAAAACACTAAAACAACAAAATCTCAAACTGAATTGCACACTTTTCATTCAATGCATTCACATACAAAGCTTTTTGGAGCAGATACATGTTTCTAAAGCTCTGGCCATTTTAATTGGTTATTCTCTGAACCAAATGCATTTGTTCTGCCTCAGAGGCAGAGCTGCCTTCAGAACTGATAGCTGCAGTAATAGAATTCTCCTCAAGACGCATTGAGCTGTTAGCAGCAGTTAAAAATGATGTGGTGTGCAGGGGAAGCACATATTAACCTTCAGCCTCCCAACTTGTTGTGCATGACATTATGTATGTCAGGAAGAGACCTAACTAGTGGGTGGAACTGGCTACAACTAAACTGGGAAATATGGCTTCGGTTATTTTCATTAAAAATGTCTTTTTGGTATTCACCATGCCCCTAGATGAAGATTATGGACTACCATGTTCGAAGCACTGTTGTTTCCCACTACGCTTTCACCACTGTGGAGAGTACAGTGTGGAACCAGCTCCACTTCACAAAAGAGGCAGCCTTTGAGGTAGACCTACCACCCTCTGCCTTCATCTCCAACTTTACCATGTGAGTCACAAATGGCACTTATTATTTCTTAACTTAATTTAGCTTTTTCATGTCATCTTATTATGTTTGCACCATTCTGGCATACATTTGAGCTAGGCATCTGAAGCAATAGATGTAATAGTCCAGAAAACCTAAACATGCATGTAGACCCGCTGTGCTTTGCACAGGGAAACTATCCATCCATGCAGTGAAGCTCACACAAACACACTAGTGAATTCACACATTAGGGGGCAATGAGCACACATGCCCAAACGGTGGGCAGCCCTATCCTTACAGCCCAGCGAGAATTGAACTGGCAACCTTCCAGTCACAAGGATGATTCCCTAACCTCCAGGACGTGGCTGCCCCTGTCCATACTCATTAAACTCATTGTCATGAGATTGTATGAGGCATCTGTAGGATTGCATTTTAACACTGATACAACAAATGTTCTAAAATGCTGTCCTAGTAAATCACAATCATTTGCATTGGGTTGTTCTTCTTGAAAAATTCACACAATGTTGTCTGGGATTGTAAAATCTAGTGCAGCTTTAATTCTGCCTGACTATCTGAGCAGACTGGTCTCTGTTTTCTATTCCCTGTGACATGCAATGTTGTAATTGCCTTAATGGTTCATTCAAGGGGAAGAATCACTGAGAGTCTGAGCTCAAATAAACACACTGCAGTTAATCTCAGTAAAAGTAATCATTAAAAAGTACTTATTCTCATTTGTCACAAAGCTTTCCTTGAAAATAGCCCTAGTATGCTTTTGGGGAAGAAAATGAGAAGTTTGAGGGGGGAAAAAATGTGGCCTTCATTCCAGGCAGGCCAGCAAGAGGTGTAATCCCAAAATAAAACTTCAGAGAACTTCTCAGGAACTCGAGCTCCACTGAAGAAAGCAGACAGGTTTGTGTGTGAGAGAGAGGCTTGAAAACCACTTTTCCTTTCAGAAGAATGTATAATGTAAATAAGATGCCCGCGAATAAGAAAAAGGCAGGCTGGTAGAGCAGCCAGGAGCTGGATTTGGGGGTGGAAGTGGTTCAGGAACGAGGGAACTTTGGGTGTAGATGAATAGCACGCTTTGTAACAAGAAGTCAGAGAGTTAATAGAGAAAATGACATGAGCTGGCCTGTGTTCCCCCTCCCCTATTTGCCCACTGGAGTTTACCAAGGCAAGTCGCCAAGGTACACACACATACATGTACGTGTGCAAATACCCATACAGTACACATGTAAATACAATACTGTCACACACTTATACTTGTGCATAGATTAGTTCTTGAGGTGCTAGATAAATAGTCTATCTAAAGTACATCAAACACATTTGTCTACATACCCAATGCCACATACTCACTCAAAGAAGACAGAATGTGTGTGAAAGTCTTGTCAATCCAGATGTATGTGTGTCTTTAGTGTAGGGCCATTACACAGGCGTCAACTGAAAGCCCCGTGTTCATCACATCACGCAGCTATGCACAGTCGTCTCATATAGCACACATACCTCTGCCTTCATTTTCCACTGGCTGTTAAACTGCCCGTTCAAGCTGTCTCTGCCCTAAACAAGCCCTGGTTCAGGCTTGCCAGTTTATTTTGGTGGGTCTTTGTTGATTTTTATTTAAATATGTTTGGTTAAAAAGGTCAACCTTAAATTTAGCTCCTTCGTTCCTTTGCTTTGCCGCAAAGAGGATACAAGGCCTTTATAACTGGCTGAATTGAGTTTTTGAGGCGTAGAGCAGAGGGAAATGCTCTGTTGGTGTATGAGGTAACAGGGCGTGTATGTGTATCTGTGCATGTGGTGATGGTTGGGGTCTTCCAGTAAGCATGTTGTCTGAGGTAAATGACTTTTTCTGCTCACCCCTGAGTCAACCTCACTTCTTGTTTGTGTGGTTTCAGTGGATAACTTGGTTAAACTCTCACCTAGATTCAGATCTAGAATCTTTAATCATTTGACTTTATTATAGAATCAAAAAGACACTTGTTTTCTACAGAACAATTTACAATCTAGACGAAGGCAATGTCCTTACAACATTTGACCTAATATACCTACACCTAATATACACAACTGTCTCAACCTGTTTCTCTCCATACAAACCCCTCAGTATGTCTAATGGTAAGGAATACGTGGCTGAAGTGAAAGAGAGAGCTGCAGCCAGAAAGATCTATGATGCTGCCAAGAAACAAGGGAAAGCAGCAGGACTTGTTGCCACCAAGTGAGTCCAAAAGCATATTTGTTACCTTCTCTCATGGGATTAAATCAAGTTTTTTTTTTCGGAACTGACTGGGGGAGCATGCAATTTCTCTACCTCCAAGTATTTGCTACATTAAATGGCTTTAACGGATCACACATGTTCAAAACTAAAGCTCGTTCCAAAATGAGCTCATGATTGAATAGACCAGAGCAGTATTTATGTCATTACAACTTAACAATCATTGTTTTTTCATTGAGAAAATGTGGTGCACAATTTGAAATCAATACAGTGTCAAAAATATACAGAAACCTAAAATACAAATAATGTTTTTTTAGAATCATTGTCCTGTTCGAATACTCCATTGTGTAACAGTTTCAACCATCTAGCTACTGGTTTGAGGTTTTGATGAAGAATTTGAAAGTAGTTTGAGGTAGTCCCTCCATCCTATTCCAATCCCTTTATGCAGTATATCAGTTCCACTGGCAGCAAAACAGCTGCAAAGCATGATACTACCACCACCATGCTTAACAGTAGGTACAGTGTTTTTTGCCCTGACCTTTACTCCTCTGGTAATTGTGACCAAACAACTCAGTCTTTGTCCATGTGGTCAGCTGCAAACTTGCAGGCTTGCAGGTGTCACCTTTGGAACAGGGGCTTCTTTTCTGGACAGCAGCCTTCAAACTCATTGGACTGTAGACAGCAGCTCTAGTGTTCCAACAGCTTCCAGTTCATGGCACACCTGCGCCTTAAACCTGGTTGTTCCTAAATGTTTGAACCAATTTCTCCCCGGATGATCAACGTACCTTGTATTCGACAGTGCAATTGGTGCTAAAAACCAAACCATTTGATTGTAGGCACACCTTTAATAGAAGCATAATTTAATTATTTGTAAGTGGGTTTATGTACATGATTGAGATTGTATGTATAACATGACACTGTGTTGAATTCGGAAATCTCAAAAAGAATATGTGTACCAAATTGTAAATATTGTTTCTGTATGCCTAAAGCTATATGTTATGCCTCAAAATTAGGGAGCGGGAAATTGAGAAGTTCAGAGTGGCTGTCAGTGTGCCTCCTGGAACCCAAATGTCCTTCTCCCTGACTTATGAGGAGCTACTGACACGGCGACTGGGTCATTATGAGCTGGCCTTTTGCCTGAAGCCAGGGCAGCCAGTACAGAATCTCTCGGTGGATGTTACAATAGCAGAGAGGACCGGAATCAGCTTCCTCAAAGCCTTGCCACTTAGAACCAGTCGACTACTCACGAACCCTGTTCCAGGTACAATTCAAAACCAGTCATCAGTTTGTCTAAAAAATTGGGGTAAAACTGAAATGCAGATGCTACTGTTTGAAAGCTATGCATGTTACAAGTTGCGATGTTTCTCAATGTTTCTCAAACCTGATCCTGGAGGCACTCCTGTCCTGCACATTTTAGTGCTTTCTCTGCTTACAATACACATGATTCTACTGAGTCAGCCCTTTCTGAGTTGCACTTCTGCAGGCAGTTATATGCAGCATGCTAGGCTTTGTATCTCAGGATGAGATACAAAGCAACCATGATACACAAGATTACAAGACTTATCCTATCAATGATTCATCAATGTGAATGATCTGGGAGTAATCCAGCTTGGAAAACAGCAAAAATTCACTTGTTTCTACTAAATTAAATCCCAGTTTAAATGCCAAAGGAGCGTCTAGTGCATGTTTACTGCACGTGTAAATGCTTTACCTGCATGCAGACTCTGACTGATCAGCAAGAGAGGGCGTGGCTGATGACATTGCTGACCCACATATTGGGTTATAGAAATATTTTTGCTCACAGTGTTCAAATTTCAGAATAAAACGGATAATACTGATTCATAAATAAATAACAGAAATAATAAATAAAATGTAGGTTTGTTGTTTGTTTATTTTTTTTTAATTATTATTTTATTTGGACTACTGTCAAGAACTTAGATTTTTTAAAATAAATTTCCTTGTCAGTCTAATCATTACAAATAACCGAAGAAAAAGTGTCCCATTTTCAGTTCAAAAAAACACTTTGGATTATCAATTTTGATCAGGATTTCTCAGACGTAAAATTTTCTAGTCCTTATAAGCAGAAAACATGGTCAAATTCACACAAATATTTAAATTCTGTTATTACACATTTTTACAAATTTGAGTAGCCTAGGAGCACCTAAAAAACCTCTGTCTCCTTTAAATTCTGTCTTCTTTTAAAGTATGTCAAACTACAAAAACATCCCACAAAAATGACCTAGTGTTCTAATGGTTAAGCAAGGAAAACATTAAAATGTGTATGGTGGGGTGCCTCCAGGACCAGGTCTGAGAATCGCTGGCCTACACCATACTAAGTCTGTGGCTAATGTGGCTAACTCTATTTGCTTGGACTTCAATCACACACATGGATAAAATCAACGTGATCTCCATGTGATTTTGCCATTTTAAGCTAATACGTGATAGTTTTTTTTGTTTGTTGTTGGTTTATTTTGGGAAGCTTTGATAGTTTTGATCTTTTTTTGATTGCTAATGTGGATAATTACCTCTGAAGATGAAGGAAGGCCTTATAGTGATAGCAGTTCAGAGTCAGAGTGACATTTATGCTACCTCTGTATGAAGAACTTTGGTGTATTTTTGCTTTACATCACAGTAGCTTCTCTAATGACTTCAATGATTTTAATAAGGAAATGAAATCAACTAAAACTCCAAATGCTTGCAGCTGAGGCTGAAGCTCCAGCCTCCACTCGAGTGCAGCAGAACCCACGCTGCGCTCATGTTCATTACAGCCCCACCCTGCAACAGCAAAAGACCATCTCCCCAAAAGGACTCAATGCGGACTTTGTCATCCAATATGATGTGGAGCAGAAAGATCTTATAGGAGATATCCAGGTTACGCACAATTACTTAATTCTAAGCTTGATTACCCTGATGAAACCTTTTATCTGTCATAACAGCTTCCTTTGGTCTTTCTTTATAGGTGCATGATGGCTACTTTGTTCATTACTTTGCTCCACGTGGTCTGCCAGTAGTTCCAAAAGACGTCATCTTCGTCATTGATGTCAGTGGCTCCATGATTGGCACTAAGATCAAACAGGTATCTCAGCATCTAATCAGTGATTAAAATGCAATATGGCATCTACAAACAGACAGAACAAGTAAATAAGCATCTACACTTTCACTCTGACACAGACCAAAGCAGCCATGTCTACTATTCTTGGTGACCTCCGTGAGGGTGACTACTTCAATCTCATCACGTTTTCCGATAAAGTCCACACTTGGAAGAAAGGACGCACTGTGCAGGCCACGAAGCAGAACATACGGGATGCAAGGGAGTTTGTCAGGAAAATCATTGCAGAGGGCTGTAGGTGTCTTCATCACTCTTATACCCATGATGTACAACCCTCGTTATACTGGAGACTAAAATGTCCAGTAGATACTCTGACTGGTAACTTAACTGGTAATTCTCTTTCCCTTCTGTTCCTTCTTTTCAGGGACGAATATCAATGCAGCAATTCTCTCCGCAGCCCAATTGGTCAACCCCTCCTCATCTTCACCTCAGTCATCACGGCATGTACCAATGATAATCTTCCTGACCGATGGAGAGGCCACTATCGGAGTTACTGCACAGGACCTCATCCTACAAAATGCACACAATGCCCTAGGTTCAGTCTCTCTGTTCTGCCTGGCATTTGGGGATGATGCTGATTTTCCTCTGCTGAAACGGCTGTCCCTGGAAAACCGGGGCATTGCACGCATGGTAGGCTGCAATCAGTCAATTCGGCTTGATTACAACAGAAACCGTCATAAATAAATGTACTTTTGATTTTGTAAAATAGGTAAAGGTCTTACCTCCAGACATCCCAAGTTGCAAAAACTCATTTCAGGGAGGTTCCCCCAGACCTGGACCCGGACCCAGAAAAAAAACCCACTGCCTGCCCACACTAACCACTGATTGGCTGACTGACAGACTCTTTGCAGAGAACAGACCAACCAGAACCCTCCCTGTTTTGCATGCACTTCATGAATATGCACACGAGGGGAGCATGTTCCCATAAGGTAGGCTAGGTTTGTGTGCACTCTTGGCCACTCGTTCTAGATTCCAGGAGATTTTAACTAACTTGCGGGCATCAGGGAGATGCTATGCATATAATATAATATGCGGGAGACTCCCGGAACGTCCGGGAGACCTTGGACGTATGCTACTTAAAACAGCAGCGCCACCTCTGAGGCAGAAAAACCACCATTGGTTAAAATGACCATTAGGTGGCACTTTAGAAATGTGTATCTACACTTTTGAGCTTTATATGTGACTGCATTGCATGAAAGGTGTGGAATTCAGTTTAAGATTTTATTGTTGCATAAAAATGCTTCTAAGGCAGCATTTTCTTTGGTTGCTTGATTAATAGTAACTGGCACACACCACAAGATACAAAGATACCCATTTCTAAAGCTCCACTTACTGGTTATTTTAATAGGTTAATCTCAACCAATTGCATTTGCATTCTGCCTCAACAGCAGAGCTGCCTCCAGAACTGTACTGAGTAGTGATTTTGCACACAAGCTAATGTTCTAAGCTCATGCTTGTTCTCTCAGGTATATGAAGATGCTGATGCTGCACTCCAGTTGAAAGGCTTCTACGATGAAGTGGCCAGTCCACTGCTGTCAGACATCCAGCTGTCCTACCTGGATAACCAGGCTTATGATGTCACACGGGCTCTCTTCCCCAACTATTTCCAGGGCTCTGAGCTGGTGGTCACAGGAAAGATTAAGCCAGGAATACGAGATCTAAAAGTCTCCCTAACAGCTAATGACTCAAAGCAGAAGGTAAAGGTGGAGAATCAGCTTCAACTATCCAAAGCTGAAGGGAACTGGACAGCAGCATCACTGGGTTGTACAGGTGGACTGGAC
This sequence comes from Acestrorhynchus altus, assembly GCA_034509495.1. Lineage (NCBI taxonomy): Eukaryota > Metazoa > Chordata > Actinopteri > Characiformes > Acestrorhynchidae > Acestrorhynchus > Acestrorhynchus altus. The sequence goes on along the minus strand of CM067518.1, from coordinate 6,039,794 downwards.
AGGATTCCTAGCTTTGTGCATCGCCTCTGGGCCTACTTCACAATCAAGGAGCTCCTGCTGACTAAACTCAACAGCACAGATCAGGTAGTTCAGCGCTTGCTATTGGAGAAAGCCACTAACCTTTCACTAAAATATAACTTTGTCACACCTGTGACCTCACTGATAGTGGTTAAACCAGACAGTGAGGAATCAAATCCAACTGCTGCATCATCCACCACAACTACAAGTAGACCTACTACTACCACAAGTGTGGGAACCATGGTCACACAGACCTCCAGTGCTACCCCTAAAATAACCACTGTTGCAACAGGGATCAAAAAGCCCAACTCAATTTCAGCTCCGAAAATAGGGAAATTTCCCTTGACCAAGCCCCCTCGACCACATCCCCCTCCTTCAGGGTTACACACCACAGGAGGCCCAGCTAACACTCCTCCTTCTCCAAGCAAAACTGTAGGACCTCCATCTCCCAAGAAGACATCAACGTTACTACCCAACAATTCAAAAACCACCTTAGCCACTCCTTCAAGCAAGACCTCCACCACTATAACCAGCACCACAAGAACTGTAGCAGCTCCAGGCCTCAGGGCAAACACTGTCCTACCACTCAACTCCACCAGGACATCTACTACAGCCACCAAGATTTCCGTTAAAAGCACCACTTCTGCTGCGCATGCCAAAACCACAACGTCCAGCCCAGCAAGACTTCCGGTCTTGCTTCTTAGGAAATCCACATTGTCACCTGAAAGTGAGAATTCTACAACAGCCGAAGTTCCTACATTCCAGGCAGATCTCCAGGTAGTCCCTTTGTCCACTGCCTCACCTGCAGATCATGAACCAGACATAAATTTGGATCTGGATATTGCCACTCTGGTGACTGCCACTTTTGCACCTATGCCAGGCATTACAGATGCACCCAAGTTGTGGGAAGCATCTGGAATTTTAGGTAAGTTGCAGTACCATGCAACAATGCTTTGAAGTTCTTGGATCATTCTTGGTGGGCAATAGAGCTTAATTACATATCATCTGAGTTTTTCTGCACATAATTTTAACACTTTCTGGAAGTTGAAATGCAGAAACTAATCTAAAACTAATCTTTCCTGTTTGGCTGGCACCTCATTAGCCACATACACCAATCAGCCATAATATTATGACCACTATGACCATCGTGTTCTTGTTTCTGCACTCACTGTCCACCTCCTCTTACTATACAGGAGCACTTTGTAGTTCTATAATTACAGACTGCAGTCTATCTGTTTCTCTGCATACATTGTTATCCTCCTTTCACCCTGTTCTTCAGTGGTCAGGACCCCACAGGACCACCACAGAGCAGGTATTATCCGTGTCATTTTCAGCACTATCTGGAGTGTTAGTGTGTATTGTGCTGGTACTAGTGGATCAGACACTGGAATGTTTAAACCCCAGCCAACAGCGTCCTGTGACCAGTGATGAAAGATCAGCACAAACTGTGCAGAAACAGATTTAAAAAGGTGGATCAACTATGGAGGAGTGTCTAATTGAGTGGACACGGTGTTTAAACACTACCCCAGCACTGCTGTGCCTGATCCTCTCATACCAGCACAACACACAACCACTGTGTCAGCATCACTGCAGTGCTGAGAATGACCCACCACCCACATAATACCTGCTTTGTGGTGGTCCTGTGGGGTCCTGACCATTAAAGAACAGGGTGAAAGGAGGCTATTAGTGTATGCAGTGAAACAGATGGACTACAGTCTGTAATTATAGAACTACAAAGTGCTCCTGTCTGGTAAGAGGACCTGAGAAAATGGACCGTGAGTGTAGAAACAAGGATGTGGTTGTAATGTTATAACTGATCAGTGTATAGTGCTGATTAAGTTACAGTTTTGTGAAGCTATTTTTTGAGTACATTTGAGGACAGCATGTCATTTTATGACCCCCGATTGATATATAAGAACCAAATGAATCAGTTTAAAACTGTAGTTCTTTTGCCTTTATTATAGATACTGACCCAATAACCTAAACACCCTCTCCTCTGTCTGCCAGATGTTTCTACAGCCATCCAGTTTCAAACAAAAGGTAAATCACACACTTTACGTCATTCTGGACCATTTTTCCTGCTGATCCCTTTCAAAATGAGCTGAACCTCATTTTAAATTTAAAATTCATTTGTTTTGTTTTACTCCCTCGGGCAGAAATTGAAACTGTTAAAGGTATGTGGTTTCAACATCACAATCAAATGCACATTAATATATCACTACGACTCTTTCCTTTATTTTTTGAGTTACAAATTGTTTCTTTTTTTTGAAACCCATATTCTAGAGTTTGATGTCGCATATGACTACGACTATGACTACACCATCCATTATGATTCTTGTAAGTCAAATAAACTCAAATATTGCCACCACAACCTCAATCCGTATGTTGTTTCTCATTTATAATACAAATGTTTTTACATGAATCTCATATTTTATGTCTAAAACCTTTCATAGATTCTGACGTAGAAGCAGCTGGTAAGTTCTTTAACCAACTATTCACACACACACACACACACACACACACACACACACACACACACACACACACACACACACACACACACACACACACACCCACACACACACATATAAATATATATACATATTTTTTTTTATTATTATTCTTTTCTTTTTTTTCTTGTGCATTTAGAAAAATACTGAATGATTTAAGAGTTAATGCTCAGGTCCATAAATATTGGGGCAGTGGCACAGTTTTTGCATTTTTGATTTTGAAATTAAGCATGAAGATGTGAAGATGCAGATGTCAGATTTCATTCAAGGAGTTTAACAAAAATATAACATTAACTTTACAGTCATTTTTACATCCCACCATTTTATAGTCTTAAGGGTAATGGGACAGTTGACTGATTTGACCTTTTGTATTCCATGTATTCCAGGAGACAGAAGGTCTGGAGTAGCTTTTCTTTTGAATTTCTCAATATGGTCCATCGTTAGATGGAAAAAACTACCAGTTGCCAAAAACTTGAGGGGTCAAATGAACAATTTTTAAGATGTCTATGCTTCTAATATCATCTTGACTGCTTTGTGATTTGATTTCCTGAACTGGCAGGACATGACGAAGTGTTCTTGACCAAGACACTTAACACAAGCTGGCCATCGCTCCGGGCACTAGTGTGTGTATCTGTGTGTAGGAACTCAGTCTGTGAGGAAGGTTTAAATGTGGAGGACAAATTCCCGTGTGCAAGCACAGCGGGTCTCTTTGCACATTTACATTTATGTTCATTTACGTACAGATTACAAAATTTCGATCATTGTCCAAATACTTATGGACCTGACTGTATGTTGGATATACTGGTATAATATATCTCATTTTCTTTACCTTTTCTTTTCAGCTGCCCCAGACAACACTCCTTCAATGGGTTCTCTCCGAGTCTTCTCTTCTTCAGGTAGAGTAGAATAGGACTTCGAAATTCATCGTAGAAATTCATCAATTTTCATTGCCATCATTATGACTACAAAGCAGGTGTAGTAGATGTAACAGATGTAGGAGATGGTAACATTATTTGTTTTTTATAGTGGATGGAGACCCCCATTTTGTCGTTACACTCCCTAAGTTGCGCCAGAATTTGTGTTTCACTGTTGACGGGGAAGCCAATGATGTGTTGCTTCTTTTGGAAGATCCAAGCAAAGGTAATATTCCCTTATAATTACTTTAAATATAGTCATAACATATAGTTGTCTTTTTGTTATAGAATATAGGTGTGTTGACATACAAATTTTGTTGCTGCAATTAAGTGTCTAATGCTGCTCTTATACTCCATATTGAAGACATTACAGTGAAAGGCCATTTGATGTTGGCTCATGCAAAGCTTGGAGAGGAGGATCGCATCCGTACCTTCTTTGACAAAATAATCATCAGGACTGGCAAAGGCAACATCAGTATCACTCTGACAGTAGAGTCTGTGGACGTGAGGGGGGAAGAACTTCGAAGTCTGCCAACCAATCACCAGGGATCTATGACTGGCCCAGGCTTGAAGGTTGTGCTTGATGGCCATCACAATTGTTGGATTGAGCTTGGTAAGGGTGTGCTCTTCCTGGTCCTCTTTCATCGGTATAGTCACCCCAACTACTTCCAGATGGAGCATCTGGGGTTTTACATTGCTGAGGGCCATGGACTGTCCACTCTCACACGAGGGCTACTGGGTATGTTACACTGCACTTCCTTCTGAATTCTTGAGTACTTTTACATTTAATCATAGAAAGGTGTGGTATTTAAAAGGCCTTGTCTATGACAGGAACTCTTACGGAAGTCATTTTAGATGCATGGAAATCTGGTCACCACATTTCAGTCTCAGAATCTGCAACAAGGCCATCAATCGGCACTTGGTCAAGAAGGCCTTCCATCCTCCAGGAACTCAATCTAATTTCAGCATAGCTTTAGAGCAGGGGTCACCAACCACTCAACTCCAAGTCAACACATCTCCATTCAGCCAATAAAGAACTTCTTAGTTAGTTAGATCAGGTGGGATGGAAAAGGCATGAGTCTAAAGGTTGCAGGGAGCTCTCTTGGAGCAGGGATGGTGACCCCTGCTGTAGAGCATATCTCTAGAATCAACAGTAGTGTTCATCCAGACTCATTCCTTCATTATTAATGTAGATGTGATCCAAAGCCTGAAATATCTTCCTCTTCTCCCCGTATCTTCACAGGACAGTTTCAGCACAGCAGGATGGAGGTAGTGAGGATGAAGGACAGTGATGGAACTGGTTTCCACCATGCTCAGACAAGCAAGAACAGCACTCTGGCCATGGGCCTGCTGAAAAAAGGGGACGAGCACATACCTGTCACCCTACAGGATAAGGCTCTGAAGGACACGCCAAGTAAGCGCCACATGGCCCACTGCTGGGTGGTGCCCAAGGTGGAAGTAGAACGTCTTCTGGGTCATTCATACAAAAACTATGTGGTGGATTACTTATAAATGGCCTCCCTTTAACTCCGTGACTCCTTATCGATGGGATCATGACAGGGCCGAAAAGGACAATGGGACACTGACGGTGCATCTTGATGAAGCAGAGAGGACCAGTCATATAAACTGTTTATTCTCAGCAGTCATGACTTCAGTTATGCTCTGCAACAAGAAACAAGCAAGAGTGCACAAAAGACAAGTGGAACCTTGCATGGAGAACTTTAAGTGGAGTAATCCAGGACTCGATGCATGGTCAGTATCTGCTCCTAAAGTGCGTGAGCAGTACAGATTTGTATAGATTTAGTCTAAATAACTGAAAGAATAATCATATCCAATTCACTAAAAATGCTGTATTGCTGGTAGAATCCAACATTATGACAGTTTGCTTCCAGTAACCTCATTTTAATATTTTATAAAGATACATAATTGATCTGTTTTCAAATGCAAAGGTTTTTAAAATATGATTCTGGTTCTTTTGTTTAAATACACGTGTATTGGAAATAGGGGTGGAAATAGGACACTCCATGATAACCTCTGTCTTGAACATATTAAGATATATGGACATTTGATCTTGATCGTCAGAGACTCAGAGATGCAGTGACAAACACAAACACCTGAAGAGTTTGTAAAAATGTGCTAAATATTATTGATGCATTTTCTTTGGAGAAAAGAAAGTACACTTAAAATACCTAAAATCAGAGTCAGCTGCAGCAAATTAGCTGCAAATGATTAGACCATTGTCGGGGAGGCAATGGTAAACTTCAGACATTTGTTTGGTTTGCTCTTGATTGTAATAATAAAAGTAACGACAAGAAAACAAGTGGAACAACTACCAACTTGGCCAGGTCAGGTCACCCTAGCAAGTTCAGCCCAAGAGCAGAGCACAAGATTTTTAAAGACGTCTCCAACAATCAAAAGAATATATATCATGGAACCTAGAAGTAGCTCTTACCACAGTTGATGTTAAAATACAGCATCTCCCATCAGAATTGTTGTAAACAGAGCAGCAACACTGTCATTATTTTCACCCTCAGGCAGCAGCAGTATTTTAGTCTGTTTTGAAAACTGCCATCAAACTGCAGGACACCACAATGAAATGGAGAGCAGTTGACTAGAAACATAAGACCACACAAGACACTGACTGCTCACTTTCTGCTCAGTAGTCCAAGATGCTCTGTCACACTTTCACTTCCAGCCCTGGAGCAGCCCTGATATGAAGAATTCAGATTCCTGGGATACTGTATGTAATTTAAAAACATGATGTCTTATGCAGTTTCCATAAATATTAAAACTTATTTACTCTCTGTCTGATAGTAGATGCTGTACTACACCAAATTCAAGAGCTACCTGTGGGCCCTGTGATTAAAGTTTAGGATTGGATACCTCTTTACACATCTTGTGGCTTACTTCTGAGTATTTTGTCAAATATTTTACAATAATATGAAATATGGTACTCTGTATGTTTCCCAAAAGAGACCTAAGACATTCAGACATTCAGATTCTCAGCATTTTTATTCACATTTGAATTTTATTTTCATTCATTGCACAAGACTGCTCAAAACACTTGTGATAAATTTCACAACTTAAGAGTCATTAACTGCTTTGTCAGAAGTTCATGTCAGTGTTAAGTGTTTAGTTTCATGATACACATAATGGAAAATAAATAAAGTACAAAAGAACATTCAAACAGCTACTAGAAACCAAACAAGTAAGAATGATGCAGAAGATGATTCCAAACAGAGCTAGACTTGCCAGTAAGATTGATGCTATATGATTCAGCTTCCACTGAGAATGTTTTGTCGTATAACATTATACACACAGGTGAGAGAAGAGGAGATTGAATGATGCAGGACTTGCAGCACAGTAAGTGGGTCTGAAAGACTATAAGCAACTTTATGAAGTGAAGATATTGATTTTTTTTTTCCTTATTCCCTGTGAATCTACATGGAAAACTACCGTCGCAATCGCAACTGGAATGTGAACACAGACAGAAATCAATACAAGACATCCAACCGATGTATGAGCTACACAGAGAGCAGCATAGATAAGTACTCAAACTGCACAGCTTCACGTGGCACAGGGAGGCCAGTGTCAACAAAATAATGTTAACAAAAAAATGAATAAAACAAAACACAAAGCGACCAACAAAAAAAGAGCGCACTTAGAATTTTTTTAAGAATAAAGTATCTGGAAATTAAAATACAAAAAAAAAAAAAAAAAAAAACATAACATTACATGTTAACTCTATATACACTGACATTTAAGTGTAAAACAGTGTTATGAAGTGACTGAAGCGTGTCCACTGCAGGGAAACTGCAGGTTCATGGAAAGGAACCGAACTTCAGCACACAGTCGATCAAAACTGACACATAGAAAGAAAGAGAACGTGTTTTAGACCAGGGTCCAGCCTAGTTTACAAAGCCAGAACAACTAGAGGATATGTTAAGTGTCAAGCGGCAAAGGACACAATATTCACTTTTATTTTTATTTTTTTTTAATTTACATTAATGATTCCTATAGAAACTGCTGCTGCTGTAGATACTGAACGCAGCTACGTCATTTATCACTTTCTAGATGGGCAACTAAAAAGTTAATGGCTTTTAACTCCAATTCCATACTGCATAATCCATAATCCCGGCCTCTTATTACCAAATTTAGTGCCTAAACTGAAGAAATGCTATAGTAAAAGAAGGGAGTATTTGTGGACAGATAGAGTGCAGTGAAAGCAGTGCTGTTTGGAAACATGATTTATTTATTTATTTTCATCTGAAAGACGTCCATGCATGTATCAAAGGCAGATTCTTCTTATTTCAGATCACTCTATTGGTGTTATGACTTTATATTGATGGTTCTCACTTCTGCAAGTGTGAAGATGTGGGTGTGAAGCCTTGTACTTGCCAATAGCTTGCATGGGATGGCTGCCGTGGCTCTGTTACCAAGTGGTCTGAAACTTCTGTATGGATCTGTTAGTGTTTTAAAATGCTAACAATAATTTCTTATTGTTAAATGTCAAAACTCATATTTACCATGTGGGGTTTGGTTTTGTTTGGGCTTTTAGTGAATTCACAGTTTATATCTACTCAAGACACATTTATAGTTAGTGGGTTATGTAAAGACACGAGGGCTGCCGCCAAAGGCATCATTCATAAACTAAAACGACTCAGAAACAAATAAGGCTTGGATATGTTTCACTTCAAACGTAGCTGGAACGATGCATACCATGTTCACAAAAAAGTCTAAGATGAAGTATCAGCCTTGCTTGGTGAAGGATGATTGAGGGGAATGTGAGCATAAGAGCATTGTGCCTCTGTGCTAAAGTGTACATACTTGAAAAAAGAGACTTGGAGACAGAGAGGAAAAAGAGAGAGAGGCGAGGGAATGAGGAGCAAGACAAGACGAAGGAAAGTTAAGGGCAGCTGACTGATTCCTATGACCTGGCGTGTTTGCTGTAACTCGTAACTTTTCATCTAAATCCAAATGATCTGTCTACATCGAAGCAATACCCTCACAATCGACCATCTGTTCCCCTTGTAGACTGTCCTCATCTCTTATCTCCTCCTTCCCTCCATCTCGTCTCCTCCCTCACTGCTCATCCTCCCCGAAGACATCGTTCTGTTTGCGCTTCATGTTCTCGAAGTCAAAGTCGCTGCCAGTCATGCGCTTGTAGATGTCCTTGATGTCATTACAGGTCGTCTCAAAGTGAGTGGTGGCATCATAAGACCGTGAAGCAAATACCTGAAAGAAAGAAAAAAAAGAAAAAACAAAAAAAAAACTTTTAGCTGCTGTTGTATCTGCAGTACAGCAAAAGGGTTCTGTGTAGTTTTCAAAAAAGAGACTTATCAGAGTGCTCAAGTGATTTTTTTTCCCTGCAAAAATCTGTGTATCCCTGGTCAACATTTCTGGAGTTATAAGTTAGTAGAGGATGATCTGATCTCCAAAAGGGATCAATGAAAAGGGAAAGGTGAAAGGAGCACCATGCAAAAGTCTGGCCACACCAAGTCACTGGAGCTCAAAAATAACTTTAATCAAGATCTCAGTGCTTATTTACTTTGCTAAGACTATGACTTGGTCACAGTTAGAAAACACAAGAAAACAACTTTGCCTTTTCTTTCTTGAGTGCTGACATTGAAAATGTGAGAACTGGAGCCTGAACAGCTTAAAAATCACAGGTTCCCATGAAAAATGTCCCAAATGTCACTCACAACAACAAGAAGCAAAGATGTTTCATTCCCTGTGTCAGACCCCATGTCGACAGTCCCTCTACTTGTGCTGTTACGTATCATATCAGATACAGGGGTTGTACCTGCACATGATTTTTGCGTTTTCTGAGGAACAGTCACCATTCTTTCTTGAAGAAACTTCTACATCTCTGGTTTGTTAACTGTCTGCATCAGATGCTGCAGCTGTGTTGCCTCAAATTGTGATACATCATTATTTGTGCATTTCTATTAAAGCTTATAACATCTGTAGTTTGAACATGATTGATCTCTTGATTTTTTACTCACGCTAAAAAAAAATTCACGGCCCACCATGCTCTACTGCCTCCCCCAAAAGATTGGCCTGCGGACCACTAGAAAGTGATTTATGGACCACTAGAGTGCTTCACAGCCTACAGGCTGAGAAACCCTGGCTAAGCATAGACTGTGGAGTCCAACAGGGATCTTGGAAGGGCCTATGAAACTGATACTTATAGCCATACTGCATTAACCAGTGTGGGCTTAGAAAGTGTGGGTCTAATTGTTTTACTATTTAAAATGTGAAGTGATGAGTAAGTAAAATTGATTATGAGTCATCATAATCTCTCATATATCTCTCTCATAGCCTCATATGAGTCATATATTGTTAGTGTTAGTAAAATACAGTGTTTTCTGTAACAAAAAACAAAGTGTCCAGATACTAAACAGAAACAAATACCAATATCACAAACAAATACTCACATACTAAAACTATTTGTGCCAATCCTATTCAGTAGGCTTTGTGTTTCCTTAGGACACTTACTGTTCAGGTGGGAAACCATGGGGGAAAAAATCAATCTCACCTGGCTATCTGAACCGTCATCTGTTGGCTCATACATGTCACTGATGGCCACAAACCTGCATCACAGACAAAATGATAAATAGAAACAATTAGAGAATCTGAGTAAATGATTTCTGTTCACCATAATAAATTTTTCTGAAGAAGTATTAAAGGGAAACAATAAGGTACTTTTGGTCAATGGGCTCAAGGAGCTCCAGAGCAGGCTCAATTTCAGCTTCAGGCTCTGCAGTTTCCACAGTGGTGCTCACGATGGCAATGTACTTCCCTTGGGCCGCCACGTTATGGGCATAGGAAATCATACACACATAGATATCTGTACACAAATCATAAAAGGTTATTATTATTTCCAATCCACTCAAACACATAAAGCAGTTCAAAACACCCGAGACTAATTTAACAAACAAAATGTAAGCATGCCCTCTAGTGGCAATGCTGTGCATTCAGTACAGAGACTTCTAAATCATATGCTTTGATATATTTTGAATTTTAGATTTTAGATAAATTAGATTGTATTGAATAATGTAAAGTCCAATCATTATATCATCACATATAAATCATAACAGTCTACGGTACAGGTGCAGTGACTGAAGGCTTGTGAATGGCACTGACCTGACTTGCGGTTAACCTGGTTCTGGGGAATGATGATCTGACAGGAGTTTGCATCGTTAGTGTTCTTTATGGGATGGCTGAGGATGCAGATGACCCGGATCACCTGGCCTGCTTTGCGCACACGGTCTGGAATGTAGCTAGGGTCACAGATGAGTTGCTTGCACCGAGCAATCTGAAAAGAATGATAAAATTTGTCTATTAACCCTATCTTGACAAATTACACCCTTTATGGAGTGTTATCATAAGTACCACTTAAAGAACGGAAATACATCATGAATGACTATGACATCAATCTTCTGGTGAAGCCGATATATAGAAGGCCATGTCACTCAGGAGCGCCCAGGTCAATTTTTCATGTATTAAAATGATTAAATAATGATCTATAGAGATCTAATTATATACTATATAAGTTTGATGTAAGGTGAATAAAATTATAGCGTAAGCTTAAACGTCATTTTTTTGCACACTGTAGACCCATCAAAAACACATACCCTAAAAAACTAATGAAAGTAATATGTGATACAAGTACTGTTTTGTGCTCAGATCTTTAATAAACATACCCGCAAAGGTACAATACTGGACTTTTACTGAAAAGTACTTTATTGTTCCTCTAAAGGATACAGCCCCAGAAACAAGCCTTTCCAACTACAACTAAAAAATGTTCTCACTCATCATCAAAAAAGCTGTTGCACCCAGAAGGAACCAAATGACTGCAATGAACAACTGCAATGGTGTCAGACACCTGTCATGGAGTCCCTCCAGTGTGCTATACCAACAGGACAATACTTGTCCACATAGTGCTCCCATCTCAAGAGCTCGCCTTGAAGACCCAGATACTATGCCATGACCAGTCACATCTCCAGACTTATCCCTGATTGAAAATGTGTGGGATGCTATTGAACATGCTGTCAACACTCCACCCCTACCACAAAATCTTCTGCATTGGCGGGATTATTGCAGGACACCATTAGGAACCTCTACAACTCCATTACAAGACATGTTGCATTGTACTCAACACCACACAGAGAGAAACTAATTTTCTATGTGTAATAAATACTTCCCATAACAAGCTGAATTATTAATCAGTTATTGTTCCTGGTAACGTTTATGATTCCTGGTATCTTTCTTCCAAAGAGTATTGAAATCTGACACTTCCTACTGGTGTCAGGGTGAGCGAGTAGAGCGGGGTGCAACAATTATTCTTGACAATGAGTTTATTTATTAAATAATTAATAGAATATTATTCATTAATTTTACAAAAAATATATTTTTTCAAGCAAGTTCATTCAGTAATTTAGTTACAAGCGGCCTTACACTCATCTGCTTTCTACAAAATACTCTAATAAGCTGCACAGATTATTAGTTTTAATCAATAACAGTAGTTTCTACTAAAGATGATACATGAGAGACCCTCAGTAGATACTGTGTGCACACAGTATCTACATGTCCGGTGCACAGGTCCGGTCCTAAACTTCAGTTAACTTTACCTCTCCTTCTGATTTCACTCCAATGACATGTCCATCCTCCATAACTATCTCATCCACTGGTTTGTTCAGCATGTAGGTTCCTCCATAAATTGCACTTAGCCTAACGAGACAAAGACAGAAACATGTGACTGTCATGTTGACATGGCTGTGTGAGACATAATGAAGGGTTGAGACACCTGGGCTTCAGTGCCCGGGTTGTGTTCTGCACACCTGGCAAAGCCCTGAGGCAGTTCTCCCAGGCCATATAATGGGTACAGGTACGGGCTTTTTCCATAACGAGCCAGTGACTCGCTGTAGAGTTTGATCCGATTGATGGTCTCCAGACAAGGCTGCTCAAGGTAACTGTAGGGAGGAAAAATAATCACAGTGTAAATGGTATATATATATATATATATATATATATATATATATATATATATATATATATATAT